>PDUQ01000002.1:2400000-3000000 GCA_002994785.1 Heterobasidion parviporum
AATTCCCGCACTCTAAATCTACCACTCTTCTCCTTCTTCGTCTGGCTCCCCATCCAGAGGCGGCCAGAATGCCTTGATCTCCTCGAACACATCCCCCCCACTTCCCACTTCCTTCTCTCCCGTCGTACCAACGGCCCATGACTCGGGGTGCCTCGCCTTGTGCACCTCCACGATCTTGAGAAACAGCGCCTCCGCTGCAGTACTGGCAGCATCTGCACATTCTGCTAAATCATACGGAATGGGTGGGCTGACAAGGACTGTTGGTGATGTATTAGATGTTGCTAGAGTGGGTGTGAGCGTTGGATGTTGGGTGTAATACATCGTGAACAGCGGGTCAGAGGCCGATGCTGCTTCAGTGTCGACACTTGTAGAGGACGGAGACTTCGAGAGGGAAATGATTGCATCGAGGTAGGGTTTGAGGATCATTTCGGTGGACGCTGATGAGTCTGAATTCGCCAACGGCAAGGAAAGGTAGGCAATATCTATGCATAAAATTGAACATTTATCGCACGATCAAGTTGCAAAGACAAACGAAACGAGCTCACATTTGCCCTTTGGCGCGGACATACTTCCCTCGCCAGTGATGAAGGCATGCAGAGCGGCAGTATCTGACCCGTCTGCTATAGATGAGGGGGGAAATACGATGACCGACGTATCGATCGGTTTATCAACGGACTTCGCCGGTCCTTCTTCTGTCTCAGTGCTACTTTCAGTAGTTTCGGGTGTTAGTGTTGCAGGAAATTGCGGTGGGGAGTCAAGGATAGCGATGCATCTTGCGACCGACTGCATCATCGACAGGCCTTGCGCAGGAGGTACAAATGCTCTCTTCCGTAGGTTCTCTGGTAGGAGGTCGGGGGATGAGATGATAATATCAGTTGTGAGATGTTCAGGAAAGTCGTCAAGATCAACCACATATCTGCCCTTGTCATCCGAAGGATCTTCAGTCTCTGTTGGTCGGGTGATCGAATTGACCTTCCGGCCAAGTATGTAGACACCGCTATTCACAGCGGACACACGACAGAACCCTTGAGCAATTTCCCCTAACCCTCCATAGTGACCTACAAGGAATGGCGAGGCCCCATAACGGCCAGACGAACGAAGGTAACGCCGCAATCGCGTCAAAGCAGGAAGTGTTTGATCTGGTATGCGTAAGTGACATCTGAGGTGATAGAAAGATTATAAAATCATGGTACCTTCGGGTGACACACAGAATGCCAGTGCATATGCGATCGCTTCTGAGACCTGTTGTTCCAAAGACCACACATCCTTTAGGAACGCAAGGAACGGTACCTCGGTCTTGCCTTGCAGCTCCGAACTATTTTCGAAATCGCCAGACGCAAACAAGAGAAAACGCATAAGTCTTCGTTTTCCGACCAAGCTCATCTCCTTTGACTTGAAGACGTCCTCCTTACTCCCCGGCACATTTCTGATCCCTAGCGCGCGGTCATATATTCCGACCCGCTCAAGCAACCTGTAGCCACCGTAGCGTGAGACTCCGGAAGTAACGAGAGACGAGATGAGTGGTCCGGTAGAGGGAATGAGAGACGGGCAGAGTGATATCGAATAATGTCTTGCACGGTCAGGTATCACAGGCGAGTGCTGTACGGACGTGTACTTGGCACGTTGTGAGGTCATGTATGGCGAGGAGTCTTGATGAGATAGTCGCTGTTCTGCCCATTGTATGAGTGCTTCAGGGGAAAGGCTGGCCTCATCTCCACCATAGTATGGGTTCACATCGAGGTGTGCTACTTTGAAACCTGCTTTAGAGAGTGCTCTAAAGTTGTTCAGTCTAGTGCGGCGGAGGCTGAGAGATCCAACTCACGCAGCAGTCATGGATTCAACGAGCCCTGTTCCAAGAATAACGACATCAAAATCTCCTTCCCCCATTGCCAGTTACTTTCGATTGTGTAGAGGAGACTCGATCCCGCCTTTGGAACTTGACAAGTCCAAACAGGGTCGGATAAGTCAGCAAATTACGTAACATTTGATCTGGTCAAATTTTCGAAATGGATTCTTTTCTCCTCTTGTTCTCAGCCACTTCCTCCCACTTCCTTCCTGTTCCCTCCCCCCACATTCACAATGGGCAACTCCGTGGACAAGAAATCTTCCTCAAAAAAGACTGTCAAGGCTGATAAAAAGGTCAAGGCCGATACCAAGCCCAAGGTCGACGCAAAAGTCAAGGCCGCAGCCCCTACGAAGAAGGTCGCGTCTACGAAGCACCAAGCTCCCGCCTCATCCAAAGAGATTCTTGCGAAGGCAAAACCCGTCAGTGAAATCGCCTCTTGTATCGTGTACTTTCACCAGAGCTCGCATTCAGGCCGCCAAGAGTGATAGTGAGGAATCCTCGGAGTCTGATTCTTCAGAGGATGAGAAAAAGCCTGTTGTGAAAAACGGAAAGGTGATTGCGGCCCATGGATTCATCGGCCCATCTCTTACATGTGCGATGATTTTTCGGCCAAGCAGGCTGCTGCCGTCTCTAGTGATAGCAGCGACTCGGACTCCGATAGCGAGTCCGAAGACGAAAAGCCGAAGGCCGTTCAGGTAAAAATCCCTGCTAAGGGTAAGGCTGCAACGTCGTCCGACTCTAGCGACAGCAGCTCAGAGGAAGATGAGCCACCCAAAAAGGTTGCCGGTAAGGCTTCACCTGCCAAGAAGGCGCCCACAGTCAAGGCGAAGGCTGCCCCTGCGTCTTCATCTTCGTCATCATCTGATGATTCAAGCGATGAAGAGTCTCCCAAAAAAACCGCCAAGGCCTCTCCCGCGAAAGCGAAGGCACCTCCTGCAGAGACTGACAGCTCAGCATCTTCAAGTGACGAGGATGAGCCAAAAGCTGCTGCAGCGGCCAAGGCTGCGGACGACGATTCGTCGTCTTCAGAGTCGTCGTCAGAGTCTGAGGAGGACGACGATGGCGATGTTAAGATGGCTGAACCGACAGTCCCCACAAACGGTTCGTCCCACTGCAGAATCAAATTATTCGTGTCGTTATCTTCTATCTTTAAGGCAAACGCAAGGCCGTCGATGATGCTCCCGCACCTCCCAAAAAGCAGAAAATCGCTCCTGCTGATGAGGAAGCCCCTACTACCACCATCTTCGTGGGTCGCCTCTCGTGGAACGTCGACAATGACTGGCTTGCCACCGAGTTCGCCGAGTGCGGTGAAGTTGTGAACGCGCGCGTCCAGATGGATCGCAATACCGGCAAATCACGCGGTTTCGGCTATGTCGAATTCAAGACCGCCGAGGCTGTCGAAAGTGCGCTCAAACTCAATGGCAAAGAAATTGATGGCCGCCCTGTCAATATTGACAAATCTCATGGCGTCGACAAGTCTACTTCCCGCGACAACAGGGCCAAGACCTTTGGCGATAGCACCAGCCCTCCTACAAGCACCTTGTTCGTCGGTAACTTGAGCTATGACGCGACCGAAGACGCGCTGTGGGAAGTGTTCGCCGAACACGGCGAAGTGAAGAGCATCCGCGTTCCTACCGACCGCGAGACTGGCAAGGTCAAGGGTTTTGGTTACGTCGAGTTTATCGACTTGGAGTCATCGAAGAAGGCTTTGGAGGCCTTGAATGGACAGGACATCGCGGGGAGGAATGTCAGGTTAGACTACTCGCAACCTAGAGATGATAGCGGTGGAGGCCGAGGCGGTCGTGGCGGAGGAGGGTTTGGAGGCCGCGGCGGAGGCCGTGGCGGAGGCCGAGACGGAGGCTTTGGCGGCCGAGGCGGAGGTTTCGGCGGTCGGGTGCGCTTTTCTCCCGATTTTATTTTCTACTCCAAACTCACTCTTACTGCCGTCTTCTAGGGTGGTGGACGTGGTGGTCCCCGTGGCGGTGGACGTGGTGCTCCTCGTGGACGCGGTGGTCCTCGCACAGGAGGTATCACGTCGTTCGAGGGCAAGAAGACTACGTTCGCGTGATTGTCGTTCATGCAATCGGTGTTGTCCATGTTTTTTGACTGTCAGATTTCTGGTATTGTTTTCTATGGCTGCTCCCATGTATCCTTCCGTATGTCACAGTGCAGCCTATGCTTGCTTTGTTTGAGCGCTCCGATTTCCATCGCCTCTGGTGCGAGATTTGCAAATAATATTGTCACGATTCATGAGAACGAAGTTCGAGCAAGGAAAAAAATGATAAATAGTTCAAGTATGCATGAGGGGATGAATCGATGATGCCGTGAGCACGTTAGAAAATAAAATCTTGTAGGATATTGACGGTATCGAAAGACTAGGTACTAGAAGAATTGTGGTATTAGTTGGTATGCAAAACAAAAACCGTTGGCCTCAATCGGGAAACAAAACAAAACACTGCGGGTACAGATTAGACCGCTAAGGGTTCTTCGCCGTCGACAATACACGTCCGATCCTCACACAACGCCAGGGATAGATCGCGGTCAAGGCTGCTGGCTTTGCATCGCCTTGCGGATCGGATTTTGACTGGGCGGCAACGCGCCGGACCTCTCCAACCTGTCAAACAACACGAACAGCTTCTCAGCCTCTTGCTCCTTCTCTTCGTCTGTCATCTCGATGTCCTGGCGTTCGCCCTCGACGACGCCGGTGATGGGGTTGATAGATGCATCCGTTGCTGGCGCGTCGTCGCCCGCCGGTCTGGGTGGGGCGTTCATGATGCCCTTGTTGAAGAGGAACCCAGCGACGTTGCCGTACCCAACTTGGGACGCTAGCGTGCTCGCTGTGAATACCTGAATCAGCGATGAAATATCTACCCAATAAAAAAAGGCGTTACGATCAGAATCGCAAATCGCGAACAACATCTCCCCCGTAGCGTCCTTCAACCTCGGATGATGTACACTCGTTAAAAGTCGTAAACACCTGCCCAACAGATCTGCTCTGCCTTCCAGGGCGCTCGAACGAGAAAGGTTCGCCGGTAAGACCCATTCCCTCAATCGACTTTTCGCTCCTGCGTCTGCAAGGCAGCATTTGATGATCAACATGATGAGCGGACACAGGAGGTCATCGAGCGTGCTATCGCTCTCCTGCTTCGGTCTCTGGCGGACTTCCGCATCGTCAGGATCGATCGTCCCGGGAAGATAGTGGCTGAAGGAGACCTCCAGCAAGTCATAAGCACGCTGCAGACTATCCGCGACCGAGTTTGGAGGAGAGGGGGAAGAGGGACGAGACGAGAGCGATCGGCGGCCGGCGGCGAGCATGGACAATGCTCGATCCAGAGCGCCAGGCTTTGCTTCTTTTGGTGAGCTGGAGGATTCGCCGCTTCCGCTGCTGCTGGGAAGACGGGAGTCGTTGGCAAGGACAGGAGATTCGGAATTGGAGTGAACAGTGCTCCTGCGACCAGATGGTGGGGAGATGGTTGGGAACCAGAAAGGCTTGAGGTTGGCTGTGATGGGGGTAGCGATGAGAGAGTGAATGATGTGGGTTAGCGGCGCGGTGAGGGGCGAAGGAAATGTAGGCGGGAGGGTATTGAATGCTCGAAGCAGAGGTGGCACGATGCTAAGACAGAGCTATGGTGAAAGTCCAATTATCAAAAAGAGGTTGACTTACCCGTCCAGTTTATCACTCCAATACTCTCCCATCACCTTACCTTCACCGGCTCCAAGATCTGCTACTTTCTCGCAATCCACCAACTAGAGATTGTATGATGAAAGACCGTGATTTTCCCCGTCATTAGAGAGACGTACCTTGGGGTAATAAGACAACAGGTTGAATGTGAATTTGAGCAGGTCTGTCATTGCTTCCCGGGCCATTTTCACACCACCTAGGATGCTGCTTGTGAGGGAATCTAGTCGTAGACTGATGATCTCCACCACGTTCGAGCGTCCCGAGTGTTTCTCGTCGATTAATGAAATGATGAAGTGACCGGCTGATTGCGATGAGACCGTAGCCAAGAACAGAATGCGAGACGCAAGGAAGAGTTGGTCAGGATTTGATGATTTCTGTGAAAGATTGAAATGAGTGTTCCATGGCGGTAGGGCTATGCATGTCGCTGGCGACTGACTTCGAGTAGCCGCACTGACGCCTCCCCACCCTTTACGCTGTCCGATATCCATGTTTTCCGTGCATCCTCGATGAGAAGCATGGTATTGGCGATGCATCGTAAAGCCTCGCACGACGCGTCAAGATCGTCTTTGAATGTTCGCGATAGCGAGAGCAAGGTCGACAGATTGTCTGGAGATGCTAGCACGCTTGCTCCTGATGGGTGTTTGCCTAGAGATTTGATAGCCCCCAACGCCAAGACAGCATCTGAAACCAGGTTGGAGCATGATTTAGCGGCAGATAACGTAGAAGCAGCATACCTTTGGGCGAGATCTTTCCATCGCTCCCACTAGACTTGCATTTGTTCACGTCGTCCAGCAAAATTTGGATGAGCTGCGCGCGGGTTGGCTCGTCCACAGCGAAGGGGGATGCTAAGAAAGGACGGGATCAGCCAAGGCATCGCGGAGTGTGGAGAGCCACAAGCACCGTTAGCGATGGACTGCAGCACCTCGGACACATCGGTCTGCGTCGAAGAAGAATAGTGTTCTAGAAGAGCAGACATGAAGCAGGCCGGCCGTACGAATTACAAGTAGATTATTGTGCACTCAAGCGAGGCGATCGTCAAGCGGAGGTCGTGTAATAAACTGAACGAAACGGCCTGATCGTGCAGGACCGAGAAGAGAAATGGGGGGTTGCGAGGGGATGTGGACAGAAAACAGGATGAAAAGGGACGTAGATCATCGACCATCGACTCCGGCCACGGCTTATTGAGCTGCCAAGCAACCGCCGACAGCGCCATAAGGGGCAAATCACTCCCCGCACCAAAATATCTCAGCAACCCGCCCAATGAACGGCAATCGAACGTCTGTCTGTCCAATGCAAATCGTTCGCCACCATGGTAGGGTATCTAACAGATGAATATGACGGGCATGCAAAGCCAGCCCGTCCTCGGCATAAGGCTCATCCTATAATGAGACAATGGTCTCCGCGGCTGGCCTTACACGGAACAATGGCACAACGATCAGCGATTGGTCTAGTGTCCCAGCTGCTTTAATTTCAACTGTCCGAATCCAGACTCCAAGGCACTCAGTCACTCAGAGCAGCCGCCCACCTACCCACTCCGTAGGCAAGATACAGGGTCTCTCACCGACTTCGTTGTAAGCCATGCATATAATGATACATACACTCTAGCAAGGAACGAGGTTGAGCCTCGCTTGATACGATGATCAGAATACTAAAGTGGCGACATAGTCAGCATACAACGCAGTCGGCAGCCTTCGTATCACGCAGACGGACCAAGGACAACAGGCTACAAACATTATATCAACGACGCATCTTCCCACTGCACCAATACTGTTTCCTCCTTCCACCCGTCCTTACTCGACTCACAACAGTCTTTTTCGCACGAAAAAACCATGATCGTGCCCCATTCCATACCTCGGCCGCCACTAGGTATGCCGCCTTTCAGCAGTCGCTCAACTTCTTGCCTCCGCTCGTCGTCACTCATCTTTTTATTTTTCGCCTCCTCAGCGGCACGGTCAACGTCCCTCAACACGTTGATGAGGTTAGGCATGAGCTGACACTCGAAAACTCGCTTGCTACCGCAATGAGTGCAAGGAGGGATGGTTTTGGCGTCGTACGTGCGCTGCACTGAGGGTTGAACTTTGAATTCGGATTTTGTGACAATGGCGATGCTCGGATCTTCTGTAGGAGAAGGAAATAGTTTGTTGAAGACCGCGTCCTTTGAAAAAGGCAGTGGAGTCCCGCCGAGATCATATCTAAAACAGGGAGAACATGAAAACCGTCCCTCATGACATATGAAATGGATCAGACGAACCTGACGCATTGTTGTGCCTCTATAGATAATCTCTTACTGAACTTGTCGAAGACTTGGTCGATCTCCATTGAATTTTCATATTTCTCCGATGCCCACGCGTCCTGCTTATTTCCATCTCCCTCTAGATCGCCATTCGATTGGGCTGATACTTTAGGCTTTTTTATTGGAGGGATATACTCCGACACTGTGGACAGATATTGTGGAGGATATGACGGGGCACTGAGCCATGGCGAGTCTGACACTGCCGCCGAGGCCATAGCCACGATGAGAGATGATGCTGATGAAGTCGATTCTGCATCACTGGCGTCCTCGTCATCTTCGTTGTCCTGTGCATTTGCTGTAGAAGCCGGCTCAGCAACAGGTTCAGAAGAGGCGTTGCCAAATATATTGGAGCCGAGGCCAAAAGGATTGCTTGGGTTGCTTGAGTTCAACTGAAGTTCAAGTCAAAAAACTATCCAATACGAATCATCGATACGGACCGAAAATGGATTCGTTTTGGTTTCTTTGGACTTGGCGAGAGCAGTGGCTTTTTCCTTTTCCTTCTCCTTTTTTGCAGCAAGCTTCCTCTCTAGTTTTTCCGCGTATTTGGCATTGAATCTCAACCCTCTCCACGCCCTGACGCTGCCATAGCGCAAATTTATTAGCATGCAGAGCAAAGGTCGCGTAAAGCCAGAACAGACACACCAAACTCACCTGCCCTCCTTTCTCTGACACGCGCTTATCGCACATCCCCATATGTACAGCGCTCTGTCGTACGGGCTGTCCTCGAACGGACACCACATCTGCACGAGCAGCTCCATGGGACTTTGGCAGTGTTTACAATGACTTGACTCAAACGATGGCTCAGGCGAAGGGAGAAGTGCCTGCAAGCATAGGCGCGTTCAATATTCGAGATGAACATACTTAGACAAGGAGAATACCATACAGGCACCCCTCCTATCCTGGATACAGCAGCGTCTTTCGCATCAGATGGTGTTTCCATAAAACCATCTGGAACACCCAAGAGGACAGATGTCTCGACCTCTGATCCAACCTCCGAGTCCGAGTCCGACCAATCTTCATCTTCACTCATCGTCGTATTTAGCGAACGGGGGAGTAGGGAGCGTGGGGAGATCAGAGAAGAAGATGAGCGGCTCAGCGGACGAGCGGAGGACAACTTGGAAGGAGAGCGGGACCTAACGGGACATGCCGCGAATCTTAGTCAGCAGCATCGAGTCGCAAGTGGGAAGCGCTGACTGCATCTTGCGCAGTATGTGTTGTGTCCTCTCATTCATCCTTGCCAAAAGGTGTTTCATTCCTCAATTGATGTGACCTTACAGGTCGCTGGTATCTGCACACATGTGCCAGGAATAAGTTTTAGAGTCAAGAACAATGTTGAAACTCCGCATGCTCAGGTTTCGTCCTTTTCATCTCAAATCTAGCCTACATAACCTACATAAGATAGGCCTGCATGCTGATCGAGAGTAGGAATCCAAGAAAGCCTGAACGTTCCTGAAAGGCCTGAAGGCCTGAAATTTTTAATAGACGTAGAACATATTTCATGGGATAAATTCTTAGGACACTCTCAACATGTTACTCCTTCAGACCATTGATTTACCCCATAATACACTATATGACAGAGTGGAATGTGCAGAAATCAAAGGAAAGTCTTTCAATGCAACAAAAACAGACTTGCAAAAATCTCGATAGACAAAGCAATCCTTGCCCTGGTCCTTGACTTGAGTCTTTGTCGTAGATGTATAACTGGAAACATACCTGATAGTTATCCCTCATCGCCGAGAATGCGGAAGCTAGGTAGCTTAGATAAAGCTGGTTATGACCTGAGGGTATTCCGAAGTTGGTTTGAAGATCATCAGATAGATGCTTGAAGACTACTAGATTAGGTCCGATGTTTGTTTGCGATGACCTTCACTCAACAGTCAAGACAGAGCTCACCTCTCAGAAACGGCAACCGGAATTCTTGAAATTCTGTCCTAGAGATGGTGGCGTCGATCGTCGTAGGTAGGTCTCGAAGCAGTAGGTGTTCCATCTTATCAGTCTTCAATAGCAACGATGTGTACTGATGTTCCACATTGACAGTGACGCAGACGAGGGATACTATCCACACTTTGAGATAAATATCTCTATATGCCTGTTCGTAGATGAATGTACTGTAGAGTACGTTTTTGAATGATGAGCTTACCGAGTATGAATGCGTATCGACTTGCAGCAGTCTGTACATGAATCGTAGACCAACGTGTCGACGCCATGATTCGTCGATAATCTTTTCCCAGGACAAAGCCCCAAGTTCTAGATACGAAGACCAATCCTGGAGCTGCTCTCAGCCAACGCTGGAGGTAAGCGATTGAAGCACATTCACCTGCTTGCCGCTTTTGACACTTATTTGCGAATAGTCAACCCAACGATCGACCCATTCGTCCATGTCATCCCAGCTTTGCTTCGGCATCGGATCGTCCTCTGACGTGGTAGGATACTTGGAAATGAAGTGATAAATGGCCGGCGAGACGCTTGAAGCAATGATCTATCACAAAAAATGAATACCATCAACAGCGTCTATGTTGAACTACCCCTTACCTCGCGTGTTGCGTTCTCTTTGATCTCATTAGGTGAAGGTTCGACAGGGCCACCGAGAGCAGCCAGTACGTCTGGGTCTTCCAGATCCAAATCAAATGCACCATACTCGTCTTGACTCTCTGAATTGTTCACGGGAGCGCTTGCGTCCGTCGCGGGAATAGCGGCGTTACGAGCGTCGAAAAACGTCTGTAGAAGTTGTCCGAGGGCTCGCCCAACAACGGGGTCATATGCTACACCAGGAGCGGAGAGGACTCTGTGGACCCAGCCTTGAAAAGATCCTTAATACGGGTGTGTACATGGACGGAAGCTACTCACTGCCTTGAAGATACCCAGGAAGGGGGTACGTAGACTCGCCCCCTCTTGGAGTAGTCTCTATCATAGAGCGAATGCAAGCCAGTAAGATCTCAAGGGACCGGGTGGTCTGTCTCTTCTGATCAGCCACTCGTACTTTGGGTCCTCGGACGTCGATCTCAAGATGTGCAGCAAGAAGACTGTCTGCCATTCCTCCAGACCAATCCAATATCTCCTCCATTGGAAGTCCGAGGCGATACACTTGGATGCCAAAATGCATCATTGCATTCATGCAGATTGACCGAGTCGCTTCGTTCGAGCCAACAAAATCGACAAAGCGACGCGCATGGGCCAGACGCTGACGGAGCCGAACAGGCGAGGGATCGATATGAATGGCCACAGCGATGGTACTGAAGCGATTATATAGCATCGATAACTCGTCGCTTCTTGGAGCGTTAGAATGCTCGAAAGGAACAGACCCTACTGGCACGACGAGAGATAGAAGCTTCTTGATGCTGTTGGGATAGTCGTCATCTGGCGCAGCAGCCTTCATTTCGGCCGATGCTTCCACAACCAGCTTGAGAAAGATTGTGAAGGCGCTATCTCCCTTTCCCTCCACCAGCAAGAGTCCAAAATCATTTGTCTTCATGAATGCCGGAAAGTCGAGAGCCTCGCCATGAAGATTAGCAAATTTTCGACTGCGGAAAATGTCTACCAGGTGATTCAGCAGGAGAGAGGCATCGTCTAGCTTCCACCGCCATCGTTGGCGAAGGATGAGGCACCGAGCAATCACGACACGAACGTAGGCATCACGTTTGGTGATGATGTGGAGGGGCAAGGTCCGATCAATACCTGGTTCGGCGGTCAATCGTATATGCTTCAGAGCAAAGACGACCATATCCCAAGAAGGTGGTACGCGGAAGTTTGAGGTTGACATCCCATACTCGCCGAATTGAGACAGAGCACATATGCTAAATATGATACCCCATGTATCTTCACTTGCTTCCAATTCCTTTCGAGAGGTCTGCGATACCACCAGTGTTTCTTTCAGAAGATCCCAGATCGACCCTAACCGTGTCAAAACCGTAGATCGCGCCGGAGCTGAATTGGAGTGGAAGAGGTGAATAATGCAGACCCATATCTCTGCGGCGGATTCTCGAGGTTGTGCGCTATTGAGATCGTTGCGATGAGATAGAATAGGCTCCATCGTCCTCCTCATTCCAAACTGCAGAAGACGATACATCAAAGCCGTAAGGCGATTTGCCAAAGTGGTTATATGCATCTGCTCCAAGGCATTATTCCGGGTGCATTGAATACGAAGGGTCAGTTCTAGACAAAACCAGTGTAAGCGAAAGGTCCTGGGATCCAAAAGGCTCGTAGCAGAGGCCGATGCGTCCAGCCACGTGTTGAGTCGTCCCATCAGCGTATCAATACATTCTTGGACCGTTGCCCATAGGATGTCCCAATCATCGTCTGAAGCCTTTGACGATATCGCAGACACGAGTTGGCATATGACGTGCGTGTCGACGTACCATTGCAAAGATTCCTCGTCTGATACAGTTGTCGCTGGAGCCTGAACCAAAGCGAGATACTTGTTGCAAGCTGCCGTTAGAAAATCCCTAACTTCATGGACTGACGATGAGGGCCAGAGATGTTCTCCATCGATTTCGCGAGTCAAAAGTGGTTCGGCAGCATCTCGTCCCGAGAGGAGCGAGAGCAGCTCATATAGCCAACCCTTTCGGGTATACGATTCCGACGCGAATTCCCGGCCAGCGGCCAGAAAAGGTATTTTGAGGTCGGCAACAATCCTGCGACGATGTACAGGCACTGGCACAGGGTCGCGAAGGTGAGGTGTATGCTCTGCAGAGGCAGGGGCTCGTGAGAAATACTCGTCGATGTACGTTGTACGCCCATGCACGCGGTCAACTACTATGGGAACTGGTTGACGAAGTTGCTTGCCCCGATTGATAGGCAAAGGCGCTAATGCTTGACGAAAATCTTCTTCCACGGCAATAGTGATGGCACCCCTCTCCATCCATTTGGAAAGGAGCCTCTCTCCGCGAGGTTGTATGATCGAGACGTTGCCGTGAGGTCGGTGAGACCGATCAGGTTTCAGCTTGGGCCCGCCGACTTGAATGTCAATTGGAGGATCTGAGAAAATGCTAACGTTCAGGAAACAGCAATGAAATAACATCAATATTATCAAAATACCGTGAGTCCTGTGTTTCGGGGATGTTGGTCTGCGACTGCTATGTTGCCTGTTTATGACGCGCCTTTGCTTTGTATTCCTTGCATGATGCAGGTTAGCGTCTCCTGCGTGATGAGACCTACGTGGACCCGTAGGTGCTTCTCTATGACCGGTGCGGAGCGCAGGCCTAGAACGTCCGTGGCGAGCTTGTCGATGCGTGGCATTCGGAGCTGTTGTATCACGTATTCTACGACGGCGAGGCGACGCTCGAGGTTCCATTCTATCGAAGGTCGGCCCAGTCTCGTTCGCCGAAGATAGTTCCTCTATATCAGAGCTGTCCCACACATCAGCAGGTCGCAGCTCCTCGACGTCAGCGTCGTCACTACTGCTGGAGCTGGAGCTGGAGCCTAAGGCATCGCCAAAATGCAAGATGCCCTGGACCTTTGGATCACGAAGACGTGGGGACGAGGAGCGGCGTGGGGGCGAGGAAAAGGGAGAAGGAAGGGGAATCTCTTCTGCAGAATATGAAATATCTCGGGTAGGCGAAGTTGAAGGTGATGGATGACTGGAAGATAATGAGATGTGAGATGGGGATAGAGTATCTGACGTCTAGATTGTTGGGGTCAGAAAAAAAACATGTTTGAATCTGTAGAAAAGCGCTCTACCGGTGGATTGACAGGCGTATGGTCCCGCAATCTCTGTTTGCGTGAAGGTTTGGTAGATGTGGACAAGGGAAAGTCAAGGACACTGTCCTCTTCGTTTTCCGATCCCGACACTTGGAATATACCCGAAATCCAATCGCGGTCAATCGATCGTTGACGTGGGACATCCCTGTTTTTGCCGACATCTTCGCTTTGACCGATTCCTGTTCGTCGACGTTGAATTACTTCACCAGTGGAATCCCGGTCAGCGTCTCGATGGTTTCTGTATACACGCCCAATACTTTCGTCTCCTCGTAAGCTACCCTGTGAATCTGTTCGCCTTCTTTTCCTAGGCCTGAAATGACCAAGGTCGCCTGTCCGCTGACTATCACTTTCCTTCCCTTCGTCCACAAACTCATCTTCATGATCAGAGGAATAGCGAATGTGACGGCCAGGACTCCTCATCTTCACAATGGCATCGGGGTTATGCCGCAGTTGCTGTTTATATAGAGCCTTGTCAAACGCGTATGGATTGAGCTGTCGGGCCTGCCTTGCGCGAAGAGAGTACCGACGCGAGTTACCGGCAAGGTCCAGATCCAGTGGGGGGTCAAGTACAAGTTCTTGTTCTGGAAGCGACGCCGCGCGCCAAGAGTCTCGATTGGGTGACAATGATGCGACTGGACGGGGACTTTGGGTAGCCGGTGGAGGCGTCAAGGACGGGCTCCTGGAGTTTGTGGAAGTGAATGATAAAGGATAGGGTGCATGATCACCTTCAGAATGCAGCTCTCTATCCTTGCCTGGTGCCGCATTGGGTTTGACATCTGGGACAGGAGACCTGAAAGATGATAGGAGGGGTATAGACGAGCTGGGTGGCAGAGGCGAGGAAGGTGCATCGCTATGATTTTCCAATGGCAAGGAAATATCATCCATGTGAAATTGTGTCGCGGTAGGGGAGGGGCGATGGGGGAGCGCGGGACGGAGAGACGGGGAATACTCAACAGATAGCGCACCGCTCTTAGGAGTCTTAACAATGAGAGAGGATCCTGACGGTAAAGAAGACCATAAGTCATCTGCTCTGTATACCGATGGTGAGGAATTAGCAGAGGATAGAGTTGGTCCATTTATTGGAGCTTGGTTTATCTAGACGTGATAGTTGATTAATGAGCGATAAGTGCTTGATACATTGGATCGAGTATGCTCACTTGTTCCAGAAAACGGGAAGATGATGGACTACTACGCGTCTCATGGATTAATCCAGCTTCAGCTTGCGCAGGGATAGAAAGATCCTGATGACGCCGAGAACGGATTAATTCGGTGGCCTTCTGCCAATATCGTGGATCCAGTGCGTCAATAACCTCATGTTCATCTAAATCCGAGGTGGATACATATCCCTGCTCCATTAGTACGTAGATAGCGGGTAGAACAGAGGGAAACAGCGCTTTGAAATTGAGGGCTTGGAGACATCAACGCGATAGGTCACAAAACGTGACTAGAGCATGACCGCGTCGTATTGTTAATTATGTAATATTTAGCAGTCAACACCCATCCCCCTCTTCTATCAAATATGTGGGCTGGAGCAAAGATACTTCCTCGAAAACTGAATATATTTTGGGGAAACTCAACAGTCCCTTGATTCTGCAATGCACTCATCAGTGAAGGAACGTGACGTACCTACGAGCCTGCCACGTGTGGGGTACGGGCATGTGATTACCCCAGATCCGGAGTCCCGAGGTGCAGTCGAGTGACACTGTCCACCTAAATCTCTCTTCACCGTCTACCGTCATGTTGCGCTCTGCAGTTCGTTCCTTAAAACCAGTTTCTCTTTTTCAAAGGAGCGTTTCTGCTACAAGGTAACTTGGAGAATATCACAACTGCATCTAATAATATTGATTTAGGGCGTGTTGCAGAACTTTCTCCACTTCTCCCGGTGTGCGAGTTCCCGCTGTCAATTCATTGCACACGTTCACCGATGAGGAGCAAATGCTGAGAGAGTCTGGTGAGTGCATGGAAATGATTGCGGTTTTGTCCAAATCGCGCTTACCGTTTCCAACAGTTCAACGACTTGCTCAGGATGTCATAGCTCCCAAGGTCCGTGAGATGGATGAGCAGGAACTAATGGACCCTGCGATTATCAAAGCTCTGTTTGAGCAGGGAGTAAGCAATTTAAACAGTGTTTCCTCAGACCATATTGAACCATTGCCTAACAATAGCTCATGGCCATCGAGACGAGCGCAGACCATGGTGGTGCAGAGTCGTCTTTCACTTCTGCGATCATCGCCATTGAGGAACTAGCCAAAGTTGACCCATCTGTTTCGGTTATGTGCGACGTCCACAACACGCTCGTAAACACCATCTTTCGGTCGTATGGTACTAAAGAACAACAGGATAAGTGGCTGCCTCTACTGGCAGAATCAAAGGTCCGTTCACGCTTACTATTTTCAAAGGTATAGTTATTCAGAATAGGATGACGCGGAACAGCTTGGCAGTTTCTGCCTCTCAGAACCTGCATCTGGATCCGACGCGTTCGCACTACAGACGCGGGCGCGCAAAGAGGGAGATCACTGGATCATCAATGGCTCAAAGATGTGGATAACCAACTCATACGAAGCTGAAATCTTCCTGATATTTGCAAATGTCAGTGTCAGAGAAGCACCTTGATACGTGGGTCTGCTCACAAGCAACGTGCAGATTGATCCGTCCAAAGGTTACAAGGGCATAACCTGTTTTGTCGCGACGAAGGACATGGGGATCCAAATCGCGAAGAAGGAGCAGAAGCTCGGCATTCGCGCCAGCTCAACATGCACACTCAACTTTGACGACCTCAAGGTTCCAGCTGAGAACATCATCGGTGGCGAAGGCAAAGGATACAAGATTGCGATCGAGATTCTGAACGAAGGTTTGTATCAGACGCCAATCTCGAGATTTCTTCAATTCATGCTCCTCCAGGCCGCATCGGCATCGCTGCACAAATGCTCGGACTCGCGCAAGGCGCTTTTGATAAGGCGGTTCCCTACACTTATGAGCGCAAGCAATTTGGGCAACCAATAGGTACTTTCCAGGGTATGCAGTTCCAGATTGCACAAGCTGCAATCGAAATTGAAACTGCACGCCTGCTCACGTACAATGCTGCACGGAGAAAGGAGGAGGGTAAAATTTTCACGAAGGAAGCGGCCATGGCAAAGTACTGGGCAAGTGTGGTCGCCCAGCGCGTATCGGGGCAGGCAATCGAATGGGCTGGAGGGGTTGGCTTCACGCGCGAAACAGGAATCGAGAAATACTGGAGAGACTCTAAGATTGTAGGTCTACTCTCACAAGAAGTCCGAGGGATGGTAGTACTGATCCCCCACACAGGGAGCCATCTACGAAGGGACGTCCAACATCCAGCTACAGACTATCGCCAAGTTCATTCAGAAGGAATATTCATGATAAATGAATTTCAGTCTCTGCACATCCTACCCCCTGCCTTACCATATTGTACGCCGAGGTATGAGACGCCATGGATTTGCGTTACTAGTTAATCGACTGAGGGCAGCTCAAGGAAGATTCGCCAGCAAAATACCCAGCGGGCATTAGGCAATGCCAGATAAATCAGTATTGCATTGGATGAGATAAACATGACTATTGAGAGTTGAGATCACTTACGAGAAACACACAACATTGGGATACAAACCGGCTAGACATTTCACCACAAATATATTAAGCAAGCTGCGCATGTACTTGAGTTAATGATTTCTTTGGTTTTGCTTATGCATGAACTTCAAGGTAGCTTCATAGACTGCCCATCCGATCGCAGATGAAAGCACTTTGCGTGACAGACGCAATGAGGCGCCGTCGAAAAAGCCGTTAACGCCACGTTCCTAACCAAAAGTAGACCCGACATGGTGTTGCCTTGAGCATAGTGCAGAGGTAAGTGGATAGGGAACGTACTGTCCACACCGTCCGAACAGTGCTCAAAAGGCCACGGTAGCGGTCTTCTGTGCGAACCTGTATTTTTGTCTGCAAAAAATTCAGCTATGAAATTGGGGTTTATGCAAAAGAGCCAAAAACCTTGACAACGTCAAAAGGATGCGTTACCAATGTAGCAACCATCCCTGCTGATGCCGCAGATACACTATGCAAAACAGCAGAACCTGCTTGTGAAGAAGGCTGTATCGCATGGGCTAGTACGGAGTTTTAAACCAAGAAAAGCATTTCAAGGAGAATGCATACATACCCAGTTCGCGTTTGGTACCTTCATAAAAGACTACAAAAAGGCCAGCATAAGGAGCATCCCTCAAGGAGGATGCCAAGAAGCCTCGCAAGAGCTCAGATGGGCCAGAACGCAAAATGGAGCCAAGAGCAGTAGTTAGAGATCCATACGCATACACATTACTCTGTGAAACAATGTCATCTCGGCCATGGAAAGTTAACAGCGCAACTGCCCACCTCGTAGCGAGCCTTAAGAACGGAGAAAGGGTTCAAGAAGAACCCGACTGTTACCCTGGTCGTCGCACCAGCAAGTAAATTACCTTGGCTGGTGAGAGTAGGTAGGATGGATGAGTGCTTAGTAGGGTCGTGCGCACGCATGGTGGCAAAGTACGCAGATGTGGCCATAAGAGTGCGGACTTGGTTAAGACTTGTCATATACAGTGCAATCCCTGGGACATTACTGTTCAACATGTAAGCATCAGTAAATGGACCTCATAGTGCGGGATGGTGTAGAGACCGAACGAGAGTTGCCGAAGTACCACGCCAGAGACCGCGTACACCAGCAGATGCGATGATATCTTTGGCTGTCCGGAGGACTGAGCCAGTCGTTCTGATTTGAATAGGTCAGATTCGTTTGAATGTCTACGCAAGGGTGATACTCACCTGGCTTGCTGCCGGCCGTCGCCCTGTTGCAAACGCGTTTTCAGGAGGTCAACTGAATGAAGTTCTGTTAAAGCCGGTATTTTGGAGCAAGCAAGGGTAGTTTTACATGGCTGAAGGCATACAGTTGACGCGAATCCAGAAAGTGCGCCTTGCATTTCACATCGCGGTCAGAAAAGATGTCGTTAAAGCAAAGTGAACACTCACCGGAGAAGAGCTGCTGCCCAACATTGCTCATATATCAAACTACACTGAGATTATTTACCAGACAACGAGAGGTACGTTAGGAAGAAAAGCCTCGCTCGAGTTAAAGCAGTTTGGCATTTCCCTGGAACGATGAGAAGCGGCTCGGAAGAGGCCGGGATAAATAGCCGGAAGTACCCGACACAGACAACTGCTCAAAGCGAACCGTATGCCAAAGGAGGAAGATAGATAATTTTGGACACCGTCTTTATCTTATATCTAAGGTACAAACATGCTCGTTACGGTGGTCGGAGCCTAACTGAAATAGGCTCTTCGGGTCTATTTGCTACAAGAGCCTCGTTGAACGCCCCAACCACATCATGTTCGTGTATCCAAGCCTGGCTGTTCTTCGTCCGTGCCCATTCCCTGATCTTCTCCTCGCTCCATGGTTGATCGGGTTTAGCGGCGTTCGCGCGCGAAGCTTTGACGGCCAGCATGACCTTGTCGATATGTGGTAGCCGTGTCGCCTTGTAGATATCTAACGCCTTTGATATGCGATCCGCGCGCTGAGCTTCGTTCGACGACGTTGCCTCAGTATGAGAGAGAGCGAGATATAGCGCCCTTCCATCATCGATAGCTAAGCTACCTCCTGCGGCGAAGGCGCCTCCGTGAGGGTGGAAGGAGTCACCGATGAGAACAATTCGTCCTTGAGACGTTGGGGGTGGAGCAACTTCGCTACTCCAACCAGGGAATACATGAATGTCCGGGGTGCGTTCTACGATAGCTTGAATGGTGGGATGCCAGCCCTGAGTAGGATTAGTAGAAGAAGGCACGTAAGGCGGGTTGAATTAGACACAACGCAGCGTCAAGCTCACCTTGAAATAGTCGTGGAAGTGCTGTACTTCCCCAACGTCGTTCCACTCCTTGCCGGTCCAAGGCGTGGTCGCTGGGTCCTCATATCTGCTACCGACAACGGTGAATAGACCTTTTCCTATAATAACGTCGAAATGACAAGTCGTTTCAAACTTCGTTATTAGATGGAGAATGCACTTACCCAAAGCGGAAGAGAAAAAGCTACGATCAGGGCCGACTGTGTGCACGGAATTATTTATGTTTTCAATGCCTAGGTCGTCCAAGCGAGAGGCTGGAAACACGCCACGAAGCCAGACCTGTCCTGTGAACTGCAGCTGGAACTCGGGAAGGTAGCTCTTGCGAACAGTCTATGACGTCGACTTAGTTGGATCGAAAACGAGAAAGGGTAAGCGATAACTTACGGACTTGATTCCGTCCGCCCCAACAACGAGGTCTGCCTCAAATCGTTCGCCATCCTCAAAATTCAACAAGGCTCCTTCCGGATGAACTTCGACGTTGAGCAATCGCTTGCGAAAGTGCAGAATCTCTTTCGGGAGATTTTCTGCAAGAGCATCCAATAGGTGGGGGCGATAGAAGCGCGTTGTGTGATGATTGCGCTGTGTGACAGTCGCGGTGTGAAGATCCTTCACGAGGATTTCACCACTTTTCCAGTGTCTGGATAGATTTTGAATATCAATCGAGAACCTGAAACCTAACGTCGATGTACTCACTGGAAGATGTGAGGGATCCCATGGTCGCTTCTAAATCCTACGTCATCCGAAAGCGCATTGACAGCCCCTATTGCCTCTAAACTGCGAAGACCATTGGGACCAAGGGCAATCGATGCACCGACCTGCGTAAAGGTGGAAGGTTGAGGGCAATCAGACTATCGGCAGACATTGTTTGGGGTGTACCTCGCGCAACTCTTCGGCTTGCTCAAACACGTGGACTTCTACATTCGGCAGGCGACGAAGAGAGACGGCTGCAGCCAAGCCTCCAATGCCAGCGCCAACGATGGCTATAACGAAAGGTCGAGCGGTGTTTGACATCTTCCCAAGTCGTACTTTGTGATGCGTATTTGAATATGACAGTAGATAGGCAGGCTTGTCTGATAGATCTCTGTGGTTTATATGGACGGTAAGATCTTGGCAGCTAGGAACTGGAGAAGTAAGGCGTGCGATGATGCAGTCGGTCCTGAATATGCGCAGCTGCCTCTGGCCGATGGCCAACTGCAATTAACAGCGGATGATATGCTTTCCGATCGTGAAGGACGCCGGGAGGAAGAGGAGGAAGGTCCCCCTCGGACAATAAGGCGATGATGACGGTATCCCACTTGCTTGCCGATAAGATGATCGACACTCGCAGACAGTCCAGGGGAACAGTCAATGGGGCCTGGAAGTCACGTTTATCCTTACATGGAAAGGTTCCTGAACATACATATTAGCAGGCTTACATATTGGCATATTGGTCCAAATGACGGCATTGCGCAGAATCGCACCTGGCGGGACAATCACTGTCAGTCTCTGCAACTTTGCAGCGACAGGGGGAAGTAAATCGGCCGGCGAGAGTTGGGGAGATTGTGAAGAGCTGATAAGTGCAGGTGGCGATGCTTTGAACCGTGACCATGAACAATTTCATGGTAAGATTGCGCCATAACGCGAACTGTGATCCTGCACTGAGCCATCTTCGAACGAGTGAGCTCTCCTACAAAAGACGAAGACGAAGAATGAAGATATGAGCCTCTGCAACCTCACCTGACAATGAGCCGTTCTCCCTCTGCCAGTGATTACAAGCTGCAAGACGAAGAGCACTCGCCTACGGTGCAAGGACTGTCCAAACGTCCCGGCCACGCGCCTTCTGTTCCTGCGAAGTTCGCCGATGAGTCTTTCAAGTTGTTCGCGTCGCTTGGGCCGGTCGAGAATCCGACGCCAGAGGAAGCTCGGAGGATCAAAAGACGGGCGACGCTCGTCGTTCTGCCTTTCCTCTGTGTTGGTTATCATCTGATGTCAGTCCGTGATTTTGAAACTCCGAAGGCTGTCACTGACTCCGCGGCCCAGGTACCTCGACAAGCAAATCGTGTGTTGCCTTTGCTGTTTTTGTTGCCTTGAATCGTACAGTGACCTTCGTGCTTTCAGCTTGGAAGCCAGTCTATTCTTGGGATCCTCGAGGATGCGCATCTCTCCTCTGGACAATATAACTGGCTTGTCTCTATTTTCTACTTTGTGAGTAGCTATGCTTCGCGACGCTTCATAGTACTTTGTTGAAACTTCTTCGTCGCGTTTCAGGGCTACTTGATAGCAGAGCTCCCTCAAAACTACGCATTGCAGCGATTTCCGCTCGGAAAATGGCTGGGAGGAAACCTCCTCGTGTGGACGGTTCTTATCTTGTCCCAAATGGCTTGCCGCAGTTTCGGCAGCCTGTTTGCCTTGCGCTTTTGTATGTCAGATTCCTCATCTTCCGACTGACTTGTAAACTTGACGAAGCTGCTTTCCTGCATTAGTACTGGGTATCTCCGAAGCTTGCGTCGTTCCGGCTTTTCTGATCACATTGAACATGTTCTTTACGGTATGTCGTAGCATCCATCAGTCAACATATCTTCGATCCTGATTTTACGGAAGCATGACGAGTCTGCTACACTTATGCCGATTGTGAGTGGAAATCCACATTCTTCTTCTTCCTGTACCCGCATAATTTAACATAAACTATCCAGATGTGGGCTGCCGGGAACTCGAGTCCCATCTCAAAGTAAGGCTTCGGCATCCGCCCAACAACTTGAACCGTCGAAGGCTGATAATCATGGATTTCAGTGGACTATTGTCTTATGCTGTGTTGCACATCAATAAGGGCGGTTTGGCTGTACGTGCACATCGCTGCCCACTTCTACGTCGCCTAAATCACATCACATAGCACTGGGAATGGTTCAGCCTCATTAGCGGCGTGATTACGTTCGTGTATGCCGTGCTTGTGCTTTTGTTCTTCCCAGATTCTCCCACTTCCGCGTGGTTCTTCACGCCTAAGGAGCGTGCTCAGAGTATCCTTCGCATTCGAAGTAATCACGAAGGTTTGTCTACACAGTATCTCCTTTTGATCTCAAGCTTCTCTGACCCAGCAGTCACTCGCAGGGATCGAGCAGAAAACTTTCAAACGTTCTCAGTAAGAGTGATTTCTTCGTTTTGTGATCTCAAATGATTGACTTTACTTTTTGTAGAATGATCGAAGCTTTCAAAGACCCCAAGGTGTTCGACCTCAGAGCACAACTTTATTCCAAGTTACACGACTGACGCGAGACATTGATGGCAGACATGGCTGTTCTTCCTCCATGCATGGGCTCAAGAAATGGCCAATGGGACGACGAGCCAGTATTCTTTGATAATCAAGCAAGTTGGCGGATTCACTTATGCAGAATACGGATTAACCTACGTGTCTGCGTCTGTTCAGGTCCTTCGGCTTCACGACATTACAGACAAGTAGGTGGTTTGGGAATTGCTTCCAGGTCGCTCGTGCCAATCCCCTGTTGCAGCGTTGCTTGGTTGCGTTTCAGGTCTCTCATCTGTCGCTTTTCTTCTCCCATCTGCTTGGCTGTTGGCACGCACAAAGGTCCGCCAGATTATCTCTGCATATACTTCATGGCTCATTCTTTCACAGAATTGCCGTGCCTACCTCGCAGCGGCCGCGTATCTTCCTGCAATTCTGTCGACTATCCTGCTCTTGAGTGCGTATCAATCGTGCGCTCGAGTGTCCTTCAAGCAATGTTCTGACATGCAAGGTCGATTCACAAGCGCTACCCTTTTCTAATCGTTGGGGACTCCTCAGTGCGTTATGGATCAGAAGTTCGGCCGGTGTTCCATACGCCGTCGTCATGAACTGGGGATCTTGTGAGGCCCAATCAGCTTTTTGCTTTCTGCCGCAGATATTCACCTTTTCTCCATAGCCGCGACGTCCGGTCACACCAAGAAAGTCACCGTCAACGCCCTCTGTAAGTATCTGTCAATGTATTTGCTGAGCTGTACTCGAACAATGCATCTCGTAGATCACGTCGGGTATGGGTTGGGCAATATCCTCTCGCCGCAACTATTCCAGCCTCAATATAAGCCGAGATACCTCACAACGTCAGTCTCACAAGACGTCGTCTTCACTTGCAAGGGTTTACTGACGGCCTGTTTTCTCGCCAGCTGGTGGGTTATCCTGTGGGTCGCTTGCGTCTTCCCCATGTTCCTGGTCCTCTACATTCGCTGGTACCTGCAACGCGAGAACAAGAGACGCGACCTTCTATCCGCAGACCAGAGCGAGGACGACCTCGGAGTGGTCATCGAGATCGACGAGAATGGGCAGAAGGTGGAACGGACTGTGTCAGATAATCAGCTTGATCTGACTGACCGACAAAACTTGGTACGTGAAGTGCGTATGCCGCCTGAATCGCCCACTGACGTGCTCGCTTGATAGAACTTCCGATACGTCCTTTGAAGATCATGTATAGGCACTGTAGTACACGGGAAGGATTCCACGGTTATCTATAGGTCCAATAGTGCATGTAGCCTCACGACACTTTTCTGACGAATTTAACGCACGCCCGAAGCCATAACACTGTAAGGGGATTGGTAGACTGGCTGAGATGTTTCGAAAATGACCCATGGTGTGTTCGAGTGCGGGGAGGGGAAGGACAAACAAGGGCCAACAACGCCCGACGCGACCACGTATCCCTCGCGAGCGTCCCAGCCTACACAAGCCAATGCACTCCTGCCTCCTCCTCGCCCTCCCTCTCCTCGCCCCTCTCGCCGTCGCTGCTGCCAACAATGTCCCCCCAACGCATGGCGTCCACCCCGCCCATCTAGCACGCTACAAGCCCCACGGAACCGGCTCCGCACAGACGTGGACGTGCCTCGACGGCTCCAAGCAGCTCCCATGGACGTCCGTCAACGACGACTACTGCGACTGCCCAGACGGCAGCGACGAACCTGGTGCGCGCCCCTCCCTCCACGCCCGTACCGCGCGCGACGGCTGACGAAGGGCAGGCACCGGCGCGTGTCCGCAGACTACGTTCTACTGTAAGAACGAGGGCCACATCGGCGCTTCCATACTCAGTTCCAGAGTGAACGACGGCTTGTGTGGTACGTTTGACGTCGCGAACGTCGTCTGTGCCGCGTGCTCAGCTGGGGATACTTGTGTGTAGAGCCCGACTGCTGCGACGGCTCAGATGAGCCAAGCGGCGTTTGCAAGGATTCGTGTAAGGAAGTCGGGGAGGAGTACAGGAAGCGAGTGGACGCAGAACGAAAGCTCCGAAAGACGGTAAGAACTAACATATCTATCGTGCTCCCCGGCCTCTTTACAATCATGACACCGTACACTAGGGCTCCAAAATCCGGTCGACCTACATCGCGTTCGCACAGAAGGAGAAGAAGCGGCTCGAGGGCGAGATCGCCGAGTCGGAGAAGGAGATCGCAACCAGAGAGAAGGAGGTCGCTCGTCTGAAAGGTGTGCACACTCCCGCTTCTGCGTGTCCCTTGACTTGACGTGACTTGCTGTAGACATCGTGGACCGCACCGAATCGCTCTCCGCCGCAGCCCTCGAGCACAAGAAGCAGTCGCGTACGTCCCCACCTGTGCTTTCATTTCACCTTCCGCAACTCACGTCCTACCAGCGCTCTACGCCTCCCTCGTCGCCCACGCCAACGCGCTCAAGTCTCTGCAGCGCGAGCACAAGAAACACCTCGAGCGCGAGAAGTCCCTCGGCGACATCCTCAACTCACTCCGGAGCGGCTACAACCCAAACTACCAGGACATGGCCGTCCTCGAGGCCGTCCGCGGTTGGGAGTACCATGCGGGGCTGCCCCACATCGGCGTGGAAGAGGATGCGGAGAACAAGGACGAAGAGGGCAGTGACGATGTCGAGGAGGCGCCTGAAGCCGTCGAGGAAGAGCTCGAGGAGGGCATGTGGACCGCCGAACAGCTCGAAAAGGACCTCGATGGGCTGCTAGAGGCGGATTATGTGTCGTTGTTGATGGAGCATGACACGCACATCGGGGCGAGCAGCACCGACTCGATTTGTGGGTTTCTCAATCGGACTTGTATGCCGTGGCCCGTTCACTGACGAACGGGATATGCAGTGTTCGATATGGCCGCTTATATCCCAGATGCATTGCTTCCGCAGTATGAGGCTGTTTGTGGCACAGTAGTGTCATGGTTGGCCGCCTTTGGTGTCATTCCTCCGCCTTCCGGCGGTGCAGCAGGTAAGCCCTGCGATATTACTCCCATCACTGCCGTGCACCTGACTGATCTTGCTTATATAGATTCCCGGGCTCGCGAGGCGTACAACGACGTCGAACACAGCTTGGGCCTCGCGAAGAAGGAGCTCGAGCAGGCCCAGACCGACCTCGCAGACCTGTTCGACCCCACCGGTTTTGGAAAAGAAGGCGAGTGGAAAAAGCTCGACAACACCTGCTTGTCGACCGACACCGGAGAGTCTGTGTCCCTTTTCTCGCCCTTGAAAGATTGGACGCGCGCTCACTTGGGTCACTAGCTATACGTATGAAGTGTGCTTGTTTGACGAGGCGAGGCAGAAGCCGAACAAGGGCGGCACCACGTTCAGTCTCGGGTGCGTACACTGGCCGTGTCTCAGCGGCGTCCTGTGCTCTTGCTCATACCGTCGTCGCGTCTAGTAAATTCGCGTCGTGGCACCCGTCCAGCAGCGTCGAGGTCGGCAGTCCAGAGTACTACAGCAAACAAATGTACAAGCAGGGCGCCAAGTGCTGGAACGGCCCGCACCGCAGCGTCATCGTGAGTGCCCGCCCATAGCTGCCTATCCCACCTGCTGGGATTGATCGTTGTTTTTTCTGCACAGTTGCATCTCGTCTGCGGGACGGAGAACGCAATACACACGGTGGAGGAGCTGGAGAAGTGCGAGTACCAGTTCACGGGGACGTCGCCTGCGCTGTGCCTGCCGCTGGAGGAGGGCAAGCTAGAGAAGGACGAACTGTAGTAGCGTGTGTATATATATTTATGGAGTGCTTGCGCTACACTCGCGCCGCGCAATACAGCAGATGGCGACTGAACATATCATATCTCAGCCCTTCGGGCACTATCTGAGACAGACACGGCGGTGAGAAATGTCAAGAGAGTGACACGGGAGCGACAGGTATCCTAGTATCGCATGGGGCCTGCAGGTGGTGATGGCATCAGCGGTATGACTCAAGACTTCTTCAATGAATCAAAGGTACTGAGGCATGCACGACCAATCCGCAAATCCATGCGTTGCAGGATGCGAGAGTACTTGTCTGGGACGAGCTGTCCCTATGAAGCCTCCCACAATCCCAAGCAGCTTCTTGTTCAATGCTCCAAGTACATCATTAAACGGGTCTACCAATACCAACTTCACGAAGCTATGTATGTATCCTGGATTTCATATCGTATCATGGGGGTAGAAGAAAAAACAGGAGCCGGGGACGTATATCAGATCAAGCGCTTAATTCATCGACCGACGAAGCATGGCACCAGAATGCCTCCTGAGACGGGATCGACAGCGAATGAAGCGGAGCATCGAGAGGACCGCTACAAACCCAGCATGCGCGCCGTCAAAAGTGCTCGTCGCCGCGATCGCCGTCAGGGTCAGAGTCGCGCCCTCCTTCGTCAGAGTCTGGCGCTAGGTCCGCTTGGAGCTGTGTGCATCGAGGAAGAACGAGCCAAAGGGCAGCCAGCCAGCCGTTGTTGCGCCGCGCGCCGTGAACGCCTAAACCAAGCTGCGAAGCGAGGTGCTTGGCGCTGCGCGTTGACGCCGAAGCCACGAGAAATGGGACATTCTCTGTCATTCTACAAAGGACAAGCGTACATAACAGAAGAAGAAGTGCACAACTACCGAGCGCGAAGACACGCGAAAGCGAATCCTGGAGACGACGGATCTGCCGAATAAGATCCAGTGTCGGCGTGCGCAAAAAAAGGGCATACACGGCCAACGAATGAACATACAAAATTTTACATACCAAAGAACGGAGCCGAAAGGGAGGGAGACGAAATGGAAGATTGGAATGTGCATGGTGAAAAGTGCAAAGGTAACAAGACACACCGGAGCTTCGCTCCGGAGGTCCCATCATCTCCCATCATACTACAGATTGCCACAATTAAATTAGAATTTTACTGTCCCAGCGCTGAGGTGAGCAAGGGCCCGTGAGGCGCGTGAAAGAGGGGACCGAGAGGCGACACGTGGCCGGGGCGGGACTCGGACCACTCGCGGGTGACGCCCCTTGCCCTCTAGGGCGCGCGCGGGATGCCCAAGGGTGCGGGCGGTGCCGGAGTTGCACGTGGGGGGTAGACAGAGTCTGTTAGAGCATCCATGAGAAAAACACGAGACCACTGGACCTCCGTGACGTGCAAGGCATCGACGACGAGGGAGACGCCTGGGTGGACCGATGCCCCACGAGGCCGAAAAATGCGAACCCCGAGCGCGCTGATGAGCATGCACCCGCCATGGGGTCCGGGGAAGGTATTAGTGAAGCTTTGGGAGCAGGACGACCAGCTCTAGACGAGTACCGAAGACGCCGACTCGCACCGAACACGGTCAGTCCCGACCCAACCGACCGCAAGTCACCGAAGGACATTCGGCAGCACTTGGGTCAGTTCGCCCACACTTCACGTACTTACCATGACCACACAGGAGTGTTACGATAGGTGTTTACGAGATCGGAGCCAGTAGTCCGTTTCGGCCGATGTGCTCTGTGAGTCGGTCGGTCCTTATCGCTTATCTTCCCGACTTCCGCATGGTCGGTCGAACGCAATCTTACACCATTGCTTGGCCACCCTGGTCGTACGTTACTTCTTCTTTATTTTCATTGGTTCTCCAACACCTGTTCCTGCTACCTACGCTCGGACGATGGATACCGAACGGTCGGGATTTCGCCATCGCTGATTAACTTTTACCTTATCACCTTCGGAACCCATATGGACATCTCACCTACCTTCTTATCTTCTCTGTTCACTAGGGCTTGGCGCCTGTTCGGCATTTACTCTCATTTCTCGTTCGTATTTTACTTAGGGGCTCCGTTTACTATAAAAACCTACGTACAACTCTGGAATAAACCAGCTTTTGCACCCCACAGTTCAGAGCTCACTCACACTCGTCTCAATCGTTGAAATTGTCTCCGCCGACTTTCGCAAACTCGTCCTCCTCATTGTTTGGCCTTGTTCGCGTTCGTACTCGTCTCCTCACTCGTACCCCTCGTCCGTCTTCGTATATTGTCAGAGTCCTGTGTGGCTCTTGAAGCACGTAGTTGTCGATCACGACGCTACCTTCTCGTTACCGACCGAATCCCTGACTCGACCGACCGACCGAACGTTCGGTCGGTGTTCGGTGCAGTCCCGAAACCGTTCGGGCGCTTTAACCTCATTACTCTTCAGTGCGCCTTCGCTTTCTCAAGTCCTAACTAACGATTCCTTGTGTAGCAAATACTAGCTCCAGCACCCCCTGCATTAGAGGTTGTTTTAGTGTTGTGCTTGGCACTTAGAGCCACCTCTAGCATATCAGCACCCAGTCCAGCACCTCCCGTGGCCCCTTGAAACACGAGAAGCATGAGCGACTCCGAAATTGCCAGAGAGATGGAAGAGGGACATGATAGGGACAAAGTGAACAAAGCAATGTCTGCGACTACGAGAGGGAATAATAAGAAACCACGAAGCAAGGGCGGAAAGGCTGTATTCAGAAACAAATATTGACGTGCAAATTGCCGTGATATGACGACAACAGCACATCTGTGAGCAGGACACTACAACCTCAGGGTAAAAGCACTAGCAGAGACAATTCCATCCCGGTCAAAACAAAATGGTGACGATGTTTCTGACTGCATCGCACAGTGCCTCCGAACATGGCGAGGAAAAGGCGAACCAAGATATAATGCATGTGATGAAAGTCATGTTCACATGATATGACAATGGATAGACGGCTGTATCGAGATGGAGAGGCAATGGATGAATGGAAAAGGTTATGGCTTAGCTCAGCCTCACATGATATGACGGAGACTCGACGGCTGCATCGAGATCCAACCCAAACTGGGACGGCGGAAAGAGCGAGAAAGAAGAACGAAGAGCTTTGCAAGGACGGTGGAAGATCAAATTAGGCAAAGATGTCTCGAAAGAGGAGAAAAGCTTACGGATGCTCAACCAAACACGACCATACGAAAGTGTGCAGTTTCTGTAAAGGGAGGATAATAGACCCGATAATGATTGCCATCAAAGTGCGTCAAATCAAAGGTCTTTGCGTAATGCACTCTCTGTCCCGTCGTCAAAGTGTTATCTAAGTGCCTTCGAAACTGGTGCTGCATTATGTGAGGAGATGAGCACCTTCTAACCTGACGCACTTTGAGCCTGGTGGAACAATTGCATCAGGAAATCTAGATCAAGAGTGGTGCGATCAGATAGGTTGTCCCTAGAATTGAACAATTTACACACCGTGTAGACCCCCAGATGGCGTGGCATTGGCGATTTTTTCACAGGCCTCTAACTCCCCCAACCGGCTCTTCGGTTCGAAGGCATCCGTACTATCAGATACCCTGGGGCCGTTGTGTTGCGCCCACACCTCCTCCAAGTCATCCATCATCATAGTGCGCATTTGGTCTTCCACCTGTCCTTGAGTGCCATCCTTGAGGAGAGGCCGCACCCACGGAATGTAAATTTTGCCATGGGTGCCCCTGACGTGTAGACATTGGTCGTGAACATTGTTGTACGCGCGGAGGAAGACGTGACACCCATAACACAGGAGTTTCGAGGTGGTGATGTAATCGTGAGGTCGGACCGTTGGGTTGGCGGCGAAGTGGGCGATCAGCAGGCATTCGCAGTGAACGCGGGCTGGTGCGCTCAGGTGTCTCTTTTCTCTGTCTGTGACAATGGGGGAGGAGCCTTTGCTCTTCAACATTTCCAGTAACGGCTTGACGGTCCTTTCTCGCCATTCCTCATCAAGCGCCATTTCACGGACAATGTCCGGAAGCTCCGAAAACTTTTTCTCAGACGTGCCTTTATCGGGTGAACGACCCATGTCTTTTGAGATCTTGTCCATCACCTCGGGGCGGTTCTCGCAGAAGACATGAAAACGTGGATGATAGAGGTCGGCATGGAAGGCAATGTCCGTGGAGGGAGGTACAGAGATGATTTCCAGAGGTTTTGAAAGGAACAATTTGTATGTTCGGGAGTGAGCGGCTGAAAGGAGGGTTTGGTGACAGCGCATGAGCGAGAAGGTTTTCTCGAGATAGCGTCGGATGGGAATAAAAAGTCGATGATGAGACAATTCCTCTGTGTGGTGGCTATCAACATATGCAATAGGAACGGGAAACGATGAGGCAGGGGAGAGATAGTCATGCCAATGCGGTGTTGAATAGAATCCAAGAGGGAATACTGGGAATCAAGGTAGGGTCGAAGACCTACCGAGAGAGCCAGGAGAGCAGTGTTGATGCCGACGAGCATCGTATCGTTTGGGCAAGTGTTGGTGACGACCGTGCGAATGGACTGGAAAGAATCCAGAAGGCACTTGCAGAGCTTGTGTCGTTCCGGCTGCTGAGTTTCTGCGCTGGATTCTACCATGAGCTTCAAACCGTCCAAGAGGCTATCCATTCTTTTGTGAATGCGGGCACAAAATTTCTGCCAAGAGAAGCGGTAGATCTAAGCAGCGAGCTGACGCTCCCATTCAGCGATGTCCTCGTCAGAATACGCACGGGTGTTGGCCTGGGGAGAGGCAAGGTGGAGAGGAACCCGGTTGCTGATTTGGCGTGTCAGTGCCCAGATGGACGAGAGGTGGTCGCTGAGTTGGGTGGACACGCCAGTGTCACAGGCGACGAATTCGAGAGCTTCGTCCTGTCTTGAGTGTTTTCAAGAGCGACGGCGGTGGGATGGCTGTCGGCCTTTTCCACGCTGATGGAGGCAAGCGCATTGAGAACGGACGGGAACAACTTGGGAGAGGTGAAAGCACTGTTAGTCGGGGTTCGAGCAAGGCGGCCACTCGGCGAGACATGGAGAAGAAGGACGGGCAGAATGGATTCGGGAGTGACGGGCAGGTGTTCCATGGTCAGCTGGTCCGAGCAAGAGCGCGCGTTCCTTGCCTGGCAGGACAGCGCCCTCGGAGCCGGAGCCGAGCGCGAGCCATGTCTGCACGCGCACTCACCCGCTCCGCTCTCAGACCCTCCAGCCCGCTCTCTCCTTCCTCTCTTCGTCGCGCACCGCGCCCCTGCACACCCAGGACGTACGCGACAGAGGCACACCCACGCCCAGTGCCCAAGCCCTCCAAGTTCGGCCAGCCGACATTCCAGAGCCACCCGCACGTCCGTGAGTCTCACTCTGCCGCGTCGTGCGAGACGAGGGGCTGAGTTGAGTGTCTGCCATCTCTTCTAGTGAAGAGCCATGAGCTGACACCGGGCATACCGGTGTCGGAGTACGAGCGGAGACGACGCAAGCTGATGGACGGCCTGCCCGACGGGAGCCTGGTAGTCTCCGTGTCTGCGCAAGTCAAATACATGAGCGGAGGTGCGCCTTGACGTTCTTCATCCGAAAACACATTCCTCTTGACCGCCATATCGTGCCCAGCGATCTTGTGAGTGACCACGGCATGGTATACGTGCGCGCCGTGGGCTCGCGTGCTGACTCCTCGCAAGCTACAAGTTCCGCCAGGCGTCCGACTTCTGGTACTTGACAGGCTTCGAAGAGCCCGACTCCGCCGTCGTCCTCAGTGCGCCCTTCTCTCCCTTTCCCTCCGCTCCCTCTCACCCACCCCACGCGGAGAACAGAGAAAGACAGCAGCGCGCGGGGGTACACAATGACCCTCTACAGCCTCGGCTACGACACCCACAAAGCGCAGTGGGACGGCACCCGCACGGACTTCTCCTCCATCGTCGACCTCTTCGGCGCCGACGACGCGCGCCACACGCAGAACCTCGCCGCCGACCTCAAGAGCAACCTCCTCTCCGCCTCCACCGCATACGTCGACCTCCCCTCGTCCGCCTCGAAGCGCCCCGCCCGCGGCTCGTACAAGTCGCTCATGAAGTACCTCTCCGGGAGCGAGGCCCCGCGCGGCGTCTACGAGACCATCCTAGACGGGCTGACCGCGCCCAAGTGCAAGCCGCTCGCCCCGCTCGTCAGGGCCCTGCGGGGTATCAAGAGCGAGTACGAAGTGGAGGTCATGCGCCGCGCGGCCGAGATCAGTGGCAAGGCCCATGCGAAGGTGCGAGCTTCTCCTTGTCTGCACACGACTCTACCCTGGATGAGTCCCATGAGTCCCCGCACCTCCGGACGCGATCACATTTTCCGCGCGCCGGTGTGTATGGCGACGGGTCGTTAATCTCACGTGCAGACTATGCGCCTTTCAGAACCAGGCGTGTCCGAATCTCACCTCGCCGCCCACTTTGAGTACCTGTGCGCGCGCAGCGGGTCTCAGCGTCCGGCCTATGTGCCTGTCGTCGCATCAGGGTAAGACACGCTACCTGCCTGCCTCGTGAGCGTGAAGTTTACGATACCATGCGAGCAGTGAAAACGCGCTGATCATACATTACACGCACAATGACCACCTTCTCCGAGAGGGTGAACTCGTGCTGGTCGACGCCGGCTGCGAATACAAGTGCGTGCCATCTTCCATTCGTTCACTCGTGATTCGATCGACAACACATCCGAAACAGCGGCTACGCATCTGACATCAGTGGGTCTACTCCCTCCCCAACTCCCCGTTCTCAAAATCACCTGCCTCCCGACTCACCCCCCACCGCAGCCCGCACATTCCCGGCCTCCGGCACCTTCACTCCTCCCCAGCGCGACCTCTACGCCGCCCTGCTCTCCGCCCAAAAATCGCTCGTCGCGCGCTGCACCGCCGCGCAGGGGCACTCCCTCGACGACCTCCACCGCCAGTCTGTGAGCACGCTGCGCAAGGAGCTGCAGCAGATCGGCTTCGACCTTCCCCCGCGCGGCACGCTGCTCGAGCGCGTGCTCTACCCGCATTACCTGTCCCACCCCATCGGCATCGGTGCGTGTCCGCTCTAGCGCTTGCTTGCTTGCGTTCGTTCGTCCCGCGTGCGTTGCCCGTGTCTCATGTCTCATCCAAACGCGCTCGCCGCGCCCAGATCTGCACGAGTCGGACACCTTTCATCGGAGCGAACCGTGCGTAGACGATGCCCTCTCCGCGCGGTCCCCCCCGCGCGCGTGCGGTCGCTGACACCGCGCAAACAGGCTGAAGGAAGGGATGGTCATCACCATCGAGCCCGGTGCGCGTCCAATTTTCTGTGCGATCGCAACCCCGAATCGATATCTCACTGCGACCCAAACAATCACAGGCGTGTACGTCCCTTCCGATCCCGCATACCCCAAACACTTCCACGGCCTCGGAATCCGCATCGAGGTCAGTCGCGCGGGCACTCGCATGCAGTGTTTTTCTTTGACCCAATTCTCAAACAGGACGAGGTCCTCATCGGCAAGAACGATCCGGTCGTCTTGAGCGTTGCGGCCCCCAAGGAGGTTCGTTTGCACCCCGAGACCTTAACTGCTCAATTGTTCACGGGCACGATCTGTGCTATTTACCTTGTAGATCGCGGACGTCGAAGGTTCATGTCAAGGAGTCTTAGGCCTTGAGCCATTTTGAAGACATCGATATTTAGCTGATTAATCTGATGCATGATTTACGCGCAACAGATGTGATGCAAATGGCCAGCGTGTCTCTATGCCATGACAAGAAAAGGTTCCCCAGCCCAAGACAACCACAACCGCTCCCCGTGTTTCGAGCCCACTGAATTCCAAGAAAGCGTTCTATCTAACCAGGATGTTCTCTGTCCGCGTCAGTTCGTGTGTGCATCGGCAGTTGGGGTCTCCGCGGAATGCAAGGCCTGCAGGATCTGCTCCTGGCGCAGCCATTTTTCGGCAGGAGTGAAGTACCAGGACAAGACCGCGAAGACGGTGACCGTGCCGAAGATGACGCAGGCGAAGTTGAACGATTCGGCATCGACAGGGAAGAAAAAGGGAGAGATCATGACCTGAAAGAGACCCCGTCAATCACGGAACCCTGATAGAAGGAAGGAAGACGACAGACAGCGAATATGAGCCCGTTGAACAACGCAGTGGCCAAGTACATCGGCATCGCGAACTTTCCAAGGTAAAAGTGTGATGACTTGAACATGTGCGGGGTCATTGTAAGGCGGAGCAAGCCGATCAAGCCGTATGCAGCAATAGTGGGCACACCCCCGGCGGAGACGAGGGACGTAAATGCGACTTGACTTGGAAGAATAGTACACAGCAAGGCAGCCCCAAAGACGAACATGACGGTCACCGCGTTCTGCGGCTGTCCATTCGCATTGACGCGTCCAATCCAGTGCGACATGGGAAGCACACCGTCACGAGCGACGGCGAAGATGAGCCTTGAGGCTGCCACGACAGCAATACTTGTGTTCTAAATCGAACCGGTGAGTGAATACTCATGATTCAGTAATGAGCAGGGCAAACCATGATCAATCCCAAAACAGCGATAGCGGTCATGAAGATACTGGCTTTTTTGCCAAGAGCTAATGCATATATTTGGACGAACGGTTGAGGAGCATCAAGAGCGAATACTGTGTCGAGGTCCGGCGTGCAGAACAGGAAAAGAATGGTCGTGATGAAACCAAGGACGCCAGTGGCTATAACACTTGACAATATGCCGCGGCCGGCGACGACGCTAAAATTCCATATGTAAGTCTCGAGACTTGTAGTGTACATAGGTATATATACCTAGCGTTCTTCGTCTCCTCAGCGATATGACCAGAAGCATCAAAGCCAGTCATCGTGCCAGCAGTGAACAGGCTAAGTGGATATGGTGAGACACGCGAAGCAACAGCAAATAGAAATCAATGCATACAATGACAGTATCCAATTCCACCCTGCGGGGGCCCCAGTTCCATTGTCTGTAGCACTCAGAATTAGCACCATAAAGAGAAAGAAGAACGGGGACGTACACGTCATAGTAAAGACGTCCTTAGCCGAACGGAAGCCGTATGTATTATGCGTAGCAATGGGAAGCCAGATTAAACATAGGAAAAAGTCGACCATCATCAACCCAACGGAGAATTTGAAAACCTTGGAGTACCATCGAGGAGGCAAGTAGTTAATGGCGATGGATATCACCAACATCGCCTCAGAAATCGCCCAAATCAAGGCGCGCCATTTGATGTTGTCGTTGCCAACGCCTCCCGGGTAGTCGACCTCCCAAACCGCAAGTTGTGACACGATATAGTTTGCGGTGGTCTAAGACAGATTCATTAGCGAGTATCGAAGTCTAGGTAAAGTGAAGTAGAAACCTGACAATTGCTGGCAGTGAATGTCATCCAAGCGGTTGTCGACCACCAGGCAACAACAAAGCCAAAAAATCTGGCATATTTTGGACCAGCACTTTCGGCGGCCCAGATGTAGATCGATCCGCTCAAAGGTAAGGCAGAACAAATCTCGGCCAGAACGGCAGCGGTGATGAACATGAACACCATACTGATGACGTATGACGACCTTTGGAAACGGTTAGAGGTTTTCAGCCGATCAACATCTAAAGAGTGTACCATATCGCAGCCGGTCCCCCAGCAAGTAGTCCCAAGAACAGTGCAGATCTAGATAGAGATTGATCAACCTGGTATCCGAAAAGCGGTTGAAATACAATTCCTACCTTACACCTCCAATAAAGTTTAAAGCACAGAAACTTGCTGCAAAACTTTCGATCAGGTGCCAGCTCCGGTGAAGTTGCTAGAAGAGTGCAACAGGTCATTAGAGGTGATCGCAAAGGGATTATACAGACGAACCTGCTTGTATCCGAGGCTTTGCTAACGATCACAAGAAATGGTCAAACGTCAGTACTTCCATTACAGCCCCCTCTGATGAGAGGGAGAGAAAAGAATAAGTGTGACACTGGGGGCTTCCCTACGCAGGTCTGAGCGCTGATCAGGTTCAAGCGGTATAATCTCAACCTCTGTCACGTTTTCGAAATCCACAGACGAAACCGTTTTCAGGCCGTCGTGCGGAAATCTTCAACGTGAGCAGAGATACCCGCAGCCATTCCAGTTTCACCACTAGAAACAGACGTTACCGATTGAACGATAAAGCGTCAAACGCTGTCAGCAATCTCGTCGCCTGCTTGGTCCGTCCCGTCAGCTGCCCGACTGCGTTATTACCAGCTGGATCTCGTCTTGGTCGAGTGATGAGGCCTCTTCATGGCTGCTCTTGCTTTGAATAGATGGGGCGGACATGATGTCTATGGGTATGGTAAGGTCGCGGGAGGAAAAGGAGAGTCAAATTCTGAAAATTGATCACACCTTTTACGCCTCAGCGCTTAGATAAGATGATGTAGGGTGACGCTGATAACTACGAATGTCGGATTTGCCACGTACCCAAGTACTCAAGTCTGCTACCATTGACATTCGTATCTCTCATAGTAGACCATCCAGGTACATACAAGATATAGTCCACCAAGGTGAGTGACGTCAGATCTCACTCATATTGTACAGAAGTACAGAAGCATACAAGAAGTCAAGAATCGTCTTCGTTAATTAACTCGTGTAATCCTGCCAGACGCTGCTCAAAAATGGCTGTGAATGGCTCGGGGGAGTGTAGGACGCCTCCCGTAAAATCAAATGTACCAATGGGCCGGGTGGGATCCTGTGAAATCCGGAAAGACCAAAGGAGCAAAGCGGTGTTGATAAAGAGAGAGCTGTCATACACGACACATCAGTCTGAATAGCACCCACATAGAAAGAAGCACAAACTTCATAGCAAAATACTGGCCCGGACAAATCCTGAACCCAAACCACCAACTTAGCGGATGTGAATCTAACATCGTGTACCAAACGGCTTACCGCCTCCCAAAGCCAAAGTTTGGAAACTTGAGATCTTTCCTGACTTGTCCCTGCTGATTCAACCAGCGTCGTGGATCGAATTTCTCTGCATCCGCAAAGAGTTCTGGATCGCGAGCAAGAGACCTAGGCACAAGAAAGATGTTAATGACTCTAAGAAAATATCTGGAACCACAATGCTCAGAAATACCAATTATTCGGAAGTAAGGTCGCGCCGGCGGGGATTCGATATCCTTTCTGCATATCAAAGTATGAATATTTCAGCAAGGGAGGGAAAACTCAGCCACGGGATACGGACATAGATAATTTCTTTAGTGGATCTGTGTTGAAAGCCGGAGAAAGATCCAGGTCGCCACCGAAACGACTCGAGAACGAAGGCCTCAATTTGTGGTAGCAGGTCTGCATCGCCAAAAGATGGAACTATACATGCACGGGTCAGATGGAACAAACACCGATGGTAGATGATAGATCATCCTCACGTCTGTTCGGGCCGACTACATCATCCAGCTCATTCTGTACGACGGTCTGTGCATCGGGGAAGCATGCTGCTGCCATTATGACAACGCTGATGGCCGAACCCGTCTAAAACCCATCATACCGTCACCAACTGGAGTCGGGGGCGCTCTATGTAAATTAAAAGATACCGTTTCAGACCCAGCGCCAAACATAGACCCGGCCAGGTATGCAGCCTCGTTATCCTCAAGTTCTAGCTCGTGTTGCCGCTCTACGAGGTACTTCCCGAACGACGGTGGGGCCTTCTTTGAAGCCTGATACGACATGTTGGTATACATTGGTCACTGAGACCAGGGTGACAGACGCACAATGTCATCTCGGGTGGTTTGCATCTGCCTTCTGAAAAGAGCGAGTTCCTCGCGATGATAACCCCTGAGCTGTTTGCCATAGAACGGGACAGACTTGAGCCAAGGTAGATCGTCGACAATGTGTGCTCCTGGCCGAACAGCGCGCCCAATGCGCACCAAGCATCGATTGATAAGCGGAATGTCAGGGTCTTCTGGGTGACTCGGGGAAGGTTTGCCATAAGTAAGAGAAAGGATCACAGAGGCAGCATATCTACAAAAAGAAACACCTTGAGTACGCCGTGGGTTAGATCAGAGGAAAAGAGCAGCAATCCACCTTCTGGCATGCTTGCGATGTCCTTCAGGGTTCTTGAGAATATCGCGTATCAAGACCTTGGCGTTGAAAAGCTGGAGAGGCTCGTATGTAGGCACAAGCTTCGGTTGCAAGTGACTGTGCAGTGCTCTGTACGCATCGCGCGTCAATGAAGATATTCATCGTGAAGTAATATCATACTGGGCACATACTTGCGCAGCTTACGAAAACGATTTCCGACGCCGATCAAAAGGATCCTCATGTTTCCTGACATCATTTCTCCTGCTGCGACGGTACGAGGACGGTCAGCAGAGTGTATGCCCTCTTTCTCCAAGATCTCAACGGCAGCCTGTCAGGGATAGATCATGCATATAATAACGCAAACAATGAGTGTCACGAAGCATGCTCTACCTCGTTGTTGGCGATGACGATCATGGTGCGGCGACCACTTCTGAGGCTGTATATAGGACCATACTCTTGCGCCCACTCATGATATTTCAAGTAGTCCCTTCACGAGGTGACATCAGTCACAAACGCCAGAGTACATCCGACGACAACAAAAGGCTCACTTCGTCTCGGGAATGTCGTTGCCCCATAACCAATGACCAGGCGGACCAGGCGGCAGAGGCAGTTTGGTTGCTCCGTGTTTCCACCAAAGCGGGAAGGCCACAGATCCAAGTATGAAGACGACAAAGGGCAGCTGCAGTGTCAGTCCAGCCAAGAATGTTTCGAACATGGTGTGCTGTGGCAAGACAAGACGCCCGTCGACCCGCTTCCTGAACTGGCAGATTTGATCTCAGGTTATATAGGGTATTCCAAGAAGTCGGGGCGACTATGAGCCTCCACCCGAGGGAAGTCGGGATATGTCAGGCTACAGTTTATGTGTCCCAGCTTAAAAAATCAGTGAGAATTGTACACGAGGCCATATCATGGAGAAATGCAGTGAGAAATGGACCGCAAGGACGTCCAAACTCAGTCCCAACAGGCAATTTCAAGCCTTTTACATAATCGATGTGGGGAACCCTGGCCACACTGGCGGTCCTGCCCACGACCGCTGCATGGACAAGCAACGAGCAGAATATGGTTCCATAATATTGACTTGGCTGTATGTATAGATACGACGAGCATGCGTTCATGAGACAATGCAAACGGGCGGGAGCTAACTGAACACAGAGGTTATGACGAAAAGAGAGAATGGGGAATGAATCATAAGCCAGAAGGGAAGCAGATGCCGATTACGAGGTGAAGGTGTTGGATCAGTAAGATAAATCCACGACTGTAATGTACTTCGACTCATCGGGAGCACCGCACAAGGGCACTGTCCGAGAGTGTGATGCGTTCGAATGCAGGATTATAAGACGATTGCGAGAATGCTAAAAAGTGGGTTGAATGAATGATGACCGCGGAGCGCCATGATCAATGCTAGGTCGAGAAGTGATGGAAGGACAAGTAGTGAACAAGGTATACAGGCGGAAGCAAGATGCACGATATATTCCGCCAAGCCAACCGAAGCGGTTGTTCAACGAAACAAAGACGTACCGCTGCGACCATCTAAGGGCTCGCCATGTGGTACTCGCCATACCGTCCGTCCACGCTTGCGCGCCGGCTGGCGCTCACGCTCCCCTCATCTGCATCAGTGTCCTCGCTCGTTGAGCTGTAGACGCTCCGCGCGTCCGACGAGGTGGAATATGCTGGCCGAATCGTCGGCTCATCGTCCGTCGAGCCATCGAGGCTTGCGTCAACGCTTGCGCCGTCGGCCTCAGTCTCGGCCTCAGTCTCGGTATCGACGTCCGAGTCAGCAAATGATGCTGTTGAGCGCCGTGGGCGGACGGATGGGGTACGAGGCCCGGCTGTGTCAGCGTGCGCAGGCGAATGCGAGTTTCGCGAAGAGGATTCGGAGACACGTCCACCGTACGCATCGAAGGCTCCCATCGTTCGTGTAGGTGCGGATGGCACACCAGTGGTGGTGGATGGAATACCGGATGGATGTGGGTCAGGGAATGTAGACGTGGAGGAAGATTGTGAAGGTAGGGAATGTGTTTGAGAGAAGAGAATGAGTTGCTCTGCGTAGTGCTGCATCTCCTCCTCAGAAATCATCAGTCGAAAATCGTTGAGCAGAAGAAACTGCAGCTCAAGCGAATTTAACTCTGCCTGGGGCAGCCCGCCGACCTGTCAAAAGGAAACGATGTTAGAAATCAGCATGGTGTGGCGCAGAAGCGAGTTGCTGCGGGGACAGACCTTGGCATAGCGCGAGTTAGTGTAAAAGACATCACTAAAAAACTTGCTTGCTACGGTGACGCCGGCGATGACGAGACGGTGGATATTATACGAGTCAATGACAAATGTCTTCCCCGTAGCTTCGTTTGCTAGGCGGGCCATTCGGTCGAAGTAGACAAGTAGAGAGAGGAAGACCTCATTCGTGGTTGGACAATATTTGAGAATGCGGAGCAGGTAGGCTTCTAGAGAGATGGTGGGAATATTGCGGGCATGGAAGGTAAGTGAAGAAGAAGGGGTAGCCAGAGCGTCCTGAGATGCCTCAGCGAGAGTTCGCCATATAGGCCGGAGCTGTAGTTCTGAGAGCGGGATGTGTGTGGGTTGTACAGAAGATGAGGAAGATGAATGAGAGCCTGTGTAGGGGTTGTCAGACGGAAGATTGTCGTTGGCGGCTGCAATCTGTGTAAGCAGGGAAGCAAGCAGGCGCAGAAGGTCCTGGGATGGGTACAAGTGGATGTCAAATCCTGACGCAGCTTCGGGCGGCTGGTCCGTTCTATGTTGGCTGGATGAAGGTGAGGATTCGGCTGGAGATGCTTCGGGCAACGATGGCGGTGGCACCACAGCGGAATGGGGTAATGAGGATTGAGAAGACGCCACGCTGAATGGACGGCTGGAAGAGAAGGTAGATGGTGCAGTAGCAGAAAAAGAAGAGGAGGAGGACGAAGAGGAGGAAGAAGAAGAGGAAGAGGAAGAGGGATGCGATCTGCGGGACGGCTGTCTAGAGACGGGGCGAGGAGAAGGATTGCTGTGAATGGGTTCGTGCTGGATGGGATGGGCCAATGCAAGCATTGTTGGGCAACTGAGGTGCTGCGAGATGTCTGTTCGTGAAGATGTGGATGAACCGATGTATAGAAAAGAAAGTCGTCGAGTGGACCGGTGTTGATCGAGGGGAAAACGCAGTGGGCACGGCTATTACTGTGCCAATCAACGTGACCGTCACACATACGTAACACGCGCTCCGAGACAATTGGCCATCGCACCGCCAGTCTCAGTCCACGCGGTCCACTGATCGAGCTACTTGTTCCGCCAGCAAAGACGAGTACGCTACATGCCGTCCGTGCATTCATGCCAGCTCCGCCCCAAATCTCTCCATCCAAAATTCCTTCACCGATTTTGCCTTTTCCCGAAGCCCGTCCGCGATTGCCAACTTCGGAAGGTCGTTCAGCTCAGACAACTGGACGATGGTGTGCCAAAGTCGACTCGACTAGCTTTGCCTTCAGCATCGAGTTCAAGACATCCCAGTTCGTGGGTACACACCTTCAGAATCTCCAACGGCACATTGCCTTTGATTCTGTCGATGTCCTTCATGATATTGCGCAAAACCTTCCATGCCTGTCCAAGAGTGCATTGAGTAATCGAGCGAGATCCTCTAGGAAACCCATTCACCTCAGAGTCGATCACCGTCTTTCCTTTGGTGACCCTCTTCAAAGTAAAAGCCCATTCCAATGCTGTGTCTTTGTCAATTGGTCGCAGCGCCACTTCTTCGTCCTCTTCTTCAATTCGACGTCTCTTGCTCTCTCGTTCACCACCGAAACCTCCGTCAGTGGCAACTGAACGGTTCGCGTTTCTTCGAGCCTCTGCTTCCTCGCTGCGCGCGCGCGATGTAGCTGAGCTAGTGCCTATCGAGATCGTGATGGGCGTCCTATTGCCACTGGTGGGAGGCTTTGCTTTGGGCTGTCAAAGTAATATATCATCAAGTGCTACAGTCTCTTTCTGAGACCATTCTTACCTTCCTAGGTTTCTTTCCAAAACCGCGATCAACCTTACCAGGTCCGAACATCCTCTCGATCCTCTTAACGTACATATCCGCAGGCATCTGCTGGAATCTCACCTTCTTGACATCGCTTGTGGCAGGTTCGACTGGCTGCTTCGTGTCGTCAGACAAGTCTTGTCCCTGCAACAAAACAGCTGTATCCATCGTCATTCTCTCCGGAGCGTCTTCAATGGACCATTTGTCTCGCTCCAGCTGCCCTTTCTCTCGCACAGGCATCTCAACGGTTTCCAAGAGGCTATCGAACTCGTCTTCGTCCACTTCGCGCGCTTTGGGTATCCTCAACAAAATCGTGGACGCTGAAGCAGGCTCGTCCGGGGTCTGGATATGGCGCCCGGACTTGCGCGGGGCCATGAGGCGTGAGGGGCTGACAGTGAGCGGCCGGGCCATGTACGCTGGCACATCATTCGCAAAGAGCTTGTTCTTCGCGAAGACTGCGCTGAGCGCGTTGGCAAGGCTATGTCGGGGAGTAGAAGGAGATAGATGATGAGCAAGGGGTCCAGCTTGAACGGGGCTATTGGGTTCTGAATCTATGTCGATGACTGATGAAGGAGTAGACGAGGCAGTTGTGGATGTGGGAGGCTCGAATGTAGTACCAATATCTATGGATGGTCCTGCATTGGGCTCAGCATCAGAAGAAGATTCGCTGGGCAACCGCCTGTGTAATCGTCCCGGTCTACGCGTGGCTGGGCGCGGGAGTGACTCTGCCTCTGACGTGTCCTTCCCAGCACTGTCCTTGCTCCCTCTCTCGCGAGTGTCTTCCAGCTCGCGGTGATTCTGCTGGAATGCGGAATGCAACACCCGCGCGAGCTGCTCGCCGTAGTTCATCTCCTCTCGTGTCCTTTTCTGCCCGGGCACCCTTTCCTTTCCCCTCTCCCTCATCTGCGGACCTTCGGCGCGTCTGATGGATGCGACTGTGGGGAGCTCGACTCCATCGAAGACCATTCGCGCGCGTGGCGGTGGAGACTCAGATACTTGAGACGAAGGTTCAACCGCCTTTTGTGTTGAATTCTGAGATGGGGTCGGCAAAGGGTGGGGAAGGCTCGAGGACCCAAGGCCATTGAGTGCAGCGACCAGAGGTATTGAATTTAAAGAACCGGAAGCCAAGGGCTTTCTCTTGGCTTTGACTGGGGGAATCGTGGGCAGCCTTGGGGAGAGCACATCAGTGTCATAAGCAGAGGTTGCGGCGCGTTGAGACTGGTCCATGCGTGTGTGGCGTGACTTGTGCTTGCCCCGTACTCCCTGACCCTCACTATCTGCTTCGTCTTCGACCGGCTCCGCGAGAGGCGTCCAAGTCGGCAAGTCTGCGTATGGCACCCGAGCGGGCGTAGTGGCTCGGGTCGGAGTGTGGTAACGATTCTTACTACCCCCTGCGCCGGTCAGGCTTATAGAGACCTCCCGAGCTAAAGACAAGATGCATGTTGTTAATATTGATGCAAATGCGATGTACCATCAAACATTCACAGTTCTGCTCCTCGAAGGATCCCGAGAACAGCTCAGCTGAGGCCCTGAGAATTGCACTTGTGGGTGACATTATCTGAGGTCGGTTAATGCTGCTCTGCAAGGCCATAGGGTAGAAGTCCTTGAAAGCTTTGGTTAAGAACTGTTGATTGCTTTATTTTGAGATTCTTATCAATCTTCAACAACTTTGAATAGTCACCAATTATGAGGCCACTCCCAAACAGCTGTAGGCAACAAATAATAGAACCTTGAGATAACTTAAGACTAAAAGGTGTGAAACTGGAAAAGGTCAAGGGGAACAAACTTGAATAGTTCAGACTAACAGACTCACAAAAGCTGAGCAAGTATGGATTATAAGAAAGAAGGGCATATATATATATATCAAGTTGTTTAAATCTAATAATAATATTGATCATTATTTGTGAGTATTTACACTTGTATAACTGGACAAATATGTGCAAATATGTACAAGTATAAACATATTAGAAATATAGTTGTTATTGTTTAGGATCAGACACAGCTAAGATAGGCCGCATGCAAACTGTTATGACTTGACCTATTGGGGGTGGTCTAACCCACTAGTCAAGCATCACATGCTAGGCGGCTCTACCATGGAGCGTACATCAAGGTATTTAGCATGTCCTTGGAAGCCGACCCTCCGATGGATCACTCAGCATCGGAAAAGGAATTACAAAGAGGTCAAGGGTACAAGGGCATTAGGCATTTACATGCCATAGGCTTAGGGTACATGGGTAAGCACCTCTTCGCAACCTGGTTGAAAAGGTGCGAATGAAGAAGTACAAAAGTAGGTGCTGACTGAGAAAGACAGTGGCTGCAGTATTCCTGAAGGAATATATTTAGGAAGCATGGACACTTACCCTAGACCCTATATGGTATATAAGGCCTATAGAATAGGCTGAGGATCTTCAGTTTATTCTCTTTGTTCTTAGGTATCTTCATATACCTACTTTGTTTGTATTATCCTATATGGACACATCACTCTATACTCTTGTATTATTCCCTTAATACAGTTGAGACTTTTATCGTCACTCTGTCTAGTGTGCGACCTAGAGAAGAACTTGATACTCTTGGGTTATTGAATGAGCAGTTTATAATACAAACATGACTACATCACATGATACTAAGGTGTCACTTTTGGTGGAGGAAGGCATTACAATCATAGAGAATCACTATCTTCTCTCTGACTGATGAGCAATCGAGAATTTGGGCATGGAGCAATCCTTTGTATCAACTTTATGAACATTTGCTCCATGCTATTTTTTGATTTTGTGCTTGGTCAAGGAGAAGATAGATTTTGATTCTTTTTCATGGCGCTAAGGCTAGGAATGGAATAAGAGCAATAAGTTAAATGTAGACAAAGTAGCCAAGTTAAGCTTGGGGTGTTTGAAAGGTAGCTTCTGTGGCCGATGGGTTAATTGGTTATTTTTGTGCTTATACTACTTGCAATCTTAGCTTAGTTTGATCCTGTGTCGCAACACTTTTGTTTTGATATCAGCCAACTACTTCAAGGCCACTATTGGCCACTGCTTCATTGATCCTCAATGTCATAGCACCATATATTCTACCAGCTTTAGCCCTCTAAGCTTTAATATCTAAGTAGGATGTGAGTATACCAAGATTGTGTGAATAGACCTATTTTATCTAAATGCAGCTTATTAGGCATGGAGTCTCTATCAAAGTATCAATACATTATCACTCATATGCCATGTATCTACATTAAGTATTGTGCACTTTTGGTTACTCCTATTCTCTAGGTTGACTTATCATTGACAAGTATCACTTAACAACCTTTGGTCACTCAATGGTCACTTAATGTCATAGTGAAAGTAACTCCATGTGATGTAGCTGTATTTACATATGGCCTATCTTAGTTGGGGATATGGGCAAAAGCCATAATCATTATGTAAGCCTGCACTTAAGACAGGGCTTATACAAGATCTGTTGAAGTATTATCATGCACCATGCACATAGTGTACATAGACAATAACATGCACACACATACTAGTAGATAGTGAACATATATAGTGTTGTTGCTCACATGAAATAAGACTTGCCTTTTTCCACTCTCATTATTATAGTGAACAAAAATAATGTAGGTAGCCACTTTGACCCAAAGTTTGACCAAGGATTTTTCAATAACTTTAGATAAGCTTGATCACCTTTTTGCATGGTAATATAGGTCTGTATGGACTGTCTCAATCATACATAAGATCTGTGTATATATATGTAAACTTGGCTGTGGAGATAGCCAGATTTGATTATATCTCTTGAATTTATAATATTTTTGATTGTACTTAGATTTATGACAAAGAATTGCTAGCCATTGTTACTGCTCTGGACAAATGATGTTATTATTTGCTAAAAGCTTCAGAACTTTTTGAAGTCTGGTCAAATCATTAAAATCTACAGTCATTTTAAAAACCCTAAAAGCTGAATTATTGTCAGGCTTATTGATACTCAGAATCACAGTCATATGACTTTTGTTTAATTCATTAGCCAGAAAATCAGATGACTCAACCCCACATCCTCCTAAGACAAGCAAACTTTGAAAGGGAGAAAAATAACAACTTAGACATTATTATGTTGAAACCAGAGTGGTTCATTAAGACACTAGTAATAGCATATAAAGACAAAAAAATCCTCAGGTGCATCAGGGAATCTGGGATAAGGACAAATGGATTGTTACAAAAAGATTTAAAAACAATGACAAGTCCTAGACTCTGAATGAAGACAGTTTTATTAGGATTAATGACAGACTATATGTTCAAAATAGTAACATCCTTCAAGACAATATTATTTGAGCACACCACAACTCACCCCTCTTTGGTCATCCTGGCAAAGTTAAAACACAAGAATTGATCAAAAGAAATTACTGGTGGCCTCAAATTGGTTAAAATGTCAAAGAATATGTAAAGGGATGTGTCACATGTCAAAGGACTAAGATTATTAGAACCAAACCATCTAATCTACTAAACTCTAATAAAGTTCCAATAAAACTATGAGAGATAATATCTGTAGACCTTATTAGACCCTTGCCTGAATCTAATAGATTTAACTTGATAGCAGTATTTGTAGATCATTATCCCAAGATGATTCACCTAGCTCCAACCACTGTTAAGTTGACATCTGAAGGCATAACACATTTATTTAAAGACTACATATTCAAACTCCATGGACTCTCAAAGAAAATAATAAGCAATTGAGGACCATAATTTGCATCAAAATTCATAAAGGACTTTTGTACTCTTGTTGGAATAAAGCAGAACCTATTGACAGCTTTCTATCCCCAAACAGACAGTCAAACTGAATGAATGAATCAGGAAATTGAAGAATACTTTTGTATCTTTATAAATCATTGTTAGACCGATTGGGCCAAATAGTTGCCTTTGGTCAAATTCTGGTATAATGATCAAAGTCACTCTAGCATGAAGCTTTCCCTTTAAAAAAAAATTAATTATGAAAGATAAGTGAACAAGGGACTTAGTATAAGAAAACAAGTATCAAATAAATCTGCTGAGTAATTCTATAAGTGTATGAAGGACATTCATGAGGAAGCCACATTAGCTCTAAAGAAAGCAGTAGAAACCATAAAACAATTCTATGACAGATCCAAAAGAATCTCTATTAATTATAAAGTTGGCAACTTAGTCTAGCTTGATGCCACCAATATCTAAATAAATCACTCTGCAAAAAAACTGTCAGATTGTCAATATAGACTATTTGAAATTTCAGAAAAAGTTGGAAAGATATTAATTAAAATTACTAGTGCAATAGAAACAAATTCATCCTATCTTTACAGCTATTTGCAAAACAATAGTCCTCTCGGATCCAAACACACAGCGCTGCAGATGGCTATATATATCATTTTTTGCACAGCCATAGAGTCTGGATGAGGTGCCTTTGTTGCTATGTTATCTTGGACCTTGTCACTACCACCATGGCTGTCAGCAGGACTTGATAGAACATACCTCCTCCACAGAAAGAGCTTGTTGTCTATATGGCTATACTGGCAAACATAAGCACCAGTCAAATTTTTGATACTATAGGTTTCCATGTTTAGACTGTGCTTTGAATCCTCAAACTTTGAAGAGAGATAGAGACAGGGAGTGTTGTACAAAAGCCTCTTCAGAGTGGTTGTCCTTGTGAACTGACAGCTAGTGACCTTTTAGTATGTGCTCATATATCTTCATTTGATTGTTCTGAATGTTTGTCATAGTACCTAAAATGTCTGATTCAATGATCTTATAACATATATCTTCACAAACTAAGCTCATCACTCAAGACTGGCTGAGGGATGGAGCTTTTGGAAGCAACAATTGCTCATAGTCTTCAACAAGTGAGTTATACAAGAAAGAAGGTTTGTTCTGTTATTGTCTGGTTAGTATGCAAATCATTATGTACCTTCTTCTAAGTTTCTCGAGCAGCTTTAGAGCAAAATGAGGAATTCTGTTGCACATACTAAATCCTTATCGGTGAGCACTTCCCTCCCCATACTCTTGTCTTCCTTGATGAGGCGGTGTGTAATTAACACACAACTAGGTGGCCTACAGCCTAGACACTAATTGGTCATCATGCATGAAAGTGTGACTTTTTTGTCAAAGGTACATGATATGTACTTTTTTATTTCCAGGTCAAGGCACTGACTTATGAGCTTTTTTATAGGTACTCTGTCTTACCTGCCATCTCTCTTGATGGTGTTCTCCATCTTAACATCATAACAAGCTCTTGGACAGGTGATGTCATTCTGCTATATGTTGAGGCTCTGCTTAACAAGATGAGCCCTTATCCTGATCAGAACTTGGTACTTGTCATGGACAATGCTTCACAACACCATGTTGAGGGGCTGCATGAGTTGGTCAAAGCTTGGAAAGCTGACTTTACTTGCGTGACACATCACACTGACTATAGCATTAGTAGAATGAGGCTAATCTATTTACTGCTATATTCTCCAGACTTAAACCTGATCAAAGAAGGGTTTTCTGCCATGAAGGCATAGGTAAGGTGGGAGCAGGAGTTGATGTTGTCTGAGCTAGCACTGCAGAATTTATTGCTACCTTATGCCTTGTTATGGAAGGCAGTCTTTGCATGTATGACACCTGAGAATATTTGTGGTTGGTTTTAGTATTTGGAATACATAGCATGAGTAGTATATATCTCTCGTCTATAAACTATGAGTCTGACTTAAAGTCAGTGCCTAACTTTGAGTCTACTTTGAGATGGACACAGTCCATCTTGAAGTAAACAAAAACCATAAGAAAGGGCATTACATATTCTTAATATCAGAACTGCACAAAATGTGAGCATGTTTCTTCTCTTTCATTTTCCTATACAACTCAGTTTTCTTCATCTTTTTCAACTCCTTCTGAACCCTCAAAAGAAAAGGATAGACTGCTTTGGGGGACATCCTAATGTTGTTGACATAGAAGTCATAGCTAAATCTAATGGCACTTATAGCATAGCAGATGCCTTTCTCATCAAGAGCATCTAAGTACTGTGGATAGTAAAAGGCAGGAAACTTCTTTGCAAGGTCATCAAGAATCTTGGTGATAGCGAGCCTATCTTCAGCATTGTTATCTGAGTTGCTATTAGAAGGATAGGGGGAAATTAGGCACTTTTAAGCCTTCTTGGGTGTGTTTTCAATTGAATGCATAGCAAAATGCTCTCGCATGCCTAAAGTGGCTTTGGAAAGTAAATTTGTAAAATAAAAATGCATTTCTAGAGGACAAGAGGTGATACTCAGAGTAGTTGCCTGAGTTAGGTTTTTAGGCTTCTTAGTTGGAGGAGGGTGACACAGTTTGTCAAATTGGAAGCAGTTTAGTGGGATGACATAATCCAGATCTGCTAACTTGTCATGCTGTAAAATCAATGGGGACATCTATTAGTAATAAGAAAAGTGCAACATACAATCATCCTTGCCCATAAAGTGACCTCTTCAATTGCCAGGGGGATATGTTTACCATTTGAGGAGTTGGGAGGGACATAGCACCAACAGTTCAGTTTGTTATGGATAGTGCAATGCAGCTTCTCTAGAACTAGTGCCAACTCTTTAGTGTATGAGGACTTTGTTAAATGCAACGTCTGACTACTCATTGACTTTGATAGTGGAGAGGGTGGTTCCTTATAAGAAGCAGTCATTAGATATAGATAAAATAAGATAGTTTAAAGAAAGATACACTAGGTTATATATTTTCATAATAATAATCTCTTGTGAGATCACTTGACTTTGCCAATCTTTGATCTTGTGCAAGGCTTCCAACACATTGGTAACCAACAATCTCTGAGATGGGCTCTTCTAAAGGTCTGTGCTCATCTTTTAACTCAAGCGTGCTATATCTGGTGCCAAACCCATGTAGGCACAGACCTGCAAGAAGAAATCGCCAGGTGGAATGTAAATGTTAAAAGAGACTGTTTGGCTGACTTGAGGCTCTTTTGGGTGGGTTGTGTTGAGCAGCATACTAACCAGAATCCACCTTAGTAAATAACAGGTTGGTCTTAGTGATCAAAACAATCAGTGAAAAAAATACATGGGAGCCCCTTGGACCTGTACCATCACATGGTCAAGTTTTCCCACACTTCACCACTATGCAAGGGCAGGTGCTGACCCCGTACAAAATGGCTAGAACACCAAAGGCACCAGCTTATCTACTGTTGGTCACATAAGCACCCTTAGAACAATGTCTGGCTCTCCCACACAGCTTACTCTCAAAGCCTGAGCATTAGAATAGTATGCAAGTGGCACTCCACAATGACACAACATATCCATACTCACATCATCCCACATTATACTCCATGTACCACAACTAAAGTATCATACCTGTAACAATACAATGCTAATGATATGAGCCTACCGAAGCCCCACTAATGCACTAGAACCACTGAGCCCACTACCCATCACACCTGAGGCCTCTCATTTGATTGACAGAACTCCAATACTAAAGACGTTGCTACGTACGAGCTACATAGCACAATAAAAAATGGACCCTACTGACCATATTCTGAAACAAAACCTGCTCACAAAGACATGTACTCAAAACAGCACATCCAACTCCCCAACAAAGCATCCACCATAAAACAATAAGCAGCCCACTCCTACTCACTGATATCCACATGACACATAACTGACCTATAGACTAGACACCCTCATTGTTGGATTTCCTCTCACATCCACAAAGTATACTGGCCAAATGTCTTTAATACCAACAATCACACCATAGTCAAAGGCATGTGATCAGGACACAACATGCGACAAGATGAAATACTATAATAAATCAACACAAACCAAATCAAATCAATAAGAATAACTGTACAGTCAAGTAAGCCACTAAAAAATAAATGATCAATCAGAAGAAACTAACACGACACCCTCTCACATCACACCACCACCTAACCACTCTCCAACCCTCTCTCTTCTTGAAATAAAGATAAAAGAACCTAGCACCACCAAGGAGACTCTCCAAAAGTTGAGCATCAACGTAAAAAAAGCTCTAGCGGCAGAACCCACAATACTAGCCAATAGTGCTCAACCTAGCTGCTACAAAGATGCTGACCCTGATGCAAAAATTGTGGAAGGTTAGTCAAAACCACCTGACCCTATATCCTCACTCATCCTCACCACAGTTGACACAGCAGGAGGTTGGACGGATATCCCCATAAAAAAGAGAACCAGGACAATATGCCAGCTACTCACAAACCTCCCCCTTGTTCTAAAGAGTGCTCTCGCACAACCTCCCATGACCCAGATTAACGTAACTATTGAGACTAATGAGACCACACCTGCTCTTGATGACAAAAATCTCCTACCAACTCTCTTGAAAGACCAAGGCCTTATGGAAGAGGATGCAATTGTGCCCACTTCTCTCCCCCATTGTCAAGATAGCACACACTATCAACCATAGACCCCATCCTATCCCAGCCAACACTTCTTTCATCTTCCACACAAGTGAAGAATACAAACAAGTAAACACAACGAGATGGACTCCCGATGCACTGACCATCCTCACAAAACTCCACAACCAGCTAGTGAGGCAGCCCCCCCCTCTAAAGATAAGCCCCAAGTCCACCCACATCAATGAAGACTTTCTCATGGAGGAGCTTGCAAAAGATGACATGCACCATTGACCCCCTAAAAAGATAAGACAATGGTCAGGCTGCATCAGGACAAGACCTCCAACCCCCACCCACATCTCCTTTCCCACATCACAGCAGTGTACATCCATGCCCAAGCAGTTGCCACCTCCACAGACTCCACCGGCAACAGAAACCCCATGTACACTCAGGGCCCCTTCTCTGCCGTCCACATCTCACACCCCACCACACCCCTCAACAACATCAAAGTGACACAGATCAAAGAGTGGAAAGACACCCCAATGGCCAAGTTCCTTGCCATTCCATTTGACACCAAAATGAGTGATCCCTACATGTACACCACCACCGCCACCCACATCATGCAAGTTGTGTGCGATGTCACCCAACAAGAGACCATCAGTGTCGCCACCCCCATCAGATCAGTGAATGCCGTACTTCATCATACACACCCCTTCACCTTCTTTGTCTTTAACTTGATGGAAGATGTAGCCAAGATGATGACTGACAATAAAATCTAGTTCTCTAAGAGCATCACCTTTCAGGCAATCCCCCTTGACCTTGCCCTTCCCTTTCTTCTTTTCTCGCTGGGTGGCTTCACCACCATGGGGACAACACAGGTCCTATACATTGTATAGAACCTCTGAGCAAGCTAGGACACCGCCAAGTTCTTCAAGACCCTGATCACCAGCACTAAGGATGAGGCAGACCTCCTCTCCAAGGACCAGGTGCTCACGTTTATGAACTCACTGAAAGTCAAGCGTGTAGACATGAAAAGCGCCAGAGGAGTACTGACACCATGCTTCAACATACTGGCCAATGGCCTATCCTTGGGTGACAATGAACAATGGTACAAAGTCTGTGAGTTCCTCTGCTCCATCACCTACTTGTCCAACCTCTACGGGACCGGGCTAGCATAAGTCACCCTGCACTGCCCAATATGCCATGCTGCCAATCACTAATGCTGCCTCTGCCCATTCCCTGCCCTACCTAGCTGGCAAGGTCTGGGCCACCAGCCCACCACCCAGATGGCCTTGATGAGAGGGAGAGGTGGTGATATACTAGAGGCGTCTCTAAGTGCCAAGCACAACACCAAAAACAACCTCTAGAGTAGGGGATGCTGGAGCTAGTATCTAATACACAAGGAATTGTTAGTGACAACTTTTAGAAAGTGAGGGCGCACTGAGGAGCAATGGGGAGTGTGGGATTATAGCACCCAAACGGTTTTGGGACTGCACCGAACACCGACCAAATGTTTGGTCGGTCGTGTCAGGAATTTGTTCAGTAACAAGAAAGGTAGTGTTGCAACTGACAACTACGTGCTTCAAGAGCCACATAGGGTATGAGCAAAGAGATGAGTATGAATGTGAACAAGGCCAAACGACAAGAATGACGAGTTTTTGAGAGTTGACAAAGACATTCAGTAGCTGAGGCAAGTGCGAATGAGCTCTGAACTGTGGGATGCAAAAGCTGGTTTATTCCAGAGTTGTATGTAGGCTTTTATAGTAAACAGAGCCCCTAAGTAAAATATTGAATAAGAAATGAGAGTAAGTACCAAACGGGCGCCAAGACCTAGCAAACAGCAAAGATAAGAAGGTAGGTGAAATGTCCATATGGATTCCAAAGGCGATAAAGTAAAAGTCTATCAGTAATGACAAAATCCCAAATGTTTGGTATCCATTGTCTGAGCGTAGGTAGCAGAAACAGGCACTGGAGAGCCAATGAAAAGAGAGAAATAGTAAATGTACAACTTGGGTGGCCAAGCGATGGTGCGAGATTGCGTTTGACCGACCATGTGAGAGTCGGGATGATAAGTGATGAGGGCTGACCGATTACAGAAAACATCGGCCGAATGGACTGTCTGATCCCAATCCCATAATAGAACATCGTAAGGCTCCTTCGATAACTCCTGTGTGTTCATGGTAAGTATGTGACATGTGTGTGAACTGACCCAAATGCTGCTGACCATCCTTCAGTGGCTTGCAGTCGTTTGGGTAGGGACCAACCATGTTCGGTAAGAGTTGGTGTCTTCGGTACTTGTCTAGAGCTGTTCGGTCTCTTGCCAAAGCTTCCCAGATACCTCCCTTGGACCCCAGAGTGGGTGCATGCTCATTATCTCCTCCCTACTAAAATCCCGACTGTCCTTAGTCAGTGGTCAGCTGCTATGAGTCAGAGCAGAAAAAAAAGTGGCGTGGAAAATGTGGTGCTATGTGGGCAAGAGTTGGCAACAAGCGATGGCATGGAAAGAATAGCTGTGGCATGTGTAAGAGAGACCAAAGCTGTGTCAGCAAAGTCTCGTGGCATGGAAAGTGGAGCAGAGGCATGGAAAAGCTTGAGTGGGAACTGATTATGTGAGGAAGTGGCTGAGGCACGGGAGTGATGCAGCAAAAGGCGATGAATCGGCAAAGAGCACTGGCATGGAAAGATGGGGTGGCATGGCAAGTTGCATGAGAAGAGGTTCGGCAAAGAGTGATGGTGTGGGAAGGGCCAGGTTGGTGCGCAAGAAAGACTGAAGTGGTGTCAGCAAAGTCCTGTGGTGTGGAAAGTGGAGCAGAGGTATGGAAAAGCTTGAGTGGGAACTGATTAGATGATGAAGTGGTTGAGCCATGGAGTGCCCAAGCTAGATGCTGGTGTGAGAGTTGTAGTGGCAAAGAGCGGTGGCGCGTGTCGTGGCCTCTGCAGAGCGCAGTGGCATGAGTCTTAGTCAGGTGATCTCTGTCGATTGTTGATCCTCCAGTGACTAAGTCCCTCATTGCCATCCTCCTACCGCTTTGTTTTGTTGTTTTTCATCCCTCAGCTCCTCCAACATGTCCTCCCTCCTCTCTGTCCTGAAGACTAAGCTTGGGGAGTATATGCTCTCCTTTCCTGATGCTGTCACTGAGCCCAAGGACTATGAGTTCTGGGTAAAAGGGTTTGCCATATGAGTGGTGAGTTTCTTTTCCTTAAAGTCTGCTGCCCCTGATCGTTCTTCCTAGGCCGTGTTCAATCGTTCAGCACCAGATCAAGAGGTGCCCAAACTTGCTGCCTGGATTGCCAAAGCTGAGCATGGCCTCGACCACATGACCACCGACAACTGGCTCTCCTGAGGGTCGCGGATCCTGCCACAGTGTGCGGCGTGCTTTTCTGAGCTCCAACAACAACAAGCAGCCGAAAAACAGGCCTTAGCTGAAGAGTCTGCATGGGTGGCTGCCACCGATGTGAGGCCATGGAAGCACAAGAGGTGTGGGCTGCAGCTGTCCATTAGTCGGCCGAAGAAGATTGTCAGCGGCATTGGAAGGCTTTAGTGGAGGCTATGTTCAGTGGGTTGATCAATCTGGACGAGGGGAACTGTCAGATGGCTGTCTTAGAAGCTGAGTCCATCGCCCCTCTCCCTCTCTTCTTTCCTTCTCCCCCCCCACTCCTGCCGCATCATCATCCCATCTCAATCCTCCTATCGCCGCCTCACCCTTCTGTCCCAAAAATCTTGTCACTGATCCCAAACTTGCCTCCGCAACCGCAGCTATGGACCAAATGAGTGTGGATCCAATCACCCCTGTCGCCCTGATGTCCGACTTGAAAGGGACCCAGTGTACCGCTGATGAGCATGGGTGCACTCTAGGCACTGATACCCCACTTTTCGCAGCTTTTCAGTATTCTTTGACCATTCGGCATACTTAGGACCGACCGATCCCGATCCGTTCGGCGCTCTCAGCCATTTGTCAGGTGCCGACTTTGCATTTAGACCTCCGCACAGTCATTCGGAGCTGTTCACAGTCATCCTAGGCATCTATCAGCACTCCCAGCATTAGGGCTTCCTGCAGACTGTCGCGGCTGATCGCCAATCGGTTCGGTATGCTTCACATCTTCGGCAAACCAGACCATCTTCGGCGTCCCGAATCGGAGGTAGCCGAACACTTTGTTGGCTCGGAACGGATCTGCCTTTCTATCTTGTATCGTCCTTATGCTTTCTGTTGACCTCTCCTTCCTTATCTTTGAAGCTCCCAAGTTTCTGACTGGTTTACCCATATGGCATGTGATTCTTATCTCCAGGTCCATGTGCACTCACCTTGGCAATCTCCCCCACTTATTTAGACTTTCAAGCGATGACTTCTTATCTTCTATTGTTTGCATCATCACTCCTTTATCTTCCTTACCTTGACAGCTCTTGGCATGCATTTCCGAGTACTCTACGCCTCTGCCGATCTCCCTATCTTATACCTATTTGGACCTACTATAAAAAGGCACTTATGGCCTTCACAATAGAGCAGCTTTAGCTCCCCCTTGTTCAGATTTCATCTGTGTGCTTGTGTCCATGAGACTTTGAGCCTTTGCCTTCCAATCCTCATTCGCATTTTGCCCCTTTGTTTGTGTTGTTGCATTCGATCGCAGCCCTCCGTCAGAGCCCTCATTGTCTTGCTCTCTTTCTCTCATCTAGTTTGTCATCCTCTGCCAGTGTCCGGTGTGGCCTCGCACCCATTCCCTTCCTTTTGTGTACTGATCAAATCCCGATCGCACGTTGGCCAGCCGAAGATACCGATTTTGGAGTTGTTTCTACACTCTGAACGCTTTCAGTACACTCCCTTGTTGGTTGTGGCACAGCTAACAGTTCCCTGCACTCCAGAACCAGCTCCTGCATACCTGCGCTTGTAGGGGTGTTTCTTGGGTGTGTTTCGCACTCAGAGGCATCTCTAGCGTATCACTGCCATGGTCATCATTGAGTTTGCCCTCCAGTGAACACTGCCTCAAGGTCGGACCATCCTTCCTCTTGGCCCTGGAACTGGCCAAATGTCGACCAAATGGCCCTCAGTGGAGCTGAATGGTGCCAGGAAGACACTTCAAGATCCCCCTGAGTGGTTCCCTAGTGACATACTCGTAAGTCCTTCCCTCTTGCCACCTCTTCCATCTTGCTGATTCCTGTTTCTTCTAGGCCGAATATGCTTGCCACAGGTGCACTAATGATTTCCAGATGGTGGCGTTCCGGTGCTACCAGCGGCCTGGGTTAGTTTCGTGCACCAAATGCATAAAAGAACAGAAGGGGTGTAGCTTCTAGCCCAGATAGACACCAAAGGAGAAGGGGAAGTCAAAGGGAAAGGGGAAGTCAAAGAGCAAGAGTAAGTCGGCAGAGGAGCCACTGGAGGAGGAGCCGTCTTGTCCAATAAAGAGACGCAAGGTGAAGGTGGTAGTTCCTGAACGGTCAGTTGGGGACAGCATTGCGCAAAGCAAAGGTGAGTAGTTGCCTGGTGCATATTAGGATAGGGCTTATTGCTTTTCTGTAGCTATTTGGACCAAGAAGCCCGTGAAATGTCTGGTGACGACCACCAAGGCTGCTCCCACTCCCTCCCATACTTCCCGATCCCGTCTAGCCACTGTCCCAGCCGTTCCCAATTTGTCCCGACTATCGCCGATTGTTGTGCAAGGTATCACGTCCAACCTTTGGTACCAGATCACTGTGGTGAAGGAACGTGTGTTTCCCTGGCATGGTCGATAGCGATGTGCAGGTGGAGTTGGAGTTGCTCAATGTGTGTGCCAGTCCATTGACACCTGCCAAAGTAGTGTTGGTTGAGGACTCATCAGAGGAAGAGGAGTCGGAAATGTTGGTGTCAGGCAACTTTGTGCCCTACGACTGAATCTCTAGAGTTTTTTAATGTAGAATTTAAAATGTAAAGTAAAAACTTGTCTTGGATACAAAGTAATAATCTGGTGAAGACACAAAGCGCTGTTCTGGCGATTGGTCGGTGAAATGACTGTGTAAAGATGTGCTTGTAAGTGAAGCATTTGGCAAAAATGAAGAAAATAAATTGGAATTTTTTAGAGAAAGCCTTAGTAGATCATCACAGGCATAAAACCCTATGGTTTTGCGCAAATTGGAAGAAGTCTTCAATGTGACTTGATACTTGGAGAAATGATGGGAAATGGGGGGCTGACTGCTTGATTGGTGTTTGGTTGGTGGAGGAAAATACTACAAAGGTGTTGTGGAAATGATTGGGTGTCAGTCTTTGTCTATGACAAATAAACAGAAATAAGGAATGGGTATATCTGTGTATCCTCCTCCTTACTAAAATCGTAACTGTCCCCAGTCACCAACCGAAGAGAGCAAAGAGTGGGAGGGTGGGATCTAGTTGGAAGTTGCCAAAGCCACATTGTTGTCATCCACCGATCGGACTAAGCTGGTGTCAGTATCTTCTTCATTGGCATTGTTGTTGTTGGAATTGTTGGTGCTGGATCGGGATTCCTTCATGGCCCAAAGGTGTTCTTGCAAGATGTCAAGGAGGGTTTTGAGGTCTGCAAGCTTCAGAGATCTACAAGCAAAATAAGGAATAACCCAAAAAGCTGCCACTAGCTGATCAAAGACCAATCTGTTAAGTTTGGCCAAGATATACGCTTCTCCTCGGTTCCTAGAAATTACCAATAATGGTCCCAAGTATGGTGGTTGCATCTTCCGATTGAGCGCCTTTTCAATGGCCATGTTGCACATCAGGACAAGCGAACCTCAGTGGAAATTGAAGTCACGAAGGGTGGCCAAATGCTGTTGTTCAAATTGGATGGCGGCCTGGACATGGGCATCAACTACCAAGCTGTGAAGGTGGGCAAGGTCCAATTGGTGTTTCTGTAAAGCGATGGCGCGTCGGGTGATGAGGTCAGTGGTGCTAAGGGGTGCGGTCAGTGGTGGTAGAAGATAGGTGGATTTGGCAATGTTGAGTGGAAGGAGGGGATGGGTGCTGGTGGCTGCAAAATAAGGCAAACAACCCATGCGGCGCTGAACAGTAATGCAATCAGCCCAGAATAGAAAATGAGCAGCACAATTCCACTTGGCCTGGTCTCCATCAACCACTTTGAACAGAGCCTGGCGAACATAGGAGTGAGGTCATTTGGCGATGCCATTGGCACATGAATTGTAGCCCGAAATGCGGATGTGCTGAACGTGGTACTTCTTCGCCAACTAGTTGAGTGCCTTAATGAATGCCGGTCCATTGTCGGAGACGATCTCCACCAGCATTCCCCATCTACATAGGATATCCTCAAAGATCCAGTCGGCAAGTGCTAAGCTTGTTTTGTGTTGGAGCATTTAGAATTCAGGGTAGTGTGATACCGAACAGCAACCTTGGATGAGATACTTGAAGCCGCCGGCAGTCAGCATGTGCATGGTGTCCATATACATCTTCGTGAAGAGTGGTGCAGGTGTGGCAATGGTCGGGGGAATAAGGACATTGCGGGTCTGGTGAATCTGGCAAAGGTGACACATCCAAACAAACTAGGAAATGTCTTGCCTCATGTATAGCCACCAAAAGTGTTTGGTGATCAAGGCGGTCGTGGCGTAAAAACCCTTGTGAGCAATGTTGTTGTGGGTGGCAGTGAGAATTGCAATCTGACTGGAGGGAGCTGCAACGATCTTGTGTTGGCCGTGTGAGTCTTTTCTCCACAGTTTGTCGGTTGCAATGAAGAACTTAGTGCAATACCGTAGGAAGGTGGCATATTCAGAATCAGAGAGAGAAGGGGGCCAAACCAATGTTTGATGCTAGTCGTGGACTAACCAAAGGTGTTCTTTGGCTTCCAAAGCTTTCTACAACCTTGGGATATCCAAATAGTTGATGGTTGGGTCTTCTTTAGCAGAGTTGGTGTCGGTCAGGGGGTCGTCTATGAGTGAGGAGGTGAAGATGGCAGTTGTCAATGCTGATGCGGAGAAAGGGAACATGTTGTTAATTGATGGAGGAAGCCGTAGAGATTGTTGATCCAGTTGTTAAAGTCGTCTTCGGGTTTGGGTTGATCTGAGGGTTGTGGTGGTCTTTTGGAGAGTCCATCGGGTGTGTGAGATGTGCTAGGGACGTGGACAAGTGTGAAATGGAATGTGAGAATGGAGACAATCTACCAATTGATGCTAGTGCTAGGTTTGAGATCCGGGTTAGTGAGCATGCCCTTGATATAGTGTGCGTCTACTTTAACTATCAGATTCTGAATGCCAATGAGGTACATTTTGAGCGATTGGAGGGTGCAAAAGAGGCTATAGAGTTCAAGCTTGGGCTGGGAGAATCATGATTTGTGGTCATTCAGGGTGATGGAGCCAAATTGGGCATAGTACCGAACCCGGGGATTGTCAAGCATGCATTGGCAGAGGTGGAAGCTGACCGTGATTTGAGATGTGTTGACCGTGAGGATGACGTTGGCCACCGAACTATAGTTGATCAGCCAAAGGGCTGGAGATTCGAGAAGTGCCAAACGGAGGTTGTCCTGGGCCGCTATCTGATCTGGGCCAAACACGAACGGAAAATCCTTGCGTGTTAACATTGTCAGTGCGTGCACTCTGTGTGCAAAATTCCAAATGAAGATCCGAATGACACCAATCATCCCCAAAATGCCTGAACATCCGAGAGATCCCTGCCAGGTCCCCACTTCATGATTGACTCTACTCTGGACCCATTGGGTAACCCTCCTTTGTATGTGCAGCGATGACTGACCACCATGATTTTGGCTGCACAGAGTGTCGCCTTGTGTCCCAAAAATGTTTCTCTACTATACTTCATCCACTGAATCACCCAATTGAGGCCTTGAAAGTGCTCCCACACAAGCCATCGTATGCTGGGGTTGTTGGGGTGCATCTTAAAACTGCTTTTCAGAAGTTCGTATCGTGTTGGTGGGCCCTAAATCAGGACATCATCAATAAAAGGAATGGTGGCATCTGGCATTTCTGGCTGGAGGATGTGGGTGACATCATTGTAGAAGATTGGTACCAAATTTGTCCATCCCATGGGCAAGGTGACAAGTTGGTGGGTGCCGAATGGAGTCTGGAATGTGGTGAAGTTGCAAGATGATTTGGTGAGCCCTTGTTCATCATAGCCAACATAGAGGTCTAGAATGCCGCTGCAAGCATGAGCTGCAAACTGTTCAGCGATCTGATTAGTATATGGGGGCATACCTGAATGCTGGATGGTGACGGCGTTCAGGGGTTTGAGGCTGTGGACAATTCGGAGTTTAGTGCCAGTGGAGGTGCTATTTGTCTTCTTGATGACTGTAAACCAATGTGATCAGTAAGACAAATTTGATGGCTCATAGACCCTAGCGGCGATTTTGGTTTTAATGAGTTGGCAGACTTCGTTGTAGATCCCTGGTAGAATCGGAATATTGTGTTGAACCCAGGGCTTGTGTTCGACTACAGGCATATTGACTAGTAGGAAGCAGTCCTCATGGAAATGTCTGCATTCCGAATCATCCCAGGGGAATCCCATCTCTTGTAGACACATGAAATGGTGCATGAGCTATCATTCGGCTGGCCAAAGGAAGTCATCCAAGTAGACTTTGTCAATGAGGTTGCATCATTCGGTGGTGTATCTGCCAGTCAGCATGAATAGTGGAGGGTTCGGTGTCAGTGTCAGAAGGGTAGCGAGAGGGTCACTAATGATGTTCCGAATGATTCAGAACTTTTTGAGAAGGTTGGCCAAGACTGGCCATGTTTTCAGTGCAACTGGTTTGTACTTGTGCTTGGTGGTGAAGATGGCGACCAGGTCAGCAATATTAATGGGATGGAAAGAACCTGAGGCAACTGAGGAAAAGAAGGATGGCATATCAAAATCAAGATTGTTTTTGAGATGATTTTCGGGCCCCAAATCGGAGGCCATAATGTACTTGAGACAGAGATTGCGATGAGAGAGAAATGGAGAATGGAAATCTGAGGACGCTTCGATAAGTGAAGAATTGGGGGTATCATGATCAGTGGGAATGATCAGTGCGGCTTCTCCTTGATCCTGGATCAATTCATCGAGTCGTGAAAACCCGCTTGTCTTCGGTGAAGAACTCAAGGGGGTCCTCGCCTGATCGTTGGAATGGTGGCTCGTCGTCCCATGTTTGGGTCACTGATGGTGATCGTCTGGTCTTCGTTTGAATAATTTTTGACAACACTTTTGGTGAGGATGTTGAAGGGCCGACCAAGGAGAACATTGTATGCTGGGTTCCAAATGATGTGGACTTGCAGGTACAGGGTGATGTTGCCAATGAGGAACAGAACATTGCATGCCAGGCCCAAGGATCTGTCAATTTTGCTGTTCACCAACTGTATGTTGAGGATGATTTCGGGGTCGTAGATGAGCACCAGTTTGTTGCAGATGCCTTTGGACATGGCGATGACTTGTGAACCTAGATCAATGACGTATTTGACTTCCTGCTGATGATCAATGAGGGGAACAATGGATCTTAGGGCAGATGATTCTTTAGCGACTATCAATGGCTGAGGAACCTGACCAGGCTGTAAACTTTTCAGGTACGTCTCATATGTGTCGGGGGTGATAATGGTGCCAGGTGGAGGTGTTTCTGGTTGGTGCAGGACATTGATGAAGGATGAGACGGTCAGGCGAGTTGGTGGTTTGAGGTTGTCGATGGCATAGGGTAGATCGGCGTCTTGGTAGAAGGTCCGAACATTGCTGGCATCCTTGGCAGGTGATCGGCGTGCCGACATGGCTTCCCTGACATGTGAATGAGCTTCGGCGGATAGAGAGAGTAGTTTGCGCTAGGTAAGTGTCACTTGGGTGGCCATCGCCCTATTGTAAACCTCTGCTGCTACCTTCTTGTTGTAGATTGGCGCCGTAGTCTTGTAGGCCGGAGTGTCCCTCTTTGCCGAGGGTATCTTTGCCAGGGCTCTCATGTTGCATTTGTGCAGCGGTGCATAGGTGGCATCTGGTGCTCTGGTATATGGATGAATTGGGGCGTTGTCCTTGGCTGGTACTGGTGGCGGTTGCTGAGTTGGGGTGGTCAGTCTGGGTTTGGGTTTGGGAGTGTTGGTCCTGGCTCATCGCTTGGGGGCTGGTGATGGATTAGGTGCCAAATGCCTGGTCTGTGCCATTTCATGTGCCCTGGCACCCTGTGTTTGGAGCGCAAATAGTTTGCATTCAAGGCTTGCAATCCGCTGGACATTGGTGAGCTGATAAGTTGGGGTGACATCCAGTAGTGAGGGCAAATCATGTTAGGAGGCTATCATCATCAGGTGAGTCGGCGCTGCGTTTACCATGAACATCATCTGGCTGGTCGCACGCTGGCCTGGATTCCTGCGGTGCCATTCATCAACTCGATCCTTCAGATTACCACCCATGATTTCTCTGGGTACGAATGCCCCGCTCGACAATATAACCTTCCCATTGATATTCCTCTTGCATTTGCCGATCTAAATGTATTTAGCAACCTCGGGGCAGGCGCGCATGAAGTGTTTGGGACTGCCACAGAATATGCAGTTGTCACCACCTTGTCCTGGCTATTGGGATGGTTGGTTGGTTGGCCTGGACGTCCCTTGAGGTGTGATAGCCTTGACAAAGGTGTCAGTGAGTCGCTTGAACATGGTCGCCAGGTCTTTGGCCTTGATTGTGTTGGTGGGCGGTGCGGCTGGAGCTGTTTGGGCAATGTTGGTCAAGGTAGTGCTGTAGGCAGCCGTTGTACTGTGCAAAATGAATTGGGTCGCATCGTGGATGTCCTGGAGGTTGTATGAGTCATCCGGGAAATGATTGGGGAACTTCAGTTGTAGGCGCTGAGAGATCCTTACCCATAACTCCAGTTGGAATCCTCTGGCAAAGGCACGTTGATACGCTAGAGGCGGCTCTAAGTGCCGAGCACAACACCAAAACAACCTCTAGAGCAGGGGGGTGCTGGAGCTAGTATCTGATACACAAGAAATCGTTAGTTATGACTTGAGAAGGCGAGGGCGCACTGAAGAGTAACGGGGAGGGTAAAGTTAAAGCGCCCGAACGGTTTCAGGACTACACCGAACACCGACCGAATGTTCGGTCGGTCGGTCAGGTCGGGGATTCGGTCGGTAATGAGAGGGTAGTGTCACGATTGACAACTACATGCTTCAAGAGCCACACGGGACTCTGACAATGTACGAAGATGGACAAGGAGTACGAGCGAGGAGACGAGTACGAACGCGAACGAGGCCAAACGACGAGGAGGACGAGTTTGCAAAAGTCAGCGAAGACGATTTCAATGATTGAGACGAGTGCGAATGAGCTCTGAACTGTGGGGTGCAAAAGCTGGTTTATTCCAGAGTTGTATGTAGGTTTTTATAGTAAACGGAGCCCCTAAGTAAAATACGAACACGAAATGAGAGTAAATGCCAAACGGGCACCAAGCCCTAGCAAACAGAGAAGATAAGAAGGTAGGTGAGATGTCCATATGGGTTCTGAAGGTGATAAGGTAAAAGTTAATCAGCGATGGCGAAATCCCAAATGTTCGGTATCCGTTGTCCGAGCATAGGTAGCAAAAACAGGCACTGGAGAGCCAATGAAAAGAGAGAAATAGTAAATGTATGACTTGGGTGGCCAAGCGATGGTGCGAGATTGCATTCGACCGAACATGTGGAAGTCAGGAAGATAAGAGATAAGGACTGACTGGATACAAATATCATCAGCTGAACGGGCTGTCTGCTTCTGGTCTCGTAAAAGTCTATTGTAACACTCCTGTGCGTTCATGGTAAGTACATGAAGTGTGCACAAACTGGCCCAAGTGCTGCCGAACATCCGTCGGTGGCTTGCAGTTGTTTGAGTAGGAACTGACCGCATTTGGTACAAGTCGGCGTCTTTGGTACTCATCTAAAGCTGTTCGGTCTCTCGCCAAAGCCTCCCAAATACCTCCCTTGGACCCTAGAGCGGGTGCATGCTCATCATTGGTCTTTTCCCAAAGCTTCCCAAATACCTCCTCCAGACCTTAGAGCAGGTAAATGCTCATTAATGGTCCACTACCTTGTATCGCATGAGAGTATTCTTGCGTGACCTCAGTGCATCAAGCACATCCTTGATATCTCTTGCACACACCTTGCGTGACCTTGCATCACCCTGTTTGATATTTTGATATCTTGTAGTACGTATCTTGCGCCCCATCTCACAACTCACAAAGGTCCTTCAATATTGTAGTAAAGTCAGCTCTCCACCTACCCCATGTTTAGTGGTGTGTTTTGTGTTGTGTTTTTGGATGCAGAGCCATTGCTAGTGCATCACCAGGTCATTTGGTACCACTCTGCTCGTCTTTGGTAAACTCATGTCCCTAAAGGTGCTGTGGAATTGTTAGGTGTTGTTTATGTATATGAAGAGGTGTGGAAACATCACTTTGTTGTTCAGTAGCTTCATTATGTCACGTCCCAATCTACCAATGTTCAAGGCAATGTCGGCTGCCTAAGTAGTTCCTGCACTATATAAGATAGTGGACAACTATCCCTTTGCACTGCCCACACATGAGATAGGTAGTGTCTGTGAAATCCTCTGGCCTGATGCGATGCATGTGACATTGTAATGGTATGTGGCCAGTGCATAGTTGAGTGAGTAATACAACATATCAACATGGTAGATGAGATGTGATTCTCCTAAAGTTCTGAGACAGTGTTGTGGGATCTATGCTCCTGATCTTCAACCACTGTGGTGATGTTTCCAAGCTCTTCTTCTAACACTTCTTCAAGTCCTTGTTGAATGCTTGTTGTACCGCAGATCTGCTGGAAGGTAGCCATCCCCTCATCACTCTTGGGAGTCTGTCTGCTCATCCTTTGTTATCTTCATCAAGGCCTTTGTCACTGCACTTGAAGTTGTCTTAGTCAATTGTGACCTTGGACTCTATATATCTCCTCACAGTGTGTGAGCCTTGCACAATGTAGCCTCACCTTGCTGCAAGCATCCTTAATACTAGTCAAACAAACCTTATTTTCTCTTACATCACCTTACTCAACATCTTGCAATCTCCTCATACATATTTTGCTCACCATCTTTCTACTCTTAAAGATCCTTCAATTTTTGCTCTTTGCCTACTCTATGTTCAGTAGTGTATTTATTATGTGTTTTTGCACACAAAGCTATTGCTAGTGTATAGGTTACAATGATACGTGAAAGATTGCACAACCTACAAGATAGTACTGGTGCTCTAGAGCTTGTGTTGTAGCTATGATGTATACTAAAAAAAGTGAAAAATCGGAGAGCTCAGTGTGCATGAAGGCATGTAGTAAAAAAGGCAAAGAAAGACATGTCAAAATTATACATGAGTGATGACAACAAGAATGGTGAAGAGAATGAAGTTGCCTTGGACAAAGCTCTCAAAAGGAGAATAGAAGGCCAGTGGTGATTGAGAAGGAAGAAGAGGACAATTAGGAGTTCCAAATACTGTGAGGCATACCTGTGAGTATTATGCCACTAAGTCCTCACTTTTTTTTTGCTGCCTTCCTCACTAACTTTTCTCTCCTAGTGTGACATTCCTTGCTATTAGGTTGGAGACCTATCATGTGCACTGATGCACAAAGGGGATCCCTAGGCTACCCTTCGACAATGTCTTGCAATGTTAAAGACCAATAAATAAAGACAATAGATTGTCTTTGTGCTCTTTATAAGAACTCAAGGTCGTTATCTGCTTTCTTCTCAAAAAGATTGAGAAGATAATCCTCAAGGGTATCTCAATATTCTGCAAGTATGGGACTGTCTTCCCCTGTCCAACAGATAATGCTAGGAGGAGTCCAACTGAGAACTCTGAAGGTGGCAAGTCCAATATACATTCTTGAGAATAAGACAAGAAGATGATAGAGGCTGTAAGACAAATCCAATGCTTTGTCACACCATGTAAATGATTCTTAGATCTGACAGAGTTTGCAAAGCATGAGCTAGGAAGGTAGCCAGATGCCGGGCGCAGTACAAAGATCAAGTGTATTACAAGTGAACGAGCTGAGCTTCTTAAAAATTTATCTTGGCTATTTATACATATAAGCTATTTAGGGCTAGATTGAGATCTGGTCTGTGCGTCTAAAATGCTAATCTATCCAACAAGTGTCAAGGTATGGAGGCGATTGAGTAAACAATTAAGATTTATAAGCAATTGTCTGTAATCTATCCAAGTATAGTAGCTATATTAAATATCCATCTGCATGAAGGTAGATTCAAGAACTGATCATATGGAAGTGTCCATACCAAGGTACATAGATGTAAGCATAAATATGTAAGCATTTATGCATTAGCATGTTAATGATGATGAGTTTGAATCACAGGTCCAAGTCTAAGTCACAAGCATACCACTTGACCGACCTCTCTGCTCATGTGCAAAGCTTGTGTTAGGATGTGATCCTGACACCTTTCTTATATTTTAGCTAAACATTTATGCACAAGGAGGATTTTTGGTTTGATTTTATTAATTGAATAGCTAATAGTACATGTGGAGGGTAAAAAAATCTGTCACATACTGATGATCTAGATCATACTAAAAATTTGCATCTATTTTTTTCTTTCCACTTTCCTAAGTCAATGCCAATAAAAGCTCTTCTTGTTTGTCCCACCTGAATTTCCTTATGAATCTTTGTATCTCTTCTCTGCTCACCTCAGGCTTTTTCTGATATACAGTTGCATTCTTGCTAGGTGTGAGAGTTTGCTAAGCTACAAGTCTAGCCCTAAATGAGTTAGTTAGTGTCATGTTTCTACCTTCTCCCTGAGTTGCTTTTTCTCTACTGCCTTGAGCACACACTGAGAATGCTCTGTTATTACTGCTTCCTCTTCTAGCCATCCTATTGCTGGCTTGAGTCAAGCTATTTCTTACTTTTTCACCATCTAGTTGAATATATCAAGCTGCCCTAGGACCCCCATCAACCACGCCAGAGGTCTGATCTGGGGTCCCACCTGGCATTTCCAAACAAAATATCTTTTTTTCGATACTTTCATCCCCAAACAAGGATCAGACCTCTGATCCTGACTGGTTCACCCCCAAATGAGGATCATACATATGTAAAAAATCGAAAAAAATCGGCAAAAATCTCTTGACTATTGCGCATGTGTTTGTGAGGCTTGACTGACACAGGGCATTGCGTGGAGACCACTAAACACTCAGGTTACAATGTATCTACTCATGATCTTCCTTACCCTCCAAATCTTGATCCTTGGACTTTTGTGTGTGACTGAGATACAGTTTGCATGCAACCTCAAGATTCTTCTTGCATCCAAGCAATGCCTCAAGGTAATGCTCGTCACCCAGTGCCAAAGTGTAGTTGATACCATTAGCAAGGTGAGGAGGGTAGCCAAGCCTCACCAGGATTGTATGGAATGGCAACAAAGTGTATCGCAAGACGGCGTGTGAATGAGCTAGCAGGTAGAATTGCTGCACAAGTCATCCTAATACTGCCATCAGCTCGAACAATTGCGCCACAATGTTTGACACCACAGAGATAGACGACGAGGATGCTGACCAACTATGTTTAGCTGCTTTGCCCCTAGACTTGTTGTAAATGTTGAGGACTGTTGAACATGTTATGTGAGTAATTCCAATACAAGGTGTGCACGAAAGCGCACCCTGAGCAAGACAAACCCTACCGTGAGCAAATACAAGGGCATACCCTAGTCCAGCCACTACTTGAAGTGGGTGTTCTTTTGATACCTCGGCATCAATCACAAACCACAGCAGGCCCACCTGTGCAAATACTTTGCCCCGTTTTGTCTGGCTCTGCAAGAGGTCTGAGATTGTTAGATAATGCATGCACTCAACAAAATCCCAATGCCTTATGATTTGCACACGGCCCGTGGCAGCCTCTTCAGCATTGGCCAAATTACCAGGAAGACTTAAAGCCGGTATCCCATCTTTCAATCCCAAAGACTTAGTATGGATAGCATGTTCAACACCTGTTCTGATGCCTCACTTGGTAGCATCTTGCAGCATCTGGCGATAGTGTGTGAGAATTTTCGGAGGTGCACTTTCTTTGATGGCTCTGCACCGGCATTACGACATATGCCAGTCTCGGCCTGCTTGATGTGGTTAGCCAAGCGGATCTTCACCAAGTTGTTGAGATCAAGCAATGAACTGTCAGTGGAGAGGAGGGATGTGCATGCGAGAGGGTCTCAAGCTGGAGGCAGGCTATTAGCCAACACACTCCCAAGGGATAGTGCATCCTCTTGCCAGATCTCTGGAGTTGGCTCTGGTAATGCATGTCTAGTGAACATAGCCATTGAGGTCACATAAAGATGATAACACTATAAAAAAACCACACACATCATCATGCTCTCCTGAACGGCAACAGAAGCAGTGGCACACACCAAGCTATTGTGGATCTCCGACTCTTTGTGGTTCGGGGTCAGATCCTCAAGCTGGTCAATGACCCTCTGTAACTCCAATCCTTTGTCGGCAAGAGCCTCCTTGTCATTGTCCTGGTCACAGTTGGCAAGCATTGTGTTGTTATCATCGGCATCAGAGTCTTCATCTGCAAGATTAAGGTCATCCATGTGGGAAGCTTGCAGTGGACACCAGGCACTTAGTGAAGAGAACACCACGTGCACCATTTGTTCCATCTCTACTCCAAGCGACTGCCAGAGGCTGACGGCCTTAGCATAAGCTGCAAATGACACGGTCTTGATGTTGTCGTCTGAGGGATACATGGTGACCGCCACCAGGTCAACCTTCTGTGTGTCAGTATAGGTGTGGTTATAACCACCACCGCGAGCCTTGCCATCGAGGGACATGCCTTGGAGTAAAAAATGCTCTTGTAGGCACACGTAGAGCTTTGGTGCTATATATTGAAAGTCTAGTGCATTGAAGCCTTTAACAAGTTGGCAACAGATGCCAAATGTGTGCTCACAGCCCTCAGTGCCGACCTGCTAGAGTAAGCATGGGTACTTGCCATTGTACTTGTCATGGTATATAATGATGATCTGAAGGAGTCTGTTGGCCAGGAAATTGATGATGTTGAGGGCTTCGGAGGTGAGAGTGTGGAGCTTTGCAGGGTAGTGCATGAAATGGAGAAAATTCAGCCACATCTGAGTGAAGTAAAGCGCACAAAGTGCCATTCAAACACGCTCAACTAGGACAAGCTCCCAATTTTGGTAAGCATTGATTAGCTCTTTATATATAAACAGGAAGATGATGGTGCCAATCTGGTTGTGTTCATGCTTGACAATCCAGGTCAGAGTATGTCCTGAGAAGACTTGTATTGCTGCATTGTCATCCTGCCGGTCTACCTTGTCGACATCATGCGGATAAACTGGACCACCTCATTGGTGACCGCCAGAATGTGGCTATACAGAGCAATTAAATTACCAAGGGTTAAGAGGCACGCACCAGAAAAGAGATTAGCACACCCAGTTTTGTGCCCATGACTCAAGTCTTGAATGAAGGCGATTGTGTGTTCTTGAGTGCCAAACAGTGGAATATGGAGTTTGACCTCACAAGAGGGGCCATTAGGATGTGGAACATTGTAGTTCCAAAATTTTAAGGCCAATCAAGCAAATGCGTGCTGGGGTTGGCACTCTTTTGAGGATCCATCGGCAGCATAAGAAGCCACAGAAACTCCATGGTTGACAAGCCCTAGTACGAGCTCATTAAGATCAACAAAAAGCCCGTCCGCGGTAGCTTTGGATGATATTGGCTTGACAGCCATGACAATGGTCAGAAATCCAGAAGATGCAAGAGCCATGGTCCACAGACGAAGCTGCTTGCTCTTGTGAGCTTGTGCAACATGCAGATAGAGGTTTCACCACTGACCTGTGTTGCTTTCTCTATGGTATCTTGGCAAAGTATCTGTGCAAGCTTGTTAGGCTCAGAGAGCACCATTGGCAGACCAGTTGCACCAAGGAGTACATACTCCTGGCTCTCGACATCATAGTAAGGGCATAGGGCAGGTGACAGCTTGGTGTCATTACATGCAAGCGCAATGGGACCGGCATACCATAGTTGTGCTAGCGTGTCAACAATGGCGTCAACAGTCCGGCTGGTGATGCCAATGGGGAATCTAGGCATGAGTGCATGTTCTTTTCTATAGCCCAATGCAGCCTTGTCAGGAAGTAAACAAAAGCAATATAAATTGGAATCTCACTATAGTGTCCGATGAGGGGGGAGCTGCAACACCTGCCAACAAGCCTAGTACGTGCTTAGGCTGAAAAGGTTCGTGATGTGGGCCCATTCCTTGAGACTGGGCGCATATCGCATCCCTTGCTTGCCCACACCACGAAGTAATTTGTTGTTGCATGTCACCATGGCTTCAACCATGCCGAGAAAAACAGGCTCCCCCTTAAATTGGCCTTTCAAAACACTCTCGGAAAAGAGGAGGCATGGCTCGCGAGGGTTCTAAAGTGAGATCAGATACAGAAGAGAATTAAGGAAGGTTATGCTACATACCTTCTTATAAGCCTCGAGCAAGAGGTTGAGACCTGTGACTCAGGCGAGCTTGTCAGCACCATCTTGCGCTACCCACAGTAGATGTTTTGGAGTGAATTTTAGGTGCTCTTTTAGCATCTCTTTTCATGCCTGGTGCAGTGCCATCTCGAAGGGTTTCAACATTAAAAGGGCCTGGCAAGCTGAACAGGCCAGGGTGCTCACTACCTTCATAGGTGCGGTGACTTTGACCTCACGCTTACATGCAGTGGAGACAACACGTTGAAGGTCAACCTGGTTTAACTAGATGTACCGGGAGGATTGTAGTTCCTCTACTGCTCGCTTTTGAACCACCAAGAGCTCTAAAAAGACTGTATCCTCACTGAATAGGTCCACAGCAAGCACCGTCTGAGGAGGTGCACCACCACCTGGCGGAAGAGACGGCCTGGACAAGTAGCTAGCAATGTCAACATGAGCGTGCGCACACAAACCTGGGCATGGGCAAGTGATGACAATGTTAGCATTAGACGACAGGGCAGCCATGTGAGCCCAGACAGCTTCAAGCAACATTGTGCCTGCCACAGGACACTTGATGGCATGGGTTGAGGAGTGGCAACTTGCAACATGATCCTTGAAAGCTTTGACGTGGTTCACATTTTCCATCTTAAGCCACTTACCACAACAGGAATGCCGAATGAGGTAAAGATTGTTCTTGTTGAAGGACACATGTGAATTGTGTTTGGTGAGTATCTGTTTGCGAAATCTCTCCACATCCTTCTTCTTCACCTTAACAATTCCTTGTGCCAGTGTTAACAACAACCTTCTGTCGTCAGGCACTCACTCTACTATCCTAGAAGTGTAGTGGAGCTCAGAGGGTTGGAGGTGAAACTAGCTCAAAGCTAGGGATGTATTGCCTGCTACACTACTCTATATATACTATTTACCCTGCACACAGACCATATAGATTAAAAGCAAGCAGGCGTGTGTCAAGTGACCACTTAAAAGTGTGTGCCTAAATATGGTACGTGGGAAAGCATCATGTGAGTATGACACGTGAGTGATCAGGCACGTGATACTATAATTAAGTAAGAAAAGAAAGAAATATATGAATTTGTACACAAGTCATGACATTACCCCGCCTTTAAGGGGATTGTCTGCAATCCCTTTTCAAGTCCTTTTAGCTTGCCATCCGTCCAATCAAAAAGCATAGGCCATTGAGAAATATTGTCGGGTATGGTCTTATAAAAATGTACTTGTGAGGTATTAGTACATTGAGGGGCAGAGGGATGTTTCTTGTGGAACTTGTCAATGCACTCCTGAGAATCTGAGAGATTCTCGACAGGTTCCCAAGTTCTTTCCTCAATCAGGTATACCTTCCAGTGTACTAGATACTTAAGCTTCCTACAATACATTTTTGAATCCACAATTTTCTCAACTTCATATTCTTCAACATTATCGATAATGTCCGATGGAGGGGGAACATCTCTCTTTTGAAGTACAGATGAAGGCTTCACATATGAGTGTAGGAGCACTTTGTTAAAGACAGTATGAATCTGTTCCTATTGTACTGGTAATTTTAATTGATATGATGCCTTTCCGACTTTCTCTAAGATTTTAAACGGTCCATATTGACAATCTGACAGTTTTTTGGCAGGACAATTTATCTGGATATTAGTGGCATTGAGCCAAACTAAGTCTCCGGTAATCAATAGAAATTTGTTTAGTTCTGTCATAAAATCGTTTCATGGCTTCCACTGCCTTCTTTAGAGCTAACATGGCTTCTTCATAAATATCTCTCACACGCTTATGGAACTGCTCAGCAGATTTGTTTGACACCTGTTTTCTTGTACTAAGTCCTTTGTTCACCTGCTTTCCATAATTGATGAAGAACGGGGAAAAATTTGTGCCAGAGTGACTTTTATTGTTGTACGAGAATTCAGCCAGAGGCAACCATTTAGCCCAATCAGTCTGATGATGATTTATGAAGATATGAAGGTATTCTTCAATTTTCTGATTCATTCGTTCAGTTTGACCATCTGTTTGGGGATGGAAAGCCATTGACAGGTTCTGCTCTATTCTAATAAGGGTACAGAAGTCTTTCATGAATTTTGATGCAAACTGCAGTCCTCGATCACTTATGATTTTCCTTGGTAGTCCATGGAGTTTGAATATGTGGTCTCTAAATAATTGTGCCATGCCTTCAGAGGTTAACTCAACAGTGGTGGGGACTAAGTAGATCATCTTAGAGTAACAATCCACAAACACTGCTATCGAGTTAAATCCTGTTGATTTAGGCAAGGGTCCAATAAGATCTACAGATATTATTTCCCATAGTCCTTGACATTTTGACCAATTTGAGGCCACCAATAATCTCTTTTGATCAATTCCTGTGTTTTGACTTTGCTAGGATGACCTGAGAGTGGTGAATCATGGTGTGCTCAAATAATGTTGTCTTGAAGGGTGTCACTATTTGGGACATATAGTCTATCATCAACCATAATGTAACCATCTTCATTCAGAGTCCAAGACTTGTTGTTATTTTTGAATCTTTTTGCGACAATCCCTTCGTCCTTATCCACAGATTCCCTTATGCACTCAAGGATTTTCTCATCTTTATATGCCACTGCTAGTGTCTCAATGAACCATTCTAGTTTCAATATGACAATGTCTGAGTTGTCCTTTTTCCCCCTTTTGAAGTCCACTTGTCTCGAGAGGATGTCAGGTTTGGTCATCTGATTTCCTGGTTTATAGATTAAGTAGAAATCATATGACTGTAATTCTGAGTACCAACGAGCTTGATGATGATTTAGCTTTTGGGGTTTTCTAAAATACTATAGATTTTGGTGATCTGACCAGATTTCAAAAGGTTCCGAGGCTCCTAGTAGATAATGGTGCCATTCTTCCAGAGCAGTGACAATGGCTAGCAATTCTTTGTCATAGATCTCATAGTTGCGTTCTGATTCCTGCAGTGCTTTAGACATGAATGCTATAGGTCACCATTTATTGTCTACTTTCTGGGACAGAACAGCGCCAATGGCAAAGTTTGACAAGTCCACTTCAACCCAGAAGGGACAATTATCTTGTGGTAGGGCTAGGACTGGCTCAGTGGAAATTGCATGTTTTAGGGTGTTAAATGCATTTTCCTGTTCTGGGCCCCAAGTCCATTCTGCTTTTCCAGTTAGTTGAGTTAATGAATGCACGATTTTGCTATCATCCTTTACAAAGTGCCAATGGAAATTGCAGAACCCATTGAAAGATTGGACTTCTTTGACTGTTTTGGAAACTAGCTATTCTGTAATTGCAGCAACCTTTTTTGGATCTATGGAGATTTGTCTGTTTCCTATAATAAGACCCAGGAATCCCACTTCTGGTGCATCAAAGGTGCATTTTTTGATTTTCAGATATAGATGATTTTCATAGAGTATTTGCATAATGCAACATGTGGTTGCTTGATGAGTTTCCCGGTCTTTAGAAAAGACTAGAATAGCAGTTATGTAGATTATGATTGCAAAGTGTATGCATTTATCCTTGAAAATGTCATTTATAAAATTCTGAAAGGCCGCTGGGGAGTTGCACAACCCAAAGAAAATGGTGGTAGGTTCAAACACTCCAAGCTTAGTTATGAATGCCGCTTTCCATTCCTCTCCTTTTATATAGATATTTGGGTATCCCCATCAAATGTCAAACTTGGAGAAGATTATGGCATCTTTGATCCTATCTATCAGTGTCTGGGGATTGGAAATGGGATATCAGTTTTTAACTGTGTACTTGTTTAGTTCCCTGTAGTCTTGTACTAGTCGTAGACTACTATCCTTTTTCCCGATAAAGAAGAAAGATGAAGCTTGGGGTGATTTTGATGGTCTGATCCAACCACTCTTTAAGTTGTCTTTGATGAACTCTTTCATCGCTTAGTACTCATGTGGATCAAGATGATAAATTTTCCCACGTGATGGTTTAAAGTCTAGTGTAAGGTCAATGACGTGATCATATAGTTGATGTTCTGGAAGGGTGTCAAAACTCTTTTTGTTGAAGACGTCAATATAATCAGCGATATAGTCTGGTATTTGGCTTTTTAGAGTTTTGACCTCCTCTTCATCTTCATCAACGTCAATTGTACAGGTATTAAAGAGTTGGTCTTTCCAAGACTCATCCGCCAGTTCTTTTACAGATACTGGCCCGTTTGTGTAATAATATCCACATGAAGGAGGACAATGAGCAAATTTGATGTAGCCTTCTTGCCAATCAATGTTGGGGTTATAGTGTTTAGGCCATTCGTACCCAATGAAAAGATCAGTTTTCCTAAGTCCGGCTATTGCTACGATCATCTGTTCCTCATGGTCATTCACAGTGAGCTTTATTTTGACGTAATCTGTTATTGGTCCTCCCTGGTTTATACTGCCATTGATGTTTCGTACAGGAATTGGTTTAATGATTTTCTTAGTGCTGATGTTGTTTTTCCTGACAAATTCCTTTGACAGTGTTGTACCAGTACAACCCAAGTCTAACAATGCTTTTACTGCAAAGCTTCTCTGGTCGTTGAATTGGATCTGGACATCTACTATAAGCTCATTAACAGGTTTTCTCTTTACTCAACAATATGCTCTATGCATCTTTGAGTTGTTTTGCAATACTTAGCTCTTTTGCTAGGGTTTATATTTTTTCTTTTATGTCTGTAGTCTCATCTGGTTGAATAGTGTTATTCGAATGTGCGATAAATACATCAGAATTTTCAACAGACAGAGATGATACAGGGGTCAGCGGGGTTACAAACTGTCCACTCACTGACCCTGAGGAAAACCCAGCTCAGCCAATAAGTCCTTGCAATCCTCTTCTGATAGTCTGTTAACGACTCACCTTATGTAGGTCCTAGTAGACTTCCGCGGCTTTAAGCAGTCGCACGACAGGTGGCCTTTCTCACCATAATTAAAACACAGTCCCTCATAATGGGCTCTCTCAATGTCCATTCGCTGTCCATGTCCTCCAAATGTGGTGCCAGTGCCGTCTCTTTGATTTTGCACCAGAGTTGACAGTTGCTCTGGTGTTACTTTTGTTTTTTCAATTGGTTGTCTCTAATTTGGTGTAGAAGAGCCCTTTGCAGAACTTCTAGAACCAGAGGTCTTGTTGACTGATGCGAGCCTTCTTTTCAAAGTGTCCAATGCTATTATATATTTCTTGTAGTCTGTGAGAGTGTTGGGCATCAAGCCAGATGAGTAGATCTTTTTGATCAGGCTGAACCTCATGTTCCACTCAATCAGATTGATTAGAAAGTGGTCGTGGTCTGTGCCATACCCTGCTGAACTTGACAGGATATTGAATTGTTGAAAGAACTCTTCTGCTGTTGAGTTCCCCTAGCAAAGCTTCGCCAACTTGTCTTGTGCCATTTTTTTTTATTAGGGTCAGCGAAGGTAGATCTGAGTTCCTTTTCAAATCCTGCCCAGGTTCCCCAAGCAACTGGATTGTATTCTAGGGCTTTGTCAATGAATTTGTGGGCCCATGCATCTGCTGCACCTTTGCGCATGAATGAGAGGGCAAAGATTATCTTGTCCTCATCTTCTTCAAAGTCCTTCTTGTTGGCTATGGTGTATAACCTGACCGAGCACCAAAATCAGTCAAGGTCCTGGCCATCCCATTCTTCTGGTTTGGCAACATGACTCTTCTTTGAGATGGTAGTGGTGGTGGTGGTGGTGGTGGTGATGACAGTGGCATAAACTTCTTCTTCTATGGTAAGTTGTTGGAGGTTTGTGAGGGGTGATGGAAAGGGGGATTCTTCTATTGGATCTGCAGTATCACCGTAGCACCAGATATTGTCGTTATTGTCAAGATAAATTCCTTGTTCTTTATAGAACCAGGTGTCAAAGATCTTTACTGATCCGTGTAGAAGGGGGGGGTTGTTACGATTGGGATCTCGGGGCTCATCGGAGCGTGTCTAACCCGACATCCACCGTACCAACACTAGGCGGCTCCTCATCGGAGCGTACAACAAGGTATTCGGCATTCCCTCAAAGCCGACTAATCCGATGGATCACTCAGCATCGGACGGGAAGTGGGACATTGGGATATACAGAGCAGAGGCAGCACTAAAGGAGCATTCACATGTCAGGGCCGCATACGGTATATAAGGCCCATAGAATAGGCTAAGGGACTTTAGTCTATTCTCCTCGTTCATCCGTATCTTCCTATACGGATCCTCGTCCTTAGGCAGTCTTCCTACTGCCTACCCCTTGTCCTTACTGTACCCCAATACAGTCGGACTCCTTCCACAATCTTCAGTCACTGCGCGACTTAGGGAAGAACCGCTACTCTGAGGTTATCGAACGAGCAGTTCGTAACATTAGAATAGACTCGACCACGCCCCTACCTTGCGCACTCCTTGCTTGCAGCCACACCCTTTCTCACAACCTCATCGGTGGCTTAGACACCCACTGAAGAGCGTTACCGTTATACGCTGGAGCAAGATCTAGGCCTAGGATATCCACCAGGCACTAGACGAATCAACAATCAACTCCGTCAAAACAACCGTCCCATCCACAAACAAGGCGCCTCGTGGTTTTACTCAGATACAAACCAGAGGGCCCCACCAAACTTCGACAACTGCTCGTTTAGGGACGGACAGTACTTCTTCACCAGATCAGACGGAACAGAAGCAGAGTGGGCGTGGAACGAAGTCCACGCCGATTGGGAACCCCCACCACAATACAGAGAACCCGAGCCCGTAGTACCGGACACCTCGGAAGAAGAAGAGGAAGAATCCTCCCACTCAGATTACTCGGACGCACAACGCCCGTACACACAAACCCCCAAAACATCATGTCAACATCAGGAGCAGGAACCACCCCAGCCGGTGGAGGAACCCTCCCCCTCACCACAGTACAGCCAGGTCGAGGAAAGCTCAAGCTTCCCGACAACTTTTCAGGCATCAAGACCGAGTCCAGCATTTCATGCTCCAATGCCTCCTTCTTTTTGTTACAGAAACAGATCGATACAAGACCGATGCGGATCGGATCTCCCTGGTCCTCTCCTGCATGCGGTCCGGAACGGCAGGAGTATGGGCGGAGAACTTCCTCAAAAAACATCGGGGCAGATCCTCCCACGACCCTGGGAACGTGGAAAGACTTCAAGGAGAAGTTCGAAATCCACTTCAGGAATCTGGGAAGGTGGATAAGGCCCGCAGCGCCCTCATGACCTTCTCACAAGGTCGCATGACGGTGGACGAATACTCAATCAGTTCACACTCATTGCCGCCGACGCCGACATCGCCGATAAGGAACAAGTTCCTTACTACCAAAGAGGTTAGACCCAAGGGTCCTCGACAAAATCTATGACCGAGAAACTCCGCCAAAGGACACGATCCAGGATTGGGTCAACATGGCCTGTGAAATAGATGGCCGCATGAGAGCCCGCAGTGCTCAAAAGACCCTCCTCGCCAGCTCCACAACTTCAAAAGCGATTTCTAGATCGCTTCCACCTTCGCTCCACTCCCCGCTACAATTCCACCAACGCCCCTCGAAGAATGAATAACCAGGTCGTCGATATGGACATCGACGCCTCGAGGAAAAAGGCGTACAACCAGAACAAGCGAACGCATGAGGGCAAGCCCTTTATCACGTGTTACGCCTGCGGGAAACCCGGGCATTACGCACAGGACTGTCGCTCACCATCCCAATCTAGAGGCCTTCGGCCGACTAGAGGAAATTCGCGTCGCCAAGTGGGAAGAGGAGGTCGGAGAGCTCGCGAAGTGGACATGGAAGAGGACGATCAGGAACCCCAACTGGGAGAGACGCCGACTTCATCGAGAGTTGGAGGAGGGCAGTTCTGGTCAGCACCACCGTGGGGTACCACAACCTCGTCGTTCGGTGGAACCCGCGACACTACCGCGCCCGAGAACCCCCTCCGCACCATGGAGGACGCTACGTACCGCCTGACCGACGACGACTCGACCGACCCGTCGGTGATGCTGCTACCGTCCGAAGGCTCTTCAAAGAGCTAGACACGGGCGAAGCCAAGCAGGTGTGGTGGACGTAGCAGAGGGTTTTCTTAGCCTCTCCTCTGCCAGCAAGAGAGAGAGAGACGGTCAAGAGGGGTCAAACCATGTATCAACGTACGAGCAATGAACCATCACATCATTACTCCTATCGTTTGAACGTAAGTTGACAACTCAAGGCCGAAGAGCTGGAGCTAGAGCAACGATCGACTCAGCCTGCGAAGGGATCTGGTCAACGAATCCTGGGTATGGAAACACAACCTCCCCAGCTATCCGTTGGACCGACCCATTCGAGTACGAACGTCGACGACTCCATTAACAAAAACGGCCTCATAACTAGAGGCGTAGATGGAATCTAACCATCACAGACCAACAAGGTCGAACGCACACGGAACGCGTTCAAATGTTTATCACCAATCTGGGAGAGACGACATGCTCCTGGGGACAGATTGGCTACGATACCACGATCCTTCCATTCGATGGAGGAAACGTGAAGTACGGTTCGATGGGTGCCGATCCCTATGCGAACAACCGTATGGAATTACCAAGGCAAGAAAGAACCATTGGCCGAAGGACGGCTAAACAATGGTAGAAAAACACACCGAGAAAAACCTCGCTTGGTACACGATCTCTCGGACCCCAGAGGATGGCCGAGAGAAAGATGGCGTACGCTGACAAACAGCGAATTCAAGACGGCATTAGTAAACCTTTGGGACAGACGCGCCCAAGGACGACAAAAGATGCTCGACATACTCGCCGACGTAGAGCGACGTCGCAAGATAACAAGCTCAAGTTTGACCTCCCTGTTCCGGTGAACAAGGAGGAACCAGTCATTAGGAAGGTCGCCCCCGAACCGACAGGTCTCGCCAGTTTTGATGAAGACCTCGAAGAGGAAATTGACATCACGCACCTGAAGGATCGAGTACCGTTGCCTTATCACGAGTACCTCGACATCTTCAGCGAGCGACGGTCACAAAGACTCCCAGGACATACGATATGGGACCACGCCATCGATCTAAAACCGACCTTTGTTCCACAAGCACCCCGGATATTCCCGCTCAGCCCTGAAAAACATGACGAACTAGGAAAGTTCGTCAAAGAACATTTGGCTAGGGGAACTATCCGCCGGTCCACAGCTAACAGCGCGGCCTCCTTCTTCTTCATCAGCAAGAAGGATGGAAAACTCCGCCCTGTACAGGACTACCGCCACTTGAACGAACACACGGTTAGGAATGTTTGCCCCTACCTTGATACAGGAACTCTTGGACGTCATTAAAGGAGCCAAGGTGTTCTCCAAACTGGACGTCCGCTGGGGTATAACAATATACGGATCAAGAAGGCGACGAGTCCAAGGCGGCATTCGTGACCCCTTAGGACTTTCGAACCTACAGTGATGTTCTTCGGTCTCACCAATTCCCGGCCACATTCCAAGCCATGATGAACATGATCTTCAAGATCTCATCCTCGCTAGGAAAATCACGGTATACATGGACGACATCCTCATCTTCACGGCCACGGTGGCCGAACACGTCTTGGTAATAAAACAGGTCATGAAAATCCTGCGCGACAACGATCTCTACCTCAAACCCGAAAAGTGCGAGTTCCACAAGGATAAACTCAACTATCTGGGGTACACGATCTCGGCAGACTCTGTCGCCATGGAGGACTCAAAGTAGCTGCCATTGAGGAATGGCCCGTCCCTCGCACGTCCGGACATTCGCTCGTTCTTGGGATTGGGAAACTTTTATCGTCGCTTCATCGAGAAGTTCTCCTTCATCACTCGACCTCTGCATGACCTCACCAAGAAGGATGCCAAATGGATCTGGACGGACGCCTGCCAAAGGCGTTTGACACGTTAAAATCGGCTTTCACAAGAAACCCGTCCTGCTCTACCCGGATCCATGCATCCTTTCCGGCTCGTCACCGACGCATCCCTCACCGCTTATGGCGCGGTTTTGTTACAAGAAGGGACCGATGAAGCATGGCACCCAGTGGCTTATCTCTCAGGATCTTTCGCTCCTCCGGAACGCAACTACGACGTTCACGATCGCGAGTTACTCGCCATCATCAAGGCTGGACCACTGGAAACATTACTTGGAAGGCGCCCGTCATCCGTTCGAAATCTGGACCGACCATAAAATTTGGTCTATTTCCAGTCTGCGCGCGATCTCACTCGCGCCAAGCTCGCTGGAGCTTGTTCTTGTCACAATTCGACTTTACACTCCTTCACAAGGCTGGTTCCACCAACCATGCTGATGCTCTGTCCAGGCGGCCAGACCTTAATGAGGGGGTGGAAAATGACAACAAGGCGCAGACTCTCCTACCGTCCAAACTTTTCGCCGACTCAGAGGAAACACTAGTGGATGTGCGCGTTCGATCCACGGAATTACAGTCTCAAACCTCCTCACGCTCATTCGACACTCTCGCTCGGAGCAGGACACGGTAGTAAAAGCGGCAGTACAAGCAATTTTAGGAAAAATACCCGCACCTTGGCAACGCCTTAAACAACTGGACACACGAAGAAGGAACTATCCGACGAAACGGACGCATCTGTGTACCAAAGGATGACACCATACGAAGAGCAATCGTCAAAACCCACCATGATTCCATAGCAGTCGGACACCCAGGACGGTCGAAGACATTGGAACTGGTGCGACGAAACTATTGGTGGCAGGGAATAACAAAGTTCGTCCACGACTACGTGGATGGTTGTGCAACTTGCCAATCTACAAAGAACTTGCCACATCGCACTCACCCGCCGATTCAACCGCTTGAAACCACGGACACACCCTGGAAGTTCATCTCCACCGACTTCGTAACCGACCTCCCAGAAAGCGGAGGTTCGACTCGATCAATGTGGTGGTAGACCAAGGACTATCAAAAGGAATCGTCATCACTCCGTGCAAGAAAACAATCACGGCAGAAGAAACACGAGACTTTTCCAAGACAACGTCTTTAAACGTTTCGGTCTCCCCGCTAAAGTGGTGTCCGATCGAGGCCCACAATTCGCGCCACATTCACTAGGGAACTATGGAAAGGACTGGGTATTATTCCAGCGCTGAGTACCGCATACCATCCTCAAACGGATGGAGAAACCGAACGGGTAAACCAAGAGATCGAACAATTCCTACGAGTCTTCTGCAACCACCATCAGGACAACTGGGTGGAACTACTTTCTTTTGCAGAATTCGCTCATAACAGCAGACAGCATTCAGCTACAGGAAAATCACCGTTCGAAATCCTCTATGGATACAATCCACCCTACTCGGCAGACACGGTTCTGGATACCAGGTGCCCGCAGTGGTCGAACGGATAAAGTCGATCCAAGAAGTACAGGAAGAAGCGGAATCTAGCCTGCGCATGGCTGCGCAACACGCGAAAGACAGGGATTCCCACCGAAAACTTCCCCAATGGGAAAAGGGAACCCAAGTATGGTTAGAAGGCACCCACATCCACACGACACATCCAAAAGCGAAACTCGCCCCACGACGCTACGGCCCCTTCAAGGTGAAGACCGAATTGGGACCCTCGCTTACCGTTTGGACATCCCCGAACAATGGAGGATCCACCCCGTGTTCCACGCATCAATGCTCACCGAATATCACGAGACAACGGCCCATGGGAAGAATTTCCCCAAACCGCCGCCAGAGATCTTGAACGAGGAAGAACACTTCGAAGTTGAAGCCGTTCTGGACTCTAAACGCCACGGTCGTGGATCAAGTACCTCGTGAAGTGGGTCGGATATCCGGAAGCGGACAACTCATGGGAACCCTGGGCCCTATTGAAGGAACGGCTGATGAAGCTACAGGAATATCACCGAAATATCCCAATCGTCCAAAGGCCTCGGGATTACAAGTGGATGCAACAGTATAAAGGAAGGTCGATGGACAAGAAGACCATCGCCCTCCACATGACAGATTCCTCTAACTCATACTTCTCCCCACATCAACGCGACTCATCGCCAGACCATGCCATGTACATCGGAGGAGGAACCACCGAATCAGCCTCCTCACCGTCGCGAAACTCCTCGCCAGATGTCGTTCTTGCCATTCCAAACCCGGATACCCGAAGAGTGGACCCGACAAACCAGACGACGGTCCCATCGGATCTGGTACCAGTACAGGAGTCCTCGTACCAGAGTCCTCATCAAGGGTTGAGGGAACTCATGACGGTCACCCTCAGGCAGATCCGACAGAAGGAAGAAAGAATCCGAGCAATGCAGTGGAGCCAGAAACACCGGGACCAGAGCTCCTGGGCGGCAGTGAGCGAGTACTTCGACCTGCGCGATACCAAGCCCGGCTGGACATGTTGACGGAAATGTACCAGACGCAACAACGGGTAATGCACCACCTTCCGGACCCGGAGGACCCCTGCCAGTGGTGGAAGTCCTCAGCCCGGAGAATTGGAACGACTAGGCGATGCCCTCTGCAGCGGACCACCATTGGATCGGTAATCCAAATGGCTGTCGCTCTGGCCTTACAACGGCTAGCTAATGTCCTGGCAGGACAACCCGGCAGCGAACGAAGCGATGTTCCACGTCGGTTGGCGAACGCCAGTGACCGAGTTAGGGTCATGGCCTACACCGAGAATCACCGAGTGCCTCTGGTACGCGCGAGGGAACACAGGGCAGCATGCCCTACTCATCCATCCCCACGAATTCTCCTCTTCGTCAATCTGGAACTCGTACCAGCCCTCTGGCCGACACCGATACAGCTCATTCCCCTTCCATTCGGGTTGAACCGTACCGGGTTGTACCATGGAACGAGGGAACCATCGGGGAATACCGCCTGCGAGCCATCGAGACGCCTCCGCGCAGACCGAATACGTCTGGACCACCGTACAGCGACAGGCCAGACGAAGCGGGCAAACCCGCCTCCTTTCGGCCAGCACCGAACCCCGCTCCGGCACGACACTCCCCCTCTATACCGACGGCACGAGGAGCAAGCCGCGCAAGGGGAAGGGCTGAGGGACTACAAGGGGCCACACTCGACTTCCTCGACAGGGAAATTCGTCGACTATCGACAGAAGTCGAAATCATGGAAGTACAAGAGAAAATCCGCGAACACGTCGCCGCGCTCCTCGCTCTCCATCGGAGATGGGGGAACTTCTACTTACACGAGAGCGGAACTAGACGCATGGGACGCCCTCGACCATCAATACGACGACTACGACTACGAGCATATGCGCGAGCGGACGAAGGAGAAGGGGATTTCGGCAACCCCGCTGGGGATATTAGGGTAGCAGAAGGAGAGGACCTCTGCACCCCAGGTAACGGTTACACGAACAGGACAACCACACACGTCCACCATGACGTTAAACTGGATGTTCGTCCGAAACGACGTAAAACTACATCGTCCGCAAAGACATTAAACTAAGACAGGAAGGAAAACCTCGAACCCGGACGACGATCCGCTCAAGTCGTTGACCTGCATGTCGTTAAACTGTGAAAAGATAAGAAGGCAGGGGAAGTACCTGTCCTGGCCTGGCAGGGCCGAAATCATTCTCATCCGTTCCTTCGGAGCAGAACGAAGGAAACACACAAGCGAACCTCTCACTGTCAAGAGGTATTCTGACAGACGAATCGGGCGTCCCGTTTGGATCCCCAGTTTTACAGGTCCCTTTCCGCATTAGGAGGACCTTGGATTCAGCAAATAACCTATGCCGCTGGCTTCTCTTGACGGTGATGGCCGCCAAGAGACTCGAGATGCATATTCCGGTCGTGGCCTATCGGGTGCTATGTTGCTCCCTCGCTGTCAAGGTCTGACAGGAGTTTGGGCGTCCCTCTTTGGATCCCCAGTTTTACAGGGTCTTTTCCGCATTAGGGGACCCTCGCTGCGATGCACACAATAGTAGGAGATGCGACCTACTACGGTGTCAGTTACTGAACGAGGCACCAAAACAAGAAACCTCTCAGCCAGGACGGGCCACCGTATGGGGCTGACAGAGTCAGGCGGAGGGCTTACATCCGCAACGATGTAAAACTACGAATGGCTTGGTCCGCAATGACGATAAACTAGTTCTCGGCATTCGTCCGGAAGACGTAAAACTACCACCGACCCTCGGAGTGTGGATGCATTCCAGCAGTGCGGAATGGAGGCCCCACTGGCTTGGAACCCTGCCGACTAGGTCAAGGCGCTTCCAGATTCCATGCGCCTTACGGTAAAAGAATCTGGGGTCGACACGGTTCAATTCCGTGCGAGGGGTCTGGAGACATGGAGCGGGTTGCCAGCTATCCGACAAGGACCGCGACTACTCCATGGCCGTTCAGTCTACCTTGAAGTCAGAAGCAAGAAATTCCGCTTCAAGGGCCAGTCAAGAGGCAACTGGGATAGTGCCTCGAGGTACGTGGTTGTGGGACAAGTTCATGCCCATACCACACGTCCTCTATGACGTTAAACTGGGCCTGTCGGCGACTTCGAACACGAAGTCGTCGCGTCCGAGATGACGGAAAACTAGCCTGGTCCGCAATGACGATAAACTACGGTCCCCTCTGTTCTAGGGAGACGCCTTTGGAGCTGGAATTACCGCTTCCAGCTACAAGTCCGAAATGACCTTAAACTACCCTCGCCTTGGAGGCACACATCTATCGGGACTCAAGGCACAGTCGGACGATAGCAGACGTCCGAAAAGACGATTAAACTACGGCCGTCCATCATGACGATAAACTGAGGAGACCCGTCAGTTACGGGCAGCGTGGGTCGTGTCAAAATAGAACACCTATTCTGGCACCATCCCCTCGTTTGAGCAGTGTCCAAAGATGAGAACTCTTTGCACACTACTCCAAAAACAAGTTATCCGGTTTGATATAGCATAAACCGTCACCTTCTTCCTCGGGACGACATAACCTCTAGAGCTGTGGAAATTGGTCTATGGCCCTATGCGCATCACCGATGAATGATCCGGCGCGCAGAAAAGTCCTCACTCTAGGCCTGTTATGTTTGGGAACAGGTGTAATTTATAGGTCCGCAACGACCTAGGGATAAACTAGCAGGGCCGTCCGCAATGACGAGACAAAACTACCTATGGTCAAGGAACGACCCTAACTTCCAACATAGAGGGAATACCACACAGCGACCCCGCATTCAACCGACTCCACAGCAGTCGAGTTTCTATTTCACCACCTAATAATCTTCGCACATCATCTTCTTGACATCACCAGGATCGGCCTGGTTCAACAAAAAGAGTCCAGGAAGACCTGGATCGAGTGGATCTGAAGAGGACCGGAGGCCAGCCGGCAAGATGACGCGGGATGGTACCCGCTAGGAATCTAAACAAAGGGGCACAGGCGGAAGATAACTTCTTCGTCAAGCCAAGTACAAACCCTCAGATTTGCGACTCGCAACAAAACTTCGGTGAAGGAATAACATCGACGGGAGACGTGGCCTGGGAAACCACTAGGAACTCAAAACAAACAGCTCAACGGAGAAGGACAACTCCTAGGCGTTGTAAACGACGTAAGTCGGTCTTCGCCCCAGAAAACGAAGTCGTACCGGAAGACGCATCCGGACAAGACAGTCAAGAACGATTCACGATGATGGAAGAGGTGCACGCAGAGGCGTGGTCCGTTCAGGCGACCGGACGTAGAAAGGGGGTATTGTTACGATTGGGATCTCGGGGCTCATCGGAGCACGTCTAACCCGACATCCACCGTACCAACACTAGGCGGCTCCTCATCGGAGCGTACAACAAGGTATTCGGCATTCCCTCAAAGCCGACTAATCCGATGGATCACTCAGCATCGGACGGGAAGTGGGACACAGGGATATATAAAGCAGAGGCAGTACTAAAGGAAGCATTCACATGTCAGGGCCGCATACGGTATATAAGGCCCATAGAATAGGCTAAGGACTTTAGTCTATTCTCCTCGTTTGTCTGTATCTTCCTATACAGACACCTCCTCTTAGGCAGTCTCCTACTGTCTATCCCTTGTCCTTACTGTACCCCAATACAGTCGGACTTGCTTCACTCCACAGTCACTGCGCGACTTAGGGAAGAACCCGTCACTCTGAGGTTACCGAACGAGCAGTTCGTAACAAGATGCGTCGACTTTGTCTGCAAATGGATCGTGCGGCTGAAGAATACGGGTATCACAAACAGACGGTGGAGCACATGATCGACACCGCCAACTGGACCGGCTACCCTAACCGCGTCATCCCCACCTTTGACAAGAAACATCCTCGCGAACCTCCCGCAGTCATCGACTCTCGCATCAAGCGGCGAAGACTGGTGTAAAGAGGGGGGTAGTGTTAGGACCGCGTCCTAACACATGCTTCGCATGTGGACGGAAGGGCTGGTCAAGTGGTTCGCTTATGACATTGACTCTGACTTGGATTGCTAACTCATCATCATTGACATGCTGACGCATGAACTCTTACTTATGGTTCCTGATTCTTGATGTGGACAGACTTTGGTTCCTGACCTGGTTCCTGGTTCCTGATCGATCATGATGTGGACAGACATTCGCTTACAGATGTGGACAGACATTAATGATCCTATACTATACTTAGATCGGTGGAGTGCCTTAGCTTACAGATCTCGATCGTTGACTTCGGTACCTTAGAAGCGCACAGACCAGATCGAGATCCGGCCCTAGATACTTCTTTGTATAAATAGGCGAGATGAGCTTCTAAGAAGCTCAGCTCGTTCACCTGTAATACACTTGATCTCTGCACTGCGCCAAGCGTCTGGCTACCTTCCTAGCTCACGCTTCTGCGATCTCTGTCAGATCTGAGCATTGACTTTACACGGTCTGACAACGCAACGGATTCCTCTGCCTTCCGATCAGTCTCGTCTCCCTTTGGATCGCTCTCTCTATTCACCCACTACTACACAGGCCTTGCCGCATATCGAGTCCTCAGTTGGTCTCCTCCCAGTGTCATCTGTTGGACAGGCGAGGATTCTCCGATTCCTCCGCATCACAAGGAAGACCTCGAAGATCACCTTCTGCTCCTCTTTCAAGAGAAGGCGGACAGCGACCATGAATTCTTATAGAGGATCCAAAGACGATCAATCGTCTTTATTCCTCGGAGTCTGCGGTTGTACGACTCAGTCGAAGATTAGCCTAGGGATCCCCTTCGTGCTTATAGCACGTAATAGGTCTCCGACCTAACATGAGGGTTGTGAGAGAGGGTGTGGCAGCAAGCTAAGATTTGTGCAAGGTAGGGGTGAAGGCGAGTCTATTCTAGTGTTACAAACTGCTCGTTCAGTAACCCAAGAGTATCAGGTTCTTCCCTAGGTCACACAAGAGTGGGCTGATAGGAGAAAGTCTCAACTGTATTAGGGAATAATACAGGAGTGTGTAATGGTTGAGTCCATATAGGATGATACGGACAAACGAGGATAGGTATACGAAGATACCTAAGAACGAAGAGAATAGACTGAAGATCCTCAGCCTATTCTATGGGCCTTATATACTGTATAGGGTATAGGGTAAGAATCCTATGCTTCCTGAGTTATCCTTCTCAGGATGCCTATGGCCACCGCCTCTCTCAGTCAGCGCCAACTCTTGTGCTTCTCCATTCGCACCTTTCCATCCAGGTTGCGAAGAGGTGCTTACCCATAAGCCCTCAGCCCATAACATGTGCATCCTACCCTCTTCCATGATACACTCCTTTTGTATTCCTTCTCTCCGATGCTGAGTGATCCATCAGAGTGTCGGCTTCCAAGGACATGCCGAGTACCTTTATGTATGCTCCATGGTGGAGCCGCCTAGTATCTGTTAGACTTGCAATCGGAATAGATGGCCGAAGGGCCCCAATAAGCCAAGTCATAACAACTTCTCTCCCATAAGTTCCCTGCTTCGTCCAGGTAGTTGTCTTGGTACCATCTGTTCTCTATCTTGGCGTTCCTCCTTACATCCTCTTCTGTGTTTGCTTCGTCTAGGGCCTCTTCTTCTTCTTCCGTCCAGGGGAGATTTTCTCGCTCTTCAGGGATGTCAGATTCAGTAGAAGGGGAAGGGGAGGGTGTGGTCTGTATGAAGTGATCAACCATAGTGGGAGAAGACAGCATGGAGGTGGGTGGAGTCATGGTCTGTTCAAAGTCTGACATAGTAAAAGGAGGCAAGGTTGGAAAGGAAGTTCTCGAAAGTGTGAGAGGTCTGAATAGATGAGGGGATTGAGAGAATTGAGTTGGAGAGTTTATATGTCCCTTGATTTGTTTGTCCAATGTTTGTCAGTGCCTTTCTCAAAGGGATAGCAGATGGGTGTTTTGCATCATAGGCTTCTACCAATTCTTTGGTGTTGGCTAGATTTGTCCACATGATTCACTCATTTGACGAGTTGGGGTACCCTTTCCATTGTACCAAGTATTGATATCCGCGGCCTTGTTTTCTCTTATCAAGGATTTCTTCAACTTTGTATTCTTCTTGTCCTTTGATAAGGTTAGGAGGTGGCTCTTCGAAGTTTGGTCCATGGGCATCTGTTTCTCGATAAGGTGTTAGGAGAGAGGTGTGGAACATGGGATGTATCTTCCATGTTGGTGGGAGTTTTAGTTAGAACATTATAGGTCCTAGCTTCTTTTCAATGAGGAACGGTGATGAGCATGCACCCGCTATGGGGTCCGGGGAAGGTATTAGTGAAGCTTTGGGAGCAGGCTGACCAGCTCTAGACGAGTACCGAAGACACGGACTCGCACCAAACACGGTCGGTCCCAACCTGACTAACCGCAAGCCACCGAAGGACGTTCAGCAGCACTTGGGTCAGTTCACCCACACTTCACGTACTTACCATGACCGCACAGGAGTGTTACAATAGGTGTTTACGAGATCGGAGCCAGTAGTCCGTTTCGGCCAATGTGCTCTGTGAGTTGGTCGGTCCTTATCGCTTATCTTCCCAACTTCTGCATGGTCAGTCGAACACAATCTTGCACTATTACTTGGCCACCCTGGTTGTACATTACTTCTTCTTTATTTTCATTGGTTCTCCAACACCTGTTCCTGCTACCTATGCTTGGACGACGGATACCGAACGGTCGGGATTTCACCATCGCTGATTAACTTTTACCTTATCACCTTCGGAACCCATATGGACATCTCACCTACCTTCTTATCTTCTCTGTTCGCTAGGGCTTGGCGCCCGTTCAGCATTTACTCTCATTTCTTGTTTGATATTTTACTTAGGGGCTCTGTTTACTATAAAAACCTACATACAACTCTGGAATAAACCAGCTTTTGCACCCCACAGTTCAGAGCTCATTTGCACTTGTCTCAATCATTGAAATTGTCTTCACCGACTTTCGCAAACTTGTCCTCCTCGTCATTCAACCTTGTTTGCGTTCGTACTTGTCTCCTCGCTCGTACCCCTCGTCCGTCTTCATATATTGTCAGAGTCCCATGTGACTCTTGAATCACGTAGTTGTTGATCGCAACACTACCTTCTTGTTACCGACCAAATCCCCGACCCAACCGACCGACTGAACATTCGGTCGGTGTTTGGTGCAGTCCCGAAACTGTTCGGGTGCTTTAATCTCACCCTCCTCATTACTCTTTAGTGCACCCTCGCTTTCTCAAGTCCTAACTAATAATTCCTTGTGTATCAGATGCTAGCTCCAGCACCCCCTGCATTAGAGGTTGTTTTGGTGTTGTGCTTGGCACTTAGAGCCACCTCTAGCGTATCACCGCCGTACTCGGTCGACTCGGCTCTAAAAACCAAGGTACCCACGGTGACTGAACATTTGTGATCCATCCAGGAAGCACAAGAAGAAGCGGCGGCCAGTTTACAAATGGTGGCGCGGCACGCCAAAGACCGGGACCTACATCAGAAACTTCTGCAGTGGGAAGCAGGAACCCAAGTTTGGTTAGAAGGAACCCATATTCAGACAACGCATCCAAAATTCAAGTTGGCACCAAGGCGCTATGGCCCTTTCCAGGTGACAGAAAGAATCGGTCCCCTGGCTTATCAATTGGAAATACCCCAGCAGTGGAAAATCCACCCGGTGTTTCACGTATCCCTGCTAACCAAATATCACAAAACAGAGGCTCACGGAGGGAATTACCCTAAGCCGCCCCCAGAGGTCCTGAACGAAGAAGAACACTATGAGGTGGAAGCCATTCTGGACTCTAGGCACCAAGGGCAAGGGACCAAATATCTTGTCAAGTGGGTAGGATACCCCAAAGCAGATAACACTTGGGAACCCTTCGCCCTGCTGAAAGGGTCGGCCGACGAGGCACTTTGGGAGTTTCATGAAAGCTACCCGGACAAGCCCCGACCCGTGGCAATTAAAGTCTAGGGGGGGTATATAAGGAGGAAGAACTTGCCCTCCTTGTAAAACAGTGCCCCCTTCTCCTCTCCTTTCAGCGCATGTCCAACCATTCCTCTTACTTCTCCCCTCACCAACACTCATCCAACAACTCCTCTTATTACTCCCCTGAACGGGCTATGCTCATCGATGAAGGAACAACCTCGTCGCCCTCCAGAAACTCCTCCCCTGATATCGTCCTTGCGGTTCCCAACCGCAACATTGGACGACCTAGCGGAGGTAGCTACCCAGACATACCAAAGGGAGTACCCATACCAGTCACCACCAGCATCCCCAAGACCGAGTCGGAGGTACAACTCGGACCGAGAACCCCATCACAGGTTGAGGGAGCTGATGACGACCACCCTACGGGAAATCAAGAAGAAGGAAGTTCTGATCCGCACACTACGTTGGAACCAACAGCATCGAACGGACCAGAAATCATGGTCGACAACCGAGGAGTACTTTGCATTAGGAGTAGCCCGGGGCCGGCTACGAATGTTGAAGGAGTTGTATCAGAACCAGCAGCAACTAGTGCACCGACTACCGAGAGAGGGAGACCCCCTACTGGTGGTGGAAGTCTCTACCCCAGAGAATTGGAAGGATTAGGCGATGCCCTGCTCTAGCGCACCACGATCTCAGTGGTAATTCAGATGGCCACTGCCTTAGCCCTGCAGAGGCTCGCTAACGTCCTAGCAGGACAGCCAGGGAGCGAGAGTAGCGATGTACCACGACGGCTTGCGGACGCCAGCAACCAGATCAGAGTCCTGGCCTACACCAAGGACCATTGTGTCGCCTCTTGGTATGCGTGTGGGGGCACCGGCGAGCATGCACTTCTTATCCACCCCAACAAATTCTCCACCTTCGTCAATCTGGAGCTCCTTCCTGCCCTTTATTATTGAATCCAGTTTATTGTCCAGGCAGTCTTCCTGCCCTCTTGTCCAACACCGACATCCATCGCTCTTATCCCATTTGGGTTGACCCATTTTGGGTCTAACCATGGCATAGCGAAGCCGTTAGGGAAGTACCAGCTGCGGGTCATCAAGACACCGCCACCCAGACCGAATATGTCTGGACTACAGTACAGCGGCAGGCACGAAGAAACCAGGAGGCCACCGTTTCCTCCACAAGGATACTCTCCAGCATGGCCAAACGGGCCACCGACAACGATGAACCTCCAAGGTACCGGAGGAATGAGGTGTGAGGAAGGCCAAGAACTAGAGGAGCAACACTTCGCCGAGGAAATGGTACTCGAGTGCCTCGATCGTGAGATTCGCCTCCTACAAGCGGACCTTGAACTACTAGAGGTGCAGGAGCAGATCCGCACCCTCGTAGACGAGCTCATTGTCCTCCACAATTGGTGGGGAGAACTGTTACGTGGACGAGGGCCAAACTAGACGCATGGGATGCACTCAACGAACAATACGATGTCATTGACGTCTACTATAGGCCAGACAAGGGGTACAGTGACTTTGGGGACACTGGAGGACAGTATTAGGGTAAGGGAGTTGAGGAACCCCTTAACCCGACCGATGGCGGAGAGGAGAGGACCCTCCACATCACAGGTACCGGTTTCACGCACAGGACACCGAGTTAACATCCGAAATGACGATAAACTATAGGAACGTCCAAAATGACGATAAACTATAGGAATGTCCGCAATGACGTTAAACTAAGTAGGAAGGAAAACCTCAAACCCAGACGACACTCTGATCAAGATGTCGACCTGCATGTCGTTAAACTGTGAAAAGATAAGAAGGCAGGGGAAGTACCTGTTGAGCATGGTCGATTCCCCCTCCGCTACGCAGACATGGCACCATCGCGACCTCTCACTGTCAAGAGGAATTCTGACAGGTGAACGGGCATCCCACTAGGATCCCCAGTTTTACAGGACCCTTTCCATATTAGGAGGTCCTTTGTACAAGCAACATAACTTGATATGCTGGTCCCTCGGTGTTGTGGCGACGCCAAGGAAGATTGGAAGATGCAAGAATCTGGTGGGAAATCATGTAGCTTGTTTACCGAACGGGAAACGGGAAACCATACCTCGCCATCAAGGTCTGATAGGTGTTTGGGCATCCCACTTTGGATCCCCAGTTTTACAAGGTCGTTTCCGCATTAGGGGACCCTAACTGATGCACGCACATAGTAGGACATGTGACCTACTATGGTGTCAATGAAGCAGGAAAACCAACATCTGCAACGATGTAAAACTACAATGGCTTGGTCCGCAATGACTATAAACTAGTTATCGTCTGGAACGACGCTAAAGCTACCACCAACCCTCGGAGCGTGGATGTATTCTGGATGATGGAAGTGATGACCCCACCATTGCAGAACCCTGCCGACTAGGTCAAGGCGCTGATGAGCATGCACTCGCTATGGGGTCCGGGAAAGGTATTAGTGAAGCTTTGGGGACAGGCCGAACAGCTCTAGATGAGTACCGAAGACACGGACCCGCACCGAACAAGGTCGGTCCCGACCTGACCGACCGCAAGCCACCGAAGGACGTTCAGCAGCACTTGGGTCAGTTCACCCACACTTCACGTACTTACCATGACCGCACAGGAGTGTTACAATAGGTGTTTACGAGATCGGAGCCAGTAGTCCGTTTCGGCCAATGTGCTCCGTGAGTCGGTCGGTCCTTATCGCTTATCTTCCCGACTTCCGCATGGTTGGTCGAACACAATCTTGCACCATTACTTGGCCACCCTGGTTGTACGTTACTTCTTCTTTATTTTCATTGGTTCTCCAACACCTGTTCCCACTACCTACGCTCGGACGACGGATACCAAACAGTCGGGATTTCGCCATCGCTGATTAACTTTTACCTTATCACCTTCGGAACCCATATGGACATCTCACCTACCTTCTTATCTTCTCTGTTCGCTAGGGCTTGGCGCCCGTTCAGCATTTACTCTCATTTCTTGTTTGATATTTTACTTAGGGGCTCTGTTTACTATAAAAACCTACATACAACTCTGGAATAAACCAGCTTTTGCACCCCACAGTTCAGAGCTCACTCACACTTGTCTCAATCGTTGAAATCGTCTTCACCGACTTTCGCAAACTTGTCCTCCTCGTCGTTCGGCCTCGTTCACGTTCGTACTCGTCTCCTTGCTCGTACCCCTCGTCCGTCTTCGTATATTGTCAGAGTCCCATGTGGCTCTTGAAGCACGTAGTTGTCGATCACGACGCTACCTTCTCGTTACCGACCGAATCCCCGACCCGACTGACCGAACGTTCGGTCGGTGTTCGGTGCAGTCCCGAAACCGTTCGGGCGCTTTAATCTCACCCTCTTCATTACTATTCAGTGCGCCCTCGCTTTCTCCAGTCCTAACTAATGATTCCTTGTGTATCAGATACTAGCTCCAGCACCCCCTGCATTAGAGGTTGTTTTGGTGTTGTGCTTGGCACTTAGAGCCACCTCTAGCGTATCAGCGCTTCCATATTCCATACACCCTACAGTAAAAGAATATGGGGTCAACACGGTTCAATTCCGTGTGAGGGGTTTGGGGATGCAGAGCGAGTTGTCAGCCATCCTCTCGGACCACGACTACTCCACGGCGCGCCCATTCTACTCTTCAAGTCAGAAGCAAGAAATTCCGCTTCAAGAGCCAGTCAAGGGGCAACTGGGATTGTGCCCTGGACTTAGCAGTTAACGCCTTAGGGATAGGAAAGAATTGGCCATTCTTCATTTGGGACCTATCTGCCTAACGTCCAAAACGACGGTAAACTACTGTCCCTCTGTTCTAGGGATCGTATTGGAGCTGGAATTACCCCAGCTACAATATGTCTGCAATGACGATTAAACTACGGGTCATCCCAAGACCCTAACTTGGACTGTCCTTCGGGGACAGAGAGCCTGAGTTGTGTCAAAATATGCTTAGGCAAATCAAGTCTATTCTGGCCCCACTCCGGCATAAGTTATCCGGTTTGATATAGCATAAACCATCACCATCTTTCCTCAGTGGAACCCTGTCAAGAAGTAGGGCCTGGTCTATGGCCCTATGCACATCACCGATGGATGTTCTGGCATGCAGAAAAGCCTACTGTCTTGTTTACAGGTACTCCATGTTGAAGATGGATAGGTCCGCAATGACCTTGTTGTTTAAACTAGCAGGTCAGTCCGCAAAGACTAAAGGATAAACTAGCCGACATCCGCAAAGACAAAATAAACTACAGACATCTGGCACGTCGTTTAAACTACCAACAAAAGGACATACCCTACAGCGACCCCACATATTACCATCTGTGTGGCTAATCAACAGCCATTTTAATGGTCTTGAAGTCTATTCAATTACCCAGTCTATTCAACAAAGTCTATTTGCTCGGATTCCTTAACCTCTAACCAGGACGGGCCACCATATGGGGCCGACAGAGTTAGGGATCTTCAAAGGGGTCTTGCCGGATTCAAAACAGGTCCTATTGTGGCGATAGGATGGGTTGTCAGGCCTAAGCCTTGAATAAGCGATCAACCTGATATTACCTGGAATCCCCCTCGATACCAGAGATCATGGAGGAGAAGATCTATATTCAAACGAAGCACGACACGAGCAAACACACACACAGATGCATTCCTTTATCATCCACAATTCATTCACATCAGCACCTTTCTACACCCACATCGAGCAGGGCGTCCTGCTCCGAGCGGTTCCTGTGACCAGAGGCCCACTGGATGTTAACAACAAATGTGGCACACACGGAAGATAACTTCTTCGGCAGCGGAACCAAACACACAGCTGAAACGGTGGCTCGCATCAAAACGACCGGTGAAGGAAGACACCGGAGGAGGCATGGCTTGGAAACCCAGGGCGCTCCTAAATCAAATGCAGTCAACAGAGACGGAAAACTCCTAGGTGTTGTAAACGACGTAAGTCGGTCTTCACCCCAGAAAACGAAGTTGTGCTGGAAGACGCATCCGGACACAAGGGTCAAGAAAGCAATTGCCAATAGAATGACAATGAAACCTTCTTTCTGCTCATGGAGGTTGTCCCTCAAGGGCTAGGGACGAAGGAAGGGGGTATTGTTATGACTTGGCTTATCGGGGCCCTTCGGCCATCTATTCCAATTGCAAGTCTAACAGATACTAGGCGGCTCCACCATGGAGCATACATAAAGGTACTCGGCATGTCCTTGGAAGCCAACACTCCGATGGATCACTTAGCATCGGAGAGAAGGAATACAGAAGGAGCATATCATGGAAGAGGGTAGGATTCACATGTTATGGGCTGAGGGCTTATGGGTAAGCACCTCTTCGCAACCTGGATGGAAAGGTGCGAATGGAGAAGCACAAGAGTTGGTGCTAACTGAGAGAGGCGGCGGCCACAGGCATCCTGAGAAGGATAACTCAGGAAGCATAGGATTCTTACCCTATACTCTATACAGTATATAAGGCCTGTAGAATAGGCTGAGGATCTTCAGTCTATTCTCTTCGTTCTTAGGTATCTTCGTATACCTATCCTCGTTTGTCCGTATCATCCTATATGGACTCAACCATTACACACTCCTGTATTATTCCCTAATACAGTTGAGACTTTCTCCTATCAGCCCACTCTTGTGTGACCTAGGGAAGAACCTGATACTCTTGGGTTACCGAACGAGCAGTTTGTAACAGAAGTGACCCAAACAGGCCTGAAAGGAGTGATGGGTGGTTGGACTCAGAGGAGGAAGATGAAAGGTTCAGGATACTTGAACAGGACGCTCATGACAATGAGAGGGTAGCAGCTAAAGAAGAAGAACAGGCAAGAATCCACCACTACGGACCCCGTCCACCTACTCCATCGCCTCGTGCAGTCACTGCCTTGGTCGAATCTCTGTCCTCCTCTCCCTCTCCTCTCTTCAACGAAACCACCCCTGGCATTGTCTTTCCCGACAGAGAGACTTACCTAACCATGCCCGTGTCATATCTGATGGGACTTATCGAGGGAACCCCAGACCATGGATTTGTATCTGGGCCAACACGAGGAGGAATAGAAAGGGCCCTAGAGATCCTTAGGGAGGAACACACCTTTGTACAGCACACCCAACAATCTCTACAAATACACGAAGGAACCATCATTGCCCAAATTGCAGCAGGAGAAAGATGGTTGATTGGACTAGCAGGAGTAACCCAGTACCTGGACGACATGTTTCACCTGGCAGACGACTACTACATGCCTATGATGGTGCAAGTGTCTCGCACCTCGTCATCCACCTTTAATGGCACTCCCTGCCGACCTATGCCCGGTGATACGCAAGAGGTGGCTCTAAGTGCCGAGCACAACACCAAAACAACCTCTAATGCAGGGGGTGCTGGAGCTAGCATCTGATACACAAGGAATCATTAGTTAGGACTTGAGAAAGCAAGGGCGCACTGAAGAGTAATGAGGAGGGTGAGATTAAAGCGCCCGAATGGTTTCGGGACTGCACCGAACACCGACCGAATGTTCGGTTGGTCGGTCAGGTCAGGGATTTGGTCGGTAACGAGAAGGTAGTGTCACAATCAACAACTACGTGCTTCAAGAGCCACACGGGACTCTGACAATATACAAAGATGGACAAGGGGTACGAGCGAGGAGACAAGTACAAACACAAACGAGGCCAAATGACGAGGAGGACAAGTTTGCGAAAGTCGGCAAAGACAATTTTAATGATTTAGACAAGTGCGAATGAGCTCTGAACTGTGGGGTGCGAAAGCTGATTTATTCCAGAGTTGTATGTAGGTTTTTATAGTAAACAGAGCCCCTAAGTAAAATATTGAACAAGAAATGAGAGTAAATGCCGAACGGGCGCCAAGCCCTAGCGAACAGAGAAGATAAGAAGGTAGGTGAGATGTCCATATGGGTTCCGAAGGTGATAAGGTAAAAGTTAATCAGCGATGACGGAATCCCAATCGTTCGGTATCCGTCGTCCGAGCATAGGTAGCAGGAACAGGTGTTGGAGAACCAATGAAAATAAAGAAGAAGTAACGTACAACCAGGGTGGCCAAGTAATGGTGCAAGATTGTGTTCGACCAACCATGCGGAAGTCGGGATGATAAGCGATAAGGACCGACCGACTTACAGAGCACATCGGCCGAAACAGACTACTGGCTCCAATCTCGTAAACTCCTATCATAACACTCCTGTGCGGTCATGGTAAGTACATAAAGTGTGGGTGAATTGACCCAAGTGCTGCCAAACGTCCTTTGGTGGCTTGTGGTCGGTCGGGTAGGGACCGACCGTGTTCGGTGCGAGTCGGTGTCTTCAGTACCTGTCTAGAGCTGGTCGGCCTGTTCCCAAAGCTTCACTAAAACCTTCCCCGGACCCCAGCGCGAGTGCATGCTCATCACCGAGTCGTACGACGACAACTTGCACATTCATGAAGGTGACGTATACACCTTCACATGTGCACCCCACACCTTCAAACCCCTTGTCATGTTCTTCGGACTTCATTCTCCTCTCGCCTTGCCTAGACCCCCTCTCATCGAAGACAAGGACCTGACACCCTCTGGCCTCCCACGCACCTGAACAACCACCTCCATCCGGTACAATGTAAAACTGCCAGAGTTCACGACGGTTTGACTCCATTGAAACTGGTAACCATCGGTGTGATGAGAAGAGGGACTCAGCTCAATGATGCAGTACCCACGCATTTTGGAGATGGTATACCCTAGCATCCATACTCAAGGGCTATTGTGCTAGGGCTCAGCAAGGGGCAATGAGAATGGTGCCTGCTACAGTTTGTCATCGCACCTCGGATCGGCTTCTTTTTAATTATATACACATTGCTTATGTTTTTCCTGAACTCTTACGAACTACTTACTCGCTGTCTCCGGCACTGACAGCCTAAAGCAGGGGGTAATGTTATGAACTCACTTCATTTTGCTTGCATACATGTATTTTCCCACCTTCTGCATAGGGATACGTTGGACCCTTCCCAAGTCTATACCTCATGTTCCTGCTCCATGGTTACTTAGTCCATGCATCTGCTTGTACATATTTAAGCACTTTGTGCGCAGTAGGGAAGCCTTAGGCTATCTACCTTTGTCCAATCTAGGAACTACTGTTCACCAGCCTTCCCTAATTTGATTCATTGGTCTGATTAACTCATCCAACCTCTTTGTCCCTTCACACATTCTTATCTCTTTGTTGTTGTGGCCTAGGTTCTCTCATCACTCACAGTCGTTCGTGATAGCATCGCAATAGCTATTGATAGAAACACAGTATAAAATAATCTAGTAAAGGGCCTTTTTTACATCACCTGATAGCAGGCTCTACATCTCGTGCCAGTGGACAAGCATGCTAGCTTCAACTAGCCGGGGTTCTCACTGGAATTGAGTCCTTAGTTAGGTACCTTCTAGAGTCATCTGTTAGACAGGAGAAAAAGACCCCATTTCTAACAATCATTGCAATATTCTTGAAGACTATCTTCATCTCTCTGAAGAGAAAGCAGATAGTAATTCCAAATTTCTCCTTTGAGCACAAAGACAATAGATCATCTTTATCCATTGGAGTTTTATAATTCAGATAGCCTAGGAAATTCCCTAAGTGCATAGGTGCACGTAATAGGTCTCTAACCTAACAGTCTTATAGTAGCAAACAGCAATCTTATCAGATCATTGAGAGGTCTACTTCAGTGATTCAGTGTGTTATTTGTACAGTAATTGATGGCATAGAGGTGGCAGCACCTGCAAGGGCAAGGGCAGCAGCAGGGATAGGGTATTATTAGGAGCATGTAGAGTAATAATATAAAATATAAAATACAGTCAATGGAATAGATATGATTGGATAATCTGTTTTAAAATAGGCACAGTGTGAGTAACTGCAAAATGACCTAAAGGTATAATATTTCTGATTGTATGAATCTTCAATGAAATAAATTGGAAGTTCTCCAAGAGAAGGAAATGTATATTTAACTCTAAGTAGAAAAATAATAGGAGGTAATTAAATAATCCTAGAAGTGTGGATCATCAAGAAATCCTTAAAATGAACATCTGACTGTGTATTTAAAAAGGAACTTATTTAGAAATTATAATAGCAATGCTTATATATAGATATATTTTTCTTTCTCAATAAGCACAATATTATATAGTATATATCAGCAATTATGTTAGTCATTCTGACAATTCAATCTTGTCTTCCTCTAACTCCCCATCCCTACTTATTTCTACTCCCAAAACCACTTCTTTACTAACCTTATCAATACTCAAAGGTAAAGGAGTTTCTTCACTTTCCTGTTCAAGTGTTGTAGGCTTCTTGAAAAATATGATCTCCGAGAATATCTTGTGATCTCTTGGGCACTTCACACCCTGAACAAGGAAGGATGAAGGGATAATGGGTGGCATGTGAGGATTAGAGTCCAAGGCCCTGAGTATACCACCCAATTCAACAGCAACAGACTTTCGAGACCATCCACAGACTAGACCTGTAGTGCTGTTCTGTGTGATTGTTGGTAAAACCCTCTTGAATCTGAAATTCTCACTTTGAAAGCATAAAATGGGTAATAACGAACCTCGACTAGCCAGTCTGTGACTGTATCAATGACGCTAACAGCTTTTGTCTCCTTCTTCAGACTGTCAAAGAACTCAGGCTTCCCGAATCTTTGTCCACGCCTCGGCACAGGGCTCGGAAGAGCGTGAAGTGTCGAAAGTGTTTGCAGATGGAAAGTGTATGGATTTGTTTGGTGCCACTGGCGATATCCCAGAAACCAAATCCAACATAAGCAGAGTCAGTGATATGTAATGTCAAGCAATTTGCATGACTAGCGTACACTCTCACCCCCATTTGCATCGAGCCAGCTTAATCCGTCCACAACTCCATCGCACTGGTCAATCTCTTCACAGAACTGAGTATAGTTTTGATGGATATACAATCCAAAGAGTGATGCATCAACAGACGTGTCCGCATACAGTGTCTGTCCATTGAGATAATCGAATGGTGAATAAATGGCTAGTCAAATCACGAAGAGCTTACATCGATGTCAACCCTACTTGTTCGCCTCTCTTCAAATTTCATCCATGATGGTAGTGGCTTCGGATTTTTGAGGGTCGTATCTAGTGCTTGTTCAGCTAATCTCTCTCTCTTCGTCGCAGAAGCGGGTGGGGGATCTCCTTTCCCTATAGCGGTGTTGAATTGATCAACCATCAAACGCCAAACGATGGATCCACACATACGTTTATTGTAGAGCACCTTGCCGACAAGATGGAAAAGCGCAAGCGCACTCTCACGTCTTGCGGCTGTCACTAACAACCTATAGATTAACGAGTCAACGCTAGAAGTATAAGATACGATATACCAATATACTTGTCTCTCTGTCTGGACTCGCCTGAGATAGTCTTAGCACAAGCGAACTCCAGTCGCATGACCGCACTGCGTATATCCCCATTTGCTCCGTCAACAATTGTGGTCAGCATCTTTTGTGGCACTGTCGCTCCCGCTTTAGCTAGAAGGGCCTTCAAGGCGGAGGTAAGAGCTGTTGGAGCGATTGGATTGAACCTGAACCCGTAAAGCCAGGGGCCACCACCGAGAACAGACGCAAAGTAGGAATGTAACGTTAAAGCAGAAATGCCAAGAGAACTGATACGACGCACGCGATCTGGATAACCTGAGCAGCACCCAATCCAGATGGCATGACTGCTCGGAAATCTACGACATCGTCGTGGCCCCTTGCCCGCGCATTACTGCCTTCCACCCATCTCTCCTCCCCACCTTCTCCTCTGATACCTGTATCGCTCAGCACAATCACGATGGGCGCGGCATCCTCCCGCATATTCTCGACGTGACTGCGCAGCGCGTGATGGAACCGTTCCCGAACGGCTGGATGCAGTATGTTCGGGAGATCCTCCAGGAGAATAAGCTGTCGGGAGTTTGAGCCTGGCGTATTGCGGATAGTGGACCCGATTGGCTGCGAGCAAGCCGGGATTAAAGCTGGTGTAAATAATGAATGGTATGATCCCGCGCGCGTAAGGAATAATTCGAATTGATCGATCATGCTTTCGTAGTCATAGTGCCCTACGTGCTCTTCTGCAAGGTGACGATGATGCCATGTCGGTGGAAGAAAGCTATTGAATGCATGACCAAAGCTTACGACCGGATAAGTCAGATGCTAGAAACATGTTGAGAGAGCTCCTCCACTCGATGACCTCGATGTTTAGCTCGCGGGATAAGACCCGTATGGTCATTGTCTTGGCCGAGCCAGCCGGGCCTGTCAAAACCAGTAGCCTCTGCAAGCAGTGTGATCAGCTGTCGAGACACACCATGACTGTTCAAAAGACATACACGGAACTTCTTGAGCTTCCCGCCATCGAATGACTCGGTGAGCCATCTGCGCACGTCATCAATTTTGCGTTTGTGCACGGCAAGGTCGGCCTAGTCGATGCCACATCGATGGTAAGCTCAGAGAGCGCATGGCCCTGAAGGAAGAAAGAAAAAATGTGCTTGCCTCGATTTGTGGTTCATATCTATCTACCCATAATCTATCATCATCTGACATTCATTATTTGGGGGGTGTGCCGGCCGAGCATCGTATGGCACTCACTGTATATCAATTCCTCTTCATCTATCGCCTTCGTCTTTCCCTTGGTATCCCGTTGACCGGTTTTTGAGGGGAGATTCAGATGGACAGGAGATGGAGATGGAGATGTTGCGTTCCGTGCAAAATCATAGGTCGGCGGGCTGGCCAGCTACCCGCATACCCTGTGTCAATGAAAGATCACAGAGTGTAGGGATAAGGCATACCGCGCCAAGGGTCTTCAGTCTCTTCAAAGGTGGAGGGGTGTCGAGTTTGAGAATGTTCACATGGGAGGCTTTGCTTTTACGAGTAGCTCTTGGAGGCATCGCGAAATCGACGACAGAGCAATGACGAACATGAACGGGTATGGGCTAGTCTCGAGACCAGCCGTTATTTCTGGCCCCGTAGGTTCCAGGTTTTCCTGGTCCCGTTTAGGGAGCAGGTTGGACAGGTCATGCCGGGGTCCTGCTGAAACGAGTAGGGCCTGATACGTGCGCCTTCGTCAAAGGTCACTCCGTACACAGGCACATGAATATCATTGTCCGTGCTCCCTCTTCATGGCAGAAGCTATGATCACTGATCAAATTCTGCAAGCAGGAAACACTGTTCGGGCGCACCGTCACCCCTGCTGAGCGGTTGCGGCAGCACCAGCGCGCCCTCGCGAAGGCTCAGCGCGAACTCGACCGCGAACGCACCAAGCTCGAGCAGAGTGAGAAGAAACTCATCATGGACATTAAGAAGAGCGCTAAGGCGGGCCAGATGGTGAGCTCACACTCGCTGGTGGCGCAGCCATCCGTACTTGTGAACGCTGAATCTGACGCGATGCCCTCCATAGAACGCGTGTAAAATCATGGCGAAAGATCTTGTCCGGACGAGACGATACGTGCAGAAGTTCTATCAAATGCGGACACAGCTTCAGGCTGTTGGATTGCGGATACAGACGCTCAGGAGTAACCAGCAGATGGCCGACGCGATGCGCGGTGCCACTCGTGTGCGTCCCCCCATCCTCTTCCCCGTGTGTATAGCTCACACTCCTCTTGCTTGATATTTGCCGGTTGTACATGCACAGGCAATGAAGGGCATGAACCGCGGGCTGAACCTGCCTGCGATTCAGCGCATCATGAACGAATTCGAGCGCGAGAGTGCGACGATGGACATGAAGGACGAGATGATGAATGACGCTGTGGATGATGTCATGGATGATGACCTCGAAGACGAGGAAGAGGAGGGAGATAAGATCCTTAAAGAGGTCTTGGACGAGATCGGCGTTGGCCTCTCGCAGCAGGTGTGCATCGTTTCTTCTCGCTCCTTTCATAAAATGTCACAGTGCTGCTATCCTAACGACCCTTTATAGCTTACTGATGCGCCCACGGATATCGCTACCTCTGCGCCCCTCGCGGAAAGCCGTCAAATTGTCGCGCTCGGGGACGGAGGCACCGCGGCCTCTGGCAGGCCCAAGTCAAGCAATGACTCTTCCGGGGGAAGTAACGGTGCAGGCGGCTTATCGGATGAAGACTCATTACAAGCTCGACTTGATGCTCTCCGCCGAGGATGAGAAGGATATATAGATATTAACCGATACCCACAACATCTTGCACTCACTTTCCTCGTTCACATCTCGGGCCTTGTTTGTCTCTGAACACTTTACACTTGTAGTACTATAATTTGCCTTCTGTCTCTGTTATCCTCTGTTTTGCTGTCTGCCTTACGATTTGTTGTATGTTTACAAGGTATACGAGAAATATGAACGATGTAGTGAATTACTCCACATACTCCTGGCCATGTTTTCTGTACTGTCATACCCTCAGCCCCGCAATCGCGCGCGCCTCTTGCGAGCTCAACTTCCATTGTATCCCTGAGCTGCTGTAAAAATCGTCTACGTCTTCTTCCTACAATGTGCATACATGAGTCGGTGGCATACGTAACTGAAAAGACAGAAAGAAGAGGAGACAAAGAGAGATGGAACGAACCTGGTCGAGGTTGAGTAGAGTAGAAATATGCTGTAGCCGCACAAATTTCTCGCGCACGTCTCCAAAAGCGGTCTGGGAGGACAGATGTGTAGTGATAGAGCGCAAGTCGTGGTCGAACCGGATCGCACCAAGCTAGATCGCACGTGCAGTTCAGTTCAGAATGAAAGATCTGTGTCTGCATCAAGGAAAGGAGGCGCACCTCACTGTACCGGAGTCCCATAACAAGTTTCTCCCAGGGCCGGATTAGTACGTCAAGCGCGAGACCGAAGAAGAGGCGGTAGTTGCTCTCCGTGAATGTATCCTGCAGGCCGAGGTTTTGAGCTGTACAGCCAACACGCGAACTGAAGTCACGTCGAACACACTTTATATCCGTCTACAAGGCCCTCCCAAGCTTTGATGAATCGCTTGCGAATGACATCCTGATACTCGGCCGCAGCGTACGCCTCCTCGTCAAGCACATACGAAACATCTTTGTACACGTCTGCGAGGAGCATGCGCAGCTTCGGGCGCAGGAGCTGGTTGAATAGCTGCTCAACGCCGGCCTGCATCATTGGCAGGTGCCACTCTGAGGAAAAACAGTGACGACTAGAGGATATGGGTGAACGTACCCGGAGGATTGATCGAAATTTGGGCACAAGCGTTGTCAACGACGATATACTATTCGTCGCGAGATCAACCTCGGATGACAGAAAATTCTGTGTGATGGTTGGTGATGCAAGAAGGTCCCTCACAAGCCGCTCCATGTGTGACGCAGATATGTCCAGATCATTCAACAGCGTCTAAAAATGATAAAAGAACATCCACGCTTAGCATATCTGTTTGCAGCCAGTGTATACATAGCAAAGAAGCAGGAACACGCACGATAAACGCGACACGACTCTCACGTTCGGCCTTATCCCCGCGCACCGCGCCCGCCGAGCGGTACACCTCATCCATCTTGTGCCGCAGCACACCGGCATAATCGCGTTCGACGACATCACGCAGCGCCGCGGCCGTGCGTTCCACAACAGGAGCTGCACCTGTCGAGAGGAGGCGCGCAAGGATGACCTTGATGATGTAGAATGCGTCGTCGGGCCTGGTGCTGGTCACGGGGCTGGAGAGTGCCTCCGAGGTCGAAAGACGGTGCGCCTACGGGTGGATAATCAGTATCTTTGGTTAGTTTGAAGGCGGTAGGTAGGAGAAGTCGAGAAGGTAGGAATCATGGATGAAACTTCACCTTGTCAATAGCGCTACGGGCGTGCCAAGTTTCAAGGGGGGTGTAGTAGGTATTCAGGAGGTCGCTGAAGAGCTTGTTGCAAGCGCTCAAGTCTACGGCCGTGAGATTCCGGGACGCAGGGGATGGCGGTCGCTCAGATAAGCCTGGTGATTTCTCGATGTGAGTCAGATGTGATGCTGCTAAATTGGATGTCAACCCGTCTTCAGAAGGCTCAGTTGTCTGTTAAATATATAATCAAGATACAGGAAATAGACACATACAAAGATTCCGAGAATACCTTCATACGGTCGTATAAAAAACGACGAAACAGGCTCCATCGGCTGGCCATTCCTGCTGCCTCCGTGATGACTTTATCAATCTCGCGCGGATCAACCTCTTCGTCAATGCCTGGAAGTTGCGTGGGCGGTCTACGCATAGTAGGCGTAGATGTCGTTAGGGAAAAGAATGAGGTATTAGATGTATCCGAAAGCTACCATCACATTTTGATGTCAATAGCGTATACAAGGATATGCGGAGAGTGGATGAATGTAGATACCTTGCGTTTCATTGAGCGTTCTTCCTCCCAGCCTTCAATCAAAGATTTGGAAACGCGGTCACATTCTTGAAGCAGCCGCACGATCACACTCGCCATTCTGCCTAGCCCATAATATTTTTCGACAACAGGCTGGTGCTGGTCAATGATCATAGCGATACTCTCAAATAGAGCGGTGAGAGATGTGATGTAGAATAACGGAGATGATGCTAATGGCGATCCGACCCCGCACGGTGAATATGCAGATGCAAGAGGGGAAGGGCCGTGAGGACGAACTTTTAGCAGATGCGGGAGGGCGCACCTTCACAAGGTCGACAACAAATGAGGCATACGCCTCGAGGCCCTCTGCTTCCCAACCTATGGAAGGGAATAGCTTGAAGAACCGGGTCGTTGCAACAGCGTCGCGGGACTTGGTTGCAGCATCAAATTGGCTGGTAAAGACATCTAGAAGGTGTTCTCGGGCGGCTTGCAAAGTTTGAGTAGGAGGAAGGTGACTCTCGGATGTTGGCTGGTCAGAATATTAGATTGAATGGTGCAGTAGAATGATAGAATACGATGAAGGGACTGACAACGGCAATTTCAGCGAAAGCGCCAGAGATAACCTCGTCGGGGAGCGCCATAGCACGCGCACAATGTCGCGTGGCTGATTCCCAGTCTTGAGATTCTATGGAAGTCTGCATCGAGAGTAGTGACGCCTTCAAGTCCATCACTTGCCCTACACGCTCGCTCGCCTCTCGGACGCGATGCATCTCCTCATCGAGGGTGCGCACGCGCCCGCCAACGCGGGCGGCGGTGCGCGCAGTCACGGAGACCTTTTGGGAGAAGAGATGTGCTTCGGAGGAGAGCTCTTCGAGATGAGGAACGAGAGACTGCAAGCGAGCAAGTGATGCGAGGATGGGATCTTGAGCGGCGAGCAGCGCAGAATCCATGAGCAAACCCTTATGTAGCGGAGCCCCAGCTCCCCAGCTGCCTCAGATGCCTGGTATACCTAGTCTCCGTTGCTGACCCAATACGCAGAAGACAAGTCGTTCTACGTTACCTTGCTTGTCAAGGTCTTTACACCCCCCGAAAATCCATTACGTAAGTTGGTAAATATCGTACATAGATACAAACAAACCCGCCCTTTGTGGAAACATCGGTGGCTGACTTTGGAAAGCAACGAGGGAAACTGATTTTCCTACCGCTGACACTATCATTGCACCGGAGTTGCAAATGGTATGAGAGGTTCAAAATTGAGCTCCTCGTAGAAAATTTTGATGGCACCTCTTGAAAAAATTCTCAGTTGTTTATTTATGCACTCTTCAAGTATCCAATTTTTTGCGAGAACAGAAATTGGGTGCAGCACTGAGGAGGCAATGAATAATGGTTTTTAGGCCAGAGGTATATGAGAGATGCTCAAGATCTCTCTGATCCTCGAGCTCATTTACGAAACTGAAAAAAATGGGATATAAAGAGGTATCACTGAAAGCATCAAGGTCATTTTGTTTGACTTTGAGGGCTCCACTGCTCTTCACCAAATTGTTTTTGACGGGCAGTGCCCGATGGCAGGCAGAGTGACAGGGAGTCTCGGGCCGTGTGATGCTTGGTCATTATTTGAATCTCCGCATAGTAGGTCATTCCGCAGTGCGCGCCGTCGGAGTTCGAGATTAAACGTGACGACGTGTGACCCGATTGTCGGCAAGATTTGCAACTCCCAAGCTTTGCTTGTTTTTGGACACCCCTTCTCAATCATATCACAATAATTCTTTGAGTCTGCTCAAAAATATGAAAAAATCACAGGACACATTTAAGAAGCTTCTGCAGGTACTATAAAAATTTGGAGCGAGAGAGAGCCCAATTAAGATGCTATAAAGGAATTTCTTTTCTTGCAACTCTAGTGCAACAATAGTATGTGCCATTGCTTTCAAATTGTCTTAATTTTCTTGTGAGCATTTATACAGACACATTGTCTTATTTGTATTTCTTCTAAAGTCCTTTACTATGCATTCTAAATGTGATGTATGAAGAAAAAATCATATCATACAGCTGCAAGAGTGAGATAAATGAAGAAAGGGTGTGCACACCTATTGCACAACAGTTGGCACTCAAATTAAATATCAGTAATACACTATGTACCATCCATATACAGGGCCTTCAACCTGAGACATGTAGAATAACAAAGATGACATCCTTGGTTGTGTGACCATAGAAGACAAGAATGTCCAGACAAAGGAGCAGGCTTCATGTGCAGCTTGCAGTCGAGCAGCATGAGCAAGGCAGAATCCATGGCCAGTGTGAGAGCAGCAAATATGAACATTAAGAGCAAAGCAAACACACCTAGGGAGGCCTATGTTCCCATCCCAAACTCAGCCTAATCTCTTGAAAGAATTGAATTAAGCACCCTGACCTCTTCAAGTGGCTCGTGTGACAGCAGATGGATGAAAGAAAAAAACTGACTATTGCGTGGGACGAGTGGATGAAAGGCGAAAGGGTTATCACCCTCAAGCAAAGGTCTCGCCGACGTAGTCGGCACTTTCCTAGTATAGGATGGTATACCTCTAGATCTGGGTCCAATCCGTGTCGTAACACCTTTGTCACATGCTTTGTGCCACCCCCTGGCACCTCTCCTCTATTCTATGCTAACGTCTCGGAGCGTCTCGAGTGCACGAGGGCCCAGGCAGTGCCCGGAGGGCCTTGATGTATTTGCATAGTTTGCTTTCCATAAACTCCCGAGTGCTCATTTCTCTAAGTACCATTCCACCAGAAGCTCGTCTTCAACTCGACCTCTCCTCGCAATGGTAGATTCGAGCTGCTATGCCCCACCAACACCCCATATGCTCCTTCCTTTGCCATCCACTGACCCTTCCGAGTATCCCAAAAGGAAATCGCATATCGATCGAGACGAATAATAACCGTCTTTGATTCCCCTGGTGCTAGGTCGTGCGCTTTGGCGAACCCACGCAGCTGCAGCTTGGGAATGGTCACACCCACATCAGGGTAGGTGATGTACAGCTGCACCACCTCCGATCCAGCCACGGCACCTGTGTTTTCCACGGAAACTGAGACTTCTACTTTCAAGTCAGCGTCATGGGACGATGGCTCAGATATTGTCAAGTCTGAGAGCTCAAAATTCGTGTACGAAAGTCCATGTCTGAGAATCAAGTAAGGCAACTGGTCACATAAGATCTCTCTGGGTAGCGTGCTCACCCGAACGGGAAGAGAGGGCGAATTCCCTTAGCTTGATAATGTTTATAACCCACGAGTATATCTTCGCGGTAGTGAATCTGTCCGTTCTCGCTGTACAGGTTCGGAAATGCCGGTACGTCCTCAATGCGCGCGGGGAACGTGAGTGGGAGCCGACCAGAAGGGTTGACCTTGCCAAATAGTATATCTGCCAGTGCATTGCCGGCCTCGTTACCTTGATACCATGCTTGCACTATTCCCGCGACTTGGTCAGCCCACGGCATCGATATCGCAGAGCCCTAGAGAGAAAGGAGGCGGAGTCGGACGGAAAAATGAAAAAAAAAAATGTACGAACGCACAGCTTGAAGTACAACGACTGTATTTTTATTGGCTTCGGCAACTCTGACTATCAATTCATCTTGGAGGCCAGGCTGCCGCAGTGATGGCCTGTCGAATCCCTCGCTCTCCCATTCAGGTGTAAGGCCACTGACGATGATAGCAACGTCGGAGTCAGATGCGAGGTCGACCGCGTCTTGAATGGCTCTCTCCTCGACAATCTTCTCTGCACCCCCCAATCGCTGTGACCCGACGTTCAAGATTCAACTTCAATGCAGCGCACGGTCACTTACGACTCCCCGCATCAAAGCGGGCTGCCCAAAGTCGCGCTCGGGACCTGGGCCATCCACCGGTGGCGGAGTGTTTGTGTACTCTACCAGGATGTCCAGAGCTTTTCCCGCAGTGACATTGACTACTGCCTTTTCCTCTATGGTCCCTTGTCTTTTTCGTGCTAGTCAGAACAGTATCAAGAAAATTAGTATAGGTAAAAAAGCACCCATAGAAGAAATCGCCTGGTGTCTGCCTTGTCCAATTATCGATAGTCATAGCTCCATCGATCCAGAGCTTCGCACGACCTAGACACAATAAGGATCGAACATACGCGATCGGTACTCATGAAGGGATGGCGCACCTGCCACGGTCAATCCGAATTCAAACGGCCCAGTCTTATCCACCGCAAGGGCTCCCCTGAGTTTGATCGACCATGTGGATGTAAGACCCTGCGGTAAGAAGTCGTTTAACTTTATGCGCGTATCTTCGACTACATATTCTGCTATAGGTTCGTCCACCTCTCCATTCTCGCTGTGACTATGAAAAGTGCAGAGCCATCCGGGCTTGCCTGTCGGAGTTGTGAGACTGCTTTCGAGGGTTGGAAGATATTTGTGTGCTTTGGTGTATAGAAAGCACGTGAGCCAGCAGGGTACGGTAAAACTCGTTGATGGACTGACCGTAACATCCGAGTTCATACCGTATCTCAAAATCCTTGGCAGCACTGTTGATGATCCCTTCCAATGGTGTGACGACATAGGTGGGTTTGAGAGCAGCCGACCCGCCTCCGGAGATAACCCGTGCGCGAGCATTGGGTCCGATGACAGCGATCTTTCGAGTCCCCTTGGGTGTCAGGGGCAACACACTATTATCGTTTTTGAGCACGACGACGCCGCTCGATGCCAAGCGGCGGGCAAAGGCACGCGATACAGGAGAGTCACGCGATCGCTCGACGTTGTCACCGTAAACAACATCAGGATTCTGTCGTGCAAGCTTTTGGACGAAGGTGAGCAGAGCGGTTACCCGCTCGTCAATGACCTGGGTCCTCAGCTTTTGGGAAGAAAGCGAGTGGTACATGAGGTTCGGTGTGCGCCAGCGTGGGGGACCGGGCATTTCGAGATCGAGGCCAGCGTTGAGAGCCTCAGACGTGCCATACGTTCCATGCCTGATAGATTGTGATAGAAATATATTAAGAACTCACGTATCGCAATGTTCCGATGGTGACAATGGAAGTGGACCACCTTTGATGCTTACCAGTCACTGATCACGATGCCGCTAAACTGCCATTCGTCGCGTAGTATTTTCTGCAGGAGGCCTGGGTTTTCGGAACAGTGAACCCCACCGATCCGTCCGTATGAAGTCATGTATGCCCAGGGCCGGGAAATCTTCTGCGCAAGCATGAATCTAGCATCATCTTATTTAGTAAAAAACCTCGGCATTAGTCAACAGTATACGCGCGGGTATAGATATATCTCTCGCAAAGCACGGTCAGACATGACCGATTCAGCTGCCGTGCGTTCATGTTCTTGATCGTTTCCCACGAAGTGCTTGATCGTGGCGGCGACCCCCTTGGACTGCAAACCTGCCACATACGCAGCAGACAAAGTTCCTGTGCATATGAATGTCAGTGATAGACCTGTCCAGAAGCACGCAATAAATGTACCAGAAAGATGAGGATCTTCGGAAAATGACTCAAAAGCCCGACCACCGAGAGGCGAGCGCTGTATGTTGCAGGTAGGAGCAAGAAGGATGACGGATGACTTGAGCTTAGCCTCTTCTGCGAGGAATTGACCAGCCTCGCGAATAAGTCCCTGATCGAATGTCGCCGCGAGCAGCGTCGCACACTAAATAGACTTTGGTTGGTGAGATCACATGGTTGCAAGTCTGGCACGCACAGGAAGACATTGTGCTGGGGTCGGAAGAAAATGTGAGGAACCTCTGACCCCCTGGCAAAAGTTAGTAGACCAAAGGCATCCAGAACTGAAGGCTCACGTTAGGGCCATCGCTCATCCGCACAGAGGGAATATGCAGACGTTCAATAGCTGCCGTATTCCACCAGTTAGGACCAGAAAGCAGGGAGATCTTCTCATCCAGCTTGAGCTGCGTGACGAGGTCGCTGATCTCAGCATCAAGGAATCGACGAGACATTTTATAAGCGGAGTGGAGGGAGGGGTAATTTGGAAGGCCCAAGACTCACGAGGCTCCATCTTTAAAGTAAGTCCACTACCCATGGAAAAACGTCGGCATAACATAGGATGTCGACGCCAGTCATAGGCGCCGGAAGAGATTGCTGGGAAAGAGAAAGAGATAAGATTGGAAATAATCAGGTCTTAGATCAAAGTCCGCGGCGGTCTGTCTCAAGTTCTACTCCTGCCATCATCTTCCGAGTTCAATATCTCAGGCTGCTCTGGATTGCACATTGAATGTCGACAGACCTCTCTGACACACTTACTAATCTTGCGCTTCCCAAGACATCCGCAACCCTCACCATTCGTGTCATCAAATCGTTCGAGTACCGAACGGAACGCAGTCTCGTCCTTCATAATGTAAATCTTCAAGAAGTGACAGTCGGAGAGCTCAAAAACATCGTTCGGGCAAGTAAGCATCATATGTTTCTCTCGCACCTCTTCGTTTTCGGGTGATGATTGATCCAAAACCAACGTCGGCAGCTATCAAGACCAGTCCTGCATGGAAGCCTTATCGAACGGCCCACTTCGGTGAGTCCACCAACTAGATCTGCTCTGATCGGCGTCAGTTACCCCGCAAACAGATACCTTGAAGCTGTACACTAAGGCCCATGGAGCGAAGGTAGATCCGTATACCCTGGTAAAACTTCGATATTGACATCGCGGACAGACGACCAATCTCATCATTAATCTCGATCACGATGAATGGATCTTGGATGACGATTCAAAGTCTCTCTCCGACTACGGATTTGGTGCGCCTGTAGTATTGTTTGGGGGTGCCCCGTCTAAACGATAATTTCTATCTCGCAGAGAATGAGACGGAAGTCAGTTTCTTTGATCGGGGTTTATTTGAAAAATTCAAACTGAACCCAGAGGTGTGTGTCCTGTCTTGCAACTGATCATCATGCATCAAGCCTCATAGACACTTCTTTCTAGACTCGCTGGGAGTGATGCGTGGACTTCAGCTTCATGACTCATGGCCTGAAATGTCTGCGAATCTCAATTTCGCAGACGCTTGGGGCAAACCGTCGTTCAAGGTGCATTACAGTCCAAAGCAAGAGTCCTCTATACGAGATGTATTACTATTGGAAGTGAGATCGAAAGCATCGGGGCCGGAATGCAGCAAAAACGAGGAATGTGAATGACACAATACAGATGATGAAACACACAATCCAAAAAAACGTACACGAAACACCACGGTCACTGGTTCGCGCACTGCACACGCGGCTCCCCGCTATCCTCCTCTTCCATCGGCTCGTCAACCGCCCTCCGCTGTCGGGGGTCAACATCCACCAGCTCAACCTCTTCTAAATGGATATTCTTGGGGAACTTCTCGACGGGCTTGCGTGGTGGGAGAGCGCGCTCGAGGAAGGTTATCTTCTCAGGATCAATGTGCTCCGGCCACGCGACGGAGACTTTGATGTAAAGATCCCCAGGTTCGTGATGCCGTTGAGAGGGCATGCCGTGACCATATATGACCTTGAGAGCATCTACATGATCGGAAAGTTAGCAACTGCTCTCGCGAAATCAATCAGCAAACTGTACCATGTTTGAGAACCTCTCCAGGCGTGATATTGACGATCAGAGCGCGATCATCCAAATGCTTGACAGCAAATTTTCCGCCGCCGAGTGCGGTGAGGAGGTCCACCTCCGTTTCATAAATAAGATCGTTATCCTGGCGCTTGAAACGATCGTGCGGCTTCTCCTCGATGACAATGATGACATCCCCCGGCGAAACCCCTGGCGCCTGATCGCTCTCCCCGTGGAACGTAATGGTCTGTCCACCCTTCATGCCCTTGTCGATATGCACCTCCAGCATCTTCTTCTCCGATACAACCTTGCGTGCATTGCATGTCCTGCACTTGTCCTTGTGGTTGATGATTTCGCCTGTACCTGAGCATTCGTCGCACGGCTGCTGCAGCTGTTGAATCATCGGGCCCATCTGCCGCAGAGTGATTTTGACACCACGACCCTGGCAAGTGTTGCACGACCGCACGGCACCCTCCTTTCCACCCTTGCCATCACACTTCGTGCAGATGATATTGCGCGTGAGCGCAAGCTTAGTCGTCTTGCCTTTATAAAGGTCTTCGAGCGAGACGTGCACTCGATGAATGAGGTCCTTGCTCCGGCGAGGTCCTGAGTTGCGGGAGGGGCCACCGCCACCGAAGAACCCGCCACCCCCGAACAGCTGGCTGAAAAGATCCTGAATAGGCGCAAGACATGTGAGCACGCAGTCGTGTCCAAGGACGCGCGGTGTCTCGCACCTGCGGATCCATGCCGCCCGCGCCACCTGATTCTGACAAACCAGCCTCTCCTCGCGCATCGTATATGCTTCGTTTCTGTGAGTCTGACAGGATCTCGTATCTAGACATCGTAAAGAAGAAATTTTTTAGCATGAAGCGATACTAGGATGCCGCCACGTTGCCGACGTACGCATGAGTAACTTCCTTGAACATATCAGGATCTCCACCCTTGTCCGGATGAAGGCGTAGCGCTCTAGTAGATGGGAAAAAAATCAGACATTGTGCTAGAAGCTGATACACCGATGCGCCAGTACTTTTTACGATATGCCTTTTTCAAGTCGGCTTCGGACGCGTCGGGTGACACGTCCAAGAGATCGTAGAATTTCCTACGAGCAAAGAGATGTGAGCACAGCCGAGTTCAGGGCATGGGACAGCGACAAACGTTTCTTTAACCATGGTGGTGGATGGGAGGGGAAGTGAAAGGGTATGGGACGCAAGACGTTGTAGTAGGAGTTAGAAGAACGAGCGGCTGCGTCTTGCAGATAAAGGCAGGGCTTATGGAAACTGCTCGAATTTTCGGGCATGTTCCATCACTCATCCTTCCGTTTTGGGCAAAACGTGGCTGACACACACACTCACAGCCTCTTCATTGGGCGCTCTAGTAATTTTACTAGGGAAGCGCTGACTGCATCAGCAGCACCTTGCTTCTGTCACACGTTTAAATATTTTAATATCATCTCTGCTTTCGATGTAACAGATGCTACTACATCTACTAGTAATCCGGGAATATCACGTCCTTTTGAAGCACATACAAGGTCGGATTGTAACCTGTACACGAGAACTTTTGAGAGTCAAAAGTTCTGTTGTGGCGGTCGACCCACATACATGTTCGTGGACATACATTATGAGCATAATGATCGTGGTCGTAAAGCCTCTGAAAAGCGTCCGACGATACTTGCAAATGAGACAAAGGCAGCCTGTTCATCAGTAAACAGCTCATCGAGAGTAGATCGCGTGCTCACCTTAACATGCAGGACGAAGCATAGCAGGCCTCGATGTGCAATAAGCGGGGCACACCGATCCCACATGATGGCATCAGTGATACAAAGGGAGCTGGTGGTGGAGGTGGAGATGGTGTTCGCTAGCAGAAAGGGCGATGACCAGATGGCTGCGCTGAGTATACTCAGAATTGAAAAGCAGCTCGTCTGACCATCTCGTTGTTGCTGAGGTCAAGGAGCATCAATGACAACAGTCTTGCGGCAGAGCAATGATATGAGTGCAAACGCACTAGAATGCAAGAGCGGGCACTTCATATGACCACCCTCCACGCCGCACCGCCACTTTCACGCTATCCAAGGACGTAGCTGCTCAGACGTCGTCCAGATGATTCACGGTTCAGCGAACCCGCCGACCTTGGGTGAGGTATTAAACCGTCAATTTGTGATCGCGCCGTGCTACTCGTGGTGGGCTGTAAAGATTCAAGATCAGCATGCTCGCGAGGTCAACAACAGATCAATGAAGCGAAGAATTGCAATACCACTAGGGCGCTGAGCGCTGGAGGCTTAAGCATGAACGGACGGTCAAGTCTAAGCTCAAGGGCTCAAGCTCAAGACTTACATAACGGTTGTTTGTACTTATGTACCAGGTTTGGTTTACATAAGGGGGGATACGGGGGGTGCAATAGACCTTGTAAGCAAGGTAATCTACACTGCTCTTACTGAAATACCGACACACAATACAGCAGTAGCGCTAATCCGTCCAAAATCTTCACAACTACACAGCTACTTGGCCACATCAGGATAGACGTCAAACCGCCGCTGTGTAGTCACAGGGATACCCGCACGAGCTTCGTTGAATGTCTTAGGATCTGTGAAACATCAGATGACCATGATCAAGTATCGCGTATACTTTGGTGCCGACCTATTTTTGCATATATGATTGTCTCCCCTTCTTCTGCCTCACCGAGCTTGGCCCCACTGTGTTTTGTGTTAACTCTCCAAATTTTAAGATGCCACATTCCCTACTTACAAAGGGTCGATTACCATTGAGTGTCCCCACTGGAACGGAATATCAGAGTAGTCAAGCAGATGGGTCACAGGGAATTCACCGCATGATATCCTGCCGTCAAGTCTCGTGCTGGACTGCACATCGAAAAATACACTTGATTATCAACAGCCCTGCCAAAAGATGTAGTCAAGGCGCATCTGCTTGAATGTCGTCAGAAAAGATAAGCATACCGAGATCGCTGTAGAAGTTCCCAGTGAAGAGGACCTGTTGTCATATTAAAGGCCCCTGGATATATTAGGACTTGACAACCTGGTGTCGTCCAGAGTGAGATGCCAACTCAGACCGAACACCGTAGAGAGCAAACCTTTCCGAGCAGCGATCATCGCGAGCTCGGGGAATCTGACATCGTAGCAGATTCCAAGACCGATCCGAGCAAAGTCTTTTGAGAAGATGAGCACATTCTGTATTTGCAGTGGAACTGCATTGTGACATACCTGTATCAAAGTAATTCAGGGTTGTACCACCCGTCAATGTCTCGCTTTCCTACGTTGAGAAGCATAAGATCGAATCCGAATTTCGTATATCGATAGATATTGCTCACCTTGAATGTGATCTTGCCCGGAATGTCGATGTCAAATAGGTGTACTTTCCTATGAATTGCGACAAGGTCCCCTGAGTCGAAGGTGACATGTAAGGTTAGCGGAGAGTGGTGGAGACATATAATCACACCCTGTGGGTTGTACACTGTCGCAGTGTTATATACATTCCCGTCCTCGGTATCCCGTTCAGGGATAGAACCTGATAATGCCTCCGTCAGTCTTTATACCAACTTTTGAGCTGGGACGGACCGCCAATCAACCATATACCAGCCTCCTGAGCTGTTTCCGAGAGTAGCCTTACACTCTCACTGGAGCTCTTCTGGACATCGTAGGTCTTCCCAGGCTTGAATCCTATCGTTTCGGCATACACGGGGAAATGAACATGCCCATACGGTGAGTTAAAGCATTCCTAGACCCATCTTGATTATAGTAAGCACTGGATTGAGAATGAGAAACACGTACTGGGAGGACAACGAGGGAAGGCTTCTTATCGCTCGTACCCCCTGCGCGAGCGGCGGTCAGGATCATTTCCTTTGCATGCTTCAAGTTGGCAGCTTTGTCGGCGCCAATATGGCCTAGCTGAATCAATGCTAAGTTGAAGGCCTTAAAATCCGGCACGGGAGATGACATGGATGTCAGTGATCTGGAGAGGCGGGGGAGTGACGCTCGGTATGTGGAGAGCCAGGTGCGAAGCATCAGTCAAGAGCTTTGGCAAGCCTGGCCCTGTGAATTCCTAAACAGATTTGGATCTAATCTAATCAAAGGAGGTATATCTTATCGGCCCGCTGAGTACGCCATCGTCACTCTTTCTGCAACAATCTGTACAATGTGAGTCAGATTCCGCTCAAGCCACCCACCCACAGGCTTCAAAGGCCGGTTTCCACACATATATCTGGGATCAAATTTTTACATCTTGGTCTCCCAACTGGCTTGGTCCTGAAACATGCCTCTTCTTGTCCTCTATAATCCCGTCAGCGGAAACAGTTATGGAAAACAGATTGTCGAAGAGCACATTCTTCCGCTCCTCTCAAGACATGGAAAAGTCGCAGATAGGGTTGTGAGCACGGAGCGTCCGGGGCAAGCCGGTTCACTTGTTGTCGATTTCATCGATCAGTTTCCAGCCAAGGACAGAGTTGCAATCGACATCGTCCTTATATCGGGGGATGGAACGCTACACGAGATCGTCAATATTTTGGATGATGAGTGTGCGCAGCGAGGCGACTTAAAGCCATTTCCACGATTTCGTATCGCTCTTATCCCAGGCGGGACCGCGAATGCACTGCACTCCTCCTTCTTCCCTCAATCCACCGGCACAGATACCTCTTCTCACCGATTTGCATCACTCGACGCTTTCCTTGGGCCTACGCCATCGGCGAAACCGCTCACGCTCTCACACACCGTCATCACGCCTCCGCATGCTTCCTCTCAGGACAGCGATACAAGGGCACATACATCTGTTGTGTCCGTTGTAGTCACTTCCACATCTCTCCATGCATCTATATTGCACGATTCGGAGGCTCTTAGGAAAGAGATGCCAGGAATCGAAAGGTTCAAGGTGGCCGCGCAGCAGAACGCAACCCGATGGTACCACTCGCGTGTGCGCCTCCTTCCGTTCACGCCCTCGTCGGGTGTGCAACGTTACGATCCTACGACAGACGCATTTGCCCCAGTATCGGAAGCGGAGACAGAGCTCGACGGACCGTTTGCGTACTTCTTGACCACCATAAACGTCGATCGTCTTGAACCTGCATTCCGCATTTCCCCTCTCGCACGATCGCATCCTTCGGCATCCACAGACCATGAAGATGGTGCAATCGATGTGGTTGTCGTCCGTCCAAAGAGAGATCCTTCCGTCAAGAACGAGACGGAGGAAACAAGAACGCGGTTTACGGGGAAGGCGTGGCAGGTGCTTGGTGGTGCGTATGCAAATGGCGCGCACGTGAAACTGAGGTATGGAGCAGACGGAGAAGTCGGCGAGGGAGGTACTGGATTGCCTGTCGTGGAGTATTTCCGAGTCGGCGGATGGGAGTGGATACCAGTAAGTGCAAGCACAGTCCCGACCGATGCTTTAATCATCTTGATACAGGACAAAGCGGACGAGGAAGCGCATCTCCTATGTGCGGACGGGACGATCTTTACGATCCCGCCTGGCGGAAAAGCCCTGTCAAGGGTCTTGTCGCAGACCTTACACAAGTTAGACCTCGCTGTATACACATGACACTTTGAGGCCGATTTCAATGCTTGGCGATGTATAACTAAACCGGATGAATTCTATATTTTAGATACTCCACCAGCGAGCGCCCACCGTGGTATATCAGCGTAGATTAGGATCATGGTCAAGGGTAGCAAACGTGCGACAATTATTTCAAAAGTCGAAGGCACAACGCGAGATGCCGAGTTATGCTGAAGAGCTAGTTATGCGGTCGCTGAGGAAAAGCTTGTTGATTGCTTTGCTGGCTACGGCGTGAACTTCTTCGACGGTTGGGGAACTGTCAATCTGCGAAAGAAATATGACATCGGAGAGGCGTCGGACTGTTGATCATAACTTGGCGCACCTCCGCGACCTTATTTAATTTGGCGTAGTGCTCGATGACGGGCATGGTCTGTTCCTTGTATGTACCTGTCCATCTAAATATCAGGAGGTGCGCCAAGCAAAACCAAAATGATGTACCAAAACGTTTCTTGATGCTCTCTACATTATCATCTGCACGGCCGCTGGTCTGACCGCGTACAAGAAGGCGCTTGAGCATGACTTCTTCCGTCGTGGTGAAGAATATGGTCAATGAAGATAGACAAACCTAGCGACGTTAATCGATCAGACGTAATAAAGGAGATGAATTATGAGCAGAATCGCACATCCTCCTCGAACTTGAGAGCCTGATCCATCTTGCGCGGGAAACCGTCGATGAGGAAACGGCCTTTGCCGTCCTCCCAGCCAGATCCAGACTTAGTCTTGCACGCATCAAGCATTGCGGCCTCGAGCAGCTTGATGGTGACTTCCATGGGCACGATGGTCCCTTCACGGATACACGTCTTGATGAGATCGCCATAAGTAGATCCCTCGCGATCCTGCTCTGCGCGAAGGAGGTCACCAGCTTTGCACGAATTAGAACATATTAGATGTGTATGCTGTTGGAATGAGACGTACCGGACAGATGGCAAAAGTTGAAATCTTGCACGAGGCGGGCGCATTGGGTGCCCTTGCCTGAGCATGGATACATAAAGTGGATGCACGCAGTATCGATATTAGGCACTCACCGGCGCCTGGACCACCGAGGACGAAGATAACAGCTACTTTGCTATGGTCAAAGACGGTCTTTGGATGATCTCCGTGATGGTGCTGGGCATCGGCCATCTTGTCGAAGGAGGCGAGTCTACTCTTCTAGATTGTTCTAGGGTTGGGCTTGTCTGCCTCTTCGCTATGAATGGGAGGGACAAGGGGGTGATCGTTGGGACGAGGACGTGCAGAAGCTGGTGCGGTTGCTGCGCGATGATTTACGAGAAAATAGAAAGCACCGAAGGAGAGAAGGGCGACACCTGCAAAGAGAGCTGGGTTGGGTCCTTTGACGGCCATGAACCTGCTCAAAGTGAGAGTGGTCACATGTCACACTTGCTGCAAACGATCATGGACATCCGACATCCTCTCCCCGAACACATACACGTCCTCCGCGCGTGCTACAACGACGATGCGCCGGACTTTGTCGCCCTGGGTGGTGACCATTCGGTCCATGTCTACCTCATCGTACGCCTTCACCTGAATATCGCTCTGTTTCCAGTAGCTGACCCATATTCCGGCAGGACGAGTCCTCAGCCACTCTTGTCGCGTCTTTCCATGTCGGTTCACGAATAACGGCTCTCGCATGGTCTTCGCGCTCAGTGTCACCCTCTCATTCTGACCAGTGGATCATTGAGTAAGCCTGAAGTGCGTTATGTTGTTCTCCACTCACGCGTTTCTCACATAAACAGACTCGCAGCCGCCTCCGCAGACTTTGGCCTACATCTCCTAACAAAGTCCCATCATATCAATGCTAGTGAGGATATATTTCCTTTCGGTGGGGGTCTCTCCGGCCACCATGGACGGGTGAACGATATGACTTTTTGCGGAGGCAGCACCGATGACAGTGCAAAATATGTTGCCACCGTTTCTGGTGCGCTAAGCCACCTATAAACACTTCGACCATTCTCACACATCCCTGTTTTTAGACGACAAAATGCTCATGGTGTGGGATCTACATCCGAAAGTTGACGCCCCCGCTTTGCAAACACCGACACCTGCCACTTCTCCTGATCCCAATCCTCCTCGCCCACAGCCATTCGCCTGGGCTGTCCCCTTTCCTCACCCCCTTACCAGTGTCAACGCTCACCCCTCCGCCAGCAAAGAGCTGATCGTATCCGACAGTCGCGGCTCTATATTTCTTACTGATTGGCGCAGCGAAACCAACAAACCGAGTGTCATTGAACTCGTCGAACCCCGCGCGCTTGCTGACATTGCCACAGGCGCGTTTTCCTACTGGTCCGGGTCTGTCTCGTGGCGCCGCGACTCCGTTGATATGTAGGTGCCATCATCTAGCCTTTCCTTCCCACCGTGTCAGCTGCATAAGGGATCCGAGTCGGACTGCCGTTACTTTTTGATCTTGATGGGCGAGGTGACATATCTGACATCTCTTTTCGTCTGTAGCGTAGGCGCTACGTATGGTCCTCGTTTCGCTATTTGGGACTTAGCCAAGCTGCAGGGCGGAAAACCCACGGTTACAGGCATGAGTTTCCCCGAAGGAGGACATCGTTTCAGGTGAGCGCCACTGCCTGTCGCTTTTGTTTCTTCAGATGGATCTTATCTCTCCGCTTTGATCGTCCTCCGCAGATGGTGTCAGACCTTCCCAGACTACTTCGCCATCTCAACTCGTTCGCCGTCCAAGGGTGCCGTCATCCATGTCTACAACTATTCGTACGTTCAAGCAGAGCCAACAGTGTTCAATATTGGCCCTCGACCTCTACGAGTCCAAGATTTTGATTTTCTGGCGACGAAGGGCATTCCAAGGATAGTTGCTGTAGTTGAGAGGCAGCTGATCGTATTTTATATAGGTGTTGATTAAGAAGCCTTGTCAATGCTGAAGCGCTAAAACATATACATTTGGTCTATCTTTGCTGTGCGCTTTTACAAATAGATTCATAGTAAGAGGCCCAGGCCGCTAGAAACTTCTATCGCCGACACATTTCGTAGCACGGGTGTTTCTGTAGAAACTCATCGGAATTAATGCTTGAAGCGGAAGTTTGGTAAGAAAACCCACACGCGGATAAAAGGGTTTGCCTAAAGACGGGTCCCAAGACGACAATATAGATATTAGCGCCCTCGTGATCGCGCCGTACGATAGGTGATTCAGAATAACAACGAGGATGACGCGAGGAGAAGTAAAAAGTACATATTACGAAAAATGAGTCATACCGAAAGGAAAATGCGATTCAGACGAAGAAGCGGCCAGGATCAACAAGCGCATGAAACAGTCATTGACGCTCCTAAAAGTATCGAAGCACGCTAGTACGCGATATGTGGGAGAGAGGAGACTAAGGTTGAACCCTTGAAGACAACACAGAAAAAGGCTAGTAAGACGATGAACACAAAGCAGTGACGACAGCATAGCGACAGAAGCAAGATGAAAGAACGGAAAAATGGCAGTGGAATGGACAGGAATTGGTCACAGGAATCGCCATTGCAGGGATGTGATGCAAGACAGGGAAGAACGTCGAGAATAGATTGGGCGACGATACCAGATGAAGTTCAGTGCGGGCTGTAGCCGGCGGCGGGTGGATGGATGCTATATTGGTACTGCTGGTGATGCTCTGGATAGGCATGTTGAGTACGTCCGTACCCCAGCATGCCGCCAGCCCCAGCGCTCCCACTTCCATTACCATTGCCATGACCGCTGCCGCTTGCATACCCTGCATATTGATTTGCAGATACCGTGTTTTCGCCATACCCAAGCTCGCGGAACATGTGATTCCAATACCGCTGATCGTCGGGCATCATCTGCGTCGGTTGATTGTAAGGAGCATATCCATTGGATGTACGCATGCTCGGCTCGCTGGTCTGCGTCAGAGGATCCTGCATCGACGGCGGAGGGGGTGGAACGTTAGGCGATGCAGGGAAGTGGAAGGAGGACTGTTGCTCCTGTCCCACGTTTTGTGGATACATGGCCGAAGGTGACTGTACCTTAGACGCTGATGGACCGGGGTGACGCGAATTGCTCGAGTGATCTAACAAGGAAAGATGAGTCGCCGGAGAAAGCGATCGGCGGCCAACAGGACTCACTGAATACCCGAACATCCGATGGAGCACCTTGAAACCGGGCGGTCTCCGTCTGGCGGGCCTTGAAAATATCTTGAGCTACTAGGCCGCGAAGGAAACGGGAATGATAGGCTGCTCCAGTAGATGTGGGGGACAAAGAAGACGCGTCTTCGTACGCGTCGGCCGCATTAGAGATCACGGTGTGAATTTCGTTGGTGGCGCCCTCGTGCAACTCAGTAAGGGTGTTGGAGCTACGAAGCAGCTGTTCGGATATGGGATCAGCTATGGATCAAACCGGTACTTGCAAACTCAATTCAATGGCTTACCTTCAATAGGAAAACAGCGCAATAGGCGGTCATGACTGTGATCGAGTCTTGGCCATAGCGCTAAATCGATGAGAAGGTGAGAATGTTCATCCCAAATGGGGGAAGAAAAGTTCTCATACCAGCATGCTCATTGACGCAAATTGCTTAGTGACAATTTGAAGGTTCTCCATGGCGCTGGTATAGCATGCCGACAAAGCCTGCGAGCTGGGAGGAACTCGACTTTGCTGCTCAAAAGTAAACACCGCAGTACACGGCAGAACACCGGAGAGATGGACATACCGGCGATATAGAGGCTTGGACACCGAAGCTGTTCAGAAACAGACGCACATACAGTCGGAAGAAGCTCAGAAAGGCAAAGTGGAACAATTCGCCATTGGCGCGGCGCATCTCGTTCTGCCATGTCTCCATCCACTGCGTCAGCTTGCCATTACAGTTGCTAAGCAAGACCTCCTGGTTCACGTCAGCATGAGTGGTGTCGGTGACTCCTTTGTTGGGCATATAAAAGACATCGGTGAGCTCAGCCTGGATGTCGCTGGTATTGAGCAAATGCTTCGATCAGAGAATTGTTGTTACTCACTGCGATGCGACGTAGCTGGACGAATGCAGCCAAAATAACATCTTCTGGTCGGATGATGGAGCCACCCTCTTCATGCCAAATGTTGGAATGTCTGACGAGGTCACACTTTGTCCGAGATGAGCGAACTCATATCGACGTATAGCGAAAAAAGAAACTTACTTCAGGCAGCATCCACTGCTTGCCCGTCTGCATATTCAAGCTCCTGTCGTGAACAAAGAGAACAAGGTATGTACGCTCGCGGTTGCGCCTCTCCCGAAGTTGAAACTCAGTCTCGTTGGGAGGGGGTTGAGAGAAATAGCGATTGAGTCCCAAATCCACAGCCATGCGGCAGGCCTAGCAGACGGTATTAGAACAACAAAGCCCGTACCCTCGATGAAAGTACTCACATAGCCAATGTACGTAAATGTACGCTGCAAAGAAAGTGTCAGCAGCGTATAAAACTTTTGAGACGAAATGACGGACGGTATCCTCGGGTTCCTTCCAGTAGGTAAGACAAGCAAAAGCCTGGACTACCTCAACACTCTTCCATCCTTCCGCGAATGAACGCACAGCGAATTCATGGGCAAGCTTCTGACAGGCCTTATAAGCTTCAGGCTTGAAGAATTTGCACCCCGCCATGAGGAGGGTTGTGTACAAGAAGGGAGATTTTGTGCGAACATATGTGGGCGAGTGAAGAGCAGGGTCAAACAAGTTGACGAACGGATTGAGGCGCAAAAAGACGAGATCAAAGAGAACCTTAGCGTAGGCGTCATCGATGATGCCCGCTGTTACAGGGTCGTGAAGTCCAGGAGGTAGATGAACGGGCGATATCGTATAGGTAGAGCTCAGGCTACCTCGGTCAGAAGGCATCGACGATGTTGGGGGTTCGTGTTCCGGGTTGAGGATAGTTTTGAAGAACGACTGCCTCTGATTTTCTCTGCGAATCAGCTTGGCAGGGAACATGCCTTCCCTATTACGGTCTCCATCATCTTCCTCGTGTTCTGGATCAGTAGACCGAGAACCATTTCTTGAAGCGTAACTGTCCCCATCATAGTCCGGGGGGAGGTTAAGAGGTGGGAGCTCAGTGGAGAACTGCGAGCCAGGAGTGCCATAGGGATCACTCGGACGAAGACGATATCCAGACTCGGAGCGACCAGAACGAGCGGGCGAGGTAGGGTAAGGTGCGGAGCTGGAGTCATGGTTGTGCTTCAACTTCGCGCTATTGAGGCCCTTCTCTAGACGCCTTAGCATCTTCGAAGCCTCGGAGAGCCTTTGTCCAGGTGAATCATGCGAAGAGGAGCAAGGGAAAGCGTCTTACTTGGAGCCTGGCTTACGACCTCTTCGGTGTTTCTCGAAAATACATCTGAGAAAATAATAAAAACAATGCAAATGTATGCTACGTAATATCCGACTCACTCTGAATTAGAGCGTCTGCAGCGTTGGCAGGGCTGCTGACCGTCTTCTGCACCAACGCATTTCATCTAGGTGAGTGTGAGAAGAAATCTTTCAAAATGGAGGAGAGAATTGTACTTTAGCAGCGCGGCAAACAGTACAAGCCCTGGCGCCTCTCTGGACCGGCGGCTTGGCACTGATTAGCACGAATGGCACCCGTAAAAAAATCAGATCGTAGACGAAGGATGAAAGGGAACGATGTACTTGGACTTTGATTGCTCTGCAGCGGGCTCTGGCGACATATGGGGGGCTGACTCCATGATAGGGGGGAAAAGAGGAGGTAAGAGCACGGCAATCAACGAGGTCCGGGCGTGCGTTTGACGACCGAGTTTACTATGGCCGAATACAAGATGAGGACGGAGAAGACGTAGAGCGAGAAAAAAGAAGATTTGAGAAAGAGGAAAAGGGTGAAAAGATGATGGGGGAGCAGGAGAGGGGGGGAGTGGATGGAGGGAACAGATGGAGGAAGGGAGACAAGAGGGAGGATGGCGGCGTCTAAAGGACGAAGGAGGTTGGGTGGTGCAGCCACCGGCAGCTTCCGGCATTCCAGCTGAGTTCCAGCTGGCGGCTCTTTCGCATTACGTCTCCATTTCAAGTAACCGCCAGCCCGGCCGGCTGTCTTGCGGCCTCCTAACACCCCGGCATCATTCCGGCTGCGGCCTTTTCCTTGCTCGCCGGTCAACTCCATATCAGCCTAAAATAAAGTCTTGCTCCCATCGGTATTTGTTTGAGCCCCTTGCTCTACGGCGCTCACTCAGATGCGGCGTCTCTCACAGCTTGAGGGTGCGTCATAACTCCAGATGCCTTGCATTTTGCCGCTTTCGTTATGATGTACAAATGATACATACCTGCGTCTTTACCACTCTGTGGCTGCTTCTTTGATTTTGTCCTCACCATCGTAAGCATCATGTTTAGGTTCACTGATCGTCCGCGAAACATTTTTATCGCAAACACAGCCTTGCACCCCCGAGATCCGGCGTGTTATTAAGTACAGAACAGTTCTACGGTTTTATTTCTATGGGCGTTCGGCAGAGTTCGGCCTTCGACGGTATCTTCTCCGCTTCAATATGTGGCTCCTGGTGGCGCTGGAGGATTCACTTCTTACTTGCTTGCTCCCATGGTCCGTATCATTATCAAGGGTGGTGTATGGAAGGTATGCTGTCTCTCGTTAATGGAGGCGGGCTCTTCTCACTGATATTCCACAGAACACGGAAGATGAGGTTCTCAAGGCCGCCATTGCTAAGTATGGCAAAAACCAATGGTTGGTCTCGTTCTGTTCGCACCTATTCTGCAGCGCTCACCTTCTCAATTGCAGGGCGCGAATTTCGTCTCTTCTCGTTCGAAAGACACCAAAACAGTGCAAAGCCCGATGGTATGAGTGGCTAGATCCCTCTATCAAAAAAACAGAATGGGCCAAGGTGCGCCTTTGCCAGCATCGACCTTTGACACACAAATCTCATTTTGCTTACAGGAAGAGGATGAGAAACTCCTTCACCTTGCGAAGCTGATGCCAACCCAATGGCGTACGATCGCACCTGTTGTTGGACGGACTGCTACGCAATGTCTCGAACGGTATCAAAAGCTGCTGGATGAAGCCGAGGCGAAGGAGAACGAGGAGCTGGGCTTGGCAGGCCCTGGTGATTCTGGGCCGGGTGCAGACGACGTGCGTAGGCTACGGCCAGGAGAGATCGATCCTGACCCAGAAACGAAACCTGCTAGGCCAGATCCCATTGATATGGACGAAGATGGTAGGCTCGTGTCACTACTATTTTTTCTTTTACGTTATCGAAATTTGTTTAGAGAAGGAAATGTTATCCGAGGCTCGCGCGCGCCTTGCGAATACCCAAGGCAAGAAGGCCAAGCGGAAGGCTCGTGAACGGCAACTCGAGGAAGCTCGACGGCTGGCAGTATTGCAGAAGAAGAGAGAGCTAAAGGCAGCCGGTATCATCATGCGCCACAAGACCAAGAAGAAGGGAATGGATGTATGCTTTTTTTCTCTATGCAGCGCCCGACACTGCTCATGCCTTGTTCGTCTTAGTACAATGCCGATATCCCATTCGAGAAGAAGGCTGCCCCCGGATTCTATGACACGTCTGAGGAACAAGCTCGTGTTACCTCCGCTCCCGTTGGACAAACGCTTCGTCGACTCGAGAACAAGCGCAAACCAGAGGAAGAGGAAGCAGAGCGCAAGAAGCGACAGAAACGCAACAAGGAGGGCGAAAATGGGGGACCCCACCAGACCAAATTCATTGCAGCAAGGGACGCGCAGATTCAGAAACTGAAAGAAGCTGAGTCCATCGGGCGGAGGAGTAAGCTGATGCTCCCTCCAGCGCAAGTGGGTGAGAAGGAGTTGGAGGATATCGTCAAGATCGGACAGGCGGACGAGAACGCGAAGGCACTGATGGGCTCCACGGATGACCCGAGCGCGCAGTTGCTGGGTAATTATGAGGGGTTGGACAAAGCAAAGATGGCTAGAACGCCGAGGACGGCCCCGCAACGTGAACTTATTTTACCCAAATTACATGTCTACGGTGCTGATTTATACTACAGAGGATCATATTTTGTCTGAGGCCCGCAATTTACGCAATATGACAATGGCTCAGACACCTCTACTGGGAGATGAGAATACCCCTCTACATGTCACTACTGATGGCGACACCGGGTTTGGAGGAGCGACACCGCGTCATCAGCCCGCTTTCACGCCTAACCCTCTTGCGACTCCCATGCACCGTAATGGCGATGTATCAGCCACCCCTCGAACAGACATCAGTGGTGCAACTCCCCTCCGCATACCCATGCGTGATAACCTCAGCATCAACCCGGAAGAACGATCGACATTCGTTGGTGACACACCACGCGAGCAGCGGCTCCGCGCAGCCTCTGCCAAGCGCTCTCTCAAAGCTGGCTTCATGAACCTGCCGAAGCCAGAGAACAACTTCGAGCTCTTGGTTCCCGAGGACGAAGAAGATGAAGGTACAGAGGCACATGTTTTGTCGGAGGAGGATGCAGCGGAGCGGGACGCGAAGTTGAAGAGGCTGAGAGAGGAGGAGGAGAAGAGGATTCTGGCGAGACGCAGTCAGGTCGTTCAGCTAGGCCTTCCACGACCGCCAAATGTCGATTTGGATCAGTTGATGCAGGACCTGAGAATCGTGCCTCCCGGGGAGACAGGATTGGAGAAGGCCCAACGCCTAGTGGATCTGGAGGTCGCACGTCTTCTGCAGCATGATTCGATCGCGCATCCCATTCCGGGGACGACACAGCCCGGAGGTACGCAATCTGCGTATGAGATTCCTCCAGACGACTATACTGCGGGGGCCAAGGCTGAGATCCAAATTGAACTGGCCGCTGCTGTTGGATTCCCTGATGCTCCTGTGGAGAAGGTCAAGGAAGGTGTCATCGCACTTGCGAAAAATGACGGTGTTGAAGATTTGTCGTATTGGGCGTATCTCAAGGGTCAACTGGCGTTCGACGTTGTCTCCGGTCGATGGCTTACTGAAGACAAGATTTCATTAGAGGCACGCGTTGCTGGATACACCTCATTATTGGAGGAGAGTAAAAACACCATGGCAAGGGAGGCCGGTCGAGCTGCCAAGGTGGAGAAAAAGCTCGGAATAACCCTGGGCGGATACCTCGCACGCTCCCGCGATCTCTCAAAACGGCTCGGCGACGCGTTTGATGAAATACAGCGCACTAAGATTGACTTTGAGAGCTTCGCACGGTTGAGAGGGAACGAGTCTGCTGCCGGACCAGCCCGGGTGACGCATCTGAAAGAGGAGGTAGAGAAGTTGGAGAGTAGGGAGAGGATCCTACAAATTATCTATGCCGAGCTGGAACGAGAGAAGAGGGAAAGCGAAGAGCGGGTGGCAGCGCTCGAGGAGAGGGTCATGATGGAGGCCGAGGCGTTGAACGAGGCTGTGTTAGCTGCAGAGGATGGAGTCGCTGTGTAACTTTTCCATGTATATACTTAGTCTTTCTGTCATATTTATGTTTGTATCACCGATTTGACGTTTTTTTTCCTCCACCTGGAGGGCCATACTCGATCGCATCATGCTAAGATTACACGTTCTTCCCTCGTGTGCGTGAAGTGACAGGTTGCATTCATATTGGGATGTGTGTAAGTTACCGAAGAAGATGGATGACGGACAGACCACGCGATCGTTTTCGTGGGTTCAGTCCGATGAACAGCCAGAATTAGGATTAAGTGCCTAACATGAGGCACGAGCGTACCCTGCATTGCTGGCCGAACATGTGCGTTGGCCCCTTCCCCTGTCCTTCACACATACAGATACTAACGCGATTACCGCCGCATCTATCGTCTGAAAACATACACCCAAGGATGCCTGTAGCAGGAATTGGGTCCATGAACACTGCATCCTCAGTCTTATCAGATGGAAGATCGGGAGGACCCACCTTGACAGTGGGAATCCACAATTTCATCCAGGTCGTAACAGCCACCGTATTGGCCGGTGGAGGCTCTCCAACCGCAGGTACTGTGGATATGAAACCACAGGGCAGTGACATTCCTATAGCAGCCATTGCTGGCGGTACAGCTGGTGGGGTGCTCTTGGCGATTGCCGCGGTCATAGCCTGGAAGTGGTGGGGAAGCTGTATCAAACGTGACCAGGAGAAGAAACAAAAGGAAGCAGTGAGTACTATCCTCAGCCGCAGTCTTCACCTCTGCATTTTCGTGCAGCGCTGACAGGTGGTTCACAACGCTCGCAGCATGCTGTCCTTGCGGTCCGAGCGAACACGCGCCGCAATGCATCATCCGCCTTCTCGACTACTCACACGCAGTATCAGCCGGCACTGGCGATGGATGCAGGCGGTCGAAAGGTCAAGTTTGCTGCCCCTTCATCCCACGCGCAGAAGAAGTCACGCAGGATAGGGGTTCAGGATGGGCAAAACGGGAATGCGGCCGATCCTACTCGCCCATCGTTTTCGAAGCCACACCGTCGTGTTTTGGAGAAAACACCCTACGTACCGTCCCCAAGGTCACCAATAGTCCAGAGAGCTGTCGCTCCGACTGCCGGCCGTGTGTCAGCGGCAAGGCCCTCGCACACTGCTCCTATGACACCTGCAGGAGAGGCTTCGCAGAGAAGACCTATACCTAGCACGGTAGTGATGCCTAAAAAAGCCGCAGAGTTCAGTCCGAACCCAGAACAACCCACCCTTCTGCACAAGGACTCAACAACCAGCTCTGACTCATGGTATTCCGTCCAGAGCTTCGACTCGTGGTATTCTATGCAGAGTGGAGAAGAGCATAGGCCCGCACCTTCTCGCCGCCTCTTAAACTGGTTGGATCCCATGAACAGGCTGTCCATTTTAACTCGCAGTTCGGGCTCCATGTATTCGACAGCGGATTAGGAGAAGAAGTCCATAGATAGCCAAGGTTTCACTCTGGAGGACTAGCAATGACAGTGGCGGTAGAGAAGACGGCGAGCTGTTGGGAAGGATTTAAAAACATTTTGAGCTGTCACGGTACTTCGTTTACTTACATGAAGGACTATCTTATCATTTGGATCCGGCTTTATTGAACCCGTACATTTCCAGACTTAGTGCAATTACTGACTTGATGGTCGAATATTCGGCAAAATTGGCAGATGCAAAGTATGTTTTGTTCTATTAAAGGCTGCGCTCGAACAGGCTCTATAAACATCGAGGACGAGCTGCGGGGAGGCGAGGCTTGTTACCGAAGGGAGGCAATGTATCGCTGTAGAAGTTATATAATTAATGGCGAGTCGGACAGGTCCAAAAGATATGAAAGCAACCTGCTCGACCTGCGATACGGCAGCCCGGAACTCTGAGACCTCGCGCCAGCAGTCTAGAGTTGTCGATGGGTGCGACCTACAGCGGATACCAGAGTTTGTGACAGAGTGTAAAATGGGGAATAAGCTCATACCTGTAGCATGACACGACGGCTTCGCCCTTCGTCTTCAACTCAGGCAACTCAACCAATTGCTGTCTCGTCTGGAACCTTTCAACCTTGGCGCGCACCTCCTCCAAGTCACCCAGTAGGACTTCGCTGCTCTTCACGTCGCCGATGGCACCAGAATCAGCCTCGGAAGTCGTGCTTGCATCTCCTGCCATGTCCCTCTCTCGGTCCAAGTTCTCCTTCTCCAGTGCCAACTCAATCTGCTGTCGAACATCATCCTCTTCCTCGCGCAAGCGGGCGAGTTCTGATTGTATACGAGCTCGAACGTGACCGTCGAGGGTGGACTGACGCTCTGGATGTGTATCTACTGCGTCAGCAAGGTGGTTGACGAGGTCTTGAGAGAACTAGAGAACGGCAGGGATGAGATGGCAACAGTGCGAGGAGAATATAGATGAAAAAACCTGTATGGGAGTCTCGTTGTAGAAGACTTTCGGTTCCTCGTCGGTTTTTGACTGAGATGCACCCATGACGAAAGAGACAAGGTCAGTAGCCACCTCCCGATGCGGAAACACGGGGACCGCTCTTGCCAACGACGTCGACCTCCGTCTTTTGAGATTCTTCGTACAGCCTCTTCGTCCTCCAAAAAGTCCAACTTCTTTATCCTTGCATCATGTCTGAACGAAAAGGTAAGCTTGTTTCACCGTCTAGCTACATCATTATGCGGTACTGATCCCCCATCTAGTCCTCAACAAGTACTTCCCGCCCGACTTCGACCCTGCTCTTATACCCCGCCGTAAACAACCCAAGAATGCACAACAAGTTGTCCGTCTCATGGCACCCTTCTCAATGTAAGTCCACAATATTTAAAGCCCAAAAGCCTCATCTAAGTCTTGACAGGCGTTGCAACACGTGCGGAGAGTATATCTACAAGGGCAAAAAGTTCAACGCGAGAAAGGAGACCGTCGAAGGAGAGGATTATTATGGTATCAAGATATTCCGGTTCTACATTAAATGGTGGGTACTTCGTCTTCCAGTCCACTCACAGTCTGAGGCGTTAACTGCAACCCACAGCACTCTCTGTTCTGCCGAGATCACGTTCAAGACAGATCCTAAGAACACGGACTACTCCGCCGAGCATGGCGCCTCTCGTAATTTCGAACCTTGGAGAGAAGAGAAGGCTGTCGAAGAGGAGGATCGACTGGCAAAGCTAGAGGAGGAAGAGAACAACCCGATGAAGGCGTTGGAGAACAGGACGACGGACTCAAAGCGGGAGATGGACATTCTTGATGCGCTGCAGGACATCCGCGCTCGAAATGCCCGAAACGAGCGCGTAGGTCACTCGACGGATTTGTTGGAGAAGATTGGGGTGCAAGAAGATTGGGATGAAGAAGACGAACAGAAGAAGCGGGAGCAAGAGGAGGACGAAGCGCTGGTCAGGCAAGTCTTCTCTAAGGTCGCTGTCCCCACTGCTGGCCCCTCTCGCACCCCCGAGAATGCACCCACCGACCCAGATGCCGATGCTTTGTCACCTTCATCATCGACTGTCACCGTCAAACGAAAGGCGGACGACCTGGAACCAGAGCTCCACAGTCTCCTGCCCGAGTCCACACGAGCCATGATTTCTTCATCGTTGGTGACCATCGAGCCACCAAAGAAAAAGAAAGTGAACGCTCCCAAATCGTTGGGGATAAAGCTGGTCAAGAAACCCAAGGTGAAAGCGATCTCATGACCCTACATCAAACGGCGCTCGGAACGCCCCCTGGCGTCGTGTTCTGACTCTTACCACTCCGGGTTGTATTCTGTCTGTTTTAATTAATCATAATGGTGTACATTATTCACCGTCTATTTCACCTAGCAACTAGCACACCACCGACAGATATGTCAGTCTTGACCAGTTTTATAACCTGCTTGCGTGTAACGCTTACACGCAGAGAACGACCGTTTACTACTTATGTAGGGTCAGCAACGGAGACCATGATTAACGCTTGGGAAATTGTTCGCAAACTATCACCTGCCTCACCTGTCCTTGCCATTCGTGGTGTGCGAGCCAACCACTATCACGATCCATCGTTGACTAAGGGTTCTGAGAAGCCAGACAATAATTTGCTCATAAAAAGAGCAAAGCTGAGATCCTGGGCGGCTAGTATTAAGTACGCCGAAGCAATGAGTAGTACGACCGTATGCGATTGTTTAGACTGGACTTGTTGTAATGAGAACAGTACGCCATCAAATCGAGCACTTAACAACCGGTCAAGGTAGCTTGTGTTCGATTTTGAACGAAAAATGAACTTATCGAACATGTCAGTAACTGTGCTTGGCCACCGTGACTTCTTGGCCATGGACTCTTCACGAGAAGAATTTCCACGAGTCTCGGTTGATACACAACAGGACTGGCAGCGCATCAAAGCCAACTTCGCACAAGCGATCTATGCGCAGCTGGACGAGCAGCTTGCGCTCAGTAACCTCACCGGACAACGGTCGCTCTTCGCTGATCACGCCCAACAGGTCCTTTCACTGTTTTCATGTTGCCACTTCAAGCTAAATTATCCCGATGCTCACTGTAGCTTATAAATGCGACATTCGACATCGCACGGGCAAACGTACGTGTCAACGGCCGGAATCTGGAGGAGTTAAACGGGGACGGTAGAGGTGAGAGGACCGATGACCCCCAATCCATCCTACTCCCGCTCAACCTATGTGCCTTGTAGAGGTCGAGATTTTCGATGAGGCGCTTGATAGACGCATCTGGTCGCTCTCCGACCAACGTTTGATATCGGACCGCGAGATTGCGATCAAGCGGCGAACCCGGCCACAGGAAGTGGTCACGCTCCTGGAAGATTTACTTCAACGTCAACAGGCAGAGGCAGATGATACCAACGAGGAGCCTGGTGAAGAGGACGATCAGACTGATCAGCCTCACGTCGACGGTTCGCACTACAAATCTTCGCTGTGACGGGGAAATTACTGATATCTGGATGAAGAACGGCTCGTAGAGGCTGAAAGCACTTTCAAAGATATGTCTTCCCTATCGGAAGGATTACAGCAGGTGTGTCGCGTGCCTTTCAGTGTGTACCCGTACTCACCACTCGATGTTAGACTGCCCAAACGCAGCTCGAACGCTCGAAACGACTTCGCTCTGCCGACAAGGAAATTCGCGCTCTTAAGACTTGACAAACTCGAGCATCTACCGACAGGGTTCCTTCTTATTTGTAATCATACTGTATCTATTCTCAAGTCTGCCGGGGTTGTATCTCACTTAATATACCTGCCAATTGAACACTTATCTTACTCTGATCGAGCATCATGGGAAGAGGATCATAACGGAAAAAACGAGAGCAACATTCATGAACCTCTGAAGCCTCCTCTCCCGCCGCCTCGGCTGAATCCCCCGCGTCCTCCTCCACGCCCACCTCCAAAGCCGCCACCTCCAAAGCCACCCCTTGAACCACCTCGTCCGCGATCGCCCGACATACCTCTTCCACCACCTCTACCGAATCCGCGGCTTCCGCCTCGTGGAGCGCCGCGTCCGCCAGGGGCACCTCGACCTCGCCCCCCAGCTCCACCACGTCCACCACGTGATTTTTCTACGCAGCCCGCTTGAGTAAAATGCTCAGAGACTTTTAACGAAGTAGGAATACGCACTGATACCTGGACACAACGGACCCGATGCTCATAAACTAGACGCCCCAAGATGAAAATGAATGAAAACGGACCTCCGACAATTTTTGGTTTTGGCAGGAATCGCTCTATCGGCAAGAGCTTGTCCCCCGCGATGTACACCTTGTCTCCCTTCTTAAAACTGCTCGCGACCATGCCGTCGCCCATCTTTACAGAGAAATACACTTCGTTGATCGGTCCGAGGATCTCGTCCACCTTTCCGATGACAGATTTGTTTTGCAAGTAGATGGGTGCGTTGAAGTATGGAACCTTGTCTGCAATGAGGGACGAGCAAAGCATCTCATCTTCGACTGCGTGGATGAAGGATCCCATTTCTGTGAAGAGATATGAATAACAAGTAGGTGCGACAAGAAGAATCAGAGCACTCGCCGAAGACGCTGTCTGGCGGACCCATGTCTCGAGGTCCACCTCGGCCTGCAAAACCGCCTCGTCCTAGAGAAGAGAGGTTTGTGAGGGTCTTCAAGAGCTGCGCGTGACTTCTTACCCCCACCGCGAAACCCACCACCCCTTCCTCCGCGAGACATTTTTTTGTTTAGAGAGTGGAAGGGTGCGAGGACTTGAAGCACGGTATGTGCGGTGTTGTGGTCGAGGATGGCCTGTATATGCGCGCTTAGCTAAGGAATCGAATCACGAGAACGGACGCGTCGATCCTCGCACCGGCTCACTCGATCGACTTGCGAGTGGCGGCTGATTCCAGCTGCTAGACAGCTTTCCTTTGACCACCTTGTGCACTTCATAGCCCTCTGGGAGCGATGCCGTTGGACTCGAGGCCGAAGTTCTACGCATCTGTTGCATCGACTCCTGCGCAGCATTCCCCTCAACCCGACACTGTCTTCCTAGCCAGATCAATTTGGGACGAAGTCGTTGCTGAATCCTCACAAGGCAGGGCAGCTATATCCATCACACCTTGTCGTTCCCCTCCTTCTCACACTTCAGGCCGCGGTCCCTTACTGCCCTCCTTAATATGCTGGGCTATGCCGGACGAGAAGGTATTGACAGCCTTACAACGACATGCATTCACCTGAGTTTATATTTGCTAGGCTGTAGGACTGACAGTGCCCTCAGAACTTTTGGGAGAATACGAGAGCATCTTCCCTCCCGTCCAATTGGGCAGTCTCGATCACCGCAGGACTCATGCTATTTCCTCAGTCCGGCTAGTGCTTCTCAGAGAGCTGTTCGTACGCGCGCTGTCCAGGGATGCTTATGATTTCGCGAGGTCACATCCGCATGCTCTCGAGGGCTGGTTTTGCTCCGAAGATAAAATTCTTCGCCAAGGATCATCTCGCTCGCTGCGTTCGTCGGAACTACAGCTCTCTTCACCATCAGACTCTGGAGAGTCTCTTCTGAATTATCAGATTTTGATGACCGAACCTGTGCTTCAGGGATATGCTTCGCGGACAGAGACAGCCTTTGTGGTTTTGCCGCCGACTGAGAAAACGCCCATTGTGACTATCAACGGCACTGAACCATCACCACCACCATATGTCTCTGTTCAGGAAGACAGCGAAGACGAGGATCTTGAAATTCACGAAGACTTTCTTAGCAACACCCTCTCTTCTCGCCCCATTGATGCTGAGCTGCATGCCGGCTCGAATGGCTCTGCGGATTCCCTTTCGCGGCATGCACCGGGGAACGAATTTGCAGCGGAGTATCTGTCCAGCATCATAGATCCATCTTTAGATGACTGCACAGTGTATATTCGAACCGCGGACCTCAGCAAAGTCGGCATCCTCGATGGAGACTGGGTGCGTGGGTATATGTGTGTTGTCTTTGTACCGCATTTAAAGCAACGCGTTCATAGGCTATCGCCAGTAGCGCTTCTTCATCATTCTCGCGTCTAGTTCGAGTACGCGCCGACGACAAATTGGTGATGAAGCAGTAAGCCTTGCCGTGATAGCGTCTCCCATACCGCTCTCACCTCATCCATTAGCGGCCATGTCGTATGTTCTCCAATCCTGCTTCGCAACGTTTTTTCAGACATCGCCCCCTCGTCACCTCGCATACACCTTCAAGCAACTCCGGGAGGACGTCTTCAACCGTTGATACCAGCAGCAAAATCCATCACGATTGCGCGCGTCGCATCTCGAGTATCTATCAGTCGCGCGTATCAACAGCAGGTCCTTCAGGCTTTGAAGCGTTACTTTGATGGCACAAAGCGACTTGTGAAACGGGGCGATTTGTTGGCCCTTCAAGTGGACGCGAATGAAGTACACTCACGTACTAGTCAGACACTTGGGAGCGGGAGGAGTGATCCTGAAAATGCTATCTACGTCGAGTCAGCTCTTGATAAATTCATGTAAGATTCTGATGCTGACGAGACAGAGTAGATCTACGCCCACAAACTCGTCTCATCAAGCTGTGTTCTTCGTAGTGACCAACATTGATCATGACACACTCGCAGACAACGGCAATGATCTTCTCGGTTCAAACATGCACATAGGCTCTGTCGTAGGAGAGTTGGGTTGTTGGGTGGATCCTCTTGTGACCCGGATGATCCAGTCTGGGGTTGAACACCTCAGGGTTCCGAACGTCACTGAATATATGGGTATATCTAGTTTAAAGATATCTCAAATGCAAGCTTGCTCATTATTTTTTCGTAGCCCTACATCTTTGCAAGGCCCCAGTTGTCGCACCAGACGATTCTATGCCTAGTGAATCAGCAAATCATCAGGCCTTCCACCAGATGCTTGCACTTGCGTCTGTGGCATTCACTTCGCAAGCTATGACGTATGATCTGCCGATCTCGATATTGTTGAAGGGTGCGCGGGGCATCGGGAAGTTCACAACAGCATCATGGGTTGCTCAGAGCTTGGGAATGCATCTATTTGAGGTCCGTCTAACCTTTCCTCAAACGAACGGATCTCGAACTGACACGGTGCTTAGGTGAACTGCTACGAAATATTCGGGGAGAGCGATACGAAGGCAGAGGGCATCCTGCGTGCCCGTTTTGAACAAGCTATCTCGTGCTCTCCATGCGTCCTAGTCATTCGACACGTAGACGCCTTTGTGCAGTCTACGCAGCCCATAGAGCCTGGGACAGGTGAGTATATTTCCTCCTTCCAGAAGATATCAACTAATTTCATCGTACAGAGCCTAGTGTAGTGAGTGCTCTCAAAGAGCTCATCAATGATCTGTATGGTGCTTGGCGTCTGTCCGGGTATCCTGTCATTGTCTTTGGCACCACAAGTGAATCAACACGCGTTCCAGCAAGCGTCCTGTCTTGCTTCAAACACGAAGTTACATTCGAGGTAGATATATGCACTTGTTCAACTCGCCGGCACCCGAAATTCTGAGTCCCTCGAAAACCCAGGTCCCAGGAGAAATGGAAAGATTTGACCTTTTGCAATCGTTGCTTTCATCCAGTCATCTAGCTCCCGACGTATCCATCCCCATTCTTGCAAGACAGACCGCAGCACTAGTCGCCGCGGATCTGCAGGACCTTCTGATCCGGGCCAAAACAGCGGCGTTCGCTCGTGCACAAATTTCTACGTCGGTTCTTATTTATTTTACCCCATCTTGCACTAGCATCCCATTCACCTGACTTTGTTCTCGGTTTCGATGCAATAGATCAGATGATCACAGCGAAATCGACTTGTTCTGCGCTGGTATCTCGCTTGCTGCTGCGGACTTTGACGTCGCCCTCGGCGAAGCGAGGTCATCACACTCTCAGAATATCGGAGCACCCACGATTCCGAACGTGTCCTGGGACGATGTTGGTGGTCTAGCTCAAGTTAAGTCTGAGATCCTAGACACGATCCAGCTCCCTCTAGAGCATCCAGAACTGTTCGGCCAAGACCTAAAAAAGCGCTCTGGCGAGTCTTTCTCACTCATCTTACGATGTCTTGCTTACCGAGGTTCTGTCAGGCATCCTGTTGTATGGACCACCGGGAACCGGAAAAACGCTCTTGGCAAAGGCAGTCGCAACGTCCTGTTCGCTCAACTTCTTTTCTGTGAAGGGGCCCGAATTATTAAACATGTACATCGGCGAGTCCGAGGCTAATGTACGGCGAGTTTTCCAGCGCGCTAGGAACGCGCGCCCGTGCGTCATCTTCTTTGACGAGCTCGACTCGGTCGCACCCAAGCGAGGAAACCACGGGGATTCGGGTGGCGTTATGGACCGAATCGTGAGCCAGCTCTTGGCGGAGCTGGACGGCGTCGCGGCGGGCGAAGGCGGCGATGTTTTTGTCATCGGCGCGACGAACCGTCCAGATCTGCTGGATCCCGCGCTATTACGGCCGGGAAGGTCTGGCTATCCCATATCCTAATTTGCTTCCTACCTCATCCAAATTGGTTTCTTTTACTTTCTCAGATTCGACCGGATGCTGTACCTAGGGATCAGCGACACCAATGAGGCGCAATTGAAGATCATACAAGCGTTGACCCGCAAGTTCCGCCTTGACCTCGAGCTCGATCTCCAGGCCATCGTGGAGAAATGTCCTTTCAATTTTACGGGAGCGGACTTCTACGCATTATGCTCAGATGCGCTGCTCAAGGCGATGTCTCGCAAGGCTGAAGGCATCGATCGCATTCTCGGTGAGTCTCTCTTCAGCAAAGGGAAACTTCGCAGCGTATCCTCATAGTAATTTCAACAGTCGACCTAAACGCCGCACATACACGCCGTTTCTCAATCACGCCGCAATACTTCCTCGCCGAGATGGCCTCGCCCGCCGACATCGAGGTCACCGTTTCACAGGAGGACTTCGAGGCCGCATTGCGCGAGCTGACGCCGAGCGTCAGCCAGTCCGAGATGGACCATTACGCCACCATCCAACAGCGGTTCTCTCAGCCAGACTCTGATGTCAACGCGCTAGACGCCAAAGAGATAGACCAAGAAATCACTCTATCTGCGTAAACTAAATAGCTAGATGTGACATATATATACACCACACACTACATAATATTCTTCTATCATTGCGGATGGTACGAAAGCCCCGCGTGCCGCTCAAATCAGGAGCATATGTTTGTACAGCAAGACGCGCCATAAGGCGAAATCGTCATCGAGTCGTCGCGGGCACTCTGCTCAGAACCATCGGTTCGGCGTGAGCCCGACTTTGTCGAGGAGTCCCTTGAGCCCATCCGGCACGAATGCGCCTAACGATGTCGAGGCCTTGATGTGCACCGGCTTTCCCTTAACAGTCATACTGATCGGATGTCAATGTGTTGCGCTGCGACGCTCGCCCTGGGGTGACTCACGTGTAGGAAACAGCACCGTCTATCCACACCTCCAGCGTCGCCGTCGGGGACTCAGGATCCCGGGTATCGATCTCGATGGCAGACCTTGGGGACGGCGTGTCAGGACAGACCAGACTACAACCGACTCGACTCGGCGCGGCACGCACCATTTGTGGTTTCCGAGGGGAAGATACTTGAGCACCCTCTCCTGCGGGATCTCGACCTCGACCTCGACCTTCACGTCGACCCCCTCTGCATTCTTCTCCTCCACGACGGCGCTCCTCTGCACCGTGCTTTCGCTCTGCAGGCGCAGCGTCCGCACGAGCGGGATGTAAAACATGCTCAGCGGGCTCGTCGAGAACTCGAGCACGCGGTGCCCGTCCTTTCTCTCGCTGGTGAACTCGACGGCCGCGAACTCGTGACGGTCGCCGGACAGGAGCACGACGTTCGGGACCGCGTGCAGCGCGTCCAGCAGCGTGGCCTTCTCGAGCGCGAAGCCCGCCCACGAGTCGGCCTGCGCGTCGTGCGTCCACAGCGAGGTGAACGGGACCGAGGAGACGATGAATTTGAACGTCGCCGTGTTGTTAACCTGCGTCATCAAAGAACATTTCTCAGGTCGGATGCATAGTCAGGCGGAGAGGAAGTGCGGGATCGACAGACCTCCCCGAGCCACTTGTGCAGTGCGCCCAGCTGCTTGTCCCCGAGCATCGTCCGCGTCGTCTCCCCTTCCGTCTTTACATCGGACCGATAGCGCCGCGTGTCCATCACAAAGAACGCGGCGTCCCCGTACCTAAAATCGTAATAAAAGTGCTCCTTCTCTATAGGGTCAAAGTTGACATCGGCGTTGTAAATGCGGAACGCGTCCGAGGCGCCAGGGAAAGGCGTGAGCGAGTCGTTCGCCTGTCCCGCGAAATTATCGACGATCTGCTCCAAAATGAGCAAAACCCCGCGGGGTGTCTGAATTCAATCGGACGAAACTCTACGCACCTCGTGGTCATCGTATGTATGGAAGATCGCTGTGAAGGCAATCAGCGGTGCGCACAGTTGTAGAAGAGCGGGTGAGCACCGTACGTACGAAGCTGCTCGTAAACCTTTCTGAAGCTCGGGCTCTGGTAGTTCCGTCGATAGAGCCGGCGGTAAGCCTCCTTGTCTTCGCCAAAATACACAGGGACATCCGCGTAGATGAAGTCGCCCAGAAACATCAAGAATTCGGTGCGCGGCGAGCGCACTGGCGCTGTCAAATTCGCTGGTCCCTGGGAATCCCCGGTTGAGTTCGACTCCAGCTGAACGATGTTGTCGAGATCCAGTGGATCTGATGACGAGTCGTTGAGGCTTTCAAAGTCTGCAGAGTCGGTGGATGGCACTTCCGCCACAGTCTCCGCCGCAGGGTGCTTCTCCAAGGCCAGATAATCAGCTAGCAGATCGAACCCTTTGATTGTGCGGCCATGGAACGGCCTATACGGGAAGTTAGGAGTAACGCAAGAAGACACGACGAAACGGAAGTGGGAGCCGCCTGGCAATCGAGAATCGGGGAACGTCCTGAATCGAATAGGCTTTGCAGAAATTGCCGGGATTAATCCTTTATTTTCGTCGACCAAGATGTCTGTATCCCAGAAACAAACAAAACGACCGCTGTCTTAGGCAGCGAAAGACGACGGAGCGAGAGCCAACGCACATTCGTATTCTGTGCTGGGCCATAGGTCGCTCAGCTTCGTCGTGTTCGCCCAGTCGTGAGCAGACGTCAAGCTAAGAATGGGACCGTCGGTCCACACGTCTGGGGCGGTTGAGCGTTCGGCAGCATCGGAGGCTCTTCGCCAGAGAATGCGAACGGAGTGCGGGGATTCCTCGCTGCCATCGGTAGCATGATCGGGCCGGGGGTATCGCACGAACAGCTTGGCTGCATCGGGGTAGATGGCTCCTACGCGGGTGAAGGCGACGTGCGAGGCGGTGTCGAAGACGGGGTGAAGGGCAAACTCGGCGACGGCGAGAAGGATGGTGGTGTTGACAGCGAAATTGAGGAGCTTAGAGCGTTTAGAGGACGGGAAGGAGAAGAGGACGTCCCAGAATGTGTCTAAACTTTTGGGCTGAATATTCGATGCAGTGGGTTTGTTGTGTAAGGGGTAATAGGGGGTGTAACTCACGGGCGAAGAAATGGGAGGTTTCGCGTGTTTGACGTCCTTGCCGTCGCCCTTATCGCTTTTAGTCTCCTCCCGTACGGGAGCGCGCGAAGTGGATGCGAAGAGCGCAGGAAGCAAGTATGTGAGATAGAGCGTAGGAAGGAGGACCTTGTTCCACCGTGCGGGGATCTCAGGAATGGGCCCTAGTTAGTTACGTGGCTCGCTGCTGTACGAACCACGGAAGACTGACTATGCGCAGGAACAGCCAGGAGAAGAAGCGGAAGAGCAAGGAGGCGAGGGCGGAGACGTGAGACACGAGCGGAGGCATGCTGGGAGACGACCGTTGCAGCGAGCCAGGGGCCATCGCCGCAGATGGACCTGGCGCTCACCGGCGCAGCACACTGCGCCCTCCCGTCCTGCAACGAGCTCGACCTCCTCCCCATCCGCTGCATCTGCGGCACCCAGTACTGCAGAAAGCACTTCACCAGGGACGCCCACGCCTGCCCCGTCGACCCTGCCGCCCTCAGACCCGCCGCCGCCGCCGCCGCCGCTTTCGCCCCGCTCCTCCGATGCGCACACATCGCCTGCTCGAAGCCCAGTCTCGAGGCTTACATCTCCTCGAGCACCGCAGACGACCCAGAGCGAACATCTGCGCGATGTGCCCGCTGTCATCTCGCGTACTGCGCTACGTGCGTCCGACTCTTTCTCAATTCTATCCATATATTGATCCGCAATAGCCATCGCGCTCCCGTCTCCCACTCTTGCCCCGTCCCAGAATCTGCCTCGCCGCCGAAGAACCCATCCGCCCACGCTCTCCTCGCTAAACACTTTCCCTCCGCCTCCACCTCGACCGTCTCCCCCAAACCTACCTCCCCCCCGCGCCAACGCAACGCCCCCACAGATCCCAAGAAACTCGCCCAGCTCCAAAAGCTCGAGCTCATGAAGATGCGCCACCGCGCGCTCCCCGGCGATCCCAAAGACAGCACACGCACAGCGGTCCCCGTCGACCAGCGGCTGCACGTCAAACTCAGACCGCATGCCGCCGCTTCATCTCCTCTTGGCCTTGGAACCGGCACGAAGCCAGAGTCTGTGTTTTGGTTCCGCAAGGTATGCCACGTTCCGCTCTTCTCTTCGCGAACGGGTATACTTTGGTTGTCTGACAATTTTCCCAAGACGACAGGCACAGGCCGCGCGCTCGACCTCCTCGCGGACCACCTCCACACCTCCGCACCCGCAGGCCATGTAAGTCTTCTCAACTACTTCTCCCACGCGCCGCATCGTTCAGCCAATTGCATGCCTATCCGTATCTAGCTTCTACAGCTCGCGAAGATCTCCCCGACAGAGGAGGCCACTATCCTGCGCACTGACCAGCCGCTGGCCGACCAAGTTGAAGACGGCGCGCTCCTCTCGATCTCTACTATTCCCGTTGACGCCTCTGGAGTCCCTGTATGAGCACCTGTATGTATCACTGCCTGGTATCATGTATTGTCTCACCCCCTCGTATCATCTTAACATCGTTTCGCATTGGAATCCCCAATAACGCGCGCACACGCATGGGTGTGCAAGAGATAATCAGAGACAGAGACCAAATATATTAGAGACGAAAACGAAACAAGGAATCCATATACAATTAGTCAACAGCGGTGACGATATCGACATCGACAACATCAGCATTCACAAGCGAAATAAACAGAGGCGGACAGACATGCGCGCACAAATGAACGAATGAAAAACGAACAAAGAATGCTACCGTATCTAAAATTCACGGCCCAGAACATGGAACTGTCCAACGGCAACAAGGAAACCCGACCAACAATGACGCGCTCGCCGAGGACTCACGCGACCAGCGCGGCGAGCCGGCGAAGGTGGGATACGTTGAGGTACGCGGGGACGTATGTCTCGAGCCCAGACACCTCACGCGGCAGCGGGAGCTCGTACGGGCCGACCTCCTCCGCCTCGGGCAGCAGGAGGTGGTCGTTCCGGTCGTTCGCGACCACGCGCGACGCGACGATGCGGAGGATCTCGGGCGAGATGGGGTTCTGTGCAGGCATGAGTGTCAGTCAGTCGTTCATCAATTCTTCACTCGATGTGAAGCGCGACTGTGACGATGATCAAACGCACCTCATAGTCTGCGACGTAATAGTTCGTGCACATGCGCTGAATCTGCATTGGGCTGAGCATCCAGCACACGTCGTAGATGATCTCGATATCTGCCGCCGTCGCCTGTAAATGAAAAAATAAAATAAAATAAATGCAGAGAATCTCGCATCAGCCCACGACGCACCTTCTTGAGTTGCAACAGCTTGGTCGCTTGCATCAAGTGCTCGAGCTGCAGCGTGCCCTCGGGCATATCGTGTGACTTGCACCATTCCTCAATACGCGTGATGTTGTACTGGATCTGCATGGCTGCAAACAACCCTCGGCGTCAGGACGCAATGGCTCAAAATTCCATATCAAAGGCAACCCACCGCGTTTCCACGACGAAAAGTTCCGTCGCATGAGCAGGTCGTTGAAGCTCGTCACACCGATGAGCTTTAACAGCTCCGTCACGACCTGTTGCACGACGCTCTCCTCCATGTAATAGCTCTTCAGGCTCTTCCACACCTTGTTCAGCAGGTTCAAGATATCGTCCATGCTGAACGCCGGCTGGCTGTTCGAGTTGAACACGCGGTTGAACAATCGCCCGCCGCCATCGCTCGCGATGAAGCCCGGTAACGACTGGCTCTCGATCAGCGCCGGGATGACCATCTTCGCGAGCTTCTTCTTCGTCTCCGTCATCCATGTGTGGTAGATGTTGTACTCTAAGCTGTCCAGGTCATGCTTCACGACCGACACTAGTCGTTCGTAATCTGACCAGTCGAATGGCCGCACCGCGTTCTCCTCTCCCGGGCCGATGCCCTGGAGCATGTCCGACTCGGCGACGCAGATGAACGACAACATCTCATGAACGTTTGACAGCCAGTAGACGCCAGGTATGATCGAGTCCTCACCAAGGAAGGTCTGTGACAATCACCATAAGCATCACAGCGTGAACGATCACTACAATACGCACCATGACATGCGCCTGAACGGTCTGCATCACATTCGCCAGGAATCGCTCGCTTTCGGGTATAAGACCGTATTTCCACATCTCGTTTGTGACCAAACTGATGAGGTTCGCAGGGAACAAGATCTCTTTGACTGCCGACGGATTCGTGAGGCTCGGCAGAGGAATCTTGAGGCCTTTGATGAGGCCCTCCAGCACGTCTTCGTCCAACCGCTTGATGTCCTGTAGCAACCGGATCTTCTCCTCCGCTGGATCATCGTAGATATCCGACAGCCCATTTGACCCGCGGAACCGCGTCAAGCCGTCCTCGCCGTTATACGCAACGGATACCGCGCGGGGGACTGCTGCCTGGCTGCGCTTCACCATCGTCATCAGCTCATCTGCCGACGTTCGGTGGTCCGGCGGCGAAAGGGCATATATGCCTGCTGAGCTGTGCCGCCGCTGATGCCGCTGAGAGTGTGCGGTGAGTGGAGAACCGTTGGTCCCGTTGGTCCCGTTCGGCTCTTGATGATCTGTGGCGCGTAATGTGGGTGCGAAAGTCGGCGACACGGGAGGCTCGCGCGAGCCCTTGGTAAGGGCATTGAGGGCATACGCACGGTTCAACTGCTCTCGCAAGTTGCTAACCTCGTTCTTCAACGTCAAGATCACCGAGCTGTCCTCGGCCGACCGAGCAGGAGGCAAGTTCTGGAACTCCTTCTGCTGGGTCTCGAGCTCTTCAGCCTTGCGCGCAATCTCGCTCTCGAGCTTCCTGATCGTTTCCTCCTTCTCCGACACGATGGCAAGCGTCGATTCCAGGCGCCTCTCGATTTCCTCCTTCTGACGAAGGAGTTCATCGCGTTGAGAGAGCTCGGCTTGTGCGGTGATAAGTTCTGACTGGAACTGCTTCGCTCGAGAGTCCGCATCCTCGTGTCGTGTCATCCAAGTTTGTAACTTTTGCTCGACTTCGTTAAGTTTGGATTGCAGCTCCTTCTTCTCCTCGGTCCGTTTTTGGAGGTTCTGTGTGAGCTCCACGACTTTGTTCTCCAATCGGTACGAGATCTCTTTGAACTTGGAGACTGAGCGTGCTTCGGCCTTCAGACCCTTCAGTCGCTTGCGAGCTAACCGCCGCCGAATACATGATTGCAGGTAAACGACATGCTTGACATCTGCACGGAATGTTCGGCGCACAAGACTATATAACGGGCTCGTCAGTGCTTCTTGCTGTTTTTGTAGTAGTCGAGACTTACACTCCACGCAGAAGAGTTTGCAAAAGTATAGTAGCATGCTTGTGCTTTCTTTCTTTGAATGCACGACGAGCCTGCGCACCGCGAACGCCTGCACAAGAGATGAGATGGTGAAGTGAGTGGTCGAAACTGGGACGTACGACTCTGGAATCGGACAACAGCCAATCTGACGTCGACGAATCGTTTTCTCTGAACGAATGTCCGAGCAGCTTTCTGTAGCCGGATTGCAGCAGTTTCACGACGAACGTGCTGGACAAACCGCTTCGCTGTGATGCCTCGCCACCATGTCTGAATCTTGATAGTTGCCCGTCGCAGTTCCTGATAGTGTTTGACCGCCATATGTCTCCGCATGTTCTTTTGAACTACAGTGACCATAGCATTCAATCTGCCAGATCGGAACGATTCAAGGGCTGCAAGCATGCCAGCACGGAAGAAAATCTTCGTGCGCCCACTCTGATACTTATCAGGGTCGTTGATAGTCTTCTCGAGTATAAGAGAGCATAATGACTTGAGCTCAAGTTTCTGAATCATCGGACCCCATATAGTTGATGATACGAGCATGTAATATCTGTGAAAATGTGAGAAATATACAGTACTCATCAGGCGAGATCCCTACCGTTCTGCAAATTCCTCGTAAGTCCATCGCGTAGGGTATCCAGCGCAACTAATTCGGATGGTCTCAAGTACACCACAAGCTCGTAGCTGGCTCAAGACCTGTTGGGGTGTGAACTTCCAGGCTTCCTTTTGCTCATTGGGCTTGATGCATCTGATATAGTGCACGTTTGTAACGCTAAGGGTATCCATCAGATTGCTCAATGATGCTTTGAAGATTGAGGCTTGAGTGGGCTTCCGGACGGCGGCGCCTGGCCGTTTGGCGCCTGACGACGCTGAGCTTACCAGAGACGAGCGTCCAGGATCCGGAATCAGCGATTGTCGACGAGAACCTCCACTTGCAGAATCGGAAACTGCAGGTGATGCGGGATTGGGGCTTTCTGGAGGCTTTGTGGACGCAAGAGCAGCATCAAGAACTTCCCGCAGGAAAGGATTCTTGGTCGCTGCGAGCAAATTCATCTGTTCGTCGGGAACAGTGTCGCGATTCTTCTCCAGGAACCCCTCCACTTCATAGGTGACATCTAAGGCATAGTGAGCGATTGTGAAAGCGGAGCTACCAAAGCGAGGCTTCTTGAAGACCTCTTTATTCTCCGGTTTGTTGAGTTGGCTGTAAAGCTTCTGGAGGAATGATGCATCCGTGCCCGACGGCATACGGGCCTCTTCGTCAAGAAGAGCAAGCACACCGAGCTTGCCCTCAATAACATCAATGCAAGGTTGGTTATCCGAAAAATCGATGAACGTCCAATTGATTTCCTCCTTCACGTACTCTTCTTGCTCGAGTTTGAAGACGTGGGCATTGAACTGTAACTCAGTCAGCACCGTGCCATGTATATATATAATATGGCGGACAGACCTCCTGCTGCAATTTCTCATTGGCGTAATTGATGCTGAATTGTTCAAACGAGTTCTGGTGCAAAATAGGTGAGAGATTGGCCTAGAAATGAGTCTCATTGGACCAACCTTCTGGAAGTGCTCAAATCCGTAGATATCCAGAACGCCAATGAACATTTCAGCCCGCCTCTCTGCCTCACCGTTCTCGCCAGCTAGACTCTCGTTCACGATTGCCACAAGCCACTCGAACAGGCAGACGTAGACGAACTTCGCAACACTATCCCTGACAACTGTGGCCTGTGCAGCATTGAGAGAGGTGACGATCTTCTCCGACCGAGTAGTGATCTGTTTCTTTATCGTCCATTTCTTAAACTCTGCTTTGTCGACGCCCAAGAACCGTGTAGCCAGCAACAACGCACTGTCATTGTCATCTATGGCGGAATCATTGCGCATCGCCGTGATGCCGACGTTGCCAAGATGGAGTAGTGCAGAAAGCAACCTAAAAACTGCCCATTGCTTCTCGACACTGATGCCAATAGTGGAAAGTGCATGCTGTGTCTGCCGGAACTCCTCTGCGTCGTCTACCCCGGGTATTGGGGTTGATTGTGGACCGCCCTGTTTGAGGTAGTGGAATTTGGTGATATCATTGTCTAGTCCTAAATCCTTGCGTTCCTTGAGTGGCGCACCAGCGCAAAGTTGGTAGAAGATATGGTAATTTCGCTCAGTAAGAGGCTGGAAGACGATGCGGGAGCGCTCCAAGAGGTATGTGCGAATACGTGCACCAACAATCTCCTGCTTGCCGTCAAAGAGGATCTGGGGAGATAACATGAAGTGAATACAGCGATGTACGAGATATTATACGCACCTGGATGTACTTCCCGAACCGAGACGAGTTGTCATTGCGCGTCGTCTTGGCGTTACCGAAGGCTTCAAGCGCAGGATTTGTAGCGAGAATTTGACGTTCAACCTCACTGGACTCATCTAGCGAAATCTTTGTCCTCGCTTTCGTGGCCGCATCTGGAGGATTCACAGAGGCAAGATATCGCATGATGAATTTGGCCTATGATGTGTTAGATTAAACACTGGAGGGTCAAAATGAGCATAATTCACCGATTCGGTCTTTCCAGCACCACTAAACACATGAATTCAAACTTGAGATTGCCGAATGAATCACAAACAAACTGATGTACGCACCTCTCGCCTGATACGATTATCGTCTGGCCCATACCCTCTTTTCTCATTGCTGTGTACGCATCTTCGGCAATGGCAAATAGATGCGGCTCTAGCTCCCCTCTTTTCCGTCCACTGTAGGCTTGAATGATCTCAGGGCCGTACATTGTAACACGCTGGAAGGGGTTGACGGCAATGAGCACGATACCGCTATAGGTATATATGCTGTGTTGTGCATAACGATTTCGGATGGTATGCAGAACTATACCAACACGGTCAAATGCGAAAGAACACGGATACTTAATAGCAACATTTACCTGAAGGCTCATTAAGGTGAGATAGCGTAGCCAGATCATCCGCGGTCTCCAGAAGAGGTGGATTTCGTAATGGCGGGAGTGAGTCCAGCCCTGATTTAATGTCATTAACGGTCGTGTCCATATTGATTTCCTAGAGGAGAATAAGAGCAGTGGTAAGGCAACATCACGTCAATGATCCCTGAACTTGGTATGCGCACCTTTCCACGTTGGTCCTGAAAAGACAGTTTGATCTTGTCATCAGCACCTCTGACGACATTGGTGACCTCCGCAGAGATCCATCCTTGCTCCTTGTCGGCGAACCAAACTCTGGTTCCCTTGCTATAGATGTTTTCTGCCATGGGCCAGACGGTCGTCGTGAAGATGTAGCTTCTATATTCGACAGCCTGTTGTTCATCGTTTTCCCACGCCTCGCGTGGCATTCACGTAACGACATCAGCAGCTTTCCAAAACTCTCTCAAGAATCCCCTCTCGTGAACGCATGAATCCTATATGAATTCACGGCGTCGACAAAAGCAAGGCAACACCTCTCCTCGTTGCAGAGTGTTCAGTAGATGCATTCTATGAGGGACCGTGCCGGACAAAAAAATCGATTGAAATCCGCCTTTCTGATGATAAATCATGATTTGGAATAGAGTACACAAACCAATGCAGCTTCACTCTTCGACACGGGAAGTACAAGGAAGTATTAGATCATCACACAAGATAATACTAGTAGAGCACTACGCTGAATATCATGGGCAGGAGAACATGAATTGGTTAGCCTTTAGTACTTCAGTGCCCTAGCGATGAGCGTTGGACCTATCTTGGGAGCAAGGAAAAGTCAATGCATCAACAAATAACTTCAGTGATATCAAACGGCTAATGCAGGCAGAGACAGTATCGCCCAATATTAGAAGGGCCCAACAGGTGGGCATACGACGCTCAGCACTCGCTCAGCGCAACAAACGAGATGAACGCGGATATACATGACTATCACGTGAACATCAATCTACATCACGGGACAGGTACGCCCTTGTCCCCTCTCTCTTTGGCTGGCGTAGGCGGAGTCAATATTACTTGCATTATCTCGACATTGTACCCCCTTCCTGTATCAATATCAAAGACCACGGGCTGATCAGGAGAGAGCGTGATTGAAGTTTGTGAAGCTTGTGACAGCGGTGTGGCTCCTGATTCCTTCTCTAGAGCTTCTCCCAACATGCTATCGTCAGAGCGCGTGTTTTCACAGTCTCCACCATCCCGCCCCGCGTCGTTTTGTGCAAGGCGAACTTGGCTGCGCACGCATGCATGAAGCAAAAGAAGTAGAAGCGTGACAGAGAGAAGTCCGACAAAGACAGCGGCTACAATGACTGCTTCGTTCCATTCAGTGTCTGCTAATAGGTTAGCCGCAAAGTCTGCTCACAGGGCACAATAGAACCGTTGGTAGATCCTGCCATGATACTTTGTGAGACAGAGTGGGTGTTATACAAAAGAGTGGAGGTTGTTTTGAGAACGAGAATGTACACGGTTTGAAGGAGAGAGCGCTGGAAGAGTGTTCGATCAAGTCACAACACCACGTGGTTCAACAGTGATTTATTCAAGTTATTCTTCCATACCGAGCTCGATGTCGACTTCTCAAAGCCTGTCGGTAGCGCCAATGTCCGAGCGGCATGATGGTTGCCATCATTCAAAGGCAAACTCGAACCAGGAAACGCAATCCTCTTGTAAACCCATCCTCCATAGCTGCCGCAGTAATTAGTACCTCCAAGCGGGTCACAGCTCTGGCTTGATTGTCTCCTGGGCTCTGACCTTATAACGTGAGAATAAGTGGAATGGGTGTTTTCAAGTCGTCAAGACAGGATAGACGTACTGGTTAGACGACTGGATCAATTTCCTCTATCTTCGTCGCTCCATTCATCAGGCTCTCCGACTCCATAAGTCTCTGGATCGCCCGAACAACGGATCTCTGTGCACGCAGCGATGGAAATAGCATGCAGCTGTTCTTTCGTGATGTGACATTTCCTGATATCGAGTAGCGAAAGGTCGAGGCCCAGCTCCCGTCGTCGAGTGAGAGCACTATGTAATTTCCGGAAAAGCTGCTTCTCACCCAACGGGTGAGAAAAATGAGCATGTGAAATCACTAAGGTCTTCAGGGTGTGGAGGGGCACCAGAAGATCAGCTGCATTCTGAGTAGACGACTCCATGGCATTGACACGAGGGAGCATGTTTTCCCACTCATCCGCAAAGGTATACATGAGGTCATGCGAGACGTGAAACGTTTCGAGTTTTTGAAGCGAGGCAAACAGAACTTCCCAGTCTCTACGCTCCATGGAAAACTCTCCTGCCATTTTGAGCCCCTTCACGGTCTCCAGATGTAACGGGTCGAGTAGCGTCTGCACGACAAGTGTGATCGGGATCAGAGGCAAGGCCTGCGCGCGCCAACAAAATCGCAAAGCGAATCGGTGTTTGTGAGATGTCTGGTCCCATTTCGAAAGGAGAACCTCGACGTCGGATGACGCGCCTTGGAGAAGATCGACCACCCACGATGGGTTTGTCACGCCAATGCCTCGATGCCCACACTGCTCCTCCACCATGGCTGACACAACAGGGAGTGAAATCCTGAGATTCGCATGAGCTGGATTGTGTCGGCATGATATGAGGACGGAAGCTGCAGGTGGAATGACAAAGTATCGAATGAGGTTGCTGGTATCGATAACGAACCCGTCTAGACTTAGCGCCTCCATGTGAGGAAACTCGAGAAGAGGGTGCTCGCTTATCAAAGGGGGCAGGGCACTGGTGGTTTCGGGGATCATCGGTATTGAACGGTGAAGAGTAAGGATTTGAAGCTTAGAGAGGCACCGCAACATGCTGAGGAGATCATGAAGTGAGGGTCGAGCCTGCAAAGGGGTATCGACGATAGCAAGATAGGTCAAATCCTTGCTGAAAAGATGTGATCGCCAGCTGATGCTACACCCTTCAAGGGTTAGGCTACGCAAACGCGGTGCTTTACCCGCAAAGATATCTTCAGGAATGGTGCAAGGCCCGCGATTTGTGATTCGTAGCTCAAGTACCTCCAGCAGCGGAGCAGGACAATCCTTCAATGTAAAAATTAGTCCATTAGCCGTCGAAGGAGGAGTTCTGAGGCGCATAACGCGTGCGTGATGTGAATGGGAAAGGGCAAGATCTACGCGCGCAGAACGAGTGCGACCTGATAAAGAGTCATCAACGTCAGCTTCGATCACCAAAGGTGCTTCTCTAGAGCGAGCGAGCATTATAGTCGTCCACGGAGGAGGGTCAAACATGATGTGTGTCCACAAAAGGGCGCATCCAATGGCGGCTTCGCGCCATCTACGACATACGTGAGTTATGTGAAGCCACGTAGGAGGTTCGTCCGTAAACCTTTTGGCAGGGAAGAAGAGGAAGATGGTGGTGAGCAGATCAAGGGGAAGTTTCGAGATCGGTGCAAGGGCGTTTCGATGGAATAACAAGGCGGGACGTTCATCCTGATTTAAGGTGGTGATGTTGCCGATGACTGCTCGTTGTCGAGCAAAGTCGGATTGCATCTGCAAATCATGATGTTAATGCTGTCGAAGGAACAGCCGTTGGTGCTCACCATGTCTCAAACAGCAGTGACAAAAAGAACAGGAAGACGACGGTCGCCTGGCCGGAAGACTTGTTGCCACTTCCCAGTTCCGGAACCCAGCACACTCCCTTCATCTGTTCGACTACCATTGCCGCCTCTCCCTTCTCTTCCTTTATACCCTTTCTAGAGTGCTATATTTTCCACGATTCTCTAACGACGGCAACGCTATTTTCACTTTGTTATGATGGAAAGTCTGTTCGGCAAGAAGAAATCTCGCCCACGCCAGTCCTCTGTATCTACCGGAGGCGAGTTGCGTTCCATGCCATACGACAGAGTTCCCCCAGGCTCTCCGTTGCCCATTGGGTCGTCTTCACAAGGCTTTCGCTCCGCCGTCCTCGCCAACGCCATCTCTGCACCCATCACAAACCCCACGCTCACCACTAATGGCACCGACCTCAACCTCAATACCATACAACGCGTCAAGGCAGAGCGGGATCTTGTCTACGCTGCCAACAATGTCTCCACGAGACCAAACTCCCCCCAAATGTCCCTAGTGACAGATGATTCGTCGACTTTGTATAGCGACTCCGCTGAGTCCCCTTCGAAGCCCTACACACCGACTGCGCGCCGACTACGCCAAAGTGAAAGCTCTGGCAGACGAAGTCCTTCTTTGGTCGACTTTGGCCAGTATCCCTCCCCAACTTCCCCTCACCCTCCGCTTCCGCCTCAATCCGCATCCTCCAGTACGATGCGCCCGTCCTCTACTTTTACAACGCGCTCCGACGGCAATCGTGCTTCACGTTACGCCGCCTCTGTAGCTCCATCCGAGAGCCATTCAGCCCACTCACATTTTCCCCACTTTCATCGTCACGGGCCTCAAGATGACTTTTATTTCCCCCGCCCCGAGAGCGATGCCGAGATCGAGGCGCTCTTCGAGAACATCATGCGCACGCGCGAGATAGGATCCCTTCCGTCTTTGTCGATAGACCAGAAATGGCATATGGTGGAAAGCGATGAGCGGATACGTTGGAAGGAGGAGAAAATGAAGGAGGAGCAGTCGAAGAAGCAGCAGGAATTGGGCAAATCAGCACCCATAGATGAGGGAACGCCGGAATGGTATTTGAGGAAGTTCTTGGACAAAACCATCACAGCCAAGCAAGCCTCTAGCTTGCTTGTTTCCTTGCGCAGTAAGGAAGTGGGGTACGTCTGCCATACGTGACATGCACAATTTTTGCTAACCTAAGATTGGACTATTCATAGTTGGTTTCGTCAATTTATTTCAATACAGGGAACGCCGGTATTGGCGCAAGCACTTGCGCATATCAGCCGTAAAGGCCCTCAAAGGTACTTTCTCACCACTTGTCGTTGAATCTAGTTTGAACTATCAGTAACAGACGAGATTCCGATGCGGCACTTGAGATTGAAGTCGTCCGTTGTTTGAAGCAAATTTTGAACCATCCGGTCAGGAACACTGAAGCTCTACTAATGAAAATTTTGGTACTGACGATGTTATAGGCTGCAACAAATGAAGCGTTAACACATAATCAACTCGTCACTCAAGTGGCTTCCTCGTTAAATTCGCCTCGGATAGGTACCCGAAAACTTGTCCTCGAACTCCTAACTTTCTTAGTGTACTGGAACACTGAGGCCATCAACCTTGCTATATCTGGTCTCGAGGCCCTGAGCGTTGCGAATAATGAAGGAGACTCGCCTTATGCCTTCTGGTTCAAAAGCATGGAGGTCTCGCTGATGGGTCGAGGTAAGATGGGCAGTCTGGTCGGTGCGAGTGAGGATATGAGAAAAAACGCCGGCGGGTTGGAGGGATCTCTTAATGAATACGCGGTAGGTCTTGCTTATTGAACTCGTCATGCTCTGCTCACGGCATCTTGCACAGTTATCCAATTTCTTCCTCATCAATGGTATCATGGACGGCATAGACGACCTTGACTTGCGCCTCCATCACCGTGCACAGATGGAAGCTGCTGGCCTGCAGCGTATTCTTGAGCTTTGTCGAAGCTTTGGCCTGGATCAGCTGGATAAGCAATTAGATATCCTTCAAGACACAATCGATTATGACGAACAACAACTTCGGGAACGTCTGGATCAGGAGGTCCTGCGAGATATGAGGAGCTTGGAGGACGTGTACGGCGCTCTCAAAGCTAGGACGGAAGATTCGAAGGCTCACGACTACTTCCTATCTATGATGCAGCACCTACTCCTCATTCGGGAAGAGGGGCCAGGACTTGTTCACTACTATCAGCTACTCGATTCACTGGTCACGGATGTGGTCATGGACAAGAAACTTGCCAATGGAGAGAATCGATTGGGCCAGTCGGTCGAGCGCATCATCGCTCAGTTTAACGACGCAGATCAGTACCAGACTCTGGAGGCAGAATCCGCCAAAGTCCGTGCAGAAGCGCGCCGACTCCAGCTGGAGAAGGAGTCATTGGAGATCGAACTTTCACAGGGCAGTGAGGGGCTCGTTGGTCAATTGAAGGAGAGGGTTGCGCATCTGGAGGAGAAGCTTCAAGTTTCACGAGAGAACACCATTCGCCTTCAGGGCCAACTCGAGACGCAGAAGACTGGGTACGAGGAACAGATCGCCCAGCTCGAGGCTCAGATCATGGAGCTTTTCCGAATGCTCCGTGAAGTCGGTAGGGGTGTAGACGAGATCCTTGGTGACGTCGACAGCAAGATGGACCGCAAGGCACTCATGGAGACGCTCGAGCGGCATCTGCAACGGAATAAAACTATCGATATACTCGAAGGTCGAGACGGTGACCGCCCTCAGCGCAAGAAACGGAAGGACGGGTTCGACGAGAGTGAGTCTGAGGATAGCGAGGCGACACCTGGAAGGTCGAGCCTTGCGCGACGTCCACACTCAAGGAAGAACGGTAAGCCGTCAAAACCAACGCGTATGTCCGAAGCGGCGAATGGTAGGACCTCTCAATTCATGGATGCCGATGAGGCAGACGTGCAGGAGCAGATTCAGCAGCAGCTGGCTGCGGGCGTAAAGATTGTATGTATGATTTCAACATCGTGTGTTTCAATTCTAAGATGTGTGATGTATTCATCTATTTCCATTCTATGTGGGCAGTATGCACCCCGGGATGGACCTGTCTTCAGCCCGAGATCTATCAATCGCTCACCACGGCGGAAAGACTCTCGTCGTCTTGCTGAAGACAGTCCGCTCATGCAGCGATCGCACAAATCGCACAATCTACTTGCTGCGCCTCTGGAAGATCTGGCAGAAGCTAGCGACGGTGGTTCCACCCGTCCTTCGTCAACACGTGCAGATGACCAGGATGCAGAGAGCGAATACGACCGTTCGACACGGAGCGGATTCACCAACTTGACCGAAGATACCCAACCGACATCGGTGACATCATCCATAGTCGACAGCGCCCGTCCATCAGGGGGCTCGTTTGCAGAACAGCTCAATAAACATTTCGCAGCCAGAGCCAAGGGTGGTCGCCCGCCATCCGCTTCCAGCAGCCCTCAACATTCGCCAACGTTACCACCTTTGCCTGAAGAAGCTGATTCTGGCTCAGCCCTGCCGCTGCCGCCGCCACCACCACCACCCCCGCCGCCGCCACCACCGCCGTTCGGTATTGACGGGGTTTCGTCCCCTCCCCTCCTCCCCCTCCTCCCCCTCCCCCTCCCCTCCTCCTCCCCTCCCCCTCCACCGCCACCACCACCTCCTGGGAGTCTTGGCCTCATTCCCACATCAGGCGCACCACCACCGCCGCCGCCGCCGCCACCTCCTACCAAGGGATGGGCCACGCCAACATCTGGACCCAACTCTGCACGTGCGTCTATGTTACTGGGTGCGAATCTGAACCTGCTACTTTCTGCGCGGAAGGGCATGCCCGTGACGCCCAGCACAAAGATGAAGCAATTGCAGTGGGATAAGCTGCCGCAGCAACAGGTGTCAAAGACCCTATGGAGCAACGAGGAGCCGTCAAAGGAGCAAGAAATGCTGGCGAAGCTGTCGAACGACGGGATCTGGCTGGAGATGGAGGAGGACTTCAAGGCCAAGCAGCTCGTCATGAACCTCTTAGGTATGCTCTCTGATATCGCTACTATGACCCTCTAACAGAGCTTCCGTTTGCAGCCCGACAACGACGCGCGGATCTGAAGAGCGTGCTCGATCCGCAGACCAAGAAACGTGTCGGTAGGTACAATTCACCGTCTCGTGACAGTTCTACCCTGAGAGAGCGGTCCCACAGAGATTCTCATCCAGCGAGTCAAGAAGCTCGCGCCAGAGGAGGTCGCTCAGAAGATCAAAGAGTTCGATCAGGACGTCTGCACTCAAGTCTTCCTCAGTGAACTCAAGCGCGTCGTGCCCACACCGGAGCAGGTCAGTCCCTCTGATTACTCGGCTTTGGTTTGAGCTCATCCTTGTAAATTGCTCAATAGGTTGGCAAGCTCAACGTCTACCGCAATGCCGACGCCGAGGAGCTCGCTGGTCTACACTCTGCTGATCGTCTCATGGTCAAACTCATACAGATTGATCGCTTGGGTCCACGAATTGAGGGGATGCTGTACAAGATCTCATTTGAGGAACAGTGGGCTCTCTTGGACGATGCAAGTATCACATCAAGGGTCGTCTACTTAGACTGAAGCTAATACTCACCATCTCTAGGGTGCCCGCAAACTTTCACAAGCTGGCAAGGCGCTGCTTGGTGCGACTCATTTCAAGGAACTACTCAATGTATGTTGTGCTTGCAGCCATTAATAAGTTAGACTTACCCAGTCATTTTAGCTTATCCTCATGATCGGTAATTTCATGAATGGCACCGGAATAAAGGGCGGTGCATTTGGCTTCCGGGTCAGCAGTATCAATAAGGTGGGCAGTGCGCGATCCCTTCTGCTCTCAGTAGTAATATCGAGGTTGTCCCCGCTAGCTGGTGGACACGAAATCCATGAACAACACAACCCTCTTGCACTTCCTTGAAAGAACAGTCGCGAAGCACTTCCCGGACATAGAGCAGTTTGTGGAAGAGCTGGCCAAACCTGCTGAAGCTTACCGAGGCAAGTTCTCTTTTTCTTCCTTGTTCGGTGATTTGTTGCTGAAGATCACTCTCTAGTCAACCTGATCGACGTCCGAAAAGGCCTATCTGAGTTGAGAGAGGGAATCAAGACGATCCGGAGTGAACTCCACGACCACTTCTCTGAGGTCGAGCAGAACGACCGGTACTCGAAGCAGATGTGGAATTTCCTCGGCAAAGCCACACGTCAACTGGAGGATTTGGTGGATGATGTGAATAATGCCGAGACGACGTTCACCGAGGTGGTGAGATACTTTGGTGAGGAAGACAAAAGTCTCTCATCATCGGAGTTCTATGGCATTTTCAAGACATTCATAACTTCGTATCGGGTTTGTTACAATCATATGTTCCAGCTGTGCCGCCACATTACTGATCCTGATTCAACAGAAATGTCAGCTTGACAATCGCACTGTCGCAGAGGAGAAGCAAGCTGTGGAAAAGCGGAAGCAGGCGCAGGAGGAAATGAAAGTCAACCGTGCCAAAGCGCGCGAAGCGGCAAGCGCACAGGATCTTGAGGATACGGCGGCGCTCGATAACCTGCTAGAGAAGCTGCGTAACGGTGACAGTGTCGGTCGTCGGATGCGCCGTGGCCGAACAGGTGCGGCAGCGCGGCCACCGGAACCACTGACGGTCTCGACGGAGGGATCAATCAACGGAGGGGGGACAGACACGGCGGATATTGCGCGGGACATGCTGGCGCAGCTGAAGTCGGGCGGGTTCGAGACATTCGTGCCGACGTCGCCAACGATCAGCGCCGCACTGGCGCCAACTACTCGACGGCGGAGATTACGTGCGGAGACGATGGCCGCAGAGCTGGCGGCGGAATTGGAGGCCGTTGGGGAGACTGTGGAGGAGGAACTCATACTGTCGCCGGCTGGCTCGGCGGTGGAGGTTACGGACACGGCGGGGTAGGACCCTGGGCATTGACGATGACGCTCAGTAGACTGTGATTTTATTATCTGTAATATCTGATTATGTTTTGATTATTCTATCCTCGCTATCGATGTCCGGAACCTTTGTAGAACGACCGCTTCACTTTGAACATTGGTACTGAGCGCTGAGCCATGAGCACAACGTCAAGCGCGAGGACCACTCTATGAACGACTCGGCTGACTCATCCACGAGCACCCTTATTAGCCCAGACGGACTTTGCTCGTTCCGCATCTCTTTTCACTCTCGACCGCGACAACGACCCAAGTAGAACTTGCCATCGCCGTTTGTCATGTTTGTCCCAGCAGCATTCGTTCTTTCTCTCGCCTCGCTCGTTACCGCTCAGTCCACCAACCCCACCCTCGAGATAGAGGCCATCCAGGCCCACTTCTCCAACGCCGGCCTCGTCCCCTCGCTCCTCCCCACCTTTGCCCCCACTGCCTTCTTCAATCTCTCCTACTCAGGCGTGGGCGTCATCTCTCCCGGCCAAAAGCTGACCAAAGACCGTGAGTTCATGACTCGCACAAACGACGCGATTCACCTGGCTAACCCCGCGCCGACCTATGCGCGTGCGCGAAATCTGCTAGAGGTTGCGCCGACGCCTCAGCTCACTGTTACGCCCGCGAATGACACCGTCAAGCTGGAGGGAAACTACACGCTCGTCATGGCTGATGCTGATGTTGTCGGTACTGATGAATCCAAAGGACAGACCCGCCACTGGCTGGTCAATGATGTCACGCTCGCCGGTGTGTCCCGCCAGTCCATGCACCCTACACACGCTGATTGCCCCCTTTGTTTCAGGCTCGTCTCCCTTCAACGTGTCCACAGTATCCGGTCTGGCGGTCACAGAGTATGCAGGACCCGCTCCAGCGTCGGGCAGCGGTGCCCATCGGTACGTAATCCGCGCCTGCTCATCTCGGCTCAGCGCGATGACAGCTTCCCACAGCTACGTCATCCTGCTCCTTCCCCAAGGCTCGGACTTCACTCCTCCGGCGAACCTCTCGACGGCCAACGTCGGCGTCTCCGTCTTCAACCTAGAGGACTACATCTCGGTTCGCACTTCGCTTTCTCCCTGACCCTCGCTGATCGAATCCCCGCCGTGTCCAGACCAGCAAGTTGGGTGCTGCCGTCGCCGTACGTTCTTTTTTTTGGCTTGGCTGAGATCACGCCGCATGCTCACCTTGCATCAGGGCACGTACATTACCGTGGAAGAAGGCACAGCTACGGCCACTCCCTCTGCGACGTCCACGGTCGTGACATCGACTCTGCCTGCCGCCCACGCGTCAACGGCCGGGACGACCGGTGCGTCTGGTACCGCGAGTAGCACCGCCAAATCGACCACCAGCACGGGGAATGCTGCGATGAGCGCGCAGGGCCTCAGCACGCCCTTGGCCCTCCTCGCCGCCGCCTTCGGTATCATCATCATGTAGGACCATTGCCCTGTAAAAGATACCTGCCTTGCCGTAAGTTGGACCTACGTACCTGTTCTCACTTCACGCAGACTTTGATGTCTTCGAACTGTCTCTTACTGGAAGTATCAATGAATCCATCCTAATAAACCAAGCGCTGTACTTATCGCGTGACGAGAGTAAGATAACAATATGCAGCACGGGATCGCAACAGTGATTCGACGATGCACAGCGGAAGTGAGTCCACACATGGGCGATCGGACGACAGCCGCCCTGCCCGACACTGTCAATCAACTGCCATACCTCTCCCTGGCCTGTTTGCGAAGCATTCAGCGACTTGCTCACAGTTGCACAACCGTCTCCTCCTATCGAGATGGAACCAAGAACTCACCGCATCCTGCGCCATGTGCACGTACCCCGTGTATCCATCAGGGTACTTGCCAACCTCTTTTGCCTTGCTCGCGCCCAGACCCGCACCAGCAGCGTACAGCGCGGTCTTACTGCTCGGTTCCGAACGTCAGCAACAAGCAACGAATACGTGGACCACAATAAAGCGTGAAAGCAGACAGCCTTACATGGGATCGACCCTGCCCTCTCCATCCGCCCCAAGACCGGTGCCCTCCTTCCATCCCATCATCTTCAGTAGCTTGTTGCCCACGTTAGTCTCGTCCTGGCCAGGGTTAGGAGGCGGCAAGGGCGGCGAAGGTGGAGGTGGCGGGCCCTCTGCGAACCGACGCATTTTCCGCTTCTCCTCGGAACCTTCGGGCATCGGAACATCTGGCTGGTTGTGCATGACCCGCCGCTCGGACGCGCGATCGCGGTATTTCGGCTGCGCTGGGGAATTGGAAACATTGGAACTGGATGCCGCTAATGCTTTCGCAGCGTTGGCCTTCTCGCGCGCGATGTCGCGCAAGTTCGCGTCTTTGTAGTTTTTCTATCAAATAGGGTGACCATGAAATGTAAGAAGTGAACGCCGAAGGGAAAGCATGTAAGACAGAGCCAGGTCTATACCTTGTGCAAGTCGGACTCTTTGTTATGCCGCTTCAGTTGCTCCAACGACTTGAACTGGCGCGCGCACAGCATACACGCGAACTTAGCAGTATCAGAAAACTCAAACTCGGACTCGGGCGGCAAAGGCGTCGCTGGCTTCGCCTTGACCTCGGGTGTGACCTGCTTGATTGGGACAACAACCTAAATTCCGCCTTACATTGAGCCGGATGAATGCTGCTGCCAAACTGAGAGGAGACATTACCGGAGTCGGCACGGCGGTCGAAGTGGTGGCGGCGGGCGCGTCGGCGTTGAAACCTTCTTGCACTTGATTCCACTTCGTGATGTTATTGGCAATCTGTAGAGCAACAGTCAGTCATGAACAGTCGCTAAACAGCTGGCTTGAAACGCACCTTCTTGCTGGCAATCATCGGAGCCACCTTCTTGGCCGCAGCAACTGCATGGCATGAACCATCAATAAACGCATCCACAACAAATTGTCTCCGTATCTCAGAGTATGAGACAAACCCTTGGCGTCATCATTCGCAGAGGACTTCTCCACATTAGCATCATCGTTTGTTCCTGACTCATCCGTCATCGAGAATCCTAAGGCCAAAGGAGCCACCGCTTTCGCTATGCATAGGAGTGGTTCAGATATAGCCCGATTTCGAGACGGGAAACATGCTTACGTGCGATAGTAGAAGCGCTTTTGTTAGCCGCCGAACCCTTAAAGCTCAGCGTAACTGGCTTGTTGGACACGGGCAGAGCCGAAGCCTCGACAGGCGCGGGACGTTCTGCCACGCTATCGTCGACAGCTAACATTCTAATGGTAAACGCCACTTTTGTGGGCAAAAAAATCACAACACACCTTTCCTCTTCTTTTCCTTCTTACCTGTCCCAAACGTTGGTAGCTGTCGAGCGGGCTCTTGCACTTCGAACTCCAGCATAGCGATAGTGGAAGCCTCATCCCAATATCGAACCCATGTGCCTTCCACCCCACCCAATGTTTGCGACGACGGAATGCTGGCCTCGTCACGAATCATAGGATCTGGCAGCGGCTGAAACGAGTATATGTGCGCGAAAGAGGCTGCCACAGGGTGATCAGAAATCCGGAACCCATTCGGATGGATTTGGGGTGACATAGTCGCTGCAAGGACCGTGGATGCGGCCTAGGAACGGAAAAGCACAGTTTGAAGCATCAAACAAGGTCAACGGAGTACACACACAGATATCGTACCTGGACGTCCACAAATTCAACGAAAGCGAAACCCCAACTTGCCATCGTGACCTTGTCCTTGATGAGGATGATGCGCTTCATGCCCTTAGCGCCTTCCTGGGACGGACCAGAAGAGTCCTTCATAGCCTGCATGATCGCTTGGGGGCCAGAGAGCGGGTCGAGCCCGCGGAACAGTAATATCGGAACCTGTGAGTTGCCAATATCCCGCGTGCCATCGTTTGAGTGCGCCGGCCGTCCGAAGCGGTTCCTGTCCCCAGGGTTCGCACTCTGAGAGTAATCAATCTTGACCCTGCGTCCGTTGTGCGGCGTACCCATCTCCAGCGCCTTGTAAAACGCGGCTGTAGCAGTCGCACCGTGCGACGCAGGAGGAGGAACCTGGATGAACGGAAAGAGCGGGTCGACGAACGCACGTGAATGCTCGACCGTCGTGAACTGCGCAAATCCAAAACCCTTCGATTGACCTTCGGACGCGCACAAATGGGCAAGCGGTCGCAAGTAGAAGGATCGCAAAGGGAAGCAAAAAAAGAAAGAGACGTCAATGCAAATGGCCAAGAGTAAAGTCAAGTGATGGGCAAGTGCCTGTTGATCTATCTCGGATTATCGTGACCGTCTCGACGGAGAAGCCGTGATTGTTGAGGTATGCCTGGAGCTGTGGCAGACGTTCAGCGAGAGGCAGATTGGGAGGAAAGGAAGATCAACGGACGTCCGCCTCTGTAAAATCAGGATCTAGCCCAAGAAAGATTACATGGGGGCTGGGTTCGCTGGACACGAGGTTCTTTTTATGACCATAGACCCCCCCGCCGCCACCGCCGCCGCGTCCACTACTGCCTGCGCCGCCGCCACCTCCGTTGTGTCCACCACGCGTCGGACGAGGGTCCTGCTGCTCCTGATAGCTTGTATCGTAGTAGCTGGTGTCGTAACTGCCTTCATCCCAGTTTTGGGAGGCATCGTAACTCTGCAAATAATCGATTCTGAATCTTTTAACCATAATGAGAGGTGCAGCTGCGCTGACGCACCCCATTGTTATACTTTCTTCGTTTTCCTTCACCCTGGTAGTCCTCTTCTCTGCCCCTGACATTTCCGCGACCATTATTGTCGTACCAGCCACCTCCTTCGTCCCAAGTGTTCTTGCCTCTATCCCATTCACGATTGTAAGCCATGAGTTGAGTGACGAGTGACAAAGAAGTGCAAGATGATGGAGAGGAGCAGTTTTGTGTAAACAAAGATCAACAAACTTACACTAGACATCCACCATGGCGGGTCACGGTGAGCCCAGCAACCCTTTTCTTCTCTCTCTCCGCTCACCTTTCTGCTCCCGTACTGCAGGTTATGTGCGAGTGTGTAAACCGAAATGCACGTATGATATTCGAACCCTCTAACTCCGCCCCAGACAGACGCGTCCGTAGAACGATGGAACCGTATGGTATGCTCAGTCGCGTCGTACCCTGTGCACACCCACTCATACCATCGCCGTACTGCGTAGCGTGAGGATGTGTATAAGCATTTTCGCTTTACCTCCAAAGCTAGCTGGATCTCGTTGACTGGGCTGCTCTTCATCCCAGCCGGTCTGGTCTGGTTCTCAGCCCAGCAGGATGTACGTCCTTATACCTCCCTTTCTTAGCACATGCTCATGTTCTCCTGTCCAGCTCAAGTGGAGTTTCAGCGGGAAGCGCAGGGGTGAATCCCTGTACAGGGTCGCACCTCCCGCCGCCGAGCCGACAGAGGACTGAACTAATTGCTATCATACACTTCACATGTACAAAATCGACATCTTTCATTGAACTCTCCAATCTCGTGACTAGACCCGTTTGCAGAATTCAATGGCAATCTTACATCCCGCGCCGATGACTGAGCTGAGCAACGCATGTGCAGGCGCACGCTGAGAGTCATGCTCGATCGCAGTATCCAAATGTTCCAACTCGTCGTCTCGGAACTCTCGGATGATATCCTTCAACAAGAGAAGACTCGGATGCTCGGTGTTCAACTCAGCCATCTCTTTGAGCTGGCTGCATGAAAGCGACAAGTCAGCTATATGAAGCATTGGCTAACACGAGAAGACTAACTCGTCATAATGTTCGCCGATGACTGTTTCTACGGCCTCAGTGCAAGCCATCGCAGCTTCTTTGCCCATCAAGGCAGTGACAGCGCCAAGTCCAAAGCCAGCGACTTTAGCAACCTCCCAAAGGACGGTGGGCCTGACGCGATGCTGTACCTGCAGCTTATTCATCACAACCAGGTGTTTCTTTTCCTGCTCCCACATGTCCTGATCGACCCGTGAACAAGACCATGACAACAGCGCGTGCTATGAGCACGATCTTCAAATGCGTCAGCTGCGGGACATACCTGAATCAGAGCAGCTGTACGACGGTCCCGCCGCAAGACAGCCAACTGGCCTTGGTAGATGTAGTTTGCGGCGACTTCTCCAGCTTGGTCAACACGAAGAGCTGCATTCAACGTGCTCCTCTGAGACGGAGAAAGATCATTGGGTGATGACGATACGGAAGGATGGTTGGCTTGTGTGGAGTCAAGATATTTCGATGATGGTTGTTGGGTGCCGGTATGCAACGCAGCAACCAAAGACGATCGAATACGAATGCAGGAGCGCGGCAATGGACGTGCAGAGACAAGCGGCATGATCAGAGACAGGAGCTACTGACAGGAGCTGTGTGCGAGTCTACCGATCGGCTCATGATGCGCCGAAGCGCGGATGGCGGGACCTGGACGATCTCATGAATGCTCGAGCAACCAGGAGCAACCTCGACACCGTGGGTTGCAACAGCTGGCAATAGGTGGCAGCCTATTTTCTCTCCAAGGCAATTTAGTCCATTTGTTGACGCGACATCAAACCAGGGTTCCCACTGAGCAAGTGTCAGGAGTGTGTTCATGATTAGGTCACGCAGTGCACTCCGACGTATCCTGCCAAGACGGCGAAATTTGACCGACCCCCTTCCAAACATCACCACGTGAAGGTGAGCGGTCTTGGAATGACACTACCAAGACGGCATATTTCAAGATGTTTCACTGCAGTGGGCCGCCTACTATGGCCCTGCCCATGCGAAGTGCGGGCCTGTTCAGATCTTGGCACCAACTGGCATCACTACCGGAGAGTATCATACCTGGGCAATCGGTCTCGTGCCGCCTCCTTGCTAGTTCTGACATGGATATTATTGCAATTCAGTCCCACCGACACGGACAATCAAAAACGCAACATAGATACTTAATCATGTCTACAGGTGTGTGTTTTCAAATCTACGAGGCTCTGGGCAGAAATGTCATACATTAACGAAATAGAAATAGATATATCTGTGATTTCTGAGCGCGTATAAAGAGGGAAGCCACTCCATCCGAGTTCCTCAGCTCCTGCTCTCTTCGTATTCATTTGGTACTGGTTGGTGAGTTATCTCCCTCTCCTTCTCCCCTGCTCTCGCTCCCGGTGTTGACCTTGTCTTTCCAACAGCCACCTACTTTTTTATTCCCTAACGAGTCACTCTTTGCTTTCGCGCCCAAACTAATCTTAATCTTCACGATCACATTCATCTGATTCTTCTCATCCAAATCACTTTTGTCATAATGCACTCTTCTTCGTTAATCGCTGCTCTTCTCTTCGTCGCGGCCGCTTCCCCCGTGATCGCTGTTCCCATCTCGTGCGTCTCTCATTCTTCTCTTGTTCTTGACCACCCTGGTCTTCGGCTCACATCTGCACTTTTTCTGTTTATCTTCTGATAGTCAAACTAAAGCTCAAGCTCGTGCAGAGGAAATCGATGCTCGCGCGTTGGGCCTCGGCTCGATCGTCAAGGAACTTGGTCTCGGTGCTCTCAGCGGTGGAGCTCTCTCCGCCTTGAACCACTTCATCGGCGGTGACTCGTCTTCCAACCGTCGCGATGTCAGCCCTGAGGATCTCGCGGAGCTCATGGAGGCTCTTCAAAGGCGAGTTTTCAGCTTTCATCCAATATTTCTCGCCTGCTAATCCTTGTCTGTCCCACAGCGAGTCCGGTGACGGCGACATCGAAGCTCGCAAGCTTTCCCTCGGTACTATCGTGAAGGAGCTCGGAACTGGTGCCGTTACCAGCGGTGCCGTCGCTGCTCTCACCCACTTCCTTGGTGGTGGAAACGACAGCAAGGCCAACAAGCGCGCGCTCGAGGAGCTCGAGGCTCGTGGTCTCGGCAGCCTCCTCGGCAAGTTGATACCATCTGCCACGGAGAGCGTCAGCAAGGTCTTGAAGAACAGCATCGTCGGTGGGCTTGCCTCTGGTGGTGTCCTTGCCGCTGGTGAAGCCCTCCTCGGCAACGACAAGTACGTTTCTTGCGATACGGTTTATCAGACATATGCTGAATTTCATATTCAGGCGTGAATTGTCCGAGCTTGAGGCTCGCGCCAGCATTGGCCCAGCACTGGCCAAGTTGCCGGCGGCCCTCCGCAAAGGCCTCGCGGGCACCATCCTTGGTAGCCTTGCTGGTGCCGGTGTCGAAGTCGCCGCCACCACTGTTGCGAACAAACCTCCCGCTGACAAGGCGCAGTAGGTGCCACCTTCTTGGTTCATTAAACATATGCTGAATCATCCCTCAGGCGTCGCGAGTTCGACGAACTCGATGCTCGCAGCCTTGGCAGCGCGTTGAGCAAGATCCTCCCGCAAGCCACTGACGACATCGCCACCGTTCTCAAGAACAGCATCATCGGTGGTCTTACTGGTGGTGCCGCTGTCGCCGCTGGCAACGCCGCCCTCGGCAACAAGCAGCGCGACGTCGCTCACACCCTTCCCTTCGATAGTATCGATGTTGACCGGCTCAAGGAGATCCTCGGCAGCACTGTTGGCCCCGCCGCCCCCCATGTCGTCAAGGACAAGCGCGAACTCAAAGATGACGACGTTGTCGCTCTCAAGAACATCATCGACAACCTCAGAGTCGGTGGTCCAGGCTTCGCTACTCACGTTGATGCTCGCGCATTGGGCGCCACTGGCAAGGGCATCCTGGGTACCGTCGCTGGTCTTGCCGCTTCGTCGGCAGTTGAACCCATCATCGATGGGATCAAGGGTCTCTTCGATCGCGACCTCGATGCCGCCCTCGAAGCTCGTGAGCCCCTTGGTGCCACCGGAAAGGGTATTCTCGGCACCGTTGCTGGCCTCGCCGCCTCGTCCGCGGTTGAGCCCATCATCGACGGGATCAAAGGTCTTTTCGATCGCGAGGTTGATGCTGCCCCGAATTTCGATCGCATTTTCGATCGCAAACTGGAGTGTGTTCTGCCATATATTCCATTGTCGTTCGTTGACTGACGGGCTGAACTACTTTTCAGGAACGGCTCCTCGTTCGCTCTGAACTTGCTTGCCAGCCGGGAGCTGAACGAGCTCGATTAATCGACAAATGAGTGTTTACGAATTTCTTGACGACCAGTAATCTATGGAACATATTATTATTATTTGGGCACGTTATATCGTTATTTTTATAGGGTCTTTTGTGTTCCTCCTGTTCTGTAGTTGGAACGAATACAAAGGGTGCTTTTGGAGCTGAAAAGAGTCTGACAACTGGCAAGATTTCTAAAACGTCTTCCGCGTGTCATAGTTGAGTCCCTGGGATTCTATTAACATGATCAGCCCTCTCAAGATACCACAAATAAAAAATACTCACCCGCGGCGAAGATGTCAAGGGGACCGCCTATGGTCGCTGCGTTCTTCTGAATGTCTACGGTGACTCTAGTGCAGGCCGTGAGGCCCAAGGTCTCCTGCGATATACTGCTCGTTTCGGCGTGTCAATGCTTGTTGATATCATACCCCCAGTCCGATATCATAACGTCGCGTGCCATTTCATAGGTACACATCCAACATCAAACTACGACACCAGCAGGATGGTGGATTGAAATTCACACTTTGTCGCCGTGAACACTGAACTATAGTGCCTACATAATCAATACGGGGATGGACACTATAATATAACAGCAACTCATTCCAGTCTTATTCCTCGATGTTTCTCTTCACACAGATCGCGTCAGAATGTGAGCCTATGTGAGCAGACGAGACGCATTTGGATATTGTTTTGGAACCCAGACTCGAGGTCTTGAGATTTCGAGCTTGAGTGCCTGATGGAACCAGATTTCGGGCTGCCGTACTTGAAAAATAAAATCGTCCAGCCGAGCGACTTTGACAGCCTCCTTTATTGAGGTCTAAGGGTGAGAATATCAGCTTATAAAAACCTAAAGACCTTTGTTGATTATGCTAGTCTGCTGAGGGGATATGTGTAGAACGGGCCGTCACGGCGTCAAGCCGTCCGATATTTGCCGATGCCTGCGCTCTGTACAAGGTCTTCAATTATTAGGATCTGTGGAAAAAATGAAAGCAGGATAATCATTTGCAAAGGACCATGGGAAAGACTGAACTCGACGCCCGCAGTGGCGCCGGCGTCTGGTTCGGGGAAAACCACCCCAACAACAAAGCAATTAAGGTACCCGGCACCCGACACTCTAACCAAATAGGAGAACTTACAGCGGTACTATACGCCCTCCAAAACACACCAAACTTCGCACCGATGCGAATCCTCACTGACTCACGATACGTCATAGAAGGCCTAACCGTGCACCTACATAACTGGGAGGACTCCGGGTGGATAAATGTGTCAAACAAAGATTTATTCAAAGCCATAACGTACCACCTCAGAACACGCTCCGCACCCACATCCTTCGAGTGGGTAAAAGGGCACTCTGATAACCACGGCAATGAACAAGCCGACAAACTCGCCCTAGAAGGCGCACAAAAGGACATACCTGATGACCTCGACATAACAATTCCACCGGCGTTTGACCTACAGGGCGCACGGATAGCGTCCCTATCGCAATCAACTGCCTACCAAGGAATCAGACAACAAAAAACGGAAGGCCTCAACCCCCGCCGACGCGCCACAATAAGACTGGACATGACGAGAGGGGCGATACAAACGTACACGCACCAAGCCGAAACAGATGAGACCATCTGGACAGGGAGCCGACACAACGACCTAAACATAACCGTTAAACAATTCCTCTTCAAGGCGATCCACGACACCCACCGCATCGGACAGTACTGGGACAGCGTTACCAATTACGAACACAGGGCACGCTGTGGAACCTGTAATGACCCAAACGAAGACCTAGAACACGTGCTACTCACCTGCACATCCCCCGCACGACCCCAGATATGGGAGATGGCACGGAAACTCTGGCCATACCCCAACAACACCTGGCCCGACATGCACCTAGGGACAATCCTAGGCTGCAGACTGCTCACAACCGAAATAGAGAACGACGATAACATCTCCGAAAAAGATCGGAAGACAGCCACACGCGGCCCATCCCGGCTACTACGGATACTGATATCCGAAGCTGCACACCTAATCTGGGTCCTACGCTGCGAAAAAATAATACAAGGCCGCAACCACTCTACCAACGAAATACAACGCAGATGGTACAACAAGATAAGCAATCGCCTCAACACCGATCGGGTAACCGCCGCCAAAATAAACAGGAAACCCGGGCACAGATCCAAAGTAAAACAGACATGGGAAAAACTCCTCACACAAGAAAACGACCTGCCGGCCGACTGGGCCCACAATCTTGAGGTTTTAGTGAGTATTGAACCACCCTGACCCCCAAGCAACGGGGCTCTCAGATGGTTTGGAGTCTCACACTGCCCGCGCAAACGGGCGTGCATAAAAGCATTTTCTTACGCCCTCGACCGAGCCTGACCCCACCGGGGGAAGACTCGATATAGCGCCTTTACGTAAAACTGAACCTATAGTTAGTTGTTACGTGAATATATCGCTTGTAAAAAAAAAAAAAAGACTGAACTCAGCACGTGCTTTTAGCGAATTGAGCGAGGTGGCAGCAGCAACTCGCACATTGTCGTGAGTCGCGCATCTACCACGTGACGCATCAAGTGAAGAATAGGGTCCGGTCGAGACAGGAAGGAACCGCTGAGTCGTTTGGCTCTAATCAGTGGACAATGTCAACTGTATCCACACTTTCCGAGGCCTTCAACTCGAAGCTCTGGCTCGAAACACCTCTTATACCGTCCATTCACATATCTAACAACCTTGGCCCAGATTGTTCTGGGTATCTCAAGCTTGAGGTTAATGTTTTTTGAACTCTGATGGAGAGACGTGACAGACCTCCATTCTACATCTGTCCACAGAATCTACAGCCATCTCAGTCGTACAAGTATCGAGGTCTTTCGCTGTTCGTCAGGCGTCAATTCGCTCGCCACGGGCCCTCTCTTCACGTCATCTGTGCCTCGGGGGGGAATGCGGGGCTTGCGGCTGCCTGCGCAGCACAGATGCTGCATCTGAAGTGCACGATATACCTCCCAAAGGGCGTGGCAGAAAGTACGAGGCTTTTCCTGAAGCGGCTAGGAGCTGAACTAGTCATCGCTGGGGAGTACTACTTGCAAGCAGTACAAGCGGCTGAGAAAGCAGTCAAGGAGGATGCGGATGCGTGCGTAAGTCCACGGTTTGAAGAATGTTTGCTGATGGAGATCTGTAGAGTGCTGGTGCCAGCATATGACCATCCCCTGTTGTGGGAGGGGCATGCCTCGATGATTGACGAAATCAAGTCTCAGCTGCCTAGCTCGACTAAACCAGATGCAATATTTTGTAGTGTTGGTGGAGGAGGACTCCTGGGAGGTATTATAGTGGGGTGCCGTGATGCTGATTGGGATGACGGTAAGTGAATCTCGTTCTCGTCTAGTTCAGTGTACTCACGTCGCGATTCAACAGTGCCCATCATAGCGCTGGAGACACATGGCTCAAGCTGCTTTTACCAATCTGTCATGGCAAATCGTTTTTCGTCATATACCCTTCCGAAGGGAGCCTCTGTTCGTTATGACGAGAAGAACGGCGTCAAACTCGTACACATCCACAACTTGACGTCGAAAGCGTCTTCCTTAGGTGCATCGGAGCCGTCAGGCGGCGTCGTGAAAATGGCCTTGGAGAGAAAAGGAGGAGTTAAATGTGTTACCATCCCTGACGAGTTAAGCATGAAGACCGGGCGGCTATTTTCAGGTGGGTATTTATGCACCTTGTGCACTTGGCTCTCACTCAAGATGTCAATTTCATAAGAGGACCACAAGATGCTGGTTGAACTTGCCTGTGCTACCACACTCGCACCCGCATATGACCTATCACTCCTTGACTCTCTGGTTCCTCTGGCACATTCTGAGGCCAGGAAGAGAAAAAATCTGGTCTTCATCGTATGCGGCGGCTTCAAGATATCTCACGACGAGATGAAAGAATACGAGAATGTCGTCGCGGCCGACGTTGCAGCAGGAGGACATTGGACCGTGACGGTGGACGGTGAAAGTTTGATAGTGCACAAATGAGATGGGATACGCGGATAATTTTACAGATAAATGTGATGCAGGGGTGAATGCAGTTGAAGAGATTAAGATGAGCATTGCGACAACACACCTACTTCAGGAGAAATGTTAATAGAAAGGAGGAAATGAGTGTTCAAGGGGGCTTACCAGCAAGCCACCAATGCCAGCTAGACCAACCTTTCTGTCCCCTGCGCCCCCGTCACAGGCTCTTCTACAACTCGTCCCTCAGCTCGGTCTCTCTCCACCCTGCGTGCGGCCTTCTGCGCCTTTATACGCTCAAGCTCCTCTCGCACCGTAAGATGGTTGGTGGGTAAGTTGCGCGTGGTCTTCTCTTCTGAAGGGAATATTCTCTCCTTGTACTATGGAGGTCCGTGAGTGGAATATAGTGCTACCTCAAGCCGACGGAACGCACCGGGAGTACATTCGAGTTGTACCATTCTGGATCTCCATAGTGCAGGAATACAAGCACAGGGAAGAACACGTAGACAGCGAATTTGAATACCTCGAGATTGGGGCCGGCCATGATGGCACGCACAGAAACTGGGACGAGGGCAGGGCGGGAAGGAGTGTCGCCGTACACCGACCGAGAATGTGTGCAAAACAACGACGCAGAGCGCTGATCTAGACCCAAGCCTATATGGGGAGATCGGACAAATGCATGGGGTCCCAGGTGGTTCCGTGTTCAGTCTGTTTTGTTTGGTCCGATATGGTCTCTCAACCTTCTTGCTTCGATGCAGACTCGGCCGTCTGACGAATGCCGCGTGTTCAATACTTTTTTATTTGGATGAACCCGAGTTCAGAGCATGTCCCACATCTATATTGCTGCATTCCAAGGTTCAAGGGAAAGTATTCATTGGCCTTGCGCGAAAAGGCCAACGTATGGCGCACGATAGGACTTCAATGTCTCAAGATCTCAATGCCGAGGCATGGTATGTGTTTCAAAATCCTTGCCAGTTGTCAGACCCTTATCAGCTCCCGAAAGCACCCTTTGTATTCGTTCCAACTACAGAACAGGAGGAACACAAAGAACCCTATAAAATAACGATATAACATGCCCAAATAATAATAATATGCTCCATCTAGATTACTGGTCGTCAAGAAATTCGTAAACACTCATTTGTCGATTAATCGAGCTCGTTCAGCTCCCGGCTGGCAAGCAAGTTTAAAGCAATCAAGGAGTCGGTGCTGCAAAGTAGTTCAACCCATCAGTCGACGAACAACAATGGGAGATACGGCAAAACGCACTCCAGGTCACGATTGAAAAGACCTTTGATCCCGTCGATGATGGGCTGAACTGCAGACGAAGCGGCGAGGCCAGCAACCGTGCCGAGAATACCCTTTCCGGTGGCACCAAGGGGCTCACGAGCTTCGAGGGCGGCATCGAGGTCGCGATCGAAGAGACCCTTGATTCCATCGATGATGGACGGAACTGCCGACGAAGCGGCAAGACCAGCGACGGTACCCAGGATGCCCTTGCCAGTGGCGCCCAATGCGCGAGCGTCAACGGGGACAGCGACGCCTGGACCACCGACTCTGAGGTTGTCGATGATGTTCTTGAGAGCGACGACGTCGTCATCATTGAGTTCGCGCCTGTCCAAGGAGATAGGGAGGGTGGCGGGCCCGATGCCGTGGATGCTGTTCTTGATCTGGTCGATAGAAAGGGTGTCGAAGGGAAGGGTGTGAGCGACGTCGCGCTGCTTGTTGTTGCCGAGGGCGGCGTTGCCAGCGGCGACAGCGGCACCACCAGTAAGACCACCGATGATGCTGTTCTTGAGAACGGTAGCGATGTCGTCGGTGGCCTGCGGGAGAATCTTGCTCAACGCGCTGCCAAGGCTGCGAGCATCGAGTTCGTCGAACTCGCGACGCCTGAGAGTTTATTAAGCATATGTTTGGCGGATCACGAAGATATCACCTACTGCGTCTGGCTGGAGGGCAGGTTGTTCTTAATAGTCTTGGCGCCTACGGAGACACCAGCAGCAGCAAGGCTACCGACGATAGTGTTCACGACGCCTTTGCCGAGAGACGCCTCCAGCTTGGCCAATGCTGGACCAATGCTGGCGCGAGCCTCGAGCTCAGACAATTCGCGCCTAAGAATGCTAATTAGTCCATGTTTGATAAGCCGTAGCACAAGAGACATACTTGTTGTTGCCAGAAACAGCACTTCCAGCGGCGAGAACTCCACCGGACGCAAGGCCACCCACTATGCTGTTCTTGAGGACCTTGCTCAGGCTCTCCTCTGCAGACGGAATCAACTTGCCGAGGAGGCTGCCGAGACCACGAGCCTCAAGCTCCTCGAGCTCGCGCTTGTTGCCCGTGCTGCTGCTTGAACCACTAAGGAAATGGGTGAGAGCGGCGACGGCACCACTTGTGACGGCACCGGTGCCGAGCGTTTTCACAATAGTACCGATGGAAAGCTTGCGAGCTTCGATGTCGCTGTCGTTGGAATCGCTGTTGGACAATCAAGAATTAGCAAGCAAGAAATTGGAACGAAAGCGAGAAACTCGCCCTTGAAGAGCCTCCATGAGCTCCGCGAGATCCTCAGGGCTGACATCACGACGGTCGCCGATGAAGTGGTTCAAGGCAGAGAGAGCTCCACCGCTGAGAGCACCGAGACCGAGTTCTTTGACGATCGAGCCGAGGCCCAACGCGCGAGTATCGATTTCCTCTGCACGAGCTTGAGCCTTAGTTTGACTATCAGAAGATGAACAGAAAAAGTGCAGATGTGAGCCGAAGACCAGGATTGTCAAGAACATGAGACGCACGAGATGGGAACAGCGATCGCGGGGGAGGCGGCCGCGACAAAGAGAAGAGCAGCGATCAACGAAGAAGAGTGCATTATGACAAAAGTGATTTGGATGAGAAGAATCAGATAGATGTGATCGTGGAGATTAAGATTAGTTTGGGCGCGAAAGCAAAGAGTGACTCGTTAGGGAATAAAAAAGTAGGTGGCTGTTGGAAAGACATAGTCAATACCGAGAGCGAGAGGAGCAGAGGAATGGGAGATGACTCACCAACCAGTACCAAATGAATACGAAGGGAGCAGGAGCTGAAGAACTTGGGTGAAGTGGCCTCCCTCTTTATACGCCCAAGGAAATCAAAAAAAATGACCAATTTCGTTCGGCTAGGCGATATCCTCCGCCCTTGGAGATAGCTGGTGATGGCTAGGATGGGCTATGATGGGTGCATCAGAAACCAGGCCCTGGTAGATCTAAAAACCCACGTGTAAGTATGATAAAGTATCTGTGTTGCGTTCGTCCTCGTCCGTCTCGGCGAAACGGAACCGTAACAACGTTACAAGATGGGGGCTAGCACTGGGCTAGCCAGAGGCAGGCGGCATGAGATTGATGGAACAAGACGGCATTGATGCCAGTTGGTGCATTCATGCCAAGACCTGAATCGATCTTCAAATGTTTGAGATATACACCGCAATGTCCTAGTGTCCTGGAATGTCATGAACGACTGCGATCTTCTGTGTTGGTCAGCAACGGAGACTAGGAATGTCATAGTTACCTTGATCTCCTACTTTTCGCTAGGCTCGAGCAGTCTCGAGCCCGTTTCACATTCCGTTACGCTCCGTCAAGTGCACCTTGAGGGGTGTATATTCGCATCTGCTGTCAAAAACCACTGCATTCCAACACGGATTCTATGGTACATATAGCACAAAAGCGGAGTGGTAGTAGAATGACTCAGGATTCGTTGACAGCCTCGAGACAATAGAACATACTATACCCTTGAAAGTCTTCTAACATGGCGCAAGCTGATTCACTACGCAGAGAGAATTCTCCTCAACACGGTTTAGCATATGTGCCAGAGTATTTGGGAACACTATTCATGTCGCTGTCAACTTTACCGTGACTTTCCTCATGAGTTGTGGATCGATGCTTTTGGTCCCCAAGAGAAGTTAACGCGTGGGCCGGGGAGTCGTCATTCGCAAGTGACTCAGTGATCTCGATCTATCAATGTAAGTGAGTACGAGGACCGCCAGACGATAGGGCAACAGCATACAAGATCCGCAACAAGGCGATCGATAAGGACCTCGGTCAAATTTTCTCTTACAACAACACGGAGGATCTCCACTGTCTCCATGGACGGGGGAAGTTCATAGTTGGGGACAATCCTACCGAGAGCGATATAGTCAATGAATATGCGTATGCAACGTGAATGAAGCTCAATGTAATCACCATCCTTTCGACCGCAAGAGGGTCTGGATCCACTTTTGTTGCAAATCAGAATGTTTATCTTTGAATTCGTCAGAGAACCGAAAAGATACGACCGGCAAACCAGGAATATAGTTCTGCTGACATATCAATGATGGTAACTTGGATATCGTTCAATCAACTTGCCTCAACATTCGCTTCATCGACAGCACCAACCGTCTTCGCAGCACCCATCAGGTTTCCTCCTTGCGCATACCGATGGATGTCACTCAGCACTGTATAATACCCAGAGCGCTCAAGTGCACGTGAAAGCGTGCGCGCATTGGCTAAGCCATTCAGAGCGACCCTTCGATAACCTTCAAATCCGAGGTGCAGGAAATTAAAATACTGCGCAATGATGGGGGCTGCGGGACGGGAAAAGTTGAGCGAAAAGGAATATTCGACAGAACCGAGGTAGTGGAGCTCGAAAATGAGGTCTTTCGGGAGGTATTTTTGGGAGCGCCAGACAACCCAACCGACGCCAACGTAAGCGAGACCGAATTTGTGGCCGGATGTGTTGATGGAGACGACACGAGGAATTTTGAAATCCCAGACAAGTTTGGGCTGTGAATTTAGCATGAGAAGACCTGCGATATATAAGTTCGTGGGAACGTACCGTGGCAAAGGGAGCAACAAATGCTCCAGATGCACCGTCGACTTTGGTAGGAGTGAACCTGATTAGCAATTCAATTTGAGTCGCGAGGCAGATATCCTTACCATGAATGGGCACATTGTTGCCTGTCTTGGCTTCATATTCGTCCAGGAGATCGGCCATCTCTTTTACAGGTTCGTAGTGGCCAGTATAAGTGCCTGTTATGTGGGTCAATGTGGTATACGTCAACGATGGAAAGAAACATCAACGTACTGCCCAAGATGACATACACGCCGATCGTGTTCTCGTCAACGTATTCCATAGCTTTCTTTGGGTCAAGCCTGTACTTGCTCGTGGCAGATACAGGAACCAAACGCATCTCAACTTCGAAATAGCGCGCAAACTTTTCAAGGGCAACCTGAGCGTTCGCACCCATGACGATGTTCGGTCCTGGCTCGTGGATAGACTTGCCGGCTGCTTTGCGCTTTTCCTGCCAAATACGTTTCATGGCGAGCCCACCGAGTTGAACAGCTTCAGATGAGCCAGTCGTAGCTGTGCCTATAGCCTGGTGAGCTGATGGCGCATGCCATAAGTCACTCAAGATAGAGATACCTGGGAAACAACAACGTTTAATAGTCATTCAAGATACATTAAGCAAAACTCACAGCGAGTATGGATTGCCTGCGTCATCGGGTATTCGTCCTGATCAATCAGGTTCTTAGACATGTTCTCTTGCATCAACCTGTCAGCAGCTGTAGGCATCCATGTGTGCACAAAAGATGCCAAGTTCAAAAGGGGAGAACCGTCAAGAGAGAGTTCGTCATGAATGAGTTGGTAGCTGGATTCAGCGTCGATTCCCTATGTACCCAATAACCAATATGTTCAGCCGTCCCGGAAAGAACTAGTACATACGGCCTACCGTTGACGGGATTTTGTATTTTGGAACAGAAGACGTCCCATAACGAGCACCGTAAGACAAGGAGGTTGGATCTGACTTTGTCAAGTGATGTGCGTGCAGCGGCTTGTCCTAATCAAAAGCTTTAATAGTGGAAGTCAGCTAGTTGAAGGACGTATGTACCTTGGATTGCTGTATCAGATGTTCCGGATTGACATGCTTACGACACAGAGGAGATCAGTCTGTAAGGGTACAGGAAAGAGATGCGGATATGGGTACCTTGGAGAGAGACATGGCGCTTGGGGGGAAGAAGGTGAGGGGCAGGGCGGCAGGTTGAAGGAGTGTTGAAGGCTTATAAGCAGATTGAAACTCAACGAGGAATGTATCGTGCAGTGACGCCGACTTCACCTCTCCATGACCTCACCCAGACCGAGACTGGCCTTACGAATATTGATGCTCCTGTGTTCCGAAAATAGCCTCGAGAGGCATAATTGGCAAAAGAGGCAGCACGCGATCAACACAATGCATAATACATATGTCAACGTTCAAACGTTCAAGCTCAAGGGCGGCTTGAACCATTGGAATCGTTTGTGCGGTGAATGCTCGCGTTCGAGAAGACGAAAGCGGCAGATAGAAGGCAACACGACGTACGATGATTATGTGTGACAACATGACAGGCGCGGTTGTCACGCGTCGCGTCTCTGGCCATAACTCACGCGTCAAACGTACTTCCGACTCTGTCTTGACTGGCCACTACAATGTCCTCATCTGACCCATTGTCAGCACTCTTTTGCTCTTCTGTACCTCAGATGCTGATAACGAAGATTATAATAGTTCTGTTCCATCAAGTCCTCTCGCCCGCCACCCAACAAGAGCGCTGCCTCTTTCTGACAAAACCCCAACCTTCGTGATAAATGCAGTCAACAAAACATACAAACACCAATACGCGAACATTTACTTCGCACGACTACGCATATTGAGAGAGTTTGTCCAAAAAGAGGCGCAGAAACGCTGGAAAGATGTCGCTGGTGAGTCCAAAACTCAGACCGTACTCTTGGCGAATGTGGTGTATATGCCGGATATATCTGAACATCACTCACAGGGTCTCCAAAGCTCGTTCCTCGGGTGCTAGATGTGATCAAAGGACAACTATGTTTTGTCATTGGAACTGTGTACCTAGACATGCCGCTGAAACCAAATGTTTTGGAAGACATCGGGAGAGATGTATGTTGTTTGATGTATGTTTTTGTTGCGACATTAAAGTCTCTGTGGCTCTAGCGCTCCATCCCTGCACCGCCTCCGAGAGAAAAAATCTACTCTCCAGATGACATTGTCACACTCGAGGACGAGTCTGGCCGCATTCAGCTTGTCGGTGACCGATTGAAGAAGGCTCAACTGTTGACAGGGGTAATTGCAGGAGCCTTAGGGATGGAAACAAGTAGCGGTGAATTTGAAGTCATAGATCTGTGTTTTGCTGAGATGCCCCCTCAACATGAAGGCGAGGGGACAGAGCAAGATGAGATGGACATAGACGGTGTGAACAAATGCCACTCTATTTTTTCGTGGATTAACCTCAGAATGCTGCAGAAAAGCCTTCCGCGGCATCGCAGTCGCCAGAGGATTTTGTCGCATTTGTGTCTGGACTGGACATAGGCTCGCCCACTCCATCGGATGCACATATACAAATGCTTGTGGAATATCTCACAGGAGAGAGTGGTGGGCAGAATGATCAAATTTCAGCCTCACAGATTACACGGCTTGTTGTTCTCGGTAACTCACTCGCACCAATCGGGGCTACAGGCCCAGCGGACGACGGAGAAAAAGAAATTGAGAAAAGACCTGTCAGTCGTCATTCTGTCCAATCCCTGAATGTTAGCCATCGCTTGACATCTCACGGTCTCTTCTCAGCGCCGATACGGGTACGACTCTGCATCGTTCTCCCCACACCCAATCCTTCACCTCTCCTCGCACCTCCATGACCTCGCATCATCAATGCCCGTCCATCTCCTTCCAGGGGCCTCCGACCCCTCAGGCACTATCTTGCCGCAACAAAGCTTCCCTCGGGCTATGTTCGGAGCTGCCTCCACTTATGCCACTTTCACCTGCGAGACAAATCCTACGTATATACACCTTGCTTCAGGGGCTCAAGATTCTTTGGAAGACTTGAAGAAAGCAGGACAGCCTTTACCGCGCAGCCGCCTGATTCTGGCTACGTCTGGACAGCCATTAAACGACATGTTCAAATACTTACCAAGTCCACCGGCCACGCGATTAAGCATTGCAGAATCGACCTTGCGATGGCGACACGTCGCTCCGACGGCACCAGACACACTCTGGTGTCATCCCTACTTTACCACAGATCCATTCATTCTTACTGAAACGCCCGACATCTACGCCATCGGTTGCCAGCCACGATTTTCGACGCGTCTCGTCAAACAGAACTCACGGAAGTGTAGAATTATTCTCGTGCCAGGATTCGCGGAGACAGGAGTACTGGTGCTGGTAAGCTTGAAGACGCTTGATACGAGGATTGTCAAATTCTCTGTTGAGAGTATGAACCTAGGCATCTCATCAGAGAGCCAATGATCAAGTTTTGTATGTCCTTGCCATGCTTTCGCACGCGCGTTGATGAATCAGGGATTACTTAGCAGGTTTTTTTTGTAATGATCAGTTATTATTTGAGTGGCGGCATCGATCATTGGAACCGGACCAAGTGCGCTACACAGTCCCAGCTTGATCTTTTGTTGTTGTCTAGTGCAAGGTACGTCAACTTATCTCCTGTGTTTTTCACATTTTCTCGCAATCGTCAGAGTGATGCACTTGCAAAATAATGCACTCAGATCGATGGGCCAGGATTTCATGTGATGCCAACCACGTGTACTACTGTCGCTCCACATCCTTTCCTCTCCTTTACTGTCAATCATGTTTGGTGTCAGACAGACTTGAGGACAGCGGATTCCCGATTCCGTCTTACGGTGATCTCGGGATAGCGGTGCCTGACTTCAAAAGTTCACACCTAGCCTGGATGGGGAGAGATGTTCCCAAGGTATGCGTTACTTTTACCATTGCATGTCCCGGGTGCAATTCGCTAGTGCAAGGTGGAGTGCAAGGTCTTGCATAACAGTCACATCAGTAGTCGAGCCCGCGTTCCCACACGCTATTTGAACGCGTTTGACTGCGGAAAGCCATCTTTTGGGGCTCGTAGAATCCCCTCGGGCGGGATACAAGTGGGTCTTCCCACATTGATTTTGTCCTCGGAAATGGAGTGCCTGTCTCAAAGCTTCCCGGCGTTGATCTTTGAGCAGGCACCAGGTCTAGTGGTTATTGCTTTGCTGGCTCGGGCACCATTTCGCAGGGATGACCTTGCGTTTTATCTGGGAGCGTACCATATGCGTGAGTGTCAGTCACATACTTCAGGTCTTTGAGAACAGGATCCCAGGATAACTTCAGAAATGCAATCTGTGCTCGTGACAAGCACTGCTTTTCCTTCTGGAAAACAATTGCCGCGTCTGATATGATGATGAATTCCATTGTCGAGAGAAAATACCCTCGACGTGCGAAACTAAAGCCCATTCTCGGTTTCCTGCTTCGACGGTGCCAAGATCCTGGCTTATTGCTTCGCTTCTCGTTCGCCTCCCTGCACCCTCCGTGTCCTCGACAAGCCCTCTTCCGGTCGGCAAACCGTTGTCTCCACTAATCAAGCACCGTGTGTTGTTTCACAGCTTTCCCAGCAACATGTTGTTACTATTCTTCACACATTTCCGCAGCAAGGCATATGGTCTATTTTGGGTGCCTGCTCTTAAGTGTCTTACGCCTGGCAGTCCAGATTCACATCCCACCCTTTGAGACCCCCGCTTTCCCTTGGCTTTGCCGCGACTCCTGTTGACTCTAGAGCACCTGCAGTTACAATGTTGATCACTGTCTTGACCAGTCTTCTGCTCTCTATCGTGGCAAACGCACAGATATACGGCCCGGCACCTGGTGGCAATACTGGAAACACCCCGACCGTTGCTGCTCCTGTTTCCGCGCCATCTGCGCCGCCAAGTACCACCAGTCAGATCAATGTACGTCTGCCCCTCTCTTCTCAGGAGTCGGTGTTGACAATAGTATTTACAGGTTGACGTGGCCGCTGGTGGTAATTTCGTGTTCAATCCTAGTAACATCACAGCATCCAACGGGACGCTCGTGACTTTCTTCTTCCCTGGGTTTGTCTGAGCATCTATGGATTGGCATTACGTCGAGTGTGTCTAACCAAAATATAGCGGTTCACTCGCCCATTCGGTTACTCAATCGTTATTCGATGAGCCATGCACGTATCTTGCGGCCGCGAATGGGAGCTCTGGAGGGTTCGACTCCGGACTACAGACAGGTGTCCAATTTACCATCAACATCACAGACGACACGCAGCGTACGTCCATGTCCTGACAATGAGGAATGTCTGTTTTGAATCTTCTGTCACCCAGCTATCTGGTTCCACTGCAAACAAGTGAGCCATTGCGGTCTCGGCATGGTTGGGTACGTTGGGAGTAGCCCTCCTCCTCCTCCAATGATAAATCTAACTATTTTGACAGCTCGATCAACGCTCCCTCCACGGGTAACACCTTCTCCGCTTTCCAAGCTGCGGCTCTCAAAATCGGCGGGAGCGAGGTCCAGGCAGGTTTCTTTCCCCTATAGAAAAGCAGCGATCCTTCTCACCTTGCCTCCAGGAGTCGGACAGTGGGCCTGTGACAGGGGGTGTGGGCGCCATTGCCACGGCGACACCGGCCGCGACGGCTTCAGGGTCGAGCAGTGGATCATCCTCAGACGCTACCCGCCTGGCGGTCAACGGGGTTTCTGCCTTGATTGCGGCAGCTGTGGCCCTGATGTTTGTGTGATAGATCTCTTGGATTGCGCTCCCAGAACACGCCACTCGATCTGTTCGAAACCGTTGCTCATTGATCGAGATCTGGGAGACGAAACTCGTAGCGCATCCTGATGCAATGCTTTCGGGGGACCTCTTCTACGATACCAGTATGCGCTAGGACAGACACCTTAAGGCTGGAGTTGACAATTTATTCAACGGTAGCGAATAGACCAGGATACATTTGGAAGTGAATCATCGAGTCCGTACTTGTAGTCGTCTTCCTCGCTGCTTACGCACTTGTCGCTTTTCAACATACTTCGACCACCACAACTTGAACTCGACATCGCACGGGCCATGGTTGGCAGAGGCTCCATCCAAAAAGAAACAAAGAAAACATCGCCATAGCATTGCAATTAGTCACCAAATCCCCTATGCATGCAAGATCCTAGTCGTCACAATAGCCAAATACAGTTTACGAAATACAGCAAAAATCGAGTCTCGAGTCCAAAGCACGACAACAACTACAGCGCACGAGCCCCACCCGCGTAGAATAAATGATAAGCGATATCCTGGCACAGATCTGTCCCGACGAGCAGAACGACAGCAACACCTGTCTGATCAGGGCTTCAACTCCTGTGACGAGCGCGTCGAGTGCGACGGCGCTGTGAGGCCTTGCTCCGCCGCGCGCACAGCAGCAACGAGGTCGAGATGGAAGAACGGCGTGTCATCTGCGATCAGGCCCTCGCTCTCTTCTGACGAGGAGCCGTACCCAATAACTGATGGAGACTGAGGAGCATTTTTGACGTCCAGTGTCTCGACGTCGGTGGGCGAGTGCTGGGATGTGTGCGGCTCGTCATAGCCGCCACGGTAAGGCACGACGGGCGCAATCTCGCGCGGTCCGGAAGATGCAGGCAAACCGGTGCCGAACCCGCCTGCGACGAGTGCGCGGCGGATCCAGGGGGAGAGGATGGTCGCAAAGTGGAACTCGACGGGGCGGTCTGTCCACCGCTCCACTTCGTTTCGGGTATCAATGAGTGTCTGAATGGATGTAGTGTCGACTTGCGAACTGTGCACACGGACGGTCAGTGTTCTGCGTCTCGGGCTGATGGTCGAAGGGGTAGACTTACACAGTGGAGAAATCGAGTACGATGGCGCGGAGTAATGGTTTGGCGTTGTTCTCTTCCTGCTCTGCAACGGCGCCCCGCGCGGGGCCTGGATCGTTCCATGGACGGTCGTGCAGCTTGATGGTGCTCATATCTATGCCCCTCTTGGTGTGTTCCTTGACATAGTCCACCAGGGCCGAATTGGCAATAGAGCAATTCGGGTAGAGGAAGCTCTCCTCGAAGCGATAGACAATGACGCCGGGAAGGGGAGGGTCGACTTTCACTTGGGAGTTGATGATTCCGTTGGTCTTGAGAGGAACGAAAATGTCGCGAGATTCTTTAGATTGCTCAGCTTGGATTTTGACCCGCCCGAGGAAGTATCCACGCGGGTGAGCGATGCGGACAAGCAAGAGGGCGAGAGAGGCACAGATGGAGGTATAGATGCCGTTTTCGATAGAGGAGAAGACCGTGATGAGGACAGCAGCAGCCCAGATGATGAACTCGAGAGGCGAGACACGCCAGAAGGAGTATACCTGGGTGGGCTTCGCGACGAGGTCAGCGACGGCATGAATGATGACAGCACTCAGAGCCGCGTTCGGGATCCAGTAAAAGGCCGATGTGAGACCGTAAAGCGCGACGACCACAACGATGGCGCTGATAATACCCGCGGCAGGGGTCCGCACGCCAGACTTGGACTTGAGGGCAGAACGGGAGAAAGATCCAGTAGCGGGGTATGCGTTGAAGCATGAGCCTATCGTATTGGTGACGCCGATAGCGATCAGCTCTTGGTTCGGGTCGATTTTGTATCCATTCAGTCTCCCAAATGCTAGTCAAGTCATAGCAGTCAGGCGCCAGATGCGATGAAGGATTAGGAACCCAAACTCACATTTAGAGATAGCGATGTGCTCAAGCAAAAGAATGATAGTTGCTACCGGGAGCTTTCCTGCGAGAGCACTAAGGAGTGCGCGTTCAATCACGGGCTGGCCGACATGCTGAAAGCCTCGGGGAACGGTCTGGATGATTTTGATGGGGTATTTGCCTTTCGCGTTTTTGCGGTGGCGGACGTATAACCACGCCGCGATTGTGAGGACGACGATCACGAAGGCGTTTCTGAGCACGGATATGAAGAAGAATACGCGCGCTGACATCTCTATGTCAGTTTGCATTCCACGAAAAGCTAATCTATTTGACAAACCTCTTCTGGGGTATCGCCTCGAGAAGTAGTCACAGAGTATACGGATGGCGTATAGCCCGAAAAGAGCGGGGATGCCGAATGCTGCATCCTTGGTTGTTCCAGGCAGTCCCTTCAGGGTATTGATGATAACCTTGTATGTTGCGGCCCGAGTACTGATGAAGGGTAAGTTCAAGTTGAAAAATCGATATGACCATCGAAACACGCACTCGAATCCAGTGATACCCATCAAGCCCGGCACTTGACCAGCAGCAATGCTGATCGCAGAGCCAGTCATGAAACCGCTCACGGCGGGCGCAGGAATGAACTCGACTATCCAGCCCAAGCGCAGGAGGCCGAGGCCCAGAACAATGAAACCGCAGATGAAAGCAACTGTCGTCGCGATCTGCGGAGATGACCATATATCAGGGTGGGCTTCATTGACATCCCTGATGATTTGGGAGACGGTCAAGGACATGACAGCGACGGGGCCAATGGAAACATCTTTCGACGTAGCGAACAACTGTGCCGAGAGTGTCAGCCGAAAAACACTTAGCGATAAGTACAATACTAACGCAGTAGATGGCGACTCCGACGAATGCCGAATAAAGACCGTATTGAGGCTCCAGTGTAGCGATCTAGATGTCGAAGACGAGTATGAACAAACGCCGAAGCCGCTTATAGCAAAGACTTGGTCATACCTGAGCATATGACATGCTCTGCGGCACCAGTACCATACCCACGGTAAGGCCGGCAATGACGTCGCCCGTCAACCATCCAAGGTCTAGAGGAACGATAAGCACGAAGAAAATGGGACGGTAAAAAAATCGCATACTGTATCTAGTGATCCATCCGAGGATGGGGAACAAGCGCTTGAAGTAGTTGATCGTCTTGCGGGAGATGTTAGCTAAAAAACCGATGGGGAAAGGAAGGGCCTACCTCTCGCTTGGGATCTTTGGAGAGGTTGTTGACCCAGTCTTTTGAAGAGATGACCGAAACGCGCTCCTCTGGATAGCCGATGACGCGCTTTCCGAAGCTCTTCACCGCCGTAGCCATTGTGCAGGGATACGAGGAGAGACGGGATGGGGAAAGGGCGGAGCAAAGCTGCAGGAAAGAGCGGCAAGAATCTTGGTTTTAAGTCTGGAGTGGCTAGACAGGATTAGGGCATATACGTGATGATGCCTTGATTCGTGATCTCAGGGCCAGTGCCTGTCCGATGTACGGTTGAGGAAATTTTATGTAGCGCGCAGCGGGGTTGGGTATTAAGCACGCAAACAAGCGCAGATTGGAGACTCGACGGTTCGGTGACGGGTTGGTCCGTAATTGGTATACGAGAAGGGTCTACGAGAGGAGAAGCGAACGGGGATGGAGAAGGACGCGCAAAATGGATGACATCGATGCCGAAAATTTGACCGCAATGTCGAGGATATCCTCGAGCACGCAATCCTCCCAGAAATTGACGTGCAATTAGCACGACGCGGAGTTCCAAATCAGGTGGATTGTCCAAATCAGGAAGGTGAGGTGGATGGCCCCAACCTCTCAAGCTTTACATTTCAAGCTGCAGAACGGAAGTCGATTGAATGGCATCAACCGCTGAAGACGATTGAGCATCTTGCCTGCATGATTCTTGCCACAGACAGACCAGAAAGTCGGTTTCGGTCACTCAACGCCCGAACAACGCACGATCGCGATTTCAGCACACGCAAGCTGGCCGGTCCCGATCTCTGCGAATCGACCGAGATCTATTCTGGAGCACGCCGACACATCGGAAACTTGCCTGGCCGCAGCGAGGAACACTCGAGGAACAGGTCTGCGCTACCAGTGCGCCACCTAAAACAGTTGGAACAACTTTCATGTGCGGGCCTCACCGGCACCAGCACCTCAATGGCTATCTTCGAATCATTCTGACAGCGACAGAATGTACCTCGAGTATCTGCAGGCCCCTGCCCAATCGTCCATCCATCTTGGCATAGAATATCGCTCGTCGAAGGGCAGCAGTGCTTCGCTTGCGTTCAAAATTGAGATCCATCATAATTCTGGTATTAGGAGTATCTGCCCTTATGGCGTCGACGACCTCTGTTGGATGATCTATACCTCCTACGATCGAAGGAAAAGATCTAAACCCGGAGGGTGCAGGCACCCAAGGGCCAAAGCACAGGGACACCAAAATCGCTGGCGTGATTGAATGGAATGCGAACAGATACTTGATGCAATAATAATCATGAGATGTACATACCGTCACCCTCCCATTTTCAATAAGTGCGATTGAGGTCTGAAGAATGGAATGAGGTACGCGCCGTCGCTGAGGGTAAACCGAGGCCGTGCAAAGGGGGATCGTTCCAATGAAAACTGGGACTTCGGCATATATAGAAGCTTGTAGGTGTTGGTGGAAGATGCGCCCGAATTGGGATTCTCAAATAGCGTTTGACTCGATGGATTTTGACCTGTTCTGAGAGTAGATCGTACAGCAGGACAACGCCCAAATGGCGCCATGTTCTCGCAAGACTGAATTCAGAAGATCGTGTTCAGTGATACGGCGAGCGCCAAGTGTAGGAATGAGCGCTTTCGTGAGCAGACGAGCACGCATATAGCCTCGTCGACAAACAACAAAACTCACAAGTCCGAGTTCGGAGCTGGAACCGCCAAGAAGCAACGCACATGAAAATCAGAATCATCGAGACACGCACCTTTGGGTGGGCTGGAAAAATCTCGACCTGTGGTGTACCTGTACAGCCTCGTCTCGAAGCTCACTGCAATATTCGGAAGTGTTGGATTCTTTGATTCTGACTGCGCAGAAGAACTGAGTACCAACGGATGTAAACGTCCATCAGGCACTGTCGTGCCTGATTTTATGTAGTGAAGCAAAGGATCTCTGCCTATGTAGCATTGCATCCTCGCCGCCGTAGAGCGCATGTATCTAAATATTCAGGAAACATACAAATTCTAGAAATGCATTGTCTGAGGATGTCTGGAGAGGCGCATGTCGTTGCCGGACGATGCGGGGTCGAAGCACTGGCAAGAGACGGCAAAGATGATGGGGCCAAGAAAGGCAGGTGTGCTTGTCATGGTCTGCCACCGATAACTTACTGGAACACATCACGACCGTCGACACGAACATAACCATCATCTCACCCGCTACCCTCCCTCTCCTTTAATCCTTCGATTCTAACGTATAGAATGACGACGCCTCTAAAATCGGTGCCCCTCGTGGCGCCAGGCCATACGCGTCCCGTCACACATCTTTCCTTCTCCGCCCTCCAAGACGACGGCACCTACCTCCTCATTTCCAGCTGCAAGGATGGGAATCCGATGCTGCGAGAATGGACGGGGGACTGGATTGGCACGTTTGTGGGGCACAAGGGCGCCGTGTGGTCCACCAAGCTCAGCCCGGATGCGTCGCGGGCGGCGTCAGGGAGCGCTGACTTCACTGCGTGAGTCTCCCGTGACACGATGCTCCCGGAGGGGCCTCATGCGGACATCTCGTGCTGAATACGCTTCCATATGCACAGTAAGATCTGGGACTCGTACACGGGCAACCCGCTGCACTCTTTTCCGCATAACCACATCGTCCGCAGCGTCGCGATTTCTCCGATGTCGGGCCACCTGCTCACCGGCGGACAAGAGAAAAAGGCGCGCATCTTTGACCTCGGTCGGCCAGATGCGGAGCCGGATGTTCTCGTTGAGAGCGGCTCGGTTTCGTCCCACGACGGCACGGTCAAGAGCGTCGTCTGGGTCGGCGAGCACACCGGCGTCACCGCTGGCGAGGACGGCAAGATTAAGTGAGTGGTGCGCCTCTCCTGCAAAGCCCCAGGGCTGTCGGTAACCGTCGGCATTATCTTTCGCGATCGGATCAGGTGGTGGGACCTGCGCACGCGCAAGTTGACGACGAGCCTCTCGTTCCCGAGCTCTATAACGTCGATGGAGCTCTCTCCGCAGACGAACCGCCTCGTCGTCACCTCGGGGAAGACCGTCGCGTTCTTGCCGTCGCTACCCACTGGCGCAGCCACACACAGCCTGACCCTCCCATACGCGCCGTCGTCCGCGTCTATCCACCCGATCCTACAGGATCGGTTCGTCACGGGTAGTCTGACGGACGAGTGGGTGCGAGTGCATGGCATCGACGGCGAAGAGCGGGAGGTGCTCAAGGGGCACCATGGCCCTGTGCACTGCGTCGAGTTCAGTCCTGACGGAGAGCTGTATGCCAGTGGAAGCGGTAAGTCTCGTCGCTCTCGAATAATCATTTCAGTTGCTGATCGTTGCTCTGTGCCTGCGTGATTTTGTATCTGTAGAGGATGGTACGTCAGCGTGCTTACTTCGTTTGTATGCTCTAGCTCACTCTCCTTTCAGGCACTATTCGTTTGTGGCAGACCACGCCAGGAAAATCATATGGCCTTTGGCAAGGCCAGACCAACGGCGGCTGAACGTTGTTTGCCCGCCGCAGCACTCGACTCTCGTTGTTGTTCGTTCTGAAGTAGAATGCTGTCGTCACTTATTACCTGCTGCTGTTATTCGGTTTGTGTCTAGTTTGGTATATGGAGGTATCAATTTCTAGTGTCTATGAATTAGCATTCCTGATCGACATGCGATACTCAGCATGAATACACATGTAAGAACACTGCTTCCTTTATGGGGTTATGCGGAAAATTTACTGGAGGTCAATCTTTTTGTTGATGATTCACACACTGTTAATGACATTGATGACATTGGGTTTTGAGCTGACCGTCATCCGGAAACTCACATGTCTCTCATGCTAGGTTCTAGAATAGCGTTGGAAGACCTGCCTAGGTCAAGATCCTTATAAGCTTACGATCATGAACAAGGGAGGGTAGCAATCGGAAGCTCGAACCCCGTGTCTGCATAACCACCGAAACATCCCGTGAAAGAGACTTGTCTCTAAAAGAGCGAGCGACACATGGGCGCTTGGGGGACTGGATAATTAAATAGCAGGGTCCATCCGGGACACAAAGTATAGTGCCGTGATAATCTTTCTCAGAATACAAAAAAACAAGGTCCTCGACGGCGTGAACGGGAAACCGGCAGCGACGCATCTATCGCGAGAATACCGCAAGTAGAAGAGCACTCCTGGCACAGCCTCCCTAGTCTCTCGACCACTCTGCCGACCTGCCCCCCGGCCGACCCATCGACCGACTCGGACCCCACCGCCCCACTAACTCACTTGCTCGGGCCCGCGCCAGGTGTACGATACGCGCTTCGCAGAACTAACTGTGTACTATCCTGTTTCAGCTGGGCTATCCGTTTGATGAGCGCAGTGAATTTCGCTTTCCTCTGTGGGGTATGTAGATAAGGCAGGAAGTTGTGGATGCACTCTCGCGTAGGAATGGAGGGGTGCTCGCGCAGAAAGTCGACCACGGCGCTGTCCTCAAGCTCTAGAAACTTGCCGTCCGGGCCGACGGCGGGCGGGGGGTGCGGCTTGGATTTTTTGTTCTTGTGCTGGCCCGCGGCGGAGTCGTCCGTCGCCTTGCGCTTCTTGCTCGGTTTGGTGGGGTGGGCGGCCGGCGTGATCGTCGATGGGGTGGTGAGGGGCGCGGCGACGGGGCTGGTGGCGCGGCTGCCTGCAGACGTGCCGTTCGGGGCTTGGGACGGCGGGGCCGCCGGGCTGGTGGCGCGGGCTGGCGCGCTGGCGACCACCGCGGACGACTGCGCCAAGGGGCTCGTTGCTCGACCGCCGTTCCCGAGACGGTTGGGTTTAGGGGCCTTAGGGCTCGTCGCACGCTTCGCGACGACTACATGGCCGCCGTGGCTAGGGACGGGGGACGTGGCCCGGGAGTTTGATGCGGATGGGACGGGGGGTTGTGCAGGCGCTGCAGTGGGCTGCGAGGGTGGCCGCGAGGCTGTAGGGGTCGCTCGCGATGGCAGGGGTTGAGACATAACGGCGGGCTCATTCGTGACGATAGCTTCTTCCTCTTCTTCCTCCTCCTCTTCATCCTGTATGTGGGGGGGATGAGTGAGTGTAAGCTCGATGAACATACCATACTGACGTCGTTTTTGTACGGATTAAAGAGCCCGTCATCGTCATCGTCGTCGTTATCGCCGTGCTTGTTGACAAGTTTATTCAGAGCCTTGCCGGCCTTGCTGAGCTCGAAGTCTTCTTCGTCGTCCGATTCATCGATGTGACCTTCTCGCTGTTTGTTGGCGCTTATGTACTCCCGCTGGAGCCGTTCCTGAAGACCACGACGCTATAGCTAGAGAACACCGGATCAAGAGGAAAAGACGCACTTCTAATTCCTTTGTAAGGTCGTCCTCTTCCTCCTCAACGTTCATCTTTTCCTCGTCATCCTGGAAGTCCTCAGCGAACAGCATCTCGTCGTAGCTGCCCTCCGCTCCGTTGTCTTTCCTCTTCCGCGCCCCGCCCTCGTCGTCGTCGTCTCCAAAGAGCGTGTCGGACCCCTTGTCGACCGTCCGGAGTTGCCGACCGCCAGGACCGAGACTTTGCCCCACAGTCATGCCATCGTCCGGTTCACCCTTGATCGTCGCGGCAGTCGCAGCGGAGGGGCCTTGTCCGTTGTGCTTCAGCAGCCAACGAATGGGGTCTTTGTTTTGGTTGATCCGCGCCATCTACGCGCAACGCGGGAGCTCAGGCTGTATTGCAGCAGCAAGGGCGCCCCACTCACCAGCGACTCTGCCTCCTCCAGGCTCGGAATGTAGTGGTTCGGCTTCTTCTGGAACTTGTACCAGCGATGGGCCGGGACGAACTTGAATGTATTGTTCGACGCGGGCATGAAGAACGCCTGCGTCTCGGCCTTGACGACCTCCTCCATCGCCCCAACCCATATCTCGCTGCCGCTGGCGTCCTCCAGCACCCACGGGTAGCGCTCCTCCTTGCGCAGCTGCCTGATCTCCTCCGCGACCTTGAACACCTGCCTCGTCTTCTTCTGGAACTTCTTCTTCGGCGCCTGGGTCTTGTCCTTCCCCTTGTCCCGCCCGTTCGTGGAGGACGAGCCGTCGGCGTGGATCGGCCTGCCCTCCGCGTCGACCATGACCATCCGCCCATCCATCCCGATCACGGGCTTGCCGTCGGGCCCGAGCATGGGCCCGACGGCCTTGGCCTGGGGCACGCCGTCGTCTGCGGCGCCGGCCGAGCGGCGCAGGTCCTTGCGGTTGAGCTTGACGGGGGCAGCCCACTTGAGGATGTCGACCTGCTTGCGCGAGTCGAACTTCATGACATCGTATTTCCAGCCGTTGAGGGCGGACGAGACGAGCTTGAACTCGGTGTACGGGCCCTCGGGGAGGGCGGCCATGTCCTCGTCGTCATCTGGCTTGGGCGGGGGCCGGGTCACCGCGGGGCGGGGGCGCTTGGGGGGCGAGGGCTGCGGGGACGGGGCTGCGCTGTTTGTCTTTTTCTTCTTGGGGTGGAAGAGGAGGTTGATGGAGGGGGGGGCCATGGTGGTAGGGAGGAGAGTGCGAGTGGCGTGCGCCACTGCACAGACAACAGACTCGTAGCACCGGGTGCACGTGATGCGCGTGTAGAGATATGACGCGGGCTCTCGGAACAAGGTGCTCGTTCTCCGTCTCGAGCTCCTCGCATGACTCCAACACCTCTTCGCTCAGCACCAGCACCAGCACCAGCACCGTACTAGAACAACCCCGCGATGCCAGCCAAGTCTCAGCAGCCGCTGCCCCCGCGCTCGCCGTCCCCGCCGTCGCAGACGTACCACCACTCGCACTTCCTCCACGCCGTGCCGACGCCCGCGCTGCTCCAGTCCGTCGCGGGCGCCGCGCACTACTCGGGCGTCGACCCCGTCAAGGAGCGCAGCATCGCCACGCGGCGCATGAACTCCCTCGAGCACGACCGCGGCCGCGCGGGGCCCAAGCGGCACAGCAGCGCGGTCGACGAGGGCGCGGACCACCGCGCCGTCGTCGACGATCTGAAGGAGGTGCGTGGTGGCGCTCTCTCGCGGCGCAGACGATCCCCGACCTGAGGCGCGCCGCGCGCAGCTGTACGAATGCCGGCCGACGACGGAGATACTCGAGAGGAGGTGGAGGCGGGATGCGTCGTTCGAAGTGTGTCATTTCCGTCCTCGAGCGTCTCGTAAGCCAGCTGACGCGGAGGCAGCATCCGCTCGCGAGGTGCAAGGGCCTCAACGAGATCGCATCGCAGGCACGTCCCTCTCGCTATGTATCACCGCAGTGCACTGCTAACGTATGCGTCGTCGAAATCAGTGGTTTGCCTTGGTACGTTTTCTTTTTTTCACGAGCCGTCGCCAGGAACGAATCCACCGACGTGCACTGCACGCACGCAGACTAGGATCGTGTCCTCGTCGACGACCCTCGGGCGCCGCGTCCTCGCGTCGACCGACTCGCCCAACCGCGTCATATTCTGGCAAAAACAAGAATACGTGGTACGCATCACGGGATCGAAGAAGGTCCGTGTCACCATCATCCCTACCATCATCCCCATCACCGCCTTCCTCTCTTCCCTCGATGACGTCGCTCACGCGCACCAGGTGATCGAGTCGATCGTCGTCGTCGACCTCGACGAGGCCGAGAAGATCGTGCGCGTCGTCGACCAGTGGCACGGCAAGGACCTCCCGACGCGCTGGGGCGCGCACTTCTTCCGCCGGCTCAACGCCAAGGCCATCCCGTGGGTGCCGTGGCTCGGGAGCGTCCCCAGGGACGACCCGCGCGGGGGCCGCGGCTGAGCGCGCACGACGCATGGCGCGCGCGCGTGCAGCATATGCCAGCACATGAGTTGACGGCGCTTTATCGGGAACGTGGGGTTCCTTGTTTTATCTATTGGGGTGGTGTCAACCTTATTGTTTTTTTGGTTGCTTTTGTTGTTTGTAACACCACGATCTACTCATGTCTGCTATCGGCGTCCATACTGACTACTTCTGCGCGTCACCAGTACTGATCGTTTACGGAAGGGAGGGGCACGCGGTTCCGCGTTACTTACTAGTGCTCATACCATGTATTACTACTACTTACACAAACATCCCTACCTTTGAGGGCGAACAGGACGTAATCTACAATCCCGGAGTAAATCGCTTGAATTTGCCTCGGTGGGTGTATGCGGCATCGACGGTGACGTCCGTCGACGGGCGGCGAGTGGAATGCGGAGGGAAGCACGCCAGGTGACCGCTCATGGGGTCGGCGCGCGGCGAGCGAGAAGGCGGATAACGTACGAGTACTGCGCGCGGGTGTGTGTGTGTGTGTGTATGTGTGTGCGCTCGGCACTGTCGAGAGCTCTCGCGAGCCCGTCGCCAGCACGAGCACGAGCGCGCGGCGCGCGGCGCTGCCTGATCGAGGGCCGCGCGCGCAGGGCGCCGCTACAGCGTCTATGCGCTCCAGGTGTCGCGCAGAGCGCAGCCGCCGCCCGTACAGTACATGCGCGTTCGAAGACACAGGCGCAGGCGCCGAGCGAAGAACCAACGAAGGAACGACGCCGATCTCGTCCGCCGCGTCAGCTGGCCCTCCAGGACGCACCGCGACCCGCACCCCTGCGACCCGCGACCCACAACCCAGGCGGCGGGACGCGCGCCGACCCGAGCCCACGCAGGACACGGGAACAAACGCGGGACGCGGGGCGCAAGCCTAGGCCGCGGGGCGCTGTGGGTAGCCCTTATGCAGCCGCGTGCGGCCGGGATACATATAGACATAGGGGCGCAGCCCCCACAGTCACACCCACCCAGGAGCGACGAGCGAGAGATGCTGCTGTCTGTCAGAAACGCCCTACCGCGCCGCCCCGCGCTCCTCGCCAGCGCCACACGCACACGCACACGCACACGCACCCGCGCCGCAGCCCCTCTCCCTCTCACAAGACACTTCACCACCCCCCGCCCCGCCGCACAGTCCGCCTCCCCGCCCGCCTCCGCCCCGCGCGGCGTCGCGCTCGCGCTCGCCGCGCAGACCGACGCGCGCATCGTCCCGCGCGCGCGCCTGCGCGACGAGTTCGCGCTCCCGGGGCGCGTCGCGCTCGTCTCGGGCGCGAACCGCGGGCTCGGGCTCGAGATGGCGCTCGCGCTCGCGGAGGCGGGCGCGCGCGCCGTGTACTGCGTCGACCTGCCCGCGGCGCCGGGGCGGAGTGGGAGGCGGTGGCGGAGTACGTTGGGCGGATGGGCGCGGGCGAGGGAGGGGGGAAAGGGGAGGGGGAGGGGACGAGGATGGAGTATGTGTGCGCGGACGTGACAGACCAGGCGCGGATGTGGGCGGTTGGGAGGGAGATCGGGGATCGGGAGGGGCGGATGGACGTGTGCGTTGCTGCGGCGGGGATATTGAGGGAGCATACGGACTGCTTGGAGTACCCCGCGGAGCAGTTCCGCCAGGTGCGTGCGCTGCGTCCCGTGAGTGAGTGATTGAGGGGCGGTTGGCTGACGGGCGGGGCGGGACGGGTGGGTAGGTGTTTGACGTGAACGCGAACGGGGTGCTGTTTACGGCGCAGGCGGCGGGGCGGGAGATGGTGCGGTTCGGGAACGCGGGGAGCATCATCCTGATCGCGTCGATGAGCGGGAGCATCACGAACAAGGTGCGTTTGTGCGCTTGTGCGTGCGTGCGAACGTGCTTATCAGGCGCCCGCACTGGGCGCCCGGTCTCTTTCGCGCGGGCGGGTGCTGACGATGATCGCCGGGGCAGGACCACGCGTGGGTGTCGTACAACAGCTCCAAGTCGGCGGTGCTGCAGATGGGGCGGAGCATGGCGTGCGAGCTGGGGGCTCGGGGCATCCGGGTGAACACGCTCTCGCCGGGGCACATCTACACATCGTGAGTGAGCGGGCCGCTGCGCCTGCGGGGGTCGGCTGCGAAGCGACGGGCAAGAGACGCGCTGACGCCGGACCGTGACTGTGTGTTTTGTTTTTGGCGCGTGTTGCGATTTTGCAAACGCGGGTGCTGCAGGATGACTGCGGCGTACTTGGACAAGCAGCCGGAGCTGTTCGAGAAGTGGTCTCAGTCGAACCCGCTGGGGCGGCTGGGGCGGCCGGACGAGCTGCGGGGGGTTGTTGGGTGGCTGGCGTCGGACGCGTCGACGTTCTGCACGGGGAGCGAGTGAGTGTTGTTCGTGTCATGTTTCGTGCTCCGGGCCGAGTGCGGGCGTCAAGCTGACGGTGTGTTGACGTTTGTGCCGGGAAGCATCATCGTGAGCGGAGGGCACCATTCGTGGTGAGGCAGGGGGGCAGGGGGTGGGAACGCAGGTGTGTAGGATAGATAGGATGTGTTATGTTGGGACGCCGGGAGCGCAGGGATGTGTGTATTTTTGAGGAAATGGCATGTGATCTGTGGGAGGTTGGGAAAGACCGAGAAAGCCGGATGGGGCTCGGGGGCTGAGAGGTGGGACGGGAGTGTGTTGTTGTGGACGAGGGCGCGCAGCAGCAACGATGGAGCGAGCTCGACACGCAGGGCGGCCGTGTCACGCCGAGACCGCCAGCCCCCGCGCAGGCAAGCGAGCGAGGGCGTGACCGCGTGTGTGACGAGGGCTGAGATGGGATCGAAGAGCCGCAGCGCAGCGACTGCGCAGCAGCACCGCAGCCAATGCACGGGATCGCTATACACCACCAGCCCTCGCCTTCTCTCCCTCTCTCTTTCTTTCCCGTCCATCCTCTTCCCTCCTACCAACAATGGCATCCGCTCCCAGAAAGCACAAGGATCCCGACCCTCAAATCGACCTCGCTGACAGGATCTTCGCCATCAGGCGCAAGAACGCGCTGTCCGTCCTTCTCTCGCTCTCCCTCACTCGTGCACTCACTCACTCACCCACCCCCATCGCTGCCCCATCCAGCCCCCACGCACGCGCGAGCGCACAGAGCGCCCCTCCCCCGCCCCGCCCACAGCAGCCCCGCCACCGCGCTCGTCCCCCTCCCCGACATCCCCGCGCAAACCCCACCCCGCCCACCGCTCCCCACAGCGCACCGTCCCCCACCCAGACGACAGCGCAGACGACTTCTCCAGACGCCTCACCATCTCCGGGCCCTCCCGCCTCTCCCCGCACCCCCACTCCGCCAAGCAGCAGAAGCTCTTCAACCACCAGACAGACGACATCCCCATGCGCCGCCCCGCGGACACAGATCCCATCTCCGACGCCACCAGCTCCTCCTACGCACCCAGGGCCCCCTCAAAGCCCTTCCACCCCCCACGCGACCAGCCCCACCCAGGCAGGCTCTACGACCCCGCCGCGACGATCCCGTCCGCTTCGCCGCCCAGGCACGCAAGCCCCCCCACCACCCCCTCAAAGTCCTCGCGCGACATCGTCTCCGTCTCCTCCGCCTCCTCCTACACCCCCTCCGTCATCTCTTCCAGCTTCACCCTCTCCTCCAACACAACCGACGACTCCTCCAACCCCTCCATCTTCGACCGCAAGTCCCGCGACGAGTCAAAGACCACCGCCTTCTCCGCCCAGCTCAAAAAACTCTACCGCGACATCTCCGCACTCGAGGCGAAGATCCTGCGCGACGAGCCAGACGACCCCGCCTCCGAGGCACGCCTCGTCCTCCGCCCCGCCCCAGAACCAAGGGGCGACGACGCAGAGTCCCTGCGATGGCAGAAGCGCATCGAGGATCACAAGTCGTGCGTCCCTCTCTCTCTCTCTTTTTGCCCTTGATCCCTGTGAACGAACCTCCCCTGACAGCCTCGCCGAGATGATGCACAACCTCCTCGAGATCTCCCTCGCCCCCACCGTCCCAGTCTCCCTCCGCAGCATCCCCGAAAAATACAACATCGTCATCCGCCTCTGGAGCCACGCCTTCCACCGCCTCCTCGAGAACCTCCGCCGCTTCTCCCTCTCCTCCCAGGTCGCCATGGAGCACCTCCAGGAGTTCATCTACTACGCCTACACCTTCTACAGCGGCCTCTTCGAGGAGCGCACCCTCGACACCTTCAAGATAAACTGGCTCGAGGCCCTCGGCGACCTCGCCCGCTATCGCATGGCCATCGCCGGCCTCATCGCCACCGAGGCCGCGCCCCCGTCCTCCCTCCCCGCCATCCTCACCGTCGCCCAGCCCTCCTCCGAGTCCACCGACGCCCAGGTGTCCGCCGCGGTGAGCTCCGTCAGCCGGCAGCCCTTTCCCCGCATCGACGACTCGCCGAGTCCGAGCGTGGGCATCGCCGCCGCGCGCAAGCTCGAGCTCGAGCCCGAGAAGGAGCGCTGGAGGACCATCGCCAGGGAGTGGTACGCGGCGGGCGTGCAGGACAAGCCGGGCATCGGGAAGCTGCACCACCACCTCGGCCTCCTCAGCCGCGAAGTCGAAGGCGAGGAGCTGCGCGGGCTGTATCACTTTGTGAAAAGGTCAGTCGCTTCCCCGCGGTCTTGGCTCCCTCCGCTCTGCGCCCTCTGACGCACGTTCATCACCAGCATGATCACCCTCCACCCGTTCACGACCTCGCGCGAATCCGTGCTCCCCCTGTGGTCGCCCGCGGCGCAGGCGCGGCGCGGCGCGCCGGACGCGTGCGCGCTCGACCTGTTCGTGTACCTGCACGGCATGCTCTTCACGAACATCCAGCTCGACGACTTCGCGCCGACGCTCGGCCGCCTCGTCGAGCGCCTCGCGATCGAGGACCCGCAGGCGCGCGAGTGGACGATGATGGCCGCCGTCAACATCGGCGCGATCCTCGAGTACGGCCGCCCGGCCGGCGCCCTGCGCCGCACGGGCGCGGTCGGCCAGCAGGAGCGGCCCGCCGCGGGCCCCCTCCTCGCCAAGATGAAGCTCGCGCGGAAGCACGCGGCCGGCGCCGGCGCGGAGGAGAAGATGGACGTCGACGGGGAGACCGCCCAGCAACAGCAACAGCAGCCGTCGCCCTCGCTCTCGGACGCGTCGGCGTCGGCGGAGCCGCTGCCCGCGTTCAGCATGGCGCTGCAGCTGACGTTTGCGATGCTCGCGCACGTCCTGAAGAAGCCCGTCCGGCGCGGGTCGACCCTGGGCGACGCGCTGAACCCGTACCTCACGATCGTGCTCACCTTCCTCGGCACACTCTCGCAGCACCCCGCCGCGATGGCGCTCCTCGAGCGCGCCGTGCCTTGGGAGATGCTCGCCGCGTTCCTGTGCACGGTGCCGCGCTCGGTCGCGCGTGCGGCGTCGGTCAAGCCGACGCTCGACCGCTCGATGCTCCTGCCCGAGGACTGGAGCCTGCGCGGGATGGCGTGGGGCGGGCGCAAGCTGTACGACCACCGCTTCTGGGAGACGAGCGGCGAGGGGAACATGGAGATGGCGGTGCTGGACGAGGTCGAGGAGGCGCGCGTGGACGGGATGATTGAGGACGACCACGAGGACGACGAGCAGAGGAAGCACGGTGCGCGGCGCGAGCTCGGCGTCGCGGAGAAGCGGTGGCTGCGTGCGTTTTGGGCAGGCGAGCTCCTCGCCAAGGCCGCGGAGGGGTTCCGGCGCGTGGAGGAGGCGCACGGGCGGTACCAGTGGGTCGTCGAGGGCCCGCTGCGCGACATGGTGCGCGTGTGGGCGGAGGAGGACCGGGCGGAGCGCGAGGCGGAGGAGCGCAGGAAGCGCGGCACGCGCTGGGACGATGCGGACGACATGGACATGGACATTGACGACGACGACGAGTGGCAGTTCACAGACTTGTCGGAGCAGAGCGAGGACGACGAGATGGATTCGGACGAGGTCAAGGTGTTGAAGGTTCGTTTTTTTGCCCCCCCCTTTTTGCCGGTTTGGAAATGGCGGCTGATCGGTTCTGGCACCCTCCTTCGCACAGGCGCGGCGGCGGTATCTGCGAAGCCTCCTGCAATCCTCGTCAGCCACAGCCCCACCGGAATGCCCGGAGCCGCGCGAGCCCTCCCGCGCCCGGCGGAGCGTCCCGCGGCGCGCGGCGCCCGCGCGCGCGTCGCTCAAGCTCGTGCCGGGGTACACGACCCTCGTCGTCGACACGAACATCTTCCTCTCCTCGCTCCCGCTGCTCGCCGCGCTCGTCGAGAGCCTGCGCTGGACGGTGATCGTGCCGCTGCCCGTCGTGATGGAGCTCGACGGGCTCGCGAGCAACGCGGGCGCGCTCGGCGCGGTGGCCAAGGACGCGCTCGCGTTCCTGCTCGCGCGCGTGCGCTCGCACGCGGCCGCGCTCAAGGTGCAGACGTCGCGCGGGAACTACCTCGCGAGCCTGACCGTGCGGACCGAGAGCGTCGACTTTGACGGACCGGGCGCGCTCGAGCGCAGCATGGACGATCTGATACTCAAGGCTGCGATTTGGCAGGACGAGCACTGGACGGACCGCTCGGCGTTCATGGGTGGTGCCAGCGGCGAGGCGCAGAATACGGCCGGCGCGGCGAAGGTCGTGCTGCTCAGCCTGGATCGAAATCGTCAGTCCATCTCGCCTCGCCTCGTCCCGCGCTGCGAGCGAGACGCGGCGCGTGCCGCGCGATCCACGCTCGAACGGGGCGTGCGCAGGCAGTCGACGCGGGTTTTGCATCGACTGCCTGCGCGGGCCCCGTTCAAGCGCGGCCCGCGCGGCTCGCGCCGAGTCTCGCCCGCCGTATCGGTAGGTGTCCTGCGCGTGTATATGTATACTGAACACGCGTGACCACGTAGTGCGCTTGAAAGCCCGTTCGCGGCGACTGGACGCGGCGAACGAGCAGGACCTCGCGGGCTTGTTAGCCTCTGCCGACTCTGGGCGGTCTCTGCTTGATTGACGAGCGACATCCCGACGAGCTCCCAAAAGACACGGACAGACGGTCGGTCTTGCACGCGCTTTTGCTTTTGTTCTTGGCTCGGGGTAGGTTTGCGAGTCAAGAACAAAAGCAGAAGCGCCGTCCGCGCCGGCGGGGAGCTCCTCGGGATGTCGCTCGTCAACCGGGTAGAGATCGCCCATTGTTCGTGGAGGGTAACAAGGCCGCGATCCGTCTTGCCATCGGCGCCGTCGTTGTAGTTGTCTGGTGACGCCTATGACGCGCAGCGCGCAGACTTGGGCGCGTGGATCGTGTCGGCCGCCCCCGTGGGGCCGTAGAAAATCCCGTATGGCGCGCCAGGATCCGGCTGGATAGCTCGCCTGTTTTTTTGTGTGTGCTGCGTTACCCGCCTCCCCCTGGACCGTTTTGCTCTGGCGATACCCCTATGTCACATCCGTCTTGCGCTTCATGTCCGCGTCCGCGTCCGTGTCCGGCCAGGCCGAAGGAGGCCCGCTCAGCGCTCTCTGTCGACCCCGCAATCGCGTCGCATCCTCCTCCTGGCGTCGGTCCCAGCGCGCCGTCTCTAATTTATTATTCGTGTTTCTGCGTTCGTTCCGCCCCCGCCATCGTGGTCCATAGACTCTTTTCCGGCCAAATCCTGCCTCACTCAGTATCATCGTCGCCTCGCATTTTAATCTCATCGCATAGCATATTTTTTTCCCAGCATCCCTTTCCCTCCCTTCCCTTCCCTTCCCTTCCCTTCCCTTTCATTCCCCCCCTTCCACCTCCCCCCCCCCCCCTCACCTGTTTCTGCATCTCGCCTCGGCCCTCGATTATTTATACGGTGGGAGGAACGGCCGTCGTCATTCGTTATTTATTCTCGCTGTCTTTCCTCGTTCTCGTTCTCGTTCTCGTTCTCGTCATCATTTGCTCCCTTCCTGTTTCCTTTTTTTTCTCTCCTTTCTGCCCCGTCTGTACAGTAGTAGTACTTACGTGTAAGAGTCTCTTTAGTCGCATACACCCGCACGTACGCGAGTGATGTAATAGACGGACGGGTGAGTGTGAAGAGGGCGCGGTGAGGCCGCGCGAGAGATCGGATCGCTTGCGATGGACGTGCCAGTGGTGGACGTCACTTACAGTATTACGCAGCGCGGACTCGCGGCTCGCTGGAGAAACGAGGACTCCTCGAGGCGAAGATGAATAGATGGATACTAGATGGATGGATGACAGCCGGTCTGCGAGTCGCTTCCACGGCTATGATGTATTGTGTTTTTTTATTTACAATCGATATCGTCTACAACACATGTAAACTGCTTCTGCTCATCTCTTCTCGCGCCGCGCGCAGGCCGCACGCGTGCTTTTTACTCGAAGATCCAGCTGGCGAGGGTGCTCTCGTACTGGGTGACGCCCTCGGGGAACCAGCTGCGACGAGGCGCGCGAATAATCGATGAGGACCCAAACAATGACGTTTTGAAAAACAAAACGCGACACTCACAGCTTGATCTCCTTCTCGGCGGACTCGACGGCGTCGGAGCCGTGGCAGATGTTGCGGCCGACGGCGAGCGCAAAGTCGCCGCGGATGGTGCCTGCGAGGGGAGGGACCGGTCGGTCAATCAGTTAGCATCGCGCGCGCGCGGGGGACGCGGTTCTGAGGGCGGGACTGCGTACCGGGGGCGGAGGCGAGGGGGTTGGTAGCACCGAGCATGACGCGGCCGGTCTTGACGGCGTCGAGGCCCTGCCAGACCATGGCGACGACGGGGCCGGAGGCCATGTACTTGATGAGGCCGGGGAAGAAGGGCTTGCCCTTGAGGTCGGCGTAGTCTGTGCGCGGGGCGACAATGTGAGCCCGGGTTTTGATAACAAGGAGAGGGGGAAAAAAACGGGACGCACGCTTCTCGAGGTGCTCGGGCGTGGCGTGGACGAGCTTGAGCGCGACGAGCTTGAAGCCGCGCTGCTCGAAGCGGCTGATGATGTTGCCGACGAGCCCGCGCTGGACGCCGTCGGGCTGCGATCGTCGCGGTCAATACAGTGATCCTGCAGGTGAGAAAAAAAAGAGCGGACCTTGACCATGATGTAGGTGCGCTCCTGGACAGACATGGCGATGGATGTGGGGGGTGGGGGGTGTGGTAGTGGTAGTGGTGAGGAGAGGATGGGGAGCGGAAAACGATCTCGCAGCGCGATTTTAAGCAGGCAGATATCTCGACCATCCGTATCTCGGTGATAGCCGCGGGGGGGGGTGGGTGCGCAAACAGCGGCCAAATAGAGCGAGGGAGGGCCCCGGAAAGGCCCGGATGGGATGCGCCTCGGACGCCAGCCGCCGCTTTTCAGCAACACCACACCACTAACTACTCTACCTTGTAACGATGACCCTCTTCGGCCCCCTCGGTCTCTCCTTCGCGCCGTACGTGCGCTCGTCCCGCACCCTCTCCAGGTGGCTCAAGCCCGTCGCGTCCTGGTACGCCAACTTCTCCGGCTACAGGCAGATGGGCTTCAAATACGACGACCTCCGTACGTGCTCCCGCCCCCCTCCCATCTCTCCGTGTTCCTGACGCCCGTCGCCCCCCTTGCCAGTGGTCGAGGAGCGCGAGGATGTCCAGCGGGTCAGTCCTGAGTCCCGCGCGCCTTTCCGTCCTCGTCGAGACTGACCGCCGCTCGTGTCCCGTGCATGCAGGCCATCCAGCGCCTGACCCCCAACGAGGCGTACGACCGCGCCTTCCGCCTCAAGCGCGCCTCGCAGCTTAGCATCCTCCACACGACGCTGCCCAAGGAGCAGTGGACAAAGCCCGAGGAGGTGCGTCTTCGCCCGGTCCCGTCACTTCGCCTGCGTGCTGACGGGACCGCCGTGTCGTGTCGTGTCGTGTCGTGCCGTGCCGTGCGACGTTAGGACACCCGCTACCTGAAGCCTCACGTGCAGGAAGTCGAAAAGGAGGACGGCGAGCGGGCGGCCTGGGACACCATGAACGTCGTGGCCAGAAAATAGACATCCTGTGATAAGACCGCGTTCTTTGATTTGTTTGCAATCCCTCGGCTGCGTCAGCATGGCGTCACCTTCCAACTTCTTCGCGAGTCCCGTGTCTTCAGAGCTTCGTGCGACGAAGGTTTGTTTCTCGTAATGTCACATCGACATCGCGGGAGACGTGTGCTCGCTCATTACAATTGACACACCGACTGAATGCACACCGAACGAAATCTTCTCAACAATGCATTACACATCTCTAGCGGTACATTCTATGACAAGCACGATCGACCCACTTCTCGCTTCTATCTTTTTGTTCTCTTTCTCTCTACAAGTGGATGGCCTTGACCAAAGGAGAGACGACCTCGCCGCCCTTGGCCTTGTAAAAGTCGACGACCTTCTTGCCCACGACCGCGATGTCTAAGAGCGAAAGGACATGAGCGAGCACCCATCAAAGTAAGAGAGAAAGGCGTACTGCTGCCAGTGATGCCGAACTTCTCGTACACCTGCTTGTAAGGGCCCGAAGCGCCCCAGGCAGGAAGACCCCACTGCTCGTGGCTGTACTTGGCCCAGCCGGCGGTCTGCAAGCGACGCAACCCACCATCGTCAGAGTATGCAACCTCGACGCAGCACGAGAGGACCGTCACGCACCGAAAGCGCCTCGAGCGACAAGATGGGCGCGCCGCTCCGGAGCACGCTCAGCCTGTACTCCTCCGGCTGCTGGTCAAACACGAGCCAGCACGGGAGCGAGACGACGCGGGTCTTGATGCCCTGCGCCTTGAGCTTCCCGGCCGCCTCGAGCGCGATGCTGACCTCGGAGCCCGTCGCCACGATCGTGAGGTCCTCCTTGTCCTCCTCGTGCACGACGTACCCGCCGCGCGCGGCCTTCTCGATCGTCGACGCCTCGAGGTTCGGCAGGTTCTGCCGCGAGAGCGAGAGGATCGACGGCGTCTGCTTCGACTGCAGCGCGACGAGGTACGCGGCGGAGGTCTCGTTGCCGTCGGCCGGGCGCCAGAAGGCGAGGTTGGGCGTCGCGCGGAAGTGGATGGCGGTCTCGACGGGCTGATGTGTGGGACCGTCCTCACCAAGACCAATCGAGTCGTGGGTGGCTGACGGACACGAGCGTGTCAGATGAGGCATACAACAAGAAAGAAGAGTCAAAGGAATGCGTGCTCACCGACCCAGATGACTTGGTGCTTGCTCAGGGCGGACAGGCGGACGGCACCGGCCGCGTACGACACGAAGTTCATGAACGTGGCGACGAAGGGGATGATACCGCCGTACGCATGGAGGCCGTTGGCGATGGCGCCCATGCCGTGCTCGCGGACACCATACCGGATGTACGTGCCCTTGTAGCTGCCGAGGCCCGTGCTCGGGGGCTGGAAGTCCTCCGTGCCCTTGACCTTCGTCAAGTTGCTGCCCGTCAGATCGGCGGACCCGCCGAGGAGCTCGGGGAGCGCGGGCGTGATGGCGGTCAGGACGATCTCGGAGAGCTTGCGCGAGGCCTGCGCGGCGTCGGTCGCCTTGTAGACGGGGAGCGCCTTCTCCCAGCCGCTGGGGAGCTCGCCGGAGATGCGGCGCACGAGCTCGGCGTGCTCGGCGGGGTACTTCTGGGCGTACGTCGCGAGCGCGGAAGCCCACTTTTGCTCGAGGACGGCGCCGCGCTTGCCGACTTCGGCGTAGGCGGAGTAGACCTCCTGAGGGACGTAGAAGGAGGTTTTGGGGTCGAAGTTGACCTTCGTCTTGAGAGCGGCGATGTCGTCTGCCTTGAGAGCTGCGGATCATGGTTCAACAGAGACTCAGCGGGGAACTCGGGGACGGAGGCTGCTTACGGGCGCCGTGGACACCGTGGGTGCCCTGCTGCTTGGAGCCATAGCCGATGGTTGTCCGCAGGCGGATGAGAGTGGGCTTGGCCTTCTCCTTGCGAGCCTCGGCGATCGCGTTGTAGATGGCCTCCAAGTCACTGAGGAGACGATGAGGTTGTGGACGGCACAGCGAGACGCGAAGTACTTACCTGTCGCCATCATCGACGTGAAGAACTTGCCAACCGTACGCGAGATACCGCTGCTCGACGTTCTCGGTGAACGCGACGGCGGTGTCACCGTCGATGGAGATATCTGCCGGCCAAGGGAGATCAATCTCCGTCAACACAAGCAGAAATTCAGAGGGACTCACGGTTGTCGTCGTAGATCTAAAACCGCGCGCCGACGAATGATCAGAGCTGATTCACGTTCCACTCAGAAGTCTGCACTTACAGCGATCAAGTTGCCGAGCTGCAAATGCCCCGCAAGACTGGACGCCTCGCTGGCGACACCCTCCATGAGACAGCCATCGCCGAGGAAGGCTACAAGCATCCGTCAGTCGAATCCAAGCCGACAGACGGTTGCCAGCTCACCGTAAGTGTAGTTGTCAACCAGGTCGAAACCATCACGGTTGTACACCGCCCCGAGATGGGCCTGCGCCATCGCGAGACCGACGGCATTGGCGATACCCTGCCCAAGAGGGCCGGTGGTGACCTCGATGCCTATCGAAGCCTTTGAGATCAGCTGACGAGAGCATCGATAGGACGCAGGGCGCACCATCGGTGTGGTTGGCTTCGGGGTGACCGGGGGTCAAAGAATCGATCTGGCGGAAGGCCTTGAGATCGTCCATGGAGAGCTTGTAGCCCAAGAGGTGGAGGGTGATATATTGGAGTGCGCAGCTGATGCGGATTCAGAGGACGGTCAGAGACAAAGCGTGGTCTACACATACGCATGGCTGCGGGGATGATCAAGTCAGAACGAAGCATCTGCGCGGATCAGGACGATGGACCGCGTACCCGTTCGAGAGCACAAATCGGTCGCGGTTGAACCATTTCGAGCTCTTCGGGTTGGCGTTGAAGAAGCTGACGAAAGGGGCAGGCGGCGTCAGGAGGCGTCAGCGGCGTCGAATATGGAGTCGCTGCGCACCGAGTGAAGAGGACGTGGGTCACGGGCGCCATGCCCATCGGCGCACCTAAAACAGACGCGGATCAGATAATTTCGAACTCTCCACCGCGCGCGCCGCCCGTCGAGCTCGCCGACTGACCTGGGTGGCCAGAGTTGGCCTTGGCGACGACATCGGCCGCGAGCGTGCGGATGGTCGCGATGGAGGTCGCATCGGAGGGCTGGGGGGTGAATTTGGACATGACGGTGAGACGGGCGGGGGGGAGGGTGTGTGCGCGAACGAGAAGCCGGAATTTATAGGTGGAGGAGGCGGGTGGAATTGGGGATCGTAAAATGCGCGGTCGGTCCGGGATTGCAAGCAAGCGTTGGGGTCAACGCCGCCTCGTAACCACATTCTCGGGTTATCTAAGCGCGATCATCGCCACCGCCGCTGCTGCTGACTGCACCCGCGGGAACGCCCTTCCTCTTCCGTCCTCGCCCTCGTCATCCAGCGACCCCCTCAGCCATCCACACCGAGCGTGGGCCCGGGTGCCTCGTATCCCCTCCGGTCCACCGACCCTTCAGCCCCATGCACCCACAGGCATCCGAGAGACGCATCGGTTGGGCTTTTCGCCGGACACGCAGACTCGACCTTTCCCACTGACGCCCCTCGTTTTTTCCCGTTCCGTTTCCCAGCGTGCAGGGAGTTCTTTCAGGCCCTCGAGGCGTGCCATGCGAACTTCTGGACAAAGTGGACGGGCGGCTGCAACACCGCGAAGAACCAGCTGAACTCCTGCCTGCACAAAGAGGTGAGCGGCGCCTCGCGGTCCTTTCCCCCCCTCCTTTTTTTCGCGCAACGTGCCGCTTCGCTAACGCCGGGCTGGAGACCATGGCCCGCGCATCGAAAAACCGCGAAGACGCAAAGGTCCGGCAAGCCAAGAAAGAACAGGCGTGGAAGGAACTACACGAGGACGATTGATCTCCCGCGCCCGTCTTCCTCAGACGAGCTGCCTGTTCCCCCATCTGGACACGGACACCGTGAACCGTCCGTCGAGCTCCGTTATCGGCGATGTGTCTTGGAAGGTCGGTAGCGTCGAGTTGCTTACACTGCATGTCTAGGCTACGCAGTCAGATAATGAATCACACCTCTCATCTATCATGAACCCTGTGGGTGGAGTCTTCGTACCCGACGAAGGGAAGCGCGCCTCGACAACTGACCGTGGAAGTCGCTTTTCGGGGGTTTTCGGTCGATTCTGATCACCGTAGATGCGCGATTAGGGATGCGCGAGCTCCGTCCGTCGCCTATTCCGGGGTTCATCTTGACGTGCTGTTTCATGACCACACAGAAGGCATCTGGGACCCGATCTCTTCAGGCAAAGTAGCACACAGCCTCCTTGGGCCGGCCACAGCGCCGCAGTCCTGTCAGGAGGTGCAGATGTGGGTCTCCGTGGCTCTGCATAAACCGATACTCCCGAACCGTCACTGGCCACTCCATGGTATGTCCGCCTTGTGTTTGAGGTTGGCCATGGACCAGGACATGATTTCGTGACCGCACAATCAGCCTCGTCCTGTGCTCATCAATGACTCAGACGGCCGTCTTGAGATACGCTCTGTCGGTGAAATGATGGTCATCAATCACAAGTCATGCTGTCTATAATCCTGTTAACCGCGGTGTTGTGCCCGGGATTGTGCCCATGTCCCATATATCTCGCATAGCCAAAGTAAATTTCAGTTGAGCAGGTGAACAGCTTTCGATTTCCTTCCACAAATGCATCGACACCCGCGTCGACACCATCAGGATTTGATGAATCAGTGGTGGTTCTAATCTGTCGCCAACTGGCAATAATGCCTCTCCGAGTATGACTTGAACAGTGATCATGTGATGACGGTGTTTGTGGCAGCCTTAGGAGGGCAGTGAGTTTTGCATGCCTGAAACAGCATGGTAGGCTGTGCAGGAAGATTGATAAAGGAGGGGTGAGTCTGGAGAGGTAAGAAAAACTCAGCTTGAGGCTGGTAGGATGGACAAAGACTGGAGTGTGCAAACTATTGGCTGGAGATGGGAAAAGTGTTCGAAGGAGAGCACTTGAGGCAGAGAGGCTCCATTGTGCCTCCAGTGAAAGTGCAAAAAAACATTCAAGTCAACTATGAAGGATACTGGCTCGAACAGACGACGGAGCAAGCAAAAAAAATGCATCTGGTAGCGGCGAGGTTCGAACTCGCGCGGACTTGCGCCCATTGGGAATCAAGAATGACTTAAATCCAACGCCTTAGACCAACTCGGCCACGCTACCCAGTCTCTATTCGCCGGACCGGGAAGCTATGATATGCGGGCGCGGGCGGTGGTTCTTGTCAGAAGCCCCATCGCAGGAAATGCAAATAAGCAACAGGATGGACCGTGCCAGTGGTGCACACAGCATGGCCAGCGCAGGACGTCGGAGAGCAGAAGCCAGGATTGTGGGGATCGAGACTGGCGGTGCGGAGGGGGGTGTTATCTTGCGAGTACCAGGAACGAGGTGACCAGGAACCCACTAACGCCCATATAGCCCTCCGCATCCAGCGCGCATATGCCGCAACACCTGCTCTCTCCCCTCCTCGCACCCTCGCCCAAGCATCAGCACGACCTCTGAGGCCCATGAGCTTTCAGGACCTCGCTGCCCTCTCCAGCGCGCAACAGCTCCAGCACGGCATCCACCTCGGTCAGTCCCCGCCCTGCGCGTTGGTTCCGCCCCTGGGCACCCGATTGACAGCATGTCTCGCGATAGTCCGCACGCTCTACGCCTCCGTCGAGAACGTGAAAGTCTACCGCGTGAGCCCCCCCCCGCTCCCTAGTAGCTAGCCTCCGTCCTCGCCACTCACCCCGCACACAGCAACAATGCTTGGACCTCAGCAACAGATGCGTCACCCTCCTCCTCGCCCTCCAGGAAAACGCCGTCGGCCTTGAGGGCACCCCGGCCCTCCGCGCTGTCGACGACGTAGAGGCGTGCGTCCCCCGTCCCTTGCCCCTTTTCCCGTCCCTTTCCAGCACATGCCGATCCCGCTTATCCCTCCTCCCAGCGTCATATCTCGCATCCGCTCCCGCGTGCAGGCGTGGGCCGCGCACAACAAAGTAAAGTCCTTCATCCACCAGACAGATATAAAGCAGGGCATCGATGCCTCGTATCGCGAGCTCGAGACCTCCCTGCGCCAGTTCAACGTATGCCCCCTTCCTCCCGAATCACAATCCTTCTCGCGTTCTCATAGATCCCCGCCGCGCGCGCTCGTCAGGTCGCCCTGCATCTTGATGCCAGCCGCCGAAGGGAGTCTCTGGCAGCCATCCGCGAACGCGATCACCTCGAACTCCGCGAAATGATGCACAAGCTGCTCCAAGATATGAACACCCTCAAGGAAGGCCTCAGCAACGCCGGCCCAGAGGACGTCCAGTCCGTCATACGTGTCATCCAGCAGGTGCGTACAACTGGCGCCCGGTCTGAGTCCCAACGTTGATTCGCCCACAGGAACTCCAAGATCCCACGCTGGAGATGCCTCAGGAAAACCAGCTTCGACAGGGATTGAGGGAGCTGCAGCCGCTCCTGTCACTCCCCGTAATGGCAGACTGTGGGTGTCTGTGTTTTCGACCGCAATCTCTATCTGACCGTCTGGCGATCGACAGTGACCGGGCAAGTGACAAAGACGAGCGAGCACGCCGTGGCCATGGGCTCTTTCAACGACATCTTCATCGGGCAGTGGTTGGGAGAGGACGTGGTGAGTCCCGATCGCGCTGCGGACCACCAGCTCTCGCTAAGCTATCAACGCCCCGTAGGTCGCCCTAGGATTCCCACGGCTGATGAATCAATCCCCCGCAGCGCAGCTGGTAGGCTCTCATCACTGCGTGTCGATGCTGTGCTTGACATCTGTGGGTCTCAGCGGTTTCAGAAGCAAGTGGAGATTTGGCGGTTCCTCCAGCACCCCAACGTTCTTCGACTGTACGGCATCGCATTCATCGGCGACTACGTCTACTCGGTGCGTCGGAAGCATCGCCGGGGCCCCGTTGTTTGCAGCCCCTCACATCGCTTTCAGGTCAGCCCATGGATGGACAACGGCAACGCCATCACCTACGTGCAGAACCACCCCGAAGTAGACCGCGTTCGGCTTCTGAGCGAAGTCGCCTCAGGTGCGTTCCAATTTTATCGGCCGTGATGAGCCCCGAGCTGACGTCGCCTCCGATCAGGCCTGGAGTACCTCCATTCCAACAAGGTCGTCCACGGAGACCTGCGTGGCGTGAGTCCTGGTATGCGCCCTTCGCCACCTGCGCAGCGTGCTGATGCGCGCGCTTTCCAGATGAACATCCTGATTTCCGACACCGGAAAAGCGTGTATCTGCGACTTTGGCCTCTCCCAGGTCATCGAAGAGGTGCGCGTCTCCCCGATTCCCATGACCTGTCGCGCCTCACTGCGGATCAGGCCAATCCCGGACCGCAGACCACGACCGCGGGAAACTACCGCTGGCTCGCGCCCGAGATGATCGAGCCAGACCCCTTCGCGCCGTCCAAGCCCGCGGACGTCTGGTCGTTCGGCATGCTCTGCCTCGAGCTCCTGACCGGCGTCCCGCCGTATAGCAACCACTCGCGCGACGCGAGCGTCATCCTCGACATCGTTCGCGGGAAGCTGCCCGAGCGCCCGGGCGCCAGCGCGGCCGCGCGCGGCTTGACGGACGCGCTGTGGGAGCTCATGCTGCGCTGTTGGAAGAAGGCGCCGGAGGAGCGGCCGACGATGTTTGAGGTGCGCGTGGCCATGAAAAGTATGCTACCCGACAGGTCGCCAGGCATAGGTGCGTCTCTCGTTCCCGTATTCCTTTCGCTACGAACCCAGATGTTCATACTCGTTTGGAAGTCACATCACCCCTTCCGATACCCAGAGCTTCACTCCCCATATCCCTGCGCCGCACACATCAGCCCTCCCTATCCACCGCGAGCAGCTCGTCCGGCGACATGCCCCCTTTGTCCGGGTTATCCATAACCAGACCGCAGGCCATCGACGTGAGGCGCACACGAGCCAGCTTGTCGCCGTACACCCCCGAAGCGATATCGCCCATGGAAGAACTCGTCATCGGCAGTCCGCAATCCGTCCCCTCCTATCTCTCACCCATGTCCGCCAGCCACATCCGCCGCACGAGTGGTATCCTGTCCGCCCCCATCAGCGCGTCCCCGCCCTCCCTGCTCTTCAAACCTCCACCTTCGCCCGCGTCGATCCATTCTGCGCCCAGCACGGCCGCGTCTGCCGACGGTCTGTTGCAGGATGGCGCGCGCAGCAGCAATGACGAGCGGAGAGACAGCCGCGTGGTCTCGCTGCCGTCGTTCTCTGACAGTTCGTCGGCGCGCCTGGAGTTCTCGCCCCTCCACTCGGTGGCGAGCCGCGCGTCGAGCATGAGCGGGGACCCGTCGTTCATCCTCTTGGACTTAGCCGCGATGCTGGACCGCGCGGTCACGGATCCGCAGGCCATCGTGCGCCGGAACACGGAGGGCTGCGTGGACGCGGGGACGCTGGAGGGGCTGGTCAGGCAGCTGCTCGCGGACACAGGGAAGGACCAGGTAGAGTACCGGTCTGCCTTCCTGGCGAGCTACCGCGCGTTCACGACGAGCGAGGAGGTGTTCAATATCCTGCAGCGGCGGTTCGACGACATGGACAGGATGGCGGTGATCACGACCGAGCATCGGGTGTCGACGCGCTACTCGTGAGTCTCCCGTGGGCGTTTGGTGGCCCGAGCGTCTGTCCTGACGCGTTTCGCAGGATCCTCCTTCTGATGCAGACGTGGCTCAAGATGGAGCAGGGGGACATGAACGCCGGGCTTCTCCAGCGAATACACGACTTTGCGGCCTCGATCAAGAGCTCGCAGACGATGGAGACGGCGGCGCGCGAGATCGTCGCGGGCGTGGTGGAGAAGGTACCGTCTCGTTCATTGTGGTATTTACGGCGGCGTCACTCACTCATCTACTACCTGCTTCCATCCATCAGCGGCGGAAGCTCGAGAGGGCACTTCAAAGCCCGCCTCTCCGGTCCCCGTCCGGTACGACCAGCGGTCGGAGGCCAGTGTCCAAGGCTTCGGACCTCGTCCCCACAGATCTCGCCATCGCGTTCACGCTGATCGAGGGCGACCTGTACAGCAGGATCACGCAGACGGACTGCGTGGTCCATCTGCAGCAGATCGCGGGGACGCGGCACATCGACGCCGCGCGCAAGACGAACAACCGGATCGTGAACTGGGTGAAGAAGTCGGTCCTGCGCTCGGACGAGGTGCAGTCGCGGAGCGAGGTCTTCAAGTTCTTCGTGAACACCGCCGAGGTGCGCGCCCTTTTCTTTTCTTCTTTGATGCGACGCCGTGATGCCGTCGCGATGGGAGACCCCGCGAGTGCTCACCGGGCCCTGGATCGCGCTTAGGAATGTCGGAAGCTGCGCAACTTCTCGTCCATGTCGGCCATCGTGAACGCGCTGCAGTCGTCAAGCATCACCGCGCTCGTCATCACGCACGACAACTCGCTCAACAAGCAGGAGAAGCGCGTGCTGCAGCGGCTGGACGGCCTCCTGGAACCGGAGCGCAACCACCGCGCGTACAGAGAAGCCCTTCGCGCGTCGGACGCGCCCTGTGTCCCTTGGTTAGGTGCGTCAGGCACCGCAGCTATCCCCATCGGCGCGCACTGACCGACGCGGCCTCTCCCCCCCACCCCCCATTCCCTGCGTGCCCGTGCCCAGCCGTCCACCTGCGCGACCTCAACTCCGTCTTCCGCTCGCACGCGCCCGCGGTCGAGGTCGACGAGCACGCGCTCATCAACTTCGTGCGGATCACGAAGCTCATCCAGCACGTCCGCGAGGTGCTGCGGCACAAGCCGCCCGACCTCGCCGCGCACCGCGGCGCGGGTCCGCTCGACTACCTCCAGCGGCAGCTCAAGTCGATCCCGGACGACCAGAGCATCGAGGACGCGTTCAAGGACCGCAGCGCAGCGCTCGCAAAGCAGGAGCGCGTCATGCACGAGCAGCGCCTCCCCGAGCTTAGGGCGCTCGGGTTCACCACCGGCCCGGCGCCCGCGCGCGGCGCGTCCTCGTCCTCCGCGTCCTCGTCGCGGCCGCCCTCCAGAGATCTCTTCTCGCCCGATCCGCCCCGCGGGCGAGCGTGACGCATCGAGCGCACGAGATCGCCCGGCCTCGCTTCTCCCCCCCCCCACATCTTGCTTCCCGACGTTCCGGCCCCTCGACTCGCGCCTGTATATACCGCATCGCTGCTTTGACCACATACCACTCGTCTCTCCTAATCGCACCACCCACCCACCCACCTACCCCCACCAGGCGTCCCTTCTTGACTCTCCCCTCGCGTCTCTCCCCGCGTCCTGTTGTAATAACCCCCTCCTGGGGCCGTCGGGCTCTCCTCACGCGCCCCAAGATGTACCGCTTACGCGCACGCCCACCATCGATTGGTTGATCTATCTCTCTATTATTCATCTACTGCTATACCTGCGTCTTTCCCCTTTTCCTTCTTGGTCGACCGTTTCTTACTATACTAGTACTTGTGTGTATCCATAGACGGGCACGAGGGATATTCGGTGATATATACGATCGGTCTATGTATTACTGCGTTTCTGGATCTGAACCTGAGCGCGCGGGAGACGTGATTTTACAATTGAGCTTAGAGGGCGCAAATGACCAAAATAAACAAAAAAAGTGAGAGAGAGAGAGAAATATCTAGAGCAGAGGATAAGGTAGGTAGGTAGGTAGGTATAGGCGGTGGTAGACAGATGCGAGAGATGAGGAACGTGGGAGGTGGGATGCTGCGACGGGCTGCCGCCCTCAGATCAGCCGCAGAAAGACCAGACGCGGATGTCCCCGTCGTCGCTGCCCGACACGATCTTGTCCTCGCCGAGCGCGAGACACGTCACCGCGCCCGTATGGCCCACGAGCGTCGTCATGCACCGGCTCTCGTCCCGACTCCACACCTACAAACAAACAAACAAACAACCGCCGGTGAGTGTCTCGCACGCACCCACGCACGACGAGAAAAGCCCGGCCGGCGCGGCCGACGCACCTTGATCGTGCGGTCGTGGCTCCCGCTCACGAGCCGCATCTTGTCGCTTGCGACCGCCCACACGCCCTCGATGTGCCCGAACAGCGTCCGCACCGCCTTGCCCGTCTCGATGTCCCACAGCTTGATCGTGTTGTCTAGGCTCCCCGACACCAGCACCGGCTGCGCCTGCGGCTTCGGCGGCGGCGGCGCGGGGGCCTCCGGCTCCGCTCCGTCGCGGTCCGCTCCTGCCCCCGGCCCAGTGATGTTGGCAGACAGCGTCGGCGCGATGGCGTCAAAGCCAGGATGGTTCGGCGGGAGCGCGCGCGGCGCCTCGTCGTCGTCGTCGCCGTCGTCGCCCTCGCCGCACCGGTCGTCGAGCAGGAGCTTCATGCTCTGCACCTGGCCCATGTGGCCCGTGAACTGGCGCACGCACGTCCGCAGCGCGAGGTCCCACAGGCGGATCGTGCCGTCGTCCGACGCGGAGAACAGCATCTTGCCGGGGTCGATGTGGCTCGCGTGCGCCGCGGACGACGACAATGACGGCGGCGGCGGCGAGCGCGCGCGGTCGAACGCGGGCACGCACGACGACGCGGACGAGCTCGCCGAGCGCGGCTGCGCGTCCCACAGCTGCACGGCGTTGACCCAGTCGCGGTGCCCGCGGAGCGTGAAGCACTCGCCGTTGCGGAAGTTCCAGACCTTGACCGTCGCGTCGACCGAGCCGGACGCGAGCACGTTCGAGTCGAAGTGGAGGCACACGACGCCCGCGGTGTGCCCCTCGAGCGTGCGGATGCACGTGCCCGTGCGCCAGTTCCAGACGCGCAGCGTGCTGTCCATGCTGCCCGTGATCAGCTTCGCCTCGTCGAACTGCAGCGCGCGCACCGCGCGCGTGTGCCCGCGGAGGCAGCGCACCTCCGCGCCGCTCTCGAGGTTCCAGACGCGCGCGGTGCGGTCGTACGAGCCCGTGATGAGGATCGGGAACGACGGGTGCGTGAGCGTCTCGCTGAACTGCAGGCACATGATCCCGTCCGTGTGCCCCTTGAGCGTGCGCACGGAGCAGCGGCCGCGTCGCCAGTTGCGCTCGATCGTGAGGCGCTCGCTGTAGACGGACTTCCAGGGACGCGTGATCATCTCTGAAGATTGTCGGTGGAGGGGGGATGCGGATGGGGAAGGAACACTGCTGCTATCGATCGAGGCAGACCGAAGAAGGCTTGGCGTCGGTGAGGGCGCATGCAATGATGGTATGCCGGGGTGCGGCTCTGGGACCAGCACGCGCGACGCTTCCGAGCGCTGCCGCTTCAGCTGCGGCTGCTCGCCGAGGCCCTCGTCGTGCTTCCGTTTGCTGCCCGACGGCGCGGCCAACAGCAGCGGCGGCCCGGGCGAGGGCGACGCCGAGTGCGCGTGCAGCGTGCGCCTGCGCTCGAGGACCGGGAGGCCCCAGCCGCACTTGCGGCACTTCTGGCCGATGTGCTGCTCGCAGATGCCCCTCCAGAGTATATCGTCGTCCGCGAGGCCCTTCCACCGCCTGCTGACCTGCGCGGCGCGGCAGAGGGAGATGGCGTCGAGATAGCCGAGGATCTTGAGCGAGACCTCGCGCGGCAGGGCGGTGAAGGGGTCGATGCGGATGAGGAAGGTGAGCTGCTCGGTGAGGAGGGAGAGCTGGGAGAAGCAGCACATGGTGAGGATGCCGCGGAGGATGAGCTCGCGGCGCGGGTGGGGCGAGGAGGAGAAATTCGACCAGACGGCGTTGACGGCCTCGCGCTCCTCGACGGGCAGGGCGTCCAGCGACTGTAAGAAAAGGTCAGCATTGGATATTACAAATCACTCGGAATCCAGTGGGCGGCGCATATGGCCACGGAAGGGCGCATATATGCGGGCCACCGCGGCCATCGGGGTCGTTCGGAAGGTGCTCGGTCTATCTACGAGTCTCGCAAAGAAAAAAAAGGCGAAAGCAAAAAAAAACGAACCTGCTGCAGCTTCAAGTTCATGCCCTCGTCGGCCATGCGCTGATGCCTGATGCAGAGCTTGCGGTTCGGGGGCTGCAGATAGCGCGAGGCGGCATCCGTGTCCCTGTCGGCGTCCTGGGGCTCCTGCTTGTCGTCCCACTTTGTCGAGGCGTCGTCCGCGGAGAGGGTGGGGACATCGAAGGTGGTGCTGGTGGGCGGGGGCGAGGGCGAGCGGGACTTGGAGGCCGGGTCGGAGATGCGCGCTGCAGGCAGGGTGTCGCAGACGTAGGACGAGCTGGATGCGAGGGCCATTATGCGTGTGTGTGAGAGGTGGGGGGCGTGGAGGAGATGGGGGTCGGGGGGAGAGAGGTGGGACGGGGGGGGGGCCGATTAGTAGGGCTGGCGCATTTGACGGAGGAGAGAGCACTGGTGAGCACGCCCGCGTCCGCGATTGACGTCCATCGCACGCGACATCGCGCAAACACCACACGTGATCCCCCCTCCCTGTGTTTTTTTTCACTCCCCATTCGCCAGAATCGCAGCACCCTTGCCAATGCCATCCTTCTCCTCACGGTCCTTCTCACCCCTCGAAGCCTGATGATGACTTGTCGTCGTGTGTTCGACGCCGCCCGATCTCGCAGCCGAGCCCGCAATGGCTGTGCTTGCTGTGCCCAGCCGTCCCCGCCACAGCTGAGCCACTCCCAGCAGCAGCGCCCAGGATCAGTGTGTGAGATGTGCCAATCACGATGCAAGATTCGCAACCCGCCTGCATGACAACGCGCGACTCGCCCTTATCCCCATATACCAAGCCCGCAATTCATTCGCCGTTGCGCCTCTCCCAACTTCGTATATTTAGAGATTCGACGAGTAAGTACACCGCGATGACGATATATCGATGGGCCCGCCCAGCCCGTGTGACCACTGCAACACACACACACATTTCATTCTCTTTCAATAACAACATCGCACACAAGCTGTACAGCTGCCCTCCTGGAACGTTCGCGAACAGGCCGCCGGAGAATGAGGAAGGGAAAGAAAAGAAAAAAGCAGCAGCATCGTCACGTATACAAACGGTCAACGAAAGAGGCGGGGAGCGTGAATCGACTCAAGATGAACAGTGAAGAAGGGGGAAAAGGAAGAGGGGACGGTGAGAAAGAATAAAAGGGGGGAAGAAAGACCCAGGAATGCACGGACGAGATGCGCGGACGAGCAAACGAGAGAAGTGAGAGTGAGAGAAACAGACAGCGCGAGGCCGACCGCGGCGCTGCCCCGTCAGTCCAGCGTGATCCTCATCTGCTCCAATGGTATCGGCACGAAGTTGTTGATATCGATCCCTCGTGAGCGCAGCTCCGGCTCGCAATGTGGTGGCACGAGCTTGTGGATCAGATCTGGGAGCACGGACAGCTCTGCAAGAAAAGGAAAGGGGGGGCCGCAATGACACATCCCGCGCACGTCAGCCAACGCCACGCGACTCTGACAAACGAAGCAGACACGACAAGAACAAAGAGAGACCACTCACCCTCTCGAGTAAAGTCGAACAGCGGAGGAAAGTCCTTCCCGTTCGGCATCTTCGCGCCCTCCATCCGCAGCTCGTCGAAGAAGGGGTGCACCATCGCCTCCACCGCGCTCAACCGCGCCTCGGGGGTGTACTCCAACACTTTTGACACGAGGTCGATCGCCTCTGGCGCCGTGCGGGGCCGGAACACCTGCACGCGAGCCAGATCAGATCAGATACCAGCATATAGCGTGCCGGGCACGCTCACTTTTGAAAACGGGTGGGCCTTGATTTGCGGGAACTTGTGTTCCATGTAGTTCGGGTTCATCGTCTTGATTTGCTCCCGCGTCGGCGTCCCCAGGACTTTGATGATCTCCACGAGCTGGTCGATGCCACTCTCGCCGGGGAAGAGCGGCAGGCCTAGCATCAACTCGGCCATGACGCAGCCTGTCGACCAAATGTCTGGCGTGCGCGCGGGACCCGGGTGAGCTCCGATGGCCCCAAACGAAAAAAAAAAAGAAAAAAAAAGAGAGGCGGTGGCACTGGGAAACTCACCGATGTTGGTGGTGTAGTTCGTCGCCCCAAAGATCAACTCCGGCGCACGATAGTACCGCGAGCAAATATAACTGACGTTGGGCTCCCTCGGGACCAGAATTTTGGCGGAGCCAAAGTCGCATAGCTTGAGGACCCCTGTTGCCGGGTTCAAGAGCAGGTTCTGTGGCTTGATGTCGCGGTGGCAAATGCCAACGGAGTGGATGTAGGCGAGCGAGCGCAGGAGTTGATACATGTACAGTTTGATTTGGAGGATGGGCATGGGCTGCTTGAGTTTAGCATAGTGGCGGCTGGCGCGATAAACGGTTTCGGGGACATATTCGAGCACTAGGTTGAGATACACTTCGTCTTTCTGTGATCAAAGGGCGATGAGGGGTAGTCCAGTGGCGTCAAAGCGGGACGGACGGGGGATGGCGGGGAAGCGAAGATCGTGATGGGGAAATACCTTGTCGCCATTAGAATAAAAGAATGCTTTGAGGTCGACTACATTCGGGTGGGAAACGAGTCTCATGATCTGCAATTCACGATTCTGGAGGGGCCATGGCGACAGCGAGCGGGCGGGTCGTCAGCAACGCGCATCCAAGCGGGAAGCGCAAGAAGAGCGGTGGGCAGAATGGAAAAGGGCCGCACCTTGAATCGCTTGTCCTGCAGGACCTTCTTGATGGCAATATCCTGCCCATCATCCGGACCCGAGACGAGCTTGGCCTGGAAGACGACGCCGAAGGAGCCGTTTCCGATTACCTTGCAGTTGGTGTAGGAGACGTCACGGAGCTCGCCGGACTTGCCGTCGGAGGCCTCGACCTTGACGACCTTGCGGGGGTCGTCGATGGCTGTCGTGATCGACGCGCGGGCGATCCGAGGGGGCGGGAGCGATCACGGCGTCACGGGGCGGCGGGTGGGGCGGGTGCGGGGACAGGCGGTGATGGGGGGGTGGATGACGGAGAGCGGGGTGAGCATCGGGACTCGAACACGAGGGGGCGAAACGGGAGCGGAGAGGGGTACGGGGATGGATGGATGGAGGACGCACGATTTATCTTGATGCCGTTTATTGGGGCGTGGGTTGTCATTGTGAGTTGGGCGGGCTGGAGCCGGGGGGACGGGGGGCTGTTCAGGGACACGGAAGGGGATAGAAGGCAGTATGGGAGGAGCGATGGAGAGCGGAGAAGGGGGGTGGGGTGGGCGTCGTGGGGAGATAAACTGGCAGAGACAGGGCTAGAGGGATTGTCGGGGAGGGCGGGTTTGTCGAGAGGGGATCGGGGGACGAGGGGGACGAGGGCTGGGAGGCGTCGTGCTTGGTGGAGGAAGAGCGTCGAGCGGCCGATCCTGTGACCGCCGCACGAGTGTACAAACAAACCACAAACAGCCCTCTCCCATCCGCCCATCCCAGCCCCAGCCCCGTCCCCCCGCACCCTCTACTTATCTCCATATCTACCCCGCTCACCTGTCCTCCCAACCCCCCCCCCCCTCTCCTCCCTAAGACCCCGCATCGCTGCCGCTTCCTTGATCGACTTCGAGCCCGCGCAGCTTTCCCACCCGAGCCGTTCGATCGCGATCTCCCGCTATCGTCAACGGCGCCGTCGCTCGTCGGACTCTCTCCCTCCACACCCGCACCCGCCCAGGCCCGCTCTTTGCTGTTCCAGCCCCCTTACCATGTCTTTCCGTCGCAGGGACAATGTCCTTTCCAGCCGCATCTGGCGATGTCCAGAGCGAACCGCCCCTATTCCCTGTCATAGATTAGGTCTAGGCTGCCGTCACTACTTGTACATACGCCCCTTCCGTTCATCAACGCCAAATGACCATCTACTATGCATGACTACCCAGAGTGCTGCCCGGTGATCTTGTCTCTCAGAACCGATCATGACGTGTCCGTCCGTCTCCGACCGACCGACCGCCTTTCGCGACGCAGAAGCAACAGAACACGCCGTTCAGTGCGTTCTCATCATTTTGTTCGCAACCATAACAATCGTGCGACGACGGGGAATATCCGGTTTCCAAACGCCCGTCTGCGGAGGTCTGCGGTCCGTCTGCATAATAAGACTGGGCGTTTCAGCGCGAATAGCAAGACATCTTTTGCGACGCTCGACGCCCCCCTCGAGAAGCGCAGTCTTCAGGGCGTCCATCATCGCCATGCCGTCATCCAGGCGTTCTTCTCGGCGCTCGAAACTTTGCCTGGCTTTCGCCGAGCCGCCGTCGATGTCAGTAAGCACGTATGCAGCGACGGACACACTCGCCGCCTCCGCAACCCGCACAGGCATCCCGACGCCCGGCGTACATGGACGCCCTGTTGACCGGCGGGCCTCTCGCGTCTCGTCGGTTACGCTGTGGCGATCGCGGCGCGGGCTTCCTCGACGCAGATCCGCGTCCGCTTCTTTGCACGCATTTATCTGTAACGCCCCTGGTACGTGTACGCGACCATGATGCGCGCATGTACCGTGGCCTTGCACGCTGCCTCGCAGCGCGACGCGCTCCCACGGGCACACACATCCTGTCAAGCGTTCACGCGTTCCTGTTCCAGCTATTCGCAAGTCCGAACATCCCCTCCAACGAGGCATGTGCCGCGCCGCCCGCGCTGGGGTCGCTGAGTGCTGCGAGGTGCTCTAAGATGCTACAGTGATGCTACCTGGCACTACTAAGGTCCTGCATCGGACATACTCGGACGGGCCCGGCGGCAAGGGGCTATCTCTCTCCCGTCACGAGTCGGTGAGAAGCAGCTGAGAAGCACGATTCGCGAGTCGTGGTGCGCGGGCGAGAGCCAGCGGGGGCGTACTTATGCTCGCACCACGAGTCGTCCAGGAGGCCGTCGATCCCTCTGCCCGATTGTGCCCCCGCCCCTCGCCAGGCCTCGCCGTTCCCCCGCGCCATCGCTCGCGGGCCAGTCCAGCGTTTCACACCCTCGAGTCGGCGCCGCCGAGACGCTAACAAGACGCTACTGAGCAGGCTCGCGGCCTCGAGATAACTTGACTTATGACGACCCCGGCCGAGACAAGCACGCTCCACGGGCCGGAACAAGCGGCCGAGCCTCCCGCCTCAGAGCACGCCCGGAGGGCCGCCAGACACGTCGAATGGGACGCCGCGCCCGACGCGGTGCGCCCGGCCTCCGTCAAGTCGAGCGCGCCGCGGTACCCGGGGACGGGCACGCGCGGCGACCCGTACGTCGTGGACTGGGACCTGGGCGACGCGGAGAACCCGTACAACTGGTCGACCCGGCGCAAGTGGGCGATCACGTCGCAGGTGCGCGGCGCACGCCTCTTCGTCGTCGGCATCGTCGTGCGTGGTGGTGGGTGGTGCTGACGGTGTGGTGCGGCGGCGCTTCGGTGGCGCTGCGCTCGCGTGTGTAGCTCGCGCTCGGGACGTGGACGGTGTCGTTCTCGAGTAGTGCGTATAGTGGCGGGATGGCATATCTGAGGGAGGAGATCCCGATGTCGGAGGAGGTGGTCGTGCTGGGCATCTCGCTCTATGTATTGGGCTTCGCGCTGGGGCGAGTTTTCTCTCTGTCCAGCATCATCATCGCGAGACGTGCTGACATGCGCTCCAGTCCTCTGCTCTTCGCGCCTCTTAGCGAGGTGAGCTGGTCGCTGGGTATTACAAAAATACGTCGATTCACCGCATTTGTTATAGATGTTTGGACGAGTAAGGCCTCTGCTCTCTTGCAGATCCCCTTGGCTCACAACCTCGACCCGAAACAGCGCCTCGTATTTCTCTGCACCTACTCGACGTACACGCTCTTCCACCTCGGTGGCGCGCTCGGCCACAACGTCCCGACAATCCTCACGACCCGCCTCTTGTCGGGCATCTTCGGTTCCTCGCGTAAGCCTGTCGCGCAGAACCTTGCTTCCCTGTCGAGTGGGGTTTACAGCATGACTGGTTGCAGCGCTGACGAACGCCGGGGGCGCTATCTCGGACATCTTCAATGCTCGTGAGCGGGGCGTTGCGTCGGCCATATACTCGACTGCTCCCTACCTTGGCCCCGGTAAGCCCTTTCCATACCCGCGGAAGGCAAGATCTGCTCTTATCGTGTTGCATTGCATACAGTCATAGGGCCCATAGTTGGCGGTTTCGTTTCCCAGAACCCAAAGCTGGGATGGCGGTTCTCGTTCTGGCTGATGTTCATATTCTCGGCAGTCACCTTCGTTCTCGGTGTGATCGTGACGCCCGAAACGGTTCGTCCTCGTCGGTCTTTCTTCTCGTGGCGGTTGACATCACGATGTGCGCAGTACGGCCCCGTCCTCCTGCGGAGGCGCGCACGGAAACTGCAGAAACAGTCGGGCGGCTCCGTCCACTACACGACCATCTACGACCTGGGGCGCCACCTGCCCCTGCGAGACCTCATGCGCGCCAACCTGACGCGCCCATTCCGTTCGCCCTGCCCTTCCTCGCGCGCCTTTGACGACCCAGTGACGCTGTTGTGCCCGCGCTGACATCCAGGCTTCCTGTTCACGGAGCCCATCGTCGCGCTCATCGCGCTGTACATCTCGGTCACCTACGCGACGCTGTACGCGGAGTTCTCCGCCTTTCCGATCGTGTTCCAGGAGCACCGCGGCTTCACGGCGGGCGAGGGCGGCCTCGCGTTCCTCGGCATCGGCGTCGGCGTCGTGCTCGGCACTGCCTTGGCGCCGATTCAGAACAGGCTGTATTGGAGGGCCATGGACAAGAGCGAGTCTGGACATGCTCCTCCTGAAGCGTCAGTCGTCCATACGTGCGGTATATCTGAAGCTCACCGTGGCGGATTTGTGTGTGCAGGCGGCTGTATCTGTCCATAGTGGGTGCGATGCTGCTCCCCGTGGGGCTGTTTTGGTTCGCCTGGTATGTATCCGTTTCCCGGCTGGTGAAGCGCGCACCGACTCAAGGTGTCTGCTCTCGTGACCCGCACACAGGACGACGTTTCCCTCGATCCACTGGATCGTGCCCGTCCTCGGCGGGGTCCCGCTCGGCACGGCGATCGCGCTCATCCTGCAGTCGCTCACGGCGTACATGATGGACACGTACACGATCTACTGCGCCAGCGCGATCGCCGCGACGGTGCTGCTGCGGTCGGTGCTCGCGGCGGCGTTCCCGCTCTTCAGCCCCGTGATGTTCAGGGCGCTGGGCGACCAGTGGGCGAGCAGCGTGTTCGCGTTTCTGGCGCTGGCGATCATGCCCGTGCCGATCCTGTTCTGGGTGAGCGCTCTGTGCAACCCTCGCGCCCCCGAGCATGTTTATTGACGGGCGTCGTGGACAGAAATACGGCCGACGAGTGCGCGCGAGGTCTAGGTTCGCCTGGCACGAGCCTGCGGGGCAATTCTCCGACGGGACGGCGACGTCGTCTCGAGCTACGACCATCCGGGAGAAAGACAGGGTTTGATTTGTGGAAAAAAAACATAGATTTTGGATTTTCTTCTCTCATAGACGGTGACTGTTAGTTGGTTACCCTTCGCTACTTACTACGATAGTGATGTTTTCACGACAATTATGGGACGGAGCAGTAATACGGCTTCCGTTTTTGGACGGGATGGCTACGTAATTCATTGATTAGGGGCGCGGGCAGTTGAAGTTGAAACGCTGAAAGCCGCTGCCGCTCTTGTCACAGAGTCCCCAAGCGCCTGTCAGGTCTCTCGTCACTCCTTCGTTCACGACCCATCCCTTCTATGCACCGCGACATGCCCACCCCACACTCCTTTCCCTCCGACCACGAAATCCCATCGCACACCGCCCATGCGCCGTCCAGCTCGCGTCCGCGTCCGACCGACTCGCCCGCGTCTGACTCGCCCGAGGTGCCGAACGTGTACGTGCACCCTCCAGAGGAGGAACAGTACGACAACCCGCCCTGGTGCGTCTTCGACGCGAGCGACCCGCACGAGGACCAGCTGCCGCTGTCCATGTCGGACGAGTCCCTCGCCGCGCGCCTGCTCGCGCGCCTCGCGCTGGAGAAGCCCCGTCCGGCGGCCGACGCCGCCCCCGCTTTCCATCGCCCGACGCCCGCGTCAGAGGAGGCCGTGATGCCGCGGCGCGGCGCGGTCTACCATCAGCGGCCGGAGAGCCCGCTGGGCATTCTTGCGGAGGACGATGCACGGAGGGGCGGGGAGGACGAGGATGTGGTGGAGATCGTGAAGCTGCGGAGGAGTGCTATGCAAGAGGAGGCCATGCAGCCCCCCGCGCCGGCGCTGAAGAAGTCAAAGACGTTCAGGGCGCGGGCGGCATCCGCGTTCTCGTCTCTGAAGACCATAGGCCGGGGGTCGCGCAAGCCTCCCGCGCAGGACGTCTTCCAACCGTCGAGGGAGAACTCTGCTCCTGCCCTCCGCGATTTGACGCAAGATTCTGCGGACGCGGCGCGGTGGTCCACCATGCCCACCCCGAAGCTGACGAAGCGCAAGTCGCGTCCGCTCTCTCAGGTCTTCGGCGCGTCCCAGAGGAACGCCCCCGCCCCCGACATCTCAGACTCGTACGAAGAAATCACCCCCGAGTCGTCCTGCGACGTCTTCTTGTCCTGTCCTCCCACGTCCTCGTCGATACGTCGCACTACCTCATTCACCGTCTCTTCTCTCAGCAACAGCCATACGTCCCCCTCGCTCGATGAAGAAAGCCGGCCGGTTTCACCGAGCTACTCTACGAAGAGCAAGGCGCGACGCCGGTTCTCCCTGATGGACCTCCAGCGCCTTTTCTCTGCGCCAACACAGCCGATGCAGTCCGAGTCGCATGGGGAGACCAGCGACTCGCTGCCCTCGACGGTGGACCCGCCCACACCCAAGGACGAGGCCTACCACGTGCAGTTCTCCCTCCCCTCGTCGCCCGTCCTGGACGCCCTCGCGAGGGCGCCGGAGCAGGCCAAGACGCCGCCCGACGCGGAGGCGGAGCGGGACTTGAGCTTCGAGATGCGGCTCGACTCCTTCCACTTTGATTCCCTGAGCTTCGATCCGGATACTTTCGACGTCCGTAATCTATGATTCAAATATCTACGCGCGCAGGCGTATGTACTGTACAGATTGGCCCCGTCATGTTCTTCCGCGACACCTCTCCCCCTCCGTAGACATCTACCCGTCAGGCGTTTTTGAGCCCTACGAGGGGGGGCCAGCGCGCGCATTATGTATATCCACACCACGTCCGTGGATTCATTTATACCACCGCACATAATCCTTCAGCACATCTGATCCACGTGGGCCCTCGATCTCTTCGACTTTTCTGCTTTTATGACGTTTCTATGACTCTTTTTGTCTCTTCCTCCGTCTTTCCTGATTATTATGTTTCTATCATCTGACGTAGTTTCTCTCCTGCGACGAATGGATTTCGCTCCTGGCGGTTGACCCGCTCTGAATGTTATGGACCAGACCACAAAAGCTTCTGTTCTTGCGACTCTACAGCATGTGCAAGGGGCCCAGATAACCAGAGGCCAACATAACTACCTCCCTGTTTTATTTGGGATTTTTGAGCTCGAACTCTGGGCATATAACGGTATCACGACCACTATTATGAGAGCCTGGCGTTCGATGGATGGTGCTCAGTAGGCGAGAACGCATTGCGAGACAAGTGTTTCCACGTCATTAACGAAGAGCCCAAAAGTGCCCGTTGGCAACGGCGTGCAAAAGACATGTCTAGTAGAAAGGGTGGTTCGGTTCTCGGAGTTCAGCTACCAGGTGACTATTGCGTTTGGATATGCAACGAGGCAATGCTGTACAGACTGGTCCTTCTTGTCGACCATTGTCAGTGCTGTGTATCGTCCTTGATTCATCACCAGGGTACGCAGGTGACTGTGTAGACTGCTTCTAGTCGCCGAAGAATGTTCAGGGCTGTTACACTGTGCACCCTAGCCATCCTTGGCCGGGTCAGGGGTGAGCGCCAGCGCCACCTGCTAAAGCGCAGATACTGGGCTCGATCGATTCTGATACGGAGGTAGAGAATGTCATCCTTGGTCCGACTTACGGGTCACAGAAGGTACCGAGGAGGTGTCGATTTCTGATTGCTAGCAATATCCCAGTTTTAGTACGAGCTTAACCGCACGTGCGCCTAGACATTGCTAGTATTCTCTCAATTCAGATTACCAGGTAGATGCTCGAGGCAGATAGAATATTGTAGACAGCTCGCAGAGAAGAGTACAACACTTCAGTACTTCTCCGAGATGACTGAAGAGAGTGATCGTTAGTCATGAACGTGGCCAGACGAAAAAGGCGCTCACTCAAGGTCACCAATGATGTCCATCCAGTGAAGGGGTGGCTACCAGAGGGCGTTAGAACGAGCGGATATGTGGGACACAGTGCACCGACCTTCTTCTCCCCTCTCCCGTCTTGGCATCGTATTGTTCCCAGACGTACCCAGTCCGCTCGTATTCCTGCGCGCGGTCAGAAAGGGCCGCGTTCACGGATGACGTACTCAGCGCACCTTATGAACGTTGTCGACGATATTTTGGCGCAGTTCCGAGTAAACCTTCTTGGCCGTATCCTGATATGGACCTTCTTGTGCGGCATACGTCTGTTGTTCACAGACTCAGGGAAGCGAATGGGCCATATTACACGAACGGTATGAAACGCACCTTGTGCAACGCTCGAAGGGCTAGGTAGTTCATCTGGATCCATATCGGCCCTTTCCAGTAGTTCTCTCCTTGACCAAAGTCAGGGTGAGATGCGGATAAGCTCCGCAGGCCATAGGGCGACCAAAGATGCTCGGGGTCGCGCAGCAAGTCGAGGATGGCGCCGAGATGCGGCGAGTCAGGTGACAGCAGGGACAAAAGGAACGGGAACAGAGATAGGTATCCTCTGTGACAAACATGATATGATTCATCTGCAACGCGGTCAGGCTTCGCGGTCAGGAGGTCGAGTGATATCAGAGGAAAAGTCACCATCATCGTTCACATTGACATCACAGTACATCTTTTCCTCTTCGTTCCAGTGCAAGTCTAAAGCGAAGGCGATGAGATCAATTCACCCTTCGAGCAAACCCATGCTCACCGTCGATGTTGCCAATCACAGCATTCGCAACCTCGTCAAAGTAGCTCCCATCCTCCTCTTCGCCGATGAACTCGGCAATCTCCTTCATTGTTCTGGAAAAGAAGCCCATCCACGAAATGAGATCCAGATGCAGCTCACCCGCGTGGGGCGGGCCTCTGGGGTAGTCGTCCATGCCACTTGTCAGGACGTGCTGTTCAGACCTGCCTCTCCAGCGGTAGGCTTCAGTGCGCGAACGCGCCTTGCGTGAATACTGCTTCAGCTGGCCGCGCTGTGTGCGCCTGAACCAATCGTAGTGGCGTTTGAGGGGTTTGTAGATCGATTTCAGGTACGACAAGGCTAACTCAGGATCCTGCAAGTAACGACTTCCAGCCACCCGTGGAGAGGAAAGAGGTATCTGCGTGTCAGCCATGCCGAAGTCTATACCAAGATCCTTATCGCTGGGACCGCCTACGGCTTTAAGGCGACCAATGAATGCGGTGACTGCCATGGCCAGGGTAGGGGGGTTGGCAAAGCTTGGCACTTGGGTCTGGAACTCAGGCGGAACCTGAAAATAACATATACTTTAGATGGAGGTGAGCAGGGTTTCACGACGAACACACTTTGCTTCGGGCTTCCTCTCCGAGGATTTGCTCCCGGGCAACCCAGCCATCTTCATCAATGAGATTGATCCAGTCTTTCAAAATTTCCAAGCTAGAGCAGGTTGAAGTACGCGCTCCTAAAAAGTGAATACGATGGTACTTGCCTCAAATCATTGTCCCATTCGCCGATATGCATCAGATGGAAACCCTCATCCCTAGCACAGAGTTTATTTTCATGAAAACAGCGAAACAAGCTGAAGCTCACCAATAGAATCCTCGAGGGAAGAAACTTCGACTCGGCGTGGCGGTCAACAGGGCCTTGGGCTCTGTCAGATGGGCACCTCTGTCACCTTTGTCTTTGCTGTCCTCCGCATCTCCTTCGGCGGAGAAACTATCATCCTCGTCCCACTCATACGCAAACGACTTATCGACTATGGATTTCCCGTAGAAGTACCCAACACCGCCTATAAGGTTCGAGGTGATGGCTTTGGAGAAAGACTCGATGGAGTCCCTTTTTGGTGAAGGAGGGACAGGGAAAACCGACTGGAAGCGCTCATTGAAAGAACTAGTAAATGCTTGCATGCCCTCATCCAGGGTAGCAGCTGAAATGTAAATGAGCATCGAGCACTCTCACAAAAATTGATAGAGCAGGTGTCACCATTCAACTTTTGCTTCGCGCTCTTGCTTTCGAAAAACACGTCGAACTGGAATTCACCATCAAAGAGTTTCTGTACCGCAAACAGGTTGCTGTTGGACAGAGCTTCATCGTTCAGCTGCAGTATGAAAGAAGGATCTGGTGCCCCGCCAGCAGGGTTCTGGTAAGGTGCAAGCGCATCTCGAGCACGTTGCAATATATCCTGTATAATGACCTCTGAGGTGCAAAAGTTCAGTATGCATACTTCTTACAGATAACTTTGAATATACCTTTCGCTTGCCACATGTTATCTTGGGGGACTCGGAAGCCTCCGTAATGCGTCTTTCCGATCCGGTCTTTGAAGACATCGGCAAATGGACCACCGTTGAATGCCGTATTCTTGGGGTCTAAAATATGCAGGAATGGGTGAAAAGCATTGGAAAATATTCAAGTCCATACCATCCTCGATACGAATGGTGAACTCGTCGAGCTCTGGCGTCGAGCCAGAGAACTCGATGGGGCCTTCTATTCCCTGATGCATAATATTAGCTCTCCCACATAAGGGTAACTCGGGCTGAACTAACATTCTCTGATTCCTGGGTCTCCATGTCAATCCCTCCGAGTCCCTCAAGGCCCGAATAGAAGATGAAAGACGTGCGGGAGGGAAGATCTAAACGACCAGGTCAGAAACTCTGCACAAAATTTCTTATACGATAAACATGTGTACCAGTATCTATGGGCTCCCCCTTAATTCGTGCAGCCCAGCTCCCACCATGTTCACCACCCGGTATTTTGAGAAACTCGGTGGTGACCTTGACATTGTTCTTGCTGTCCTTCAGGACCTGGACACCTCCATCACGTGCGTCGTACATAGTCCACGTATATCCATCCAACTCGTCCCCTTGGTCACAAGCATGGCGAGAGCCTCCATGACATCCACTTCAATGGCCTAGTTATGCTTCATAGAAATTATGGGACATACGTGTAAAGGACTGGTAGTCTTGAGTTCCAAACCATATCAGGCCGGTCATGAGAGACTGTGGTATTCTGGGCTTCAGACCAAAGTAAAGATTCGGCCGGTAGGCGCCCCACAAAAGAGAGTCTGTGTCATTTGCGGGTTTCGAAAAGACCGAAGGTGCAAGCGGCAGCAGCAACCAGAGCAATCGCATTGTTGCGAGCGGCGCTGGGTCGGAAGCTGGTCGCCGTTATGTAGAAATGAGACGGCGTGGAGGCTATAACGATGTTGTACTTCTGACCACCGTTGTCAGCTTTTCGAATTGGAGACGAGAGTGAGTGACGGCGGCAGTGTGATCGAATCGTTGGACGTGTCAATGCGGCATCCGCAGGAGATAAGATAAGATAAGATCAACAGCGTTTTGTCACACATCTCTGATCCTTAGAATTCTCTGTGTCCAGAAGTTCACCCGTCGTTTCCGCCTCTTCCTGGAATCCACTTTCATTCATGGTCCAAGTTACTATTAGGAAGCGCCCCATCGAGGATGCGGTCATCACTCAGCGGAAGTTTTTCAAGAAGACTGCAAGGGGAAAAGTCATTAAAGGTATGCATCCTGCCGTTCCAACATGGTACTCTCATAGATGGCCTTGTGCAGTCATAAGGGAGAGATATCTGCGGGATGATGTGTCCTGTGGTGTCGAGGGCTGTAGAGAGTGTGCTACCTCGGTCGACACTGCTTTGCCAGTTAATGGCACCTTAGATCACAAACTGTTTCCCAACGGCCATTTCATTTTGCCAGACACCAACGTATTCCTAGCTCAGGTGTGTTCTTCCTAATCTCCAATTTCCGCCCCCTTGCGAGGTGTGACGCTTCAGCCACTCGTTCCACTCCACAGATGGGCTCTCGCTAATTGGAGACTCTTCAGATGGATCTCATGGAATCCAATCTGTTCACCTCCCCCATCATCCTTTTACAGACGGTCCTCGAAGAAGTCCGCCATCGCTCTTTACCATTATACAACCGCTTGAAAGCGCTTGTGAAGCTGGATGAAAAACGGACATGGGTCTTTTACAACGAATTTCGATCGTAAGCATCCCTCTCACTTTATCATCATCATCTTTTGCATACCTTGGTAGAGAGACAGCTGTTGTGCGGGAAGATGGAGAGACTCCAAATGACCGCAACGATCGAGGTATGTCTCAATCGATATCAAGGTAAAGTCTCAATAGCATATAGATCACTTATAGGCATCCGCAAGGGAACTGCTTGGTATAACTCTCATCTCTCACTTACCCGCCCTATCATCCGTGGCCAAGCCGCTCCTACAATCCCAACGGTTGTGCTCCTTACTGATGATGTAGCCAACCGCCAAAAAGCGGAAAGGGAAGGCATCCAGTGCTTGTCAGGTAAGTGCAGTATGTCTCTTCGGTCATGCCGTCGTGGAATGAACTTGTCGCTAGTCCGTTCATACGTGGAAGGAATGCCAAAAGCAACCGAGCTGCTTGACCTTCTATCAGTGGCAGGATCCAATGATGTTGAGCCAACGGTTGCGTCTGGCCGCACTGTCCTGTACCCAGATGTACGGTGTTCATCTGTGCCTCCTGATTGTATCTCACGTCATAATCCGCTACAGTACCTGCCTTCTGGTGCTCTCATTGCAGGCGTCAAAGCCGGCCAATTGCATCAAGGATATTTCAATGCCAATCAATACAATTACTTAGAGGTATGCAACTTTTGAGATCGTCTGTCGAAAAAAATCACGAGCATTAAACATCTAGGGCAGTGTCATGGTGACAGGATTCGAAAAGCCTGTCCTACTAATTGGTCGAGAACACATGAACCGCTCTGTACAAGGTGATGTAGTTGTTGTCGAAGTCTTTGACGAGAAGGAGTGGAAGGCGCCTGCGGACCAAGTAGTTGACCAAGAAGGTGATTGTATATTGTTTCGCTAGCATTGTGCCGACTAACGAAAGTATTCGCCAACAGTCACATTGAAGAACGATGATGTCGAAGACTCAGACGAAGGAGAGGACAATGATGCCTTGATAGATGAGCGAAGAGCGCTCAAAAGAGAGGAATCCAAAATGCTCAATACGGAGAAACAGCCAACGGGTCGTGTGGTTGGCATTATCAAGCGCAACTGGCGGGCGTGAGACTACTAGTTCATCTTCTGGGAGCTCTTTCTGACGAATCTGGCTGCAGATATGTTTGCCACATTGATAGCACCTCGTTGACCTCGTCAAACCCCACTTCTCTGTCGCAACAGACGGTCTTTGCGACGCCAGTCTCTCGACTTCTTCCACGGATCCGCATGCGTACGAGGCAGGCTCCCTCTCTTATAGGGCAGAAGATCCTCGTCACTATCGACAAATGGGATAGCACCTCGCGTTACCCAGAAGGCCATTTCGTGCGCTCTCTAGGCAAAGTAGAAAGCAAAGAAGCGGAGCAGGAGAGTTTGCTATTGGAGTTCGACGTTCCATATCGGCCATTCGGTAAGGCAATCCTAGACTGTTTGCCTCCGGAGGGAGATCGCTGGGTCGTTCCCCCGAAGAGCAGTTTGAACCCCGAGTGGAGGGACCGAGAGGATCTGCGGAAATTGATCATATGCAGCATCGATCCTCCAAGTAATTCGTTCGCTCACCCTCCTACTGACGTCGAGTTGCTCAATCCTGTTGACATGTAGATTGTCAAGATATAGACGATGCACTGCACGCCCGCCGGCTTTCGAACGGAAACATCGAGGCAGGAGTGCGTAAGTAATATTGATCTCCACGTTCTGAGAAACCTCACTCATTGTTTTCCAGATATTGCTGATGTCTCGCATTTCGTACTACCGGACAATCCGATGGACAGTGAAGCAGCGTCTAGAGGGACTACAGTGTACCTTGTGGACAAGCGAATCGACATGCTGCCAGCCCTGCTAGGGACCAATCTGTGCTCCCTTCGTCCTCATGTAGAGCGCTTAGCTTTCTCTTGTATCTGGGTTGGTAAAGCTCCCGTCTCTAAGTGCCCAACGTTGATGTTTCCACTTTAGGAACTCAGCCCCGAAGCCGAGATCGTCAATGTTCGCTTCACAAAGTCCGTCATTGCCTCAAAATCTGCCTTCACGTATGAAGAGGCCCAGATTCGCAAGGATGATCCGTTAGTTCGCCTATCTCTCCTCATTCTATTTTGTGATGCTTAAGTGCCCTGCAGGAGCCTCAATGACGAGCTGACGGAGAGCATTCGATTGCTCAATATGCTCGCTCGTAAACTCAAAGAGGGACGCATGGCTGCAGGCGCTCTGAACCTAGCTTCTCCAGAGGTGAAAATTCACATGGATAGCGCTGAGTCGTCAGACCCCGTCGATGTAGAGCAAAAAGAAATGCGGGAAACGAACAGCCTCGTTGAGGAATTTATGCTTCTCGCCAATATCAGCGTGGCTCGAAAAATACAGGAGACGTTCCCACAGACTGCTGTGCTCAGGTAACGTAGTTTGCTGTCTCCACCTTGCGTCTCGGCTTATGGAGAGGGTGTACTAGACGGCATCTACCCCCACCCAAGTCGAATTTCGAGAAGCTCCAAGATATCCTGAAAAAGAGGCGAGGATTGTCCCTTGATGTTTCCAGTTCTGGAGCATTGGCGGCCTCCTTAGATAAGTGCATAGTGCGTCAAACGTGTGTGAACGATCCAGGTTCAGCTCTAACCGCCCAACGATAGGACCCCGATGAGCCAGCATTCAATACCCTAGTGCGCATCATGGCGACACGCTGCATGCTCTCCGCAGAGTATTTCTGCTCAGGCAGTGTATCCCCCGAGACCTTCGGTCACTATGGTTTAGCAAGCTCCATTTACACACACTTCACCAGTCCTATTCGGCGTTACGCCGGTAAGTACAGGTATAGACATCGCTTTGCCCGTTCTACTAACATGGCCATCAGATGTACTTGCCCATCGCCAGCTTTCCGCCGCCATCGGCTATTCCCCCCTTCACGCCTCCTTGCACACCAAATCGCATGTAGAACGGGTCCTGGATGTTGTAAATCGAAGGCACAGGATGGCACAGATGGCAGGCCGAGCAAGTGTTGAGTTCTATGTCGGATTGGCGCTCAAATCTCGTGGAGAGAAGTCTCACAAGACTGGCGGCGGTCAAGTGACGGAAGAAGCCTTCGTTATCAGAACGTTCAGGAATGGTCTTGGGGTTTTCGTTTCCAAGTATGTTCCAGGATCCCCAGTCTTGGGTGAACGTTCTTAAACGCTGATGAACTTATACGAAATTAGACTTGGAATCGAAGGTCTGGTACTTTTCAAGGGGGAAACTCAGTTCGACGCAGACAACTATACCGTGACTGTCCCTTCGGCCAAGACTGGCGGCAAGGAGGTGGAGATTGCGGTCTTCGACAAGGTGACAGTGAGCATAGAAGTGGAAAAAGACAAGAACACACAACGAGGAAGAGTGAAGATGACACTCGTCAGCCCTGTGGACTCTAGCGCGTTGTAATTGACTCCATCGCGGTCGATTTTCCCATGAGGGCCACTATCATCTTGTCCGAATTGTGGCATCTCCAGACCGATTGTCAATAACATGATGATGATTCGTCGAATCACCTGTGGATCTTGAATGCTGTGCATTCGCAGGTCGTCGAAGTAGCTACAGAACCAGCGAATAATCGAAGTATATCGAAAGGTCGACGAGAACCCGTTGAAATATACACTTGTAATATCTGCGTCGCTCTTGCGAGATATGCTCGGGGGATGCTTCGAAGTCTCTGTCAGGGTGATGCAGCGAGTAAGCTGAACGATGAGTGCAGCACTGCAGCTGAGGGGAGATCGATGTAAGTTACCTCTGAGGGAGTTTAAATTGTGGGACTCCGTAGAAATAGATTGCTTGCCATCATATGGAACACGTACGTGGGTGTTTACTGATTGGCAGCGCCTGGGGCATTGACTCGGTCAGAGAAGTGGCCAGGGAGTCCATTTATGAGTGGGTTTGGCATGATAGGGCGTTGTTGTGGGTTGTTATGGCCTCTTGAGTCACGTCACATGAAGGGCTTGTTGTGCTCGCCTCTATAAGCTCTGACCGGCACCGTCTTCAGTATCGCTGCGTCGACCATCGCCTCCTTCCCTCCTTTGCAACTCATCCCAAAGCTTCTGTATTCTGCTCAGCTCTTTAAACCCACAAGTGAATCGACATGCGATCCAAATTCAAGGATGAGCACCCCTTCGGTGCGTGCCATGCGCAGTCATTGCACACGCAAGCCCGCTCACTTTACCCCTCTGCTATCAGAGAAACGCAAGGCGGAAGCCGAACGCATCAGACAGAAGTATCCAGATCGCATTCCGGTATGCAGTATATACACGATTGTTACAGTCGAGTGAACTCACAGTGGTGGTATTGAAGGTGATCTGCGAGAAGGCGGATCGGACAGATATTCCTACAATCGACAAGAAGAAGTACCTGGTACCTTCGGTATGTGCGATCTACACCTCTTTAATCTCATATTCGGATCATCGTGTCTGGTCTACGGAAGTTGATATGCTTATTATACAGGATCTCACTGTAGGACAGTTCGTATACGTGATCCGCAAGCGCATCAAGCTTGCTCCCGAGAAGGCCATCTTCATATTCGTCGATGAGATCCTCCCACCAACAGCAGCATTGATGAGTGCAATTTATGAAGAACATAAGTATGTTGTTGTCTTCTTCATCGCGCCGCTGTATTTTGATCCCTGTCACTTCAGGGATGAAGACAATTTCTTGTACGTTAGCTATTCGGGGGAGAATACGTTTGGGCAGCAGGGATGGGTTGAGTTGTCATCAGACGCATGATGGCCGACCAGTTTGTCATATCGATGCCTCTGCATCGTCGACGAATGGCTATGAATGGACTCCCCAGCATAGATCATATGGGCGGTGCCTGGATAATTGGGATGATCGCTCTATCCCTCTCGATTTCCTTCCTTACCGCTGTTCTCTCCCTTGCGCTCATACCCATCTCCTTCATCCACCTTGCTCGTTTTGGGTTCCTCTGTACTTTAAGTTTGTTCTTGTCTCCTCATCTTACTATCGCAACGTGAAATGGAATATGTGTTTTATACATAGTACTTATTGTATGCCTGGTCTCAACTCTCAAGCGTTCGTTTCCTAGTGTCGCCCGATAAGATCTGAGAACACATTTCCTTCCTGATCGATTTGCAAATCATCTTGGACTGAACGATTGGCCGGGTCCAGTGGTGACCCCACAACCTCGATATCTCAAGCAAGACTGTATAAATAACGCCTGGCGGCTCGCTCTGGTAACACTGAATACTCGAATTTACGAACCCCTCATGTGAATTACTCAACAATCGACCCGTTCCACGTCCATAGGATGGCACGACTTGATGACGTGTCTTCTAGATCCCCCTAGGGCGAGCGCACTCCGTTCAACTCTATTTAACTATCTTGGTACGGCCAATCTCTCGTCATTATTCACGAATCACTTAATTCCTGTCAGGAGAAAGTAATGGGAAGCCAATCGCTACAAACTCAGCCGCTCGGTAGAACATCAGTACCTTCCCCATCTCTTCCATGCTCCTTGAGTCCTTATGACTGTCCATGAGATACTGAAGATTATTACATGACAGCTAGCTGTTTCGGATGTTTCCTCGTGAAGATAAAGCGACTAGAGCTTGTTGCCTGAACAGCGATTGTCTTTGAATAGGTCAAATGCCCTTTGGCGGTGTCATGAGGCTGGCCTTGAGGTTAGCCGCTTCCTTTCAATATTCTGACTCCTTAGCGGCATCTTCAATCGCATTTCAGAACAGCGTGTCGTGGGTTGTCCAAGAAGGTGTCGTAATGAATTTTATTTTTCTCTACACTATCTTTGTGTCTAGGAGTGTCTGCAGTTTGATCGCGATTCAAGCAACGCCTCGACCACCATCAACATCTAGCGGTGGTTTGCTCGCTTCGGTGTGGCGGCCACCGCCATGATGCAAAGCCACAAACTGAAACGAACGTGGCCTCAAAGTTGCATTGTCTTCGCCACACAACAGGGATTTTGTTTATAAACCCCTCCTTCTCTGCGCTTCTTCCTCACAACCCCCTTCTTCCCATCAACCCTTCAACGGCCAGGCCATTCACACTTCATCTCACGCTCTCGTACCCTTACATTCTTTATACGCACATCGCTTGTCTGGAACAAGATGAGTAGCTTTGCAGCCCGCCACCGTTTTGTCATCTTTGGTTGTGAGTGCCATAGTGTTTTCAGTATAACGCTGAGCCCAACTGTAATCTCGCAGCCATCATTGCCATGTTAAATCTGTGCATTTACATCATCTGCCTGCACACAACGGCGAGCCATGACCAGACAAGTTAGAGCTCGTAACTTGTGTTTCTGTTTGTAGAGGCTAATGCGGTCGCGACACCAGACTTTGAAATCGCCGCACTGATCTTCAGTTTAGTCTCTGCAGCTGAAGTTCCTATGCTGTGAGCGAGGCCTCCCATCTGTCATAGCCACCTGCCTCCGATATTAACACGATTCTCTTATCAGCATATGCTACAAAGTGCGATACAAGTCTGACAAGAATATCCCCAGAATAGAGACGATGGCGTTTGGAGGTCTTTTATGGATGGGGCTTGGTAAGCTCCTCATGTCTTCTTCCTCGTTGAATCTAGCGCATTGACGAGCAGTCTACAGTCGTTGCTGTTCTCCTTTCGATCCGTGCGGGACAGGACAGTGGGCTTTGCAAGGACTTCTCTCGCCTTTCTGGCGCCTGTGGTGGCGCTGGTCCGGGACTTGTGGTCTTCGCACTGCTAGCCAGCTGGGTCGCTCCTGTCCTTGGTGCGTGCATCCACTTCTTTTTTCTTTCCATCGTTCGATTGTCCTTACTGTTCTGAAATTAGCATCCGTGGGACTCTTCATGCATGTGCGCGAAGGCATGTGGCATGCTCAGAAGGTCCCACCCCGTCCTCTTTACTTGTCTGGCAATAGGGAGAAAGGGCCGGATGTCGAGACGCAACCTGAACCGTGGGTTCAGTTTGATACTGTACCTCTAGATGACTCGGTCCCGACGGTTTCATATCGGCACATGGGTGCATGAACGACATATGTAACTATTATAATACACCATGTAGACTTTTAATAATACGCCATACATGTATTGGTTGACTCGCTCTCTTGTTGTCAAGTTGTTGGTTTAGATGCACAAAAATTCTACTGGGCCAGAAGCTGTGCAATAGACATGGCACAGTGAAGCAAATACATAGAGGGGTTATGCGCTACTCAAAAAGATTGACTCGTCAACGTCTCCTTGATTCTCCGAGAGCGCGTCATCCCCACCAAGCTCCTTCCAATAGTGAGCTTCTTCATCTTCCTCCTGGCTTTCAACGTCATGTGATTCGTCGACGTCTAAGGTTGATTGTAGGTCATTCTCTGCGTAGGCGACATCGTTGATACTTACACCAGCCATCAGTGGTTGAGGAGAGCTGGACACCAACCCTGAAGTGTGAGATGCTGAGGATATTCGAGGATCTGACAATGGGGAAGAGAAACTGATCTCGTCGTCGATTGATCTAATGCCTTGAGCGGTGATGATGAAGTTGAGGGAACATGGCTGAGATACAGAGCTGAAGATGATAGTTAAGCGTCGAACAAGATAAGGCTGAACCTCCACGGCACTCCGAGGCACGGGGGCTTCCAAGCGAGGTCGCTTCGTCTCTCGGCCATCAAGTTCATCTAGAGCCTGTCGTCGATGAGTCCGCGTTAACATGATGCGTGCATTGATTTGATTAGCCCATGCAAGTCCAAGAGCGGCGCTCTTCCTGTCCTCCCCTGGGATACTATCCGCACGACTGAAGAAACGCGCTTGGTCGGCATATATGAGGTCGCCCTTGACGCCACGATCTTCGCCCTGCGCCCATACATCAACGACGTGGTTAATGATTACAACTGCCATGCGATATTGGCTGGCCAATCGGTGAAGTCTTTTCGAGATATCCGAAACGCTCTTAGAGCGTTCCGAAAGCTGAGCAGCAGATGGCCTATCCTCCGGGAAGACTTCTGCCAGGCTGTCTATGACGAGCAGTCTGACAGGCATATCTCCAGATATCGCTGAGGATTGTACAAGGGCGGGTACTGAGTTTGAAAGGATGTATTGAAGAGCCCCAACGGACCCTGCCACAACGGTCTTCACATTTGAGAGACTGCAGGAGGATGAAGACAATAGCGGGTTTTCATGCAGCATTTCTACTAAGCGAGTCGTCGGGAGTACTGAGTACGTTGTCACGTAGCACGCAGAGCCAGAAAGTCCGCCCTTAGATGGTGGGAGTTGTACCATGAGCGAGAGTTGGAGGGCTAGTTGCGTTTTCCCTGAGGCACTGGATGTGAAGTCCTCGTTAAAGAATGCTAGGCTTGAGTGTAGTTGAGCATACCCTTCTCCCGCAAGCTCCCAAATCATTCCCGGTCTGATACCTCCTCCGATTATTCCATCAAGTGTGGAATCCCCTGTTGTAAACGCATCGGTGCCTGACCGTTCAAGATCTTCTAGCAGGCTCGGTGGGCGATCAAGAGCTCGACAAACGATGTCTACGATGCTCTGTGCCTCTACCAGCGGTACTCTACATTTCCTTGCCAGGTCCTGGGGTGCGATCATCAAAACATCTGTTGCCTTCACAAGACCACCTGATTAAATTGTTCAGACGCACGAAAGGTTATAGGCAACACGATCGATATTTACCTCTCCTCAAAGCAGCCTTGTGAATTGGGTTGAAACCGCCCACTGCAGTGAGGAGGACATTATCCATTTGTCAGTTTTATGTTGCAGAAGAAGATCGTTCGCATCGTCGACTCAGTCGAACTGCTGCAGTGTTTCGTCGGAGGCGGGGCCGCACTGAAGCCGCCCACGGGTGAGTTCGAGGCTGACGCGAGCCTGCATAATGCGTCTGTGGCACGCCGGCGACAGCCGACAGGCGTGAGTACTGAACTAATAAAACACGCATACATCACGAAACATAGATACCACTAGCTACAAGTCCTTTACATGAAAGCTAAGCACGTCTGAGACAACAATCCATACACATGCACGAGATGGGACGAACAATTTCGACTAAGAGCGCTCTGACCGTTGTCTCGTCGTCTGCGGCGACTCAGAGGCTCGGCCCAACAGCCCTCCAACAACGCTGGAGACCGCTTCCGAGATCTGGCGCTGTTGACTCTGCGCGTGCTTCACGTAGAACAAGCGAACGCTCGTCGAATTCCAGATGCCGAGGGGAGTCATGCCGCGCACGTAGATCTCGCCCCATATCAGGGAGGACAGCCAGACGATGGAACTCTCGGACCACTGAGGTCGCGATTAGGGGTAATCAGTAGATGCGCATCCAAACGAAGGAAATTTCTTACAATGAAGCGCCTGGGGTTCAATGGTGGAGGCGGGGGAAGGACATGCTTCAAAGATGCGTGGCTCAAGAAGTCAATGATAGCTGCCGTGGCGTTCGGCTTGTTCCCAGAGGCCTGAAGTTCTTGAACTTTGGGCATCAGTTCCGAGATGGCTAGCATCACTACGTCGAGAGGAAGCCTGAACGAAGATGTTGATATCGTTTCAGCGATCGCTCATAATAGATTCGCCGAGAAGCGACACCACATACCCTTGCTGCCAAGATGTGACCTGGACGACGGTCAGCACCTATTCGACACAATGCTATGTTTACCCAAGGCACTCACCCATTCTTGTGTCGGCACAAACCCATTCCTCCCCACGCCCGCAGCGGCCACACGATCGAGACTAGCATCTGTATCCAGCGACAAGGACCGCCGCTCCCTCATCTTGCCTCTGACTTTCTCGGAGACAGATGACTGTACACCATGAGCAGGAGGTGATTCCGTCGTGGGTGACATCAGCGGCTGAACAGAAGGGAGCTCTTCTGCTGCAGCAGTGTGACCCATCCCATCCGCAGGCACTCCATCTCGTGGGATGACCCGCACTTCGGCCAAGCTGTCCACTGACTGCACTCGGCTGGAAAGGCTGAGCGCGCTGCTGTTCTCACGTTCCAGCAACCGCTGTTTCTCCTCATGCGGCTGCTCGTGCTCGCCCACGGCCCTGCTCTTTCCCTTTGCGTCCGCCTTGTTAGCCTGCTCCTCTTTCGCCAACTGGATCCTCTTCACTTCACGAAGACCCCTTGCGAGCGTAAAGGTTCCCAGATCTTCGAAAGTCTTGTGCGCGCGCAGGATGCCGTAAACAAGGTTTGCGTTCTCTGGAAGATGATGAGAGATAACGGCGTTGAATGCTTCCAGCCTACCAATGGAATATGGCCCGTCAAGGCTTATCCGGAGAGACAAGCATGGTGCTCACATGAAGAACAACAATCTTGGGTGACCTTCGTCTGCTAGCAAGAACACGGGGTTCGAAAAAGCTGAGAACAGTTGGACCAGTCGAGTGGAAGAGTTCAAGTTCAAGTTCTTGAAATAAGGCGCGGCATTTGAAAGCGCGATTATTAAGGCAGGATAGATCGAATTTAGAGCCCCGGATGTGGTCGCAACGATGCAGTATACGCACTAAGGGATCATGCTGATCAGAAGAATGCACGATAAAAACGCTTGACTGAGCGTACATTAATCATGAAGTCTGCAGCAGCACCTCCCACATTCCACTTCGCCGGCACATGAGACGCTTTGAGCGGGAATGTGAGTCTCAATCCGAAAGCGGTCTCCGCAGAGAGTGTCTGAATAATATACGACAGCGCTCGGCACAGTCCGTGTTGTTCTAGATACGCGCAAGTTAATAACCCTCAAAGGATTGAGAGCCAAAAGACGTACGGGGCTTGTCTTTGATCTCAAGAGTATAGCATAGCAGATATGCGACTATGTCTATTGACTTCTCTAGGTCAAGAAGATAGACTCTGAATTTCTGAGACCGTCGCCATATTCAATCGGGCATCGGACGGACGAAACATAACATGCATACCCTGTTTAACTCGATCATCTTCCAAAAGAATACAACTAGACGCGAGGCTGAGAAACCGTTCATGTGAATATGCGTGATATAGCTCACTTGTTTCGACAATGTATGGAACAGACCTCCGTGATCCAGGAAGTAGATTGTTCACAGACGCCATCTGTTGCTCTAAGATGCCCAGGACGCCGTCGATGATGAATTGAAAATCTTGTGTCCGATGCTGTTATATGCGTCATCAAGGCCGTCACATAAGAGAGGGAGGATGCGTACAAGTTTTGCTAAGAAGTATCTAAAAGCATTAGTGCGCGGCGTTGGAGCTTGAGACTGATTCTCCCCCGTGCCGGTCGGGACATCTCTCGCGCTGCCGCTCTGGAAGTCGAGAAGGGCACAGAGCACCTGGAAGCAGTTTCCCACAAGGCTTGCTCTTGGGTCTTCTCCTTTGAACACGAGATGATTGTAAGGTAGACGTCCTGCGACACCACCGATGGAATTGGCGGTATACAGCTGTGATGAATTCATTGCTGTATTCAGTAACGAGCAGAGCACGGTCAGGACGTCACGCCTCGGGGTACGCTGAACAAAATGGAGGGTGTAGAGAGATGGAACGGTAAACAGCGAGGCGGGCGGGACATATATTTGACGTGAGAGGATGATGAGCAGGAGTCGCAAGACTTCAGACTTATTGTTGTCATATGCATGACTAGGACCTAGATCGACAGTCGAGCCGACGCCTTTCTCCCTGTTCAACATTAAAGCCCAGCCAAGGTGAGTCCAAGTATAGAAGCACGCACCAAATGATGTAGTTGATTTTGTAGTGGTCCACCTGAATCTTGGACGGCAAAGTAAAGCCACAGCAGAAAAGCAAGTCGACCAAGCAGCTAAAAAGTCGCTCCGCAAGCGAAGGAAGCGTTTTGGCGTGATGAGTCTTGTGGGGAGATGTCCGTTTCGGTTGTGATTCCCCGGTCCCACCTTCACCTTCTGCGGCATCTTCGTCGTCGTCCTCTATCACGAACTGCGGCACCTGCTCTGTCTCTTCCTTGCTATCGCGTCTCTCTACGGCCTCCTTCTTCCAAAAAATATCCTCCTCAAGTATGCTAGACTCACTGTCAATCTCAAATACCACCGGCAAAACACGCTGAAGAACGCGTATGCAATTGAGCACTTCCTTAGTGGTATTGCGCTCTGCAGCTCCTGTCTTGATAAATGAAGAGGCAAAGTATGCGACGGATATGTTGGTGGAGGATGGAAACGTGTGGTCTGAGACTAGGTTGAATAATCGGGCACATATGACGCGGATGAGAGTCGCGACATTCTCTGGCGCTTCAAGGAGAGCCCGACGGACTATGGGGGGGGTTTCGGTGAACGGCGCTGTGCAGAAGGACTAGATGAACACGTACTGTCATTGGGAGAAATGAGAGAAAATACATCGGATGCTGAGTCGAACAGAACAGTGTACTGTGTCCGGCAATCGTGTTCAGTCGTACGAAGCATATGGGCAGACCTCAACTCACTTGATCCCAATACGCATCAGTCTGCGAGATGTTCTGGAGTTCTATTGTCAATCTGGGAGAAGAAATATCGAGGAGGTAGCAAGACGGACCCGTGAAGTAGCTAATTTGGAGATCCCTGTAGGCTGACTACGGAATGCGAGTTTGGCTTCATCGCCCAACAAGCCAAATGGTGCGGAGAGTTTGGTGGGTATTTTAGAAAACATGATCTCCAGTCAAGGTGAGGCCAGCTCTAAGTAAAGTAGGAGCTCTGGATTAGATGCTGCCCAAGTGAATAGTCTCGGCTGCCGTGTATGGAAGAATGGACGGTGCTGAAGAAAGCTCTGCAAGAGATGGCTGTCCGCCACGCGACACGTCCATATCCAGGTCAACCTCGTCATCATTCATTCACATTCACTGCGTAGATGAACCCCTTGCTTCTAACGATACAGACAACCATCTCACTCTTGCCTCATTTTCAGCGGTTCTACAGAAAATGCATTGTGCGATGTCCAGAGGAAAGTAGCTCGGCGCTACCCGGTGACCACGTACAGCTCATCACGCAATCTTTGAGTTCGACGCCCAAAACGTGCGCCACGGAATTCTGAACTCGTACCAGTCTCGTACCTCCTGCTCCTAGCAGCACCCTTGGCTACATTACGTTGTGCCTCAAGCCATCCAAAAATGTTTCCTCGCAACTTCACCCGTCTCTGTCAACGCTCCTTTTCCACATCCTTTCCCGCGTCCTCAGGACACAGCAAAGTGCGCACCGGGCTCGCCCTTCACCATCGCCTTCTTCGTTGATGTATAGCTTTCTGCAGTGGGCCAAGATTAAGCAGCGCAAAGGCATAAATGACGCGCAGAAATCCGCTATCTACGGGCGGGCCAGTCGCGTACGTACCGTTGTCCTTTTCCACCATAGAACGTCTTTCTCGACTCTCCGCGCGTTCGGATGGTATACTCAGCGAATGTGTCATAAGATTAGGAAATTATGGTCGCGGTGCGGAGTGCGTAGAACATCCTCTCCCAAATTTCTCGAGGTCTCGCAGATCGCGCTGACAGGTGATGTGTATTCGGGTACAGACGGAGGCTCATCGGATCCAGACAAGAACCTAGCGCTATTTAACACACTCAAGAGAGCACGTTTGGAGGGTGTACCAAAGGCCAACATTGAGACCGCACTTCTCAAGGTGTGCATTCATTTGAGTCGGTTGTCAATGTCTCTTGACGGCGATCACTCCAGGCAAGCGGTGGAAAGGACAAGGGCAACCAGCTTGCGACGTACGAGGCGATGGCGCACGGGTCCGTCGGCGTGTTGATGTACGTCCGTCCCTCATCAACTCTCATTCCTGCGTTTGGCTCCTGATGCTGTGAAGAGAGTGTCTGACAGACAACGGGAATCGCACGCTGCACAATCTGCGCTCCATTCTCAACAAACATAAGTGCGTCTTTGCGTATGCTCCAATCCATAAACTGACCCATGTATGTGTGTTTGTGATCTGTCCAGCGCGCGATATGCGACTGTTGGATTTATGTTTCAGCGGAAGGGCTGCGTGCGCGTCGCGGTAGAACCAGGGCAAGTAGAAGCGCTCATCGACACAGCGCTCGAAGCCGATGCGGAGGATTTTGAAGAGCAAAATGCGTCGGAAGAGAGCGTTGAGATCCAGGTGCGCCGTAACATCCTTCCCTCCGTTGAACTCGCTGACACGCGGCCCTGTCATTGTATCGGCTCCAATAGTTCATCTGCCCAACACAATCTCTCACAAAACTCACCGAGGCCGTGACGTCCTCAGGACGCGTCCGGGAGCTGCTCACAAGCGAGCTGATCTACGCGCCGACCGAGGCGAGTGAGAGTACGGACGAGGAGCTGGAAACCAGAGTTGGGGAGATGGTGTATGAGCTCGAAGAGAACGAGGACATCCTTCGAGTGTGGACTACGTTGGACTGATAGTGCGGCTGGGGTTGCATGCTGGATTGGACTGAGATAGATCAAGTTCTAACAATGATTATGCAGGATTATCCCAACTCTGTTATGCGCTCGTTGTCAACATTTTCAATGCCTCCCTACCGACATCAATGTCGCAGATGCGAAAACCCGAACGTGATTAAACGAAGTTGAATACTCACCTCGTACAAAAAAAGCCGAGCATGATCCACTTGTGCCAGCGGATACTATCAGGTAAATCCTTGCAAAAAGGCCATTTCGCCCGCTGCCCACTGCTTCGACATCTCGTGGTGTTCTAGCACGCGATGTGTGGTAGATTGTATATCCATAAAATACTAAGAGGGGATCTCACAGTTTAATGGAAGATATGATTGGCTACCTTTGCACAAAGGTGGACCAGCAGGGTACTAGCAGGACCACTGCAGGACCCTGCCAAACCCTGCCAGAGGGGTCGGAACAGCCTGGATGAGTGGGTTTCACGCAGGCAGCACCCGGTGGCGGTGTCAACAAAGAATAAGGTTCGTCAATCAACAACGCGTCCTGCGTTCACGTGATGGGAACGCGGGGCTATAATAGAGGCGCGTTGGCCAGTGCCGCCGCAACAACTCTTCGCTCATCCGCCCATCATCTCCGTCCCCTTGCCACACGCCCCCTCGCTCTATCCCTCCATCCTCTCCATCTCTATCTGCAATGTCTGAGTCAGCATCTCCCCTTGCCTCGCCCGCCCCTGAGGAAGCCACCATCCAAAAGAAGGCTCCTCGGTCTCGCTCCTCTCGGTCGACTGGCAAGAAAGAGGTCAAGGAGAAGAAGAAGATCACTGCCAAGAAACCTATCTACAAGAAGGCAGTGGAAGAAAAGTCTGCTACTCATCCTTCCTGGAAGGACATCATCAAGGTCTGTTTACTTTTATCGTTGTCACTGACGTCAGGTCATAACTGGTTGTGGCAGGAATGCATTGCCGCCAACCCTGAAGACGCTCGCTCGGGCGTATCTCGCAGTACCCTCAAGAAGGTATACCACTACCTCCCTCAGCACTCTCGTGCGCTCCATCTGATGTCCATCGTGCGCAGTTCGCAGAAGATAAATACAATCTCGACATGAGCGGCGGCAATCTCTTCCAGCTCAACCGTGCCATCACCACCGGCGCTGAGCAGGGAGTCTTCTCTCTGCCCAAGGGGCCCTCGGGTAAGATCAAGCTTGCACCCAAGCGTCCCCGCACTGCCGCCGCCACTGAGGCCAAGGAGGTCCGTTAGCTTTTCCCTATGCCACTGCTTGAACACCTGAACCTGTTCTAACCTCAGAACAATAAGCCTACCAGTTCCAATGAGGAATCAGATGGACCCGCCAAGAAGCCCAAAGCTCCGAAGAAACCTGTAGAGAAGAAGGCGGCGAAGGCCAAGGCAGCGGCCGCTCCTACCACTAAGGCGAAGACGAAGGCCAAAGCTCCCGCCGCTAAGAAGCCAACACCTAAGACGAAGACCGCCCCTGCCGCTACAACGAAGAAAGCTAAGGAAGTTGCACCACTGAAGAAGAAGACGGTCGCACTGAAGAAGGTGGCTGCTATCAAGAAGCCTGCCGAAAAGGCAAAGAAGACGAGCACGGCTAAGAGCTCAGAGAAGAAGGTCGGTCTTGCTGGATCTTGTTCCGCCGTGGTGCTCTTTAACAATGCTGTGATATCAGGTCGCCGCTGCCAAAGCCGCCGCCACGAAGGCTACAAAGACAAAGGCAGCTGCCAGTAAGGCCACAAAAACGAGGGCAGGAAAGAAGGTCCGTCGCATTTGTTCTCTACGCTCCTGCCAAAGCTGATGTGGTTTTTATTCTTTGTCATTCTCTGCAGACGACGGCTTAGCGTTCTCTATCTAGTCATCTCCTTCTCTCCATGGACGGTCTGGTACACACTGCGCTCTTGTTCCGTCCTCGATATCTGGTCCATTGCTACTCCCCTTTGTTGTTTGGCTCTAGCTCTATGTTATACGATTATTATACCTTGTCCTGCCTGGCTGTCCCATTTATCTCTCACATGTACAACGCGAGTCCTCGTTCGGCAGATGACGTTGTCCTGTCAATGTATACATCTGATCTTCTGTGGTATATTATTTCGTGCGATCCGCAAAGATTGAAATCTTCTTAAGCACGACGCTTAGAGTCGCAGATTGTGAGTCCGAACTGAGACAAGAACAAAAGATCTGTGTCGGCAGGTGTCGGCCCACCTTATATGTACTTATTGTGCGGCCAAAAGGAGGGACACATCCCCCAAGATGGGTCAAAATAAGGGCGTATCTCGCGCCGCCGTAACATGCATCTAATGAAAGTTGTTCGTTCCATTTACAAAGTACATCGTTGCAGGCGAGAACAATAGAGCACTGATTCAAAAGAGTATGCCACAATCTTGAGAACTGGGCAGAGGCTCAGGATGGTTCTCGAATACAAGGAAGGGTGAGGAGGAAGATGGACGCTCGACGAAGTATCGATGGATTCACCACAGCAGAGAGAGCACCAGCAGTGATCAGCCGAAGACAGGGTTGGTTGGGAGCGCCTATCGATCTCGACACCTGATGTGCTCAGTCTACGCAGGAGTCGGTGGATCAGGCGCTGAGGACGGAGCAACGAGACCAGATATAGACGAGCCAGCGGAACGGAGATTGGTGCAATGGCGAACGGCGAGGGATGTCTATCTGGGCACATGAGAATACACATCCAGTACCAAGAAGCAGGGAAGGGCCGGCGACCTCAGGCAGGCGCAAGCGTGGGCATAAATCCGGCTACGGATGGGCGCTCGAGCGTCCGAAGAGAACGATGTGCAAGTGGCGCCTGCCTGGCTCGACGTGGCTCGGAGTGCTGGTAATTGACGGTAGCGTTCAATGCTAGTGGCAGACAGCCGGATGCGGTGGATAATAGAAAGCGTTGAGAGGAATTATGGCGTGGAGTGGGTCCATGACATGGAGGGGGGGGGGGACGGGAGCGAATCCATGCCGATTCGGTGAAACATTGTTCAACCATGCGAGGATCAGAAGCGTTCGCCCAAAGAACAATGCAATGATGATGATGGGTTCACCAAAGAGAATAAGCTGAGCACAAAAGAGCAAGCAAGGTTGACGATAGTGGAGCGAATTTCGCGCGCCATGGATCCTGACCAGCAAAAAGACCAGTTTTAAGCGAGAGCATCCCTGTTTCTCTGCGTATCCTTCTCAGTATGAGGCCCCCGTCTTAGAAATGGGGGATGGCTGACGAGAGGCTATGAAACGTCCCCTGCATACAAAACCATACGGCAGCAAACGAGAAGAAGCCTGCAACGGTGTTCATTAACTTGACTTTGATTGACAATTTAGCAGCAATCGCTATGGTGATGAGGGGGAACGGGGGACGCAAGGGGAGGTCAATGCGGGCGAGACTGGGCGCCGTCACGTTTCTTCCGCTGATATGTTGGGGATCTGGTACACCAGCCTGACTGGGGCTGTTCCGCCGCTAAAATTAAGCGCGGCTACGTAGCGGCGTGCGGTCGAATTCCGTGCGGAGAGCTCGGTTATGACCTGTTATGACCCTATTAGACTTGCAGATCGCAGCCGAGAGATATCGAACCGCGCAGCGCAGATTGAATTGAGACGAGGTTGGCGGAAGCTCGACGGCTGCAAAGTGCTGCACGTGTACGTCAACGAGCGGGCGAAAAGGTGTCTAGCACGCGACAAGCGACATCGATGGTGACCTTGCTTTCCGGCTGAAACGGTGCGCGTATGGAGGTGACTGAGTGAGACGGTTAGCCGTTCTTCGATGTGGTCAGTAGAATCATGAGGCACGTACACACACCAAGATCGCCGTCACAGAATCCATGCGTTCAATTGAGGTGCATTGAAATTCAAAGACTTGCGAAACAGTGCCGGGGTGCACCATCGGAAAATTGGGCACGTTGTGGGGTGAAAAAGTGGATTTGTCGGGTGGCTGTGATCGGCGAGGTTGAACTGAGCATTGCCAAAAAACTGTGTGTACGCTGTGCATGGCAGCCCACCAGTCAGACGTTCAGGAGAGTATGACGTCGCATCACGCTCTGTCACGCTCTGTCACCCAGTATCACGCCCGTCCTCGTCTTGCCTTCTGAGACATCGATGCCGACGCTGGCTTCCTCTCTTTGAACGACGTCGCCCAACCCGGCCTGTCAGCATAGCAAAGTGCCACTCTATTCTGCTCACCCCTTTTCGCATCGCGCGTCCTGATCTGGTGCGGCAGCCGTAAGGAACTCAGGACAGCATTGATCGCGGATCAGCTTACTCCCGCACTTGCTGTCGTTTTATGGAAGTGTACAAGATGCACCCGCTCTGGCGTCGAGCGAGTGTCGATGGAAGCCCGACACTATATGCCTGGCAACTTGTGCCCTGCTCGCGTGTCGACTTCCATGCGATGCGGTCTGCGCAGTGAACATCGGTGCTTCATCGGGTGATGCGCGCTCGAACACACGCACCCGACGTCCACGACTAGGGCCCGGCGCCCAGCCTTAGACCCGCTCTGAGACCGACCGGGTTTACATTTGGCATGCGATCCCAGATAGGAGTGCTGTATGTGGATCGCTTTAGGTGAGTCGATCAGCCCTGTCCACTTCCGCTGAGCATTCTCAATCCGGTCGATCTGGTTTTGGAGGGGGAGGGCTGCACAAATCTTAGGTACTGCGGTGGCTGTGGCCCTCGGTAGGGCCCGTCCGCAGGGCTGAGCGCTGAGCGCTGAGTGCCGAGCAATGGTGTATGATGCCTGACGGACTTCAGTGTCGCGGCCTCGGCATGTCTGGGATTGTCTAGGTTTGTCCTTGTCATTATGGGGCGCACATGCACTACAACATTATGGACGTGTCATCCGCTGCGGTATGCTGTCCCAACTCTTCAGACTCCCCCCTCGGGTTGGAATGACCACGGGCGGTTGACGCTGCTGCGTGGGCATGGCGCGACGGACGCTCCGAGTGGGTACGATTACGCGCGGCGCAATGCGTCATGCGTCACGTGAGCTATTGATCTGGAACCCGCCATCTTTTTCAAGGCTCCCTTTCCTTTCCTGGCTGTGCTGCGTCACCTATTACGACGCGGCAACTCCGATTGACCGTCCGCACGCCCCTCGGTAAAGTTGGATCCGGTCTGGCCCGTCGCGGCGCGGGCGTGCGGTGCTTCGAAAGCGTCGAGATCGAGGCGGACGGTGAGGAGGCCTTGCGGGGGTTGAAGAGGAAGCGCACACGGGGAACGTGGCGGTTGATGTGAGTGATGCGCATCTTCTCTCAGGTCATGCGGCAACGTGGGGGCCAAAAGGTTCCCAAATGGGATGTTGGTTTACAGCCTAGATCAAGATGAGGTTGCCGTGGGGAATGGAAGGATGCCATGTTTTTGTTGCGGTTTTGAAGCTCGCGGCTGGTGATGAGACCGACCATTGTGCTGGTGCGGCTCACTGACTTTTGCAGGGGACGACGAACGTGGACGGGGCGCGGACGTGGCTGGGTGTTTGCCGTGGTGTGGCGCGGATAAGGGAGTGCGGGGCTGGTAAAATGGAGGAGGGTAGCGTGGGAAAGCAGGAGCCATACGGAAGGGAGGCCCAAGCAATTTGCAAAAGCGCGTGTTCCTAAGCTTCGCGCGCTATAACCTTGGCCTCCCTCCTGCTCCCTTTCTCCCTCCCCCCGTCTCATCCCACCACCACCTCTTCGCCCCTCCCTCCAGCCCCTCCTCCCCATTTCAATCACGTCCTCCGCTCCATCGCTGGCCGACATTCATCCCCCACGCACCTCCCCCGCTGTTCATGATACACCCTGTATGGATCCTGCCCTCGCCCCACACCCCATCCCTCACGGCCACCCCTCCGCTTCCTTCCAGCACCATTATGGCACCAGAATACGCCAAAACTCCGTCATCAAACCCTCTGCGCGTTTGCGACAGCCCGCAGACTCCCCCGCCCCACCACGACGCATAAGGCCTGCCCTCCCCGTCCCAAAGCCCGGCCAGCCCTCCCCAGCACTTCCGCCGGACTCCGGCATTCCTGACTTTCCACCTCCTCATGTCATGCTCCACGTCGAGGACTCGAGCAGCAAGGTGTTCCTGGCCATCGGTCGATCATTCCTGTCTGTGGTGCGTGCCTACCCTATCCCTGTATCTGTGATGTTCTCTATCTGACAGCTCCCTCCCACTCCCTTGACCCTCTCAGGACAATCGCGCCATGACCATCAAAGATCTTGCCGAGATGACCATGAAGTTCGGCCTTGTATGCCAGAAGTCAGTCCTCCCGCTACCCCTAACCCCACTCGATGGCTAGACTCACGTTCTTGACTTCTTCCATAGCGCGTCCGCCGCTGGCCAGGCCATCACCACCTATATTCGCAATCATATGCATCGGTGTGACACTCAACAGGACTATCCGCTTCTTTCACGCCACGTTCTCTCCGGCACGCCCTCAGACGATGAACTTGTCTCCGCTCTCCATTCCCGTTCCGGTGGCGCCCACTGTGCCCTTGCCCCCGGAGACAATAGGGTCACCAATTTTAGAAGAGGCACCATGGTCTGGTATCTGAGCAAAGCCGCCGGCGCCCCTTGCCCGTTCGCAAGAGCCGGCATCCGCCTCTGCGAGTACACTGAGAATGGGAAGGTGGGGGTGTCGGCAGGCCCCAGGGAGAGGAAACGGGAGAGAGACAGGGTGCGCAGGCAGGAGCAGTGCGGTCAGAAGCGGAAGAGATTGGCGAGGGCCTGCGCTGATGGGGGAAAGGCGGATTCTGATTCCGGGAGCGATGCCGAGAAAAGGCCACCGAAGGTGAAGTTGACTCTTCGATTGAAACCTTCCCCCTCCAGTATCGCTTCATCTTCCCCTTTATCCACTCCGGCCCCGGAGCCGATCCCGAGAGAGATTATCGACGTCTCCGACGACTCAAATTCCGACGACGACTCGATGTCTGTGGACTCTGAAAGCTCTTCAGACGAAGACGAAGGTGACGAATCCATGCGAGACTCGCCGTCGTCTGAGATGCCGTATCTTTCACCTCCCGTCGACTCCCCAATCGCCTATCGCCGCTCTCCTTCCGTGCCCTTCTCCGTTGCCTCACCGCCACCAGACTCTGAAGACGACTTTGACTATGTTAATTCCATCTCCGTCTTCCGGCGCTACCCCTCTATGCCACTACGAGGTGCTCCGTGGGATGACGACGACGACGATATGGATTGGGATGACGCAGACGAGGATGAAGAAGAGTTGGAACTTGGCGGATCGAGCCTTCCACGAATCGCCTCCTCAAGTCACTTTGACGATGGCGCCTTCGTGAAACAGGAACCTTGTGACGACATGAGGCGAGTACTCGATGAGTGGGAACACCTCGATAATGGCTTCGACAGCATGAAGGTCATGGAGGTCGTCACTCAGGCTGCTGCTGGATTGGAGGTTTCGTCGAACATGGTGAAGGTCGAAGAGCCTGATCATTGGGAGTACGACAGCCACGACGCACCTAGCCCGACGCCCTTTGACCTTCTAGGAGACGACGAGACCTACCACGTTCCGCTCAAGGAAGAAGCGCATACCCCGTCACTCATAATGGGCTATTCGTCGACATTCTCTCCGGACGACGACGGTCTTATATGCGGCTCCCCACTCACCCCTCTGTCCGTAGTTTCACCTATCTCCGAGATCGGTGAAATGCGATGGGCCACCATGCGTCGGCCAAGCGAGCTCATGTGGAAAGATGCAGAGTTGCTTGGGCCTGACAGCATACCCCCACACGAGCTCGAGGAAGGCGACTGGGACAGCAAGAAGTCGAGAAGCCAGACGCTGGACCCTGCTCCTTCGATCCGTGCAGTCTCAGAAGCGCCTTCCGACATGTCCCCTTTTCCCGATACTCCTTCGGCCGAGTCTGACGATACTCAAGACGAAGTGCCTCCAACACCACCCACTTTTACATCATCTCTTCCATTGTGGCGCCCATCACAGCCAATGCTGTCTTCATCAGGGGCAGATGTCGGATCTCGACCATCTCCATCACTCGAACAGAAAGGAGTTCAAACCGACGTCGTTGTCGTGGACACGTGTGAGCCTTGCTCCCCAGCTGTCACTGCAACGCAAGTTGAAGGTACGACTCTTCTCAATTCGACAAGGTTCCCAGGTTACTCACTGTTCTTTTTTTAACATAGGCATAACCGTGTATCAGATGACCGTCGAGTCGTCCCGTCTGCTCCGCCGCATTGATACCGACTTTGTCAACCTCGGTCTTATTGCCAAATACTTGAGCGTTCCCACTCCTCCAGCCGCATCCATTCCGAATGCTATGCATGTCACTCAAGGCTCTTCCATCGCATGTGGTACCTGGGTCCCACTCCCAGAGGCTCAGGCGTTCGTCAAGAAGCACCGGGCCGCCGACTCGTGCCTCGACACGTTCCTTTCCGACCTCTTGTTTGAGCGCTTTCCCCAGGCCTTGCAGGACTTTCATAGGTCGAACGCGCGTGGCCGCCTTCTCAACCAGTTCGGGCCTCATTTCGCATCGACGCAGGACGCTAAGGAAGCCAAACGGCTTCTGCAACGGAGAGAAGTCCCACTCCGCGAGGCCAGTACACCGTGGGAACGCGGCATGGTTTCGTACTGGGATGTGGAAGATCACCTGCTGTCCGTGCACCCCTCGCTCACGCTGACGGATCTCTCCCTTCCTATGAAGTCAGAGGACAAGGCTGTGGTGGAGACCCCACTCAGCCCCACGGAGCAGGAGATGTTTCAAACGCTCTGCCACCTCTCGGATTGGGAGAACTCCCCGCCGACCACAGCCGTGCCCATCGCCGATGATTGCGCCCAGGACACTACCGCGGAGGTCGATGCTGATGTCCGGAAGGAGGCCGCGGCAGATACGGTGGTTGTGCAGCGATCATGCTCCCGCGATCGTCCTCTTCGGCGTTCCAAGCGGGTAGCAAATGCAATGGCTCGATCGCGGACGCGGTCAAGCAAGAGGGGCTCCCGGAGCTCTTTGTCATGAATTTTAGTTCTGCCTGCGGCCGGTCAGCTGCATCTGTCTCGCCGGCCGTGCGTGGGCCCATCAGGCTGGGTCTTGTGTTCGTTGAACTTGCCGAGACAGACGGCATTTTAATTATTCGGTTTTCATTGTGTTTATGTTCATTGTCGCGAAGCAGACGTCGCGTCTTTTAGAGTTGTATCAGTAACTCGCTCTTCACGTCTTCCCTTCCATTATTGCCTGCATTTGCAGGCTCAGGACGTTCATCGCCCCGAGTTGAGACCCAGTACTTTACACCACGCGCATTGGCGCCGTCTCCACCCACGCCCACGAAGGATACCCATCGGCGTTGGGGCGAGAGACTGCGACGGAGGCGTTATGAGCAGCTACGTACGTTATGTCGTGCTATATTTTTATTCCCCCACTCAGTACGAGCACATATGATGTATGGCATAAAAATGAATAGATATGATTGCCCTAGTCCACAAGGAGGATGGAGAGGATGGCACGGACGGACGCAATGAGCACAAAGGCTGCCCTGTTTGAACGAAATAGGGGTGTGCATAATTGACGGAAGGAGACGCAGGGGGGCAAGCGCCGGGTGCGGAGATTGAAATCCGGTAAAGTTAGGCAGGGAGGGCGACTTGGTCTGCTCCCCACCACTCATTCCCTCTACTTAGTACTATTTACTGGACTTCGTCCTTACTATAGTAGCTGTGGGCAGCTCTTGTTTATCTTCGCCCATCAAAATTCTTTTCATTCCCAAAAAAATCCGGTTTTCTGGCTCAACATTACGACTGTCCAGCTTGTCCAGCACATAGTAACCATCGCCTACTATCCGTTTGCGGAGCCCTGCGAGCCCTCTTTCTTCTCGCTTTCTACACGGGCCAGCCTCTGCAACAACCGCACCTTCAGTAATACCTAATCTCTATTCGTCTCCAAGGTTATAATGTCTCTATCCGCCGAGCCCGCTGGCTTTTCCAGGACTCCTTCTGGGAAAACCCCTCCCCCGGCTCCCTCCGCTGCCTTCGCAAAGAGGTGTGTGCTTTCCCTGCGTTTTTTTTTGTGATGTCCGTCGTTGACAGTTGTCGACAGGGCACGCGAGATGCAAGGGGATGGCATGATTGGCAGATACAGGCCCCCTGCGCTGCGCGCCCTAGCTTCAGGTGGTTCCCCTCCTAATGACATTTCTCCTGCCACCACCACCACCACCACCACCACGGCCGATGGCTCTGGTCTACCCCCCAACGCCTACCCCGCTGGATTCAGAAGGGCGAGGGCCGGGACCTTACCTTCAAACGTGTCGCTGGCCGCCCAGCAGTTCGCAGCCACAAACACTCTAGGTAGTACCGCCCCCTCCACCGAGTCTTTCAGCGACCAGCTGCAGCAGCTGCAGGCCTCCACGGCACAGAACGCGGCAGCGGCGCCGATGCGGCCCAGCCTGCGCCACTCGGCTTCCGTAGCTTCTTCTGTTGCTTCGTCTGCGCTTACGGAACGTAACAGTCGTCTTCGCTCAGGCTCACTGACAATCCTGCCGTCCGATGGGTTGTCCAACGCGTTCGGTCCAAGCATCTTTTCATCCTCATGGCTCTCAAACAATAACAGCTCGTTCCCTGTCCTGGATGAGCTGCACTCGGTCACGTCGATGGACTCGGGAGCAGACGAGTTCGATGTTCACACACTCGACTATTTGGGCCTGGACGAGAGCCACCACAGGATGATGCCTCAGGCGGCGACGATCTCAGAGCTTCGCAACCAGGCTCAGGCTGCCATCGCTGGGAATTTGACTAACCCGCCCCGCATGCGCGCCACGACGGTTTCTCATCCATACCGCCGCATGTCTGCTGCGACGGCGTCGCTCCTGGCCACCCCGAATGCGGAGGAAGAAGAGGATATGTACGAGCAGTCTTACAACCGCCAGAGCATCGATCCCTACGGCGATTCCCTCACGCCCGACAGCTACTACCCACCGTCGTATGTCGCACAAGGCTTCAGGCAGAGCGAGCACCTCGGCGCGAACCTCAACAGCAGGCCGCGTGCCATCTCTGTGGGTATCCTCGAGGACCCCTCGCACCTGCACCGTCGCGCTGCTGCGGCCTTGGACTCGTCTCCATACGAATTGACCACTGCCGTAAACTCGTACAATAATGCTGGGGGCAGTCAGCTGAACATACCCGGTGGTATTTTGAAGACCGACAAGCTTGCGCCCTCTCGTGGTGCTGGGGTGTCTCCCACCGTCCGCTTCCCCAACGGCGAGCTGTCGGCTACGAGGTCGTCGCCGTATCTAGCTGCTCCGGGCCAGACGGGACGTGCTGTTTCCCCCAAGTCCGAGCAGAGCACACAGATGCAGACGCCCACCAGGTCGCTCTGGATCGGGAACTTGGACAGTTCTGTCACGAGCGAGCAGCTCATCCATATCTTCGCCCCATACGGTGCCATCGAGAGTTTAAGGCTTTTGCCTGAGAAGGTCTGTCACAAAGACGCTAGGGTTTTTTCTTCGATAGCCTGATCTCTTTTCTCATTAGGAATGCGGTTTCGTCAACTTTGTGGATTTGGCAGATGCTGTGCGCGCTAAAGAAGATGTTCTTAACCGTCTTGGGGGTAATATCGGCATGCCTAACGGACAGACCGTGCGCATCGGATTCGGCAAAGCCGACAGCGCGCCGGCCGCCCCAGGAAAAGGTGCCGGCGCATCCACTCCGAATAGTACTTCTTCCACTGGTACTGGCAAGAACGCGGCGAACGCTGGTTTGAGCGGTATTGATGCACAGCTGCAGTCAAGCCCGACGCGTGCGTTGTGGATCGGTTCCATCCCGTCCACTACCACGCCAGCGACGATTTTGAGCGTGTTCAGCCCTTACGGACCCATCGAGTCGGCGCGTGTGCTGACGCACAAGAACTGCGGTTTCATCAACTTTGAACGCTTGGACGATGCTGTCAGGGCGAGGAAGGCACTCAATGGACGGGATGTCTTAGGTAGTGACGTCGGAGCGATTCGGATTGGGTTCGCGAAGGTCCCTGTCAAGAATGGGCAAGAAGGCGCTGGAGGACAAGAAGAAAACCCCGGTATCAGTGCGCAAGGCGTGGGCGACCTCAGTGTCGGCGCTACCATCCATGCCCTACGCAGTGTCAAGGGAGCATCGACTATTCCTGTCGATCAACAGGTGCTGGGGGGCGCCGTTGAGAACTATCGCTCGAATCTGCTCTTGAGCATGATCAGTGCCGGCACCCACAATACCGCGTACGTGAACGATGGCACCCCGAAGCCTGCGGGATGGACTCCGACTGTTACGGAGCAGCAAATGATCATGAAGGAGCTCGCAGGTGGAAGCCCTGATGCAGACGCCGATATACAAGCTTTGTCGGGTGAGTGACACTCGTCACTATCGACTGTCCTTAGTCACCTAACGAATTACAGAATTCCGGCCTCCCACCATGTACTACACGACCATTCCTCTTGTTTCCGAGAGGCCTCACAACAGGCGTTGGGATGCTTCCAAGTTGCGTGAGCTGCGCAAGCGGATGGACTCCAACACCATCTCGGACGAGGAGATCGAACAGGTTGCGGCCGATTTCCTTGATGGCGAAATCGTAGACCTCGCTTCAGATTGGCTTGGCAACACAGTAAGTAATCGACACCTCCCTCGGACGACACTTCGATTGAGCTCGTTTGTTAGGTCGTGCAAAAGTTGTTTGAGAAGTGCTCCACCCAGGCCCGTCTCGCGATGCTGGAGCGCATCGGCCCTCATCTGGCTATGATTGGTATCCACAAGAACGGGACTTGGGCTGCTCAGAAGATCATCGACTGCGTGCAAACCCCGGAGGAAGTGGCCTTGATAGCCTCGAACTTGCGCCCCTATGCCCCGCCTTTGCTTCTCGATCAGTTCGGCAACTATGTTATACAGTACGTTTGTCCAGAACATTCACAGGCTTGGTTTGACTGACCGTTTCCAGGTGCTGCCTCCGCTTTGGCGGCCCTGCTGATGACTTCATCTTCGATGCGATGGTCGACCGTTTGTGGGATGTTGCGCAAGGACGTTTCGGCGCTCGCAGCATGAGGGCCTGCCTTGAAAGCCCCAACATCTCCATCAACCAGCAGCGCCGTATCGCCACCGCAATCATCCTCAACTCGATCCCGCTGGCGACGAATCCCAACGGTGCACTGCTCCTCACTTGGCTCCTCGACACCTCTGGCTTCCCATCGCGGTACCTGTTGTTGGCACCTCGCTTCACGCCGCATTTGTCGCACCTCTGCACGCACAAGCTGGCTTCTCTCACCGTCCTGCGCATTGTGAACCAGAAGGTGGAGCCTCAGGCATCCAGCCAGGTCGTGGACGCTTTGTTCTCATCCCCTGGCGATCACGTTCTCACGGATGTTTTGGGAGATCAAGTGAACGGAGTCGCGGTCGTGCACAAGATCCTCACCAGTCCTTTCATTGACGCTGCCCAGAGGCCTGTGTACATCGAAGCCACCAAGCGTGTGCTCATTGAGCTCAAGGTCATCGCGACTCAGGCCTACCGCCGTCTGATCGAGGAGGTTGGCCTCCCTATCCCCAACTTTCCGGCGAACTATCCCAATGCGGCTACAACGCCGGGCGCGAAAACGAAGTTTGGGACTTCGCCGACCACCTACGGCATGCCTGGCCTTCCGTCTGGCTATTCCACTCATGATCAGAACTTAGCCTCTATGATGGCGGCCTTGCAAATGGGCGGCCAGAACCCCCAGTCCGGGCAGCCCCAACTTTCCATTGATCCTGCGTACAACCAAAACAACCCGAACCAGCGTGGTCGTAACTCCAACCCGGCATCAGCATTCTCCCCGGCATCGGACCCCTTCAATCCTTTCGCCATCCGTTCCCCCGACTTGTCCAGCCCTCGCGGTGTGACTCCTCGTCGTAATGGCGGCATGTCGTCTACGCCGTCCGTTCCCGCGACACCTGTTCCGTCCGGACCTTACGGGAACCAGTCGCCCAGCCTTGCTTCGGCTGGTAACATCCTTGGCATGGGACAACCCTCCTATACTGGAATGGCACCGCAGTCTGTTCCTCCCCAAGCGTATCAGGCCTACATGTATCAAATGTACCAACAGAACCTCACTTCCAATATGGGCGCCTTCCACGCCTAAACGACAACTCAGCGTCCGTGATGCATGACCTATATATCTAGCACGTCGCTCTCTTGCATTCTATCCCGCCTCGCGACTTTCTTGCCCTTTACGATTTTCCCCTCAAGTTCTGTCCCCCTTCGTTGGGTTTATGGTTGCTTGCATCGATTGCTCCCCCCTTTTTTGATACCCCTGTTTTCCCCCACGCAAAGTTTCTCTCCCATACGCCCTACCGCACTCTTTTGAGGACAAAATCGCGGATGAGGATCTTGCGCTGTCGTTGAATAGCCCGATGCTGGAATGGCCGTCTTTTCCTTTACTTTTTTCACTCCACATTTTGCTGCTTGTTTCTTCTTCTCAGCCAGTTTTGATTCTAGCTTTCTTCCTTCGTCTCTCTATCTCTGTATACATAAGCAAGGCTGTAAAAAGTGGCCAACAAATATTATAGATGGATTCATGCGACCGTCTGAGTTTTGGAGTGCTGTTCATATTTATTTATTGCGACTTTTCACGGACACATATTGTACATACGTCATTCATGGAGTTTAAATTTCTAGCCCAATAACATCACGTTTCATGCGAGTTGAGTCCGAGACTTACAACGGGTGCCAATCCTGGGACAGTCCTGGGACCCACGATGATCTGAGTCCTTTTTCTGCGTTATCACCACTGCGCATCATGGGTTCAGCCCCGTCCAAAGCTGCACGAACATTCCCAAAATCTGTCGCTAAGCCACCGCCATCTTGGGCAGGTGCCAGAACGCCAGGTCCCACAGATGCTTTACCTGTAGGTGCCCACGAGTCGCAGACTCAGAAACCACCACTGGCGAGCGAGACGAGAGACGAAGGTGTGTCCGTGTTGCCGGCTCGTCGAATATTTTGACCATATGCGTTGATATCTGTAGCCATTGAAAGAGATGCTCGGGACCCACAGCTGCTGGCCAACCTGAGCCGGCTGGGCCCTGTGAAGGTGGACCACCATATGCAGACCGTCAGGACGGTATGCCTTCCGGTTTTTCATTCGCGTGAAGCGCGCCCTCATCTTTGTCGGGAATGAACGTTGGCCAGACGGAGTACGTGAACCGGGCGTTCCGCTCGCGCGCGCAGTCTGAGACGGAGGCAGCGTCGACGCGCATGCCGAAGAACCGCCTGCTGGCGGCGTCGTTGGCGGATCTGCTGGAGGAGCGCCGGTTCGTCACGACGCGCGGAGAGCTTGAGGAGCTGGCTGGCAAGTACGGCGTCGACGTGGAGAAGCTGGAGAGCGTGGCGCGTTTTGTGAACAGTCCCAGTGTTGACGAAAAGGACATCGTGAGGGTGGTGGAGAGCAATGGGGACGAGGTGGTCACGATGACGGTGGGTTTTTTCTGCATTTATCCGTATTGTCATATTGACTGTGTGGTTCTGCAGGCTTCATGGAAGGATCCGGTCATAGCAAACGATCCTAATGCGCGGATAGCCTCTGGTTGAGCAGATGCACCAACTTAGTACTCAGAACCTTTCTATAGTCACTTGTCAGCCCCTCTCACTGCCAAATTCCATTACTCTGCATTGTCCCGCGGCATGGTTTCATACGCTCTTTCCAAACGACAAAAGTCTGGTTTGTGTAGGGTACATGAAAGGACTTATTTCGCGTACAATTCAACTCCATTCACGGACTTCTGAAATTTCGGTGAGACGCGATGGAATCACGTGAGTAACAGGATGACGCCTTCCGCCTTCCGTCGTTCTCGTCGAGCGGACATCATCCTCGCATTTGCCTCTCCCGATTTCAACTGCGCAATGGCCAGGTCATCATCTTCCCATGTCCTTCCCGTCCTGAGACTGGGGCGTGCGCAGACTCTGCCGGGATGACGGATTCACTCGCTGTGAGTGGTGCAAAGGGGTGCAAACAGCGATTGCCACGTCAGCTTTTCCCCACGTGCGCGAAAAAGCCGGGGAGGGAAATCTCTGGAAAGACGCTCACAAGGCCCACCCGTCAGTTATATCTACTGCCGCACCCACGACTCGACCTCCCAGCGTAGCATATTTTGCATTTGCTGCACCTGGTTGCCGTCGCATAGGCCATGGAAGCTCCCTGGACGCAGTCCCCGCAGGATGTCCTCCAGCACTTTCAAGTAGACTCCACCGTCGGCCTGTCACCCGAACAGGCCCAGAAACACGCTCAGCTTTATGGGAAGAATGGTATGTAAGACGTGGCCTCTGTGCTAATTACACATCGAACTGACGTGCTCGGTAACCAGAATTGCCTGAGGAACCGTCTACACCGCTCTGGGAGCTCATCCTCGAACAATTCAAGGATCAGCTCGTCCTCATCCTCCTTGCTTCTGCTGTCATATCTTTTGTCCTCGCCCTGCTTGACGACGCTGAAGATGCCACCTTGTTTGGTGCTTTCGTTGAACCCTCGGTCATCCTGCTTATCCTCATCGCGAATGCGACGGTGGGAGTGATTCAAGAGACAAATGCCGAGAAAGCCATTGACGTGCGTGCTGTCTTCTTCAGTCCTGTACAGCTCTCTGACATATACCTCAAAGGCCTTGAAAGAATACTCTCCGGACGAGGCGAAAGCCTTACGCTCTGGTCAGATTGCACGCATCCACGCGTCTGAGTTGGTACCTGGAGACATCATCGCGGTCGCCGTCGGAGACAAAATCCCTGCGGACTGCCGTGTACTCTCCGTCTCCTCGAGCAGTTTCCGAATCGACCAGGCTATCCTGACCGGAGAAAGCGTCAGCGTCAACAAGTCCATAGACGTTGTCTCAGACTTGAAGGCCGTCAAGCAGGACATGACCAACATGCTTTTTTCCGTAGGTGTCCTTTTGATACTCATGGTGTATATCCAACCCTGAACGTCTATGTCACAGGGTACAACCGTCGTAAACGGCAGTGCACGGGCGATCGTTGTGTTTACCGGCCAACGCACCGCCATCGGCGATATCCACAAGTCTATCTCTTCTCAGATTAGCGAGAAGACGCCTCTCAAGCGCAAACTTGACGAGTTCGGCGACACACTGGCCAAAGTCATCACCGTCATCTGTATACTCGTCTGGCTCATCAACATCCGGCATTTCTGGGATCCTGCGCACCATGGCGCACTCAAGGGAGCAATTTACTACTTCAAGATTGCCGTCGCTCTCGCGGTCGCTGCCATCCCAGAAGGTTTGGCCGCTGTCATCACCGCGTGTCTCGCCCTTGGAACAAAGAAAATGGCACAGAAGAACGCCATCGTCCGGAACTTGCCCAGTGTCGAGACGCTTGGAAGCACCAATGTTATCTGTTCTGACAAGACAGGCACCTTAACCACCAACCAGATGAGCATCTCAAAAGTGAGTAGTATGCATTCGTATAAGTTGGTGTCGGCGCTAATTCGGGCATCATAGTTCCTCATCGTTGACGCCCAGACGGGCGCCCCGAAGGAGTTTGTAGTTGAAGGCAGCACTTTCTCCCCGTATGGGTCCATCCGCTCTGTCAATGGCAAAGATGCCTCTGATGACCTCCGATCAGAGCCCGTTCAGCGTCTGGCCGAGATCAGTGCTATCTGTAATGATGCCAAAATTGTCTATAATGTGGTAAGTCGTATCTTTCTCTCTGGCAGCGCGGCATGGATTTTGACATTGGCATGCAGGATAAGGACATGTACAGTAATGTTGGTGAACCCACCGAGGCTGCCCTCAAGGTTCTGGCCGAGAAGATAGGTTGCCCTGACAAGGAGCTGACTGTGTCACTTTCTTCGCTCCCTCCCGTAACTCGCGCATCGGCTGTCAACGACTTTTACGAGCGCCGGATTCCTCGACTACTCACTTTTGAGTTTTCCCGCGACCGCAAGATGATGTCCGTCCTCGTCAAGCTCAATGGCACCGGCGCGCTTTTTGTCAAGGGCGCACCGGAATCCGTTCTGGACCGCTGTACCTCGGTCCTTATCGCCGGCGGCCAGCATGTGCCTCTTACGCCTACCCTCCGCAGCGCAATACTTCACCAGACCGCCGCATACGGCAAAGCTGGTCTCCGGACGCTCACGCTCGCGTTTGTCGATGTACAGGATATCGACGCCGCTCACTATCAGTCTCAGAGCACCGTTGACTACGCGCGCTTTGAGCAGAACCTTACCTTCGTCTCTCTCGTTGGCATGCTCGACCCGCCGCGCCCCGAGGCGCGTCTTGCGGTCGCGAACTGCAAGGCTGCGGGCATCCGCGTGGTGTGTATCACGGGCGACAACAAGGGTACGGCAGAGACGATTTGCAGGCAGATCGGGATCTTTGGTGACGACGAGGACTTGACCGGGAAGAGCTATACTGGGCGTGAGTTTGAGGAGCTGAGTCATGAGGAGAAGGTCCAGGCGGTGCAGAGGGCGTCGTTGTTCACCCGGACAGAGCCAGGGCATAAAAGCCAGTTGGTGGATTTGTTGCAGGGGCTCGGTTTAGTCGTGGCTATGGTACGTGGCTTTTCTTGGATTTTTTTTGTTGGGTTGTAGGATACTCATGTTCATGTTCTTGGTAGACCGGTGATGGTGTCAACGATGCGCCGGCTTTGAAAAAGGCAGATATTGGTGTGGCTATGGGAAGTGGCACCGACGTCGCGAAGTTGGCCGCCGACATGGTTCTCGCAGACTCGAATTTTGCCACAATAGAAAAGGCCGTGGAGGAGGGCAGACTTATCTATAACAACACCAAGCAGTTCATCCGATACCTCAGTGCGTTTCCGCTCTCGTTCTTCTGTCCCTGCTCTCTTTTGACCGCTCCTCTTCAGTCTCTTCGAACATCGGCGAGGTCGTCAGCATCTTCCTGACCGTCCTGCTCGGCATGCCCGAGGCGCTGATCCCCGTGCAGTTGCTCTGGGTCAATCTCGTCACGGACAGCTTACCCGCCACCGCGCTCGGCTTCAACCCGCCCGACCACTCCATCATGCGTGTGCCGCCGCGGAGCAGCCGCGAGCCGCTCATCGGGAAGTGGCTCTTCTTCAGGTATATGGTCGTTGGGACGTACGTCGGCGTCGCGACTGTGGCGGGCTATGCGTGGTGGTTCATGTATTTCGCGGACGGACCGCAGATCACGTTCTCTCAGCTGGTATGTCGCGCTTGCACTGTCTCAACTTGTGTTGGACTGACCGACTTTTCTCGTCCAGTCGAATTTCCACCAGTGTGCGGCGCGGTTCCCGGAGATCGGGTGCGAGATGTTCACGAACGTGATGGCGCGGCGCGCGACGACGATGAGCCTGTCGATCCTGGTGACGGTGGAGATGTTCAACGCGATGAACTCGCTCTCGGAGAACGAGAGCCTGCTGCGGCTTCCGATCTGGAAGAATCCGTTCTTGGTCGCCGCGATCACGCTCAGCATGGCGCTGCACTTTATGATCCTCTACGTCCCGTTCTTCACGGTGCGTTTCCGGTCATTTTGCGTTTCCCGTGTCTTGCCAGCGGCTGACGTTTTTTTTTCGCTCGCTCGCGCGCTCTAGGCTTTGTTCGCGATCGAGCCTCTCAACCTGGTCGAGTGGAAGGCCGTGCTGTACCTCAGCGCGCCGGTGGTGCTGATCGACGAGGTGTTGAAGTTCATCTCCGTACGTCCGCTTCGCGCGTCCTCCTTCGCGCTCGCTCACCGTGCTGACGCGTGTGCGTGTTTGCAGGCGACGTTCATCTCGCCGCCGTCCAAGGTGAAGGTGGACTAGAAGTTGGCTGGCGTGTATGCGGTGTGCAGGATTCTTGGATCGGGGGCGATCGGACGTTGGGTGCTCGCGCTATTGAGCTTGGGCGTTGGCGTTGGCGTGGGCGTGGGCGTGGGCATGGATTTGGGCTTGCTTGGGGACGCCGAGAGTGTGTAGCGCACGCGCATGTATCCTGTAGACCCGCGGGTGGGCGGTAATGGCGTGTTCCGTAGATCGTCGCACGACGACGACGATGACGACGATAGCACGCGTGTTTTTGGTTGTCTTTTTCGCATCTCACTTATTGTATTTGGGGTCGACGTGCCTTCTTCGTGAGTGAGGACGGTGCTTGCAGCACGCTCGGCGAATTCGCCGCTGAACGCTAAAGAGCGCTGAACGACGACACGGCCGTCGCACGGAAACGCGCGAGGTGGGATGGGACGCATTGATTACGCTGTGGTGGGGCAAATACAACGATGGTGCCTTTCTTTTTGCGAAGGGCGACGAGGCGGCATACAAAAAGAAACTACAAAACGAGAGGCGGGACGGCGCCGTCACGCGCTGACAGGGGCCGTCTTTTGCGCCTCGATCTGCTCTGCGGCGCCCGCCGCACGCGGGTGCTCGCGCGCGTCGTCCGAATCCTCCTCGCTCGAGTCCGAGTCATCGTCCGAGTCAGAGGCAGAGTCCTCGTCCTCGTCGCTCTCGTCGTCGCTGTCGGGCGCGCGGGGCTGGGCCTGGGCCTGGGTGGCGCGGACGGCGGCCTCGAGGGCGTCGATGTCCCAGCCGAGGGCGCGCTTGTCGACGCGGAGCGCGAGGAGGGCGGCGCCGAGCGCGTGGAGGGCGGCTTCACTGTGGTGGAGGGTCGGGTCAGCTCAGCATTCATATTCAGAGGCCGGGGGCGCGCGCGGGAGAGGGGAAAAGCAGGGGAGCCAAAGAACCAAAAGACGAAAACCCCAAACGGAGCAAAAACGAAGGAAAGAGTGGATAGTGGAGCATCGGATGGAACGGCGTAGAGTGGGTGGGGACGGAGGTCGACGGCGAAAGCGGGACGCGGGACGCACCTCGCGCAGGCTGCGACCCAGGCGCAGAGGTCGTCGAGCCAGACGCGCGCGTAGACGTAGTAGGCGTCGTGCGCGTCGAGGAGCGCGCGCGTCTCGAGGAGGCAGCGGAGGACGGTGCGCGGGCCGCGCGCGAGGAGGCGCGCGGCGTCGGCGCGGCAGCGGTCGGCGAGCGGGAAGGCGCGGTGGAGCGGGAAGGCGAGGGCGCGACGGTAGGAGGGGAGGAGGTCGGCCGGGGTGATGGGCGCGGGCGCCGCGGCTGTTGGGGAGGTGGGGTGGAGGGACGGGGTGAGGAGGGGGGAGGAGAGGGGGAAGGAGAGGGCGGAGGGTAGGGCGGGGGTCGAGGGCGGCGAAGGCGGGGGTGAGGACGCAGATGGTCCAGGCGCTTTCGGGGGTGGGGTCGTGCTGCGTCGTGCGGGCGTCGTAGGCGTACGCGAAGAGGAGGGTGGCGAGTGTCAGGTAGAGGCTGTGGGTCTGCGCGGGGGTGGGGAGGTCTGCGGGCGGGTCAGCCGGTCAGGGGAACACGGGGAGGCGAGAGCCGGGCGACGCACATTCTTTGCGCGGGAGGCGGAGCATGGCGAGGTTCTCGGCTTCAGTGAAGGGCGCGACGACGGGGGCGGCGAGGTGGGGGTGCTCCCACTCGAGCAGCTCCTCGATCGTCTCTGGGTCGGCGTAGTCCGCCCTGTGTGGAACGCAGAGATCAGCGTTTCGGTTCGCCATGCGCGGAGAGACGGCGGGCGTACATGTAGTGCTCCTCGTCCCACTGGGCGTCCTCCTGCGCGACGCGGCGCGCGCGGCGGTCGGCGGGGGAGAGGGTCTCGGCGTCGGGGCCGAGGGCGTTGGCCTCGTTGGGGGACTCGGCGACGTGGCGGAAGTAGCCGGTGTAGGCGTCGAGGAAGCCGTATGGTTTTTGGAGGGCGGTGTGGAAGGAGGGGGGGGCCGGGACGGATTGGGGGAGCTGCCGGTCGTTGGCTGCGGCTGGAGAGGGGGTGAGTCGAGACAGGGGCGGCGGAGGGAGGGTAAGGGAGGTGAGATGGGCGCCGGGGGCGATGGTGATGGTGATGTGGATGTGGATGGGAGAGACGGGGAGGGACGGGGAGAGACGGGGACGGACCTTGCAGGATCTCGCGCTGTTCGTGTGTCAGGTCTGGGCGGTCGAGCGAGAGCGCCTGCGCGCGCTGCGCCAGGTCTGAATCCTGCGCCTGAGGCGTTTCGCGGCACGGACGAGCATCGCTATCGGCATCGTGGGCGTCGTGCGATGCGAGGACCTCGATCACGGGGGCGGTGGGCGGGTGGACCGGTCGCGGGGCGAGGAGCTTCGGGAGGAGGTCGAGGTCGGGGAAGTGCTCGCCCCGGTTCTGCTTGGAGAGGGTGAGGGTGAGGACGCCGGCGGCAGGGTCGTACGCGGCGGATGAGGCGTCGTCCTCTGTGACGGGTGCGGGGAGGGAGAGGCGGAGGAAGTAGGGGGCGATGTGGAGGGAGACGAGGGTGTGGTCGACGTGGATGTCGACGTCGGCGGCCTGCGGGGGCGGTGTTGTGTGTCAAGGCGAGGGCGAGGGAGGTGTGAGAGTGTGTACGTACGCGGACGGCGGGGCAGGAGACGGTGAGGATGAGCGATGCGTCTGTCTGTTCGCACCTGAACCGCGGTGTGATCATCGTTCGCTGCAACCCGCGCCCGATCGAGTCATTGCTGCTTTTACTCGTCAGTCATCCCCCGCCCTCAATTACAATGGTTGCAACCATGTACACATCAAACCGGACCGTGTCCGAGTCCCTCGAGAACACAATCAACAAGTTCAAAACAATCACCACCTTGCTCACAGTTGTCCTCTATCTTCGAGGACACAATACTTCGCTATCCCCGACTTGGACGGTCTACCAGAGACAAGACACTGAAAAGCCCCCGACACAGCACAGATTGCTTGATCACCTTGCTACTGTGCTCGTCAGAGACCGTGAAGTGGTGGCTGTGGCCGCAGGTAGGGAGAGGAACACCGACATCAGCCGCGCGCGCACGCGCGACGCCCTCTCGCTCTCGCTCATCATCTCAGTCTCACATCAAGGCGACACAGACATCCCCGTGGAAGGCGCGGAAGGTCGATTGATGGAGAACCGCATCATCGTCACCAATCTGACCCGCCCCGAAGCCGCGAGCGGGAATACCAGATCGGGGAGGAAGGAAGGGAAAGAGGGGACACAGGCTGAGAGAAAAGCAATGTCTGCGTTGATTGAACACAAAACGTGAGTGTGAAATTTTTATCAAAGAACAACCTTTCCGAAACATCTTATAAAGCCTCGAGTTTCATGAGCACGTCTCGAGCGTGATCAACATCATCAAGGGAAAGGACAGCTCGCCTCTTGATCTAGGCATTCACGTTGTTTCTCGTGGCTACCGCAAGATGCGCTCTCGACTCAGGTGTACGACATCACTTGCCTTCCTCAACAAGGTCTTGAATGCCAAACCTGACTGCTTGCCTGAACTATATGATCAGCGGTCTTCATCATTACGCAACAAAGAGGACTGCAACCTTTCAGGATTGCTTGTACAGGCCTTCTGGGGCGGGCGCCTTTTCAGTGTCGAATATGCAGGACTATCCTCCATCGAGTTGAAAACCCGAGCACAGAGCAACGATGTTCTTTTTGTCAAGGAGACATGTGTGGCCTTCCATCATATCTTTTGCTCAACTCTGAAAGCTTATCAGACCTGTCTGGACGAGCTTTGCAAAGCCAACTCAGAAACAATCAACAGGATGGTGTTACACACCTGGCTTTATTGCACTCTTTTGGAGACCATCACATATTCCAATGCTTTTGCAGACTACCTGACTCTTGCAGTTCCCAACATGTTTGACCATCCTTTTGCAGGTGCAGGAACCAGGTATTCCACACTATCTAGAGATCCCCGGGGCAAATCAAATACATTAGAGGAGGAAGGAGATACGGACATTGACAATGCAGATTTGCTTGAAGCTGTGGGCTCGACAACATTGGATGCTTACAACCTGTGGCTGCGTCGACAGGTTGTGGTACCACATGCTGTTGACCGCCTCGTAGGTGCAACACCGAACTTTCAGGATATCACTCATACTGTCATCTCTGTCGAACATCTTGGGACAGACATGTGGCACTGGGAAGATGTGGTGAAGGAGATACTAGTCGAAGATGATGCTGTTCGTGTGGAGACAGTGCTCATGCAACTCCGTTCATTGATGCAACAAGACGGGATAGACACGGGAGGCTCAATTCGCCGCATGTGCGAAGGTTTACTATTGCCGACTCCCATGTTCCGAGGGTGTGTTCATTGTGAGGGTGTTTTGGCCAGCATCCTGGATGAGAGGAACCTAGACAAGGGCTTGCTTGATTTGAACCAAGTTGCACTTCACCAGGAACTGGACGATGTTCAAGGTGTCAACCTGGAAAGTAACCTTTTTTTGACACTTTCCAATGCCAATATTGACATGGAGATTTACAGAGCGAGATGGACCCGTGCTATGTTGGTGTCTCTGAAAAGGAATGTCCTGTCTGCAATCTCGTGAATTCCGAGTTAGGCATAGGCGCGGACAAGTGGCCGGCGAAACCACATCACGAATTCATGCTCCCTTGCGCGCTGCCAAGCATGCTTCGTGAGGATATACACGAGAAGGCAGAGATCTATTTCAAGGCCAAATTGCTGGACTCAATCAATGCGTTGCTCAAAGACAAGCAACAACATGTGCGGACCGATTCCGCTCAAACCGACGATTATCAGTCGGATGCTGATCGCAAGAGCCAAGAAGTCTTGAGGGCGAAGCAAAAGATCGATCATGACAACTTGTCTGTAGACCGTGCTCTATGGATAACCTGAAGATGGCCAGGTTTGAGTGTCGATTTGCAGAAGGTCAGGCTTCTGGCGTAGTCCGAGAGCGCTGTAGTTTTTTTTCCGCATTCTAACCAATAGCGTCGTCTGGTCGCCACTTATAGATCGACGGCTGAAGGGTACTCCGAAGACGAGAGGCGACATCTCCACGATCAGAGAAACGGTGTTGTTTGTTACATGTATATCATTTTTGCATTGCATCAGAGCTGTGATATGTATGAGCGTACTGCGTGAGAGGGCTGATCATCATGAATGTACTCACTCGCACCTGAACCGCGGTGTGATCATCTTTCGCTGCAACCCGCGCCCGAGTCATCCATGCTCTTATACCCGCGCACCCACCTCCACCCCCTCTCCCTCACTCTCCTCTCTCGTCCCACAAATGGCTAAAAACATCGACCCCCAGGTCTGTCCGACCCCTCGCCGCGTTAACGTCTCTGACCGCCCCTGTCTATCCAGAAACTGCCCGCGTTTCCCCCGCTCGAAACAGTCGAGCAGCTCATCCTCCACCAGAAGAAGGGAAACTGCGTCCCCGTCTATGTCCAGCTCCCCGCGGACCTCCTCACCCCCGTCATGGCCTACCTCCGCATCGCAAAGGACTCGAAGTACAGCTTCCTCCTCGAATCTGTCATTTCCGGCGAGAACATCGCCCGCTACAGTTTCATCGGCTCAGGTGCGCGTGCCGCCTCCGCCCGTCCGCTGCGCCCCCGCTCACGCGTTCCCAGATCCCTTCAAGGTCATCAAGACCGGCCCCAACGAGGAGATCACCGGCGACCCCATGCTCGCCCTCCAGCGCGAGCTCGCCGTCTACCGCTACGTCAAGCTCCCCGAGGTCCCCACCTTCACCGGCGGCGCCGTCGCCTACGTCGCCTACGACGCCATCCAGCACTTTGAGCCCAAGACCGCCCGCCCGCTCGACGACAACCTCCACATCCCCGAGGCCGTCTTCATGCTCGTCGACACCATCCTCATCTACGACCACCTCTTCCAGAACGTCAAGGTCGTCTCCCACGTCTTCTGCCCCGACAACGCCGGCCCCGCCAACCTCTCCTTCACCTACCAGACCGCCGTCGCCAAGGCCCGCAGGCTCGCCCGCGTCGTCCTCCAGACCGCCACCCCGGAGGTGCCCCAGCCCCCGATCTCCCTCGGCGCGGACGCCGTCTCCAACGTCGGCAAGGAGGGCTACGAGCGCTTCGTGTCCACCCTCAAGGAGCACATCGTCGCCGGCGACATCATCCAGGCCGTGCCCTCCCAGCGCCTCCAGCGCCCGACCCAGCTCCACCCGTTCAACGCGTACCGCACCCTCCGCCAGATCAACCCGAGCCCGTACATGTTCTACCTCGACTGCGGCAGCCTGCAGCTCGTCGGCGCGAGCCCCGAGACGCTGTGCAAGGTCGAGGACAACAAGGTGTACAACCACGCGATCGCGGGCACGACGAAGCGCGGAAAGACCGCGGAAGGTGCGCCGCACGCGCCGCCGTCGCGCCCTGCGCTCATCCTGACACCCTTTCTTGTGCGCAGAGGACGAGCGGCTCGGGCAGGAGCTGCTGGGCTCGGAAAAGGACCGCGCGGAGCACATCATGCTCGTCGACCTCGCGCGCAACGACGTGAACCGCGTCTGCCAGCCCAAGACGGTCAAGGTCGACCACCTGATGCAGCTCGAGAAGTTCAGCCATGTGATCCACCTCACGTCGCAGGTCTCGGGCATGCTCCGCGACGGGCTCACGCGGTGCGTCGCGTCGCGTCTATACAACTGACAAAAAGTCGAGGGGCCGCGTCGCTGACGCCGTGGGCGGCAGGTTCGACGCGTTCCGGTCGATCTTCCCCGCGGGGACGGTCTCGGGCGCGCCGAAGATCAAGGCGATCGAGCTCGTGTACGAGCTCGAGCAGGAGCGCCGCGGCGTGTACGCGGGCGCGGTCGGGCGGTTCGACTTTGCGGAGGACGAGATGGACACGTGCATCGCGATCCGGACGATGCTCTTCCAGGGCGGCATGGCGTACCTGCAGGCGGGCGGCGGGATCGTGCACGACAGCGTGGAGGAGGATGAGTACCAGGAGACGATCAACAAGCTGCAGGGCAACGTGCGCGCGCTCGAGGCGGCAGAAAGTGCGCTGCGTTTCATCGTTTTTTTTTTGTTATCTCTACGATGCTGACCGCGGCTTGCGCAGAGTATTGGTACGACATACAGCGGAACCGGCCAAAGGGGCCGCCATAGGGGCGTGTGTGTGTGCGAGAGCGAGGGGGTAGAATACGCGAGCGTGTATCACCGTAGTGGGACAAAAAAAAAAAAAAGCTATGTGTACGTGAGCGAGACGTGCCTCGCCCTGCGCTGCCTCTGCTCCTCCCTGCGGGCGTCGGCCTCCTCTCTAAGTGCGACGCCCTCCCTGCCGGCGATGCTGAGGACGCCGGCGATGAGCTCCGCGACGCGGGTGCTCTCGTCGTTGGCGGGGATGGGGTACATGACGATGCGCGGGTCGACGTTGGTGTCGACGACGGCGACGGTGGGCACGTGCTCGATCGCGCACTCGCGGATGGCGTGGAGGTTCGGGATCGGGTTGAGGAAGACGACGAGGTCGGGGGTGACGCGCTCGGCGCGGGCGACGTCGGGGCCGAAGAACTGGATGCGGTTCGTGAGCGTGCCCGGGAGCCACTTCTCGCCGACGTGGAAGCCCTGGGGGCCGAGGCGCTCGGCGGCGCGGCGGACGCACGCGCGGAGGTCGGGGCGGGTGCCGACGAAGAGGACGGTGCCGTTGCGGGCGGCGACGGCGCGCACGAGGGCGGCGGCGCGGCGGAGCATGGGGAGGGTGCGCTCGAGGTCGATGACGGTGACGCCCGCGCGGGTGCCGTACGCGTAGGGCACGAAGTTGGGGTTGAGGAGCGCGCGCGAGTGGCCGAGGTGCGCGCCGGCGGCGAGGAGGGCGGAGAGCGTGAGGTCTTTTGGGGGCGGCGGGCGCGCGAGCGAGTGGTGCGGCTGGAAGGTGTTGTCGCGCGTCTGCGCGGAGCCGAACGCGCTCAGGTGCTCGACTGCGTGCGAGGGGGGTCATGGTCAGACACCGCGCACACGGACGGGGGGGCACATGAGGACGCACTGAGAGCCTTGCGGTCCGCGCGCCGCTGCTGGAAGGCCGTCCAGTCTTCCTCGGAGGCGAGGCGCGGGGCCTCGGTGGTCATGGCACGCGCTGGAGCATGGTGCAGCGGGCGGGCTGCGAGACGGCGGGCTGCAGAGGCTGCTTGGGCGGGACAGCGCATGGCGAGTGCAGGAGATCAAAGGCTCAAGAGTGTGGCTGTGCGGACAGAGCGTGAGGTGTGCTTACGTCAGTGTCATCGATTTTTTTTTCGTCGCCGGTCGACGTCCTCGCTCGTCCTCTCCTCCCTCAGTCCCCGCCCCTCTCTCTCTCTCTCGCTCTCACCTTTTCCACCTCCCCCCCACCCTACAAAAAATGGAAGACGCATTCGACGGCGCTATCGGCATCGACCTCGGCACCACCTACTCGTGAGCCCCTCTCTTCCAGCCCATCCCCGTGGGCTCCATCGTCCCGTCTCTCTCCCCTTCCGTGAGGATCTACCGCTCATCCCTGCGTTTTGTCCAACAGCTGCGTGGGTGTATGGCAGAACGACCGTGTCGAGATCATCGCCAACGACCGTCAGTATTTTTTTCGCATCGCTCTTTTTTTCCTTGGCGAGCGCCATGCTCAACGTGTCCGGATCCTGCAGAGGGTAACCGGACCACCCCGTCGTACGTCGCCTTCTCGGCAGAGGAGCGCTTGATCGGCGATGCCGCCAAGAACCAGGCCGCGATGAACCCCCGCAACACCGTCTTCGACGCAAAACGCCTCATCGGCCGCCGATTCGAGTGAGTCTTCCTCGCCCTCTGCTCCATCGCGCCGTATCTCATGGCCTCGCGCACCTCGCAGTGATCCCGATGTTAAGAAGGTGACTTGAGCTTTGTCGTATGTATATCCAATGAGTCGCGGGCGCTCACCTTTCTTTTGCGCTCGCCATGCAGGACATGACCCACTGGCCTTTCGAGGTCGTCGAAAAGGACGGATCGCCTCTGATCAAGGTCCAATACCTCGGCGAGGACAAGACCTTCAGCCCACAAGAAATCTCCGCCATGGTGCTGACAAAAATGAAGGACATCTCCGAGGCCAAGCTCGGTAAGACCGTAAAGAAGGCCGTCGTGACGTGCGTTTTCATCCTCCATCACTCATCCTCGACGCGAGACTAAGCCCCCGTCGCAGTGTCCCTGCCTACTTCAACGACTCGCAGCGTCTCGCGACTAAGGACGCCGGCGCTATCGCTGGCCTCGACGTGCTCCGTATCATCAACGAGCCCACCGCCGCCGCCATCGCATACGGTCTCGACCAGCAATCCAAGACCGAGCGCAACGTCCTCATCTTCGATCTCGGTGGAGGAACTTTCGATGTCTCGCTCCTCAACATCAGCGGCGGTGTCTTCGCCGTCAAGGCCACCGCCGGCGACACCCACTTGGGTGGTGAGGACTTCGACAACACCCTCCTGGAGCACTTCAAGAAGGAGTTCGAGCGCAAGACAAAGCTTGACATCGCGGACGACCCCCGCGCGCTCCGGCGATTGAGGAGCGCTTGCGAGCGTGCCAAGCGCACGCTTTCCAGCGTCGCCCAGACCACCGTCGAGGTCGACTCGCTCTTCCAGGTAATTCGCTCGATGCTTCAACCCACCGCGCGTTCGTGTCTGACCGACTGTGCCAGGGCGAGGACTTCTCCGCCAACATCAGCCGTGCCCGTTTCGAGGAGATCAACGCCGCGATGTTCAAGTCGACCATCGAGCCCGTCGAGAAGGTCCTCAAGGACTCCAAGATCCCCCGCGAGAAGGTCGACGACATCGTCCTTGTCGGTGGTTCGACGCGTATCCCAAAGATCCAGGCGCTCGTCTCGGAGTACTTTGGTGGGCGCCAGCTCAACAAGTCCATCAACCCCGACGAGGCCGTCGCGTATGGCGCCGCCGTTCAGGCTGCCGTCCTCACTGGCCAGACGTCCGAGAAGACCCAGGACCTGCTCCTCCTCGATGTCGCCCCTCTGTCCCTCGGTGTCGCCATGCAGGGCGATGTCTTCGGTGTCGTCGTCCCGCGGAACACCCCCATCCCCACCAACAAGTCGCGTGTCTTCACGACCGTCGAGGACAACCAGACCACGGTCACCTTCCCTGTGTGAGTTACTGCGAGCTGTTTTTGTTGAGTCTCGATATTGACGGACGAGCGACAGGTACGAGGGTGAGCGCACGCAGTGCCGCGACAACCGTCTGCTCGGCGAGTTCGAGCTCAACGGCATCCCTCCCATGCCCCGTGGCCAGGCCGAGCTTGTCACCACCTTCGAGGTCGATGCCAACGGCCTGCTCAAGGTCTCCGCCATGGACCGCGCCTCTGGCCGCAAGGCGTCCATCAGTGCGTAAATCTGCGAATTTTGTTGAACTTTCGTCAATGTTGGTCTACTTTCATAGGCATCACCAACTCTGTTGGCCGTCTCTCGGGAGCCGAGATCGACCAGATGATCAAGGATGCTGAGCAGTTCAAGCAGGCCGACAAGGACTTCTCTGCGCGCCACGAAGCCAAGTCTGACTTGGAGGCGTACATCCACCAGGTCGAGGGCACGATCACGTCGCCCGAGATCGGGATGAAGCTGAAGCGCGGAGCCAAGTCGCAGGTCGAGGCTGAGCTCGCGCGCGCGTTGGAGAAGCTCGAGATCGAGGACTCCACGGCGGACGAGTTGCGCAAGGCGCAGTTGGGCATCAAGCGTGCGCTGCAGAAGGCGACGGCGGGCATCCGATGAGAAGTGGGCGACAAATAAAACCATTTCTTTTTCCCTGGATTGCTCTTCTTTTTTTCCTTTCACCAGTTTCCTCTGTCCTCTGTCCTCTGTCTCTCTCAGCCTTGCTTGTGTTGTGTGCTCGCTACCCACGCTGTTCTCCTCCCCCCACACCTTTCCATCCTCTGGCCTGTTGCATTCCATACGTAGTACGGCTTTGAAGCGCGCGCGTGTGTGATTACGACTGTATTCATGGCGACGTTCACGAGATTGAATGTGTAGCGATGCCGCTGAACAATGGATGAAGTCTCCCTTTTTTGATGAACGCTCCGGTGGGAGGGTGGGAAGGTGAGAGCCGAGAGGATAACCAAGAGAGGGCGCACGTGGGGCCCAGAGAGGGCACGGGGAGAAAAGTCCGACTGGCAACGGCTCCGATTTCCATAAACTGACCGTTCCAGCTCCCAGCCTCACCGCCTCCCTCTCGCCTCCCCGCCTCCTCGCGTCCCCCCTCCTGTTACAGTACGCTCGCGCAACGACGGCTTGTCTCTAGCCACAACAGTCCTTCACTCGCTCTCCGACTCTCCTTCCACCCACACTCTCCTTATCAGACCCGCTGCACTCGGCGTCGGTCAGCACATACACGCACACACTAGCCTGTTTTACTACGACCGAACCATGCGCACCTCGACTTTCCTCGGCGCCTCGCTGCTCTCGCTCGTCCTCCCGTTCGTCGCGGCGGAGGGGCACGGCGGCAGCGCCCGTCGCCACCGCGATATCGCGCATCGCCCGCGCGGGGACCTCGCGAAGCGGTTCTCCAATGCTCGCTTCACGTTCTACGACGTCGGCCTGTGAGTGCTCCCTCGCTGATTTTTTTTTGGCACCTTCTCTGTGTGTTCCCGCCCGTTGTGGGGTTTGCTCCTTGAGGCTTGGGCTCGGGCGGCGCTGGGCTGTGCTGTGATGTGCTGTGATGTGCTTGGGGCGCGATCGTCGACGGCTGACGGCTGACGGCGGCGTTTTTTTGTCGTTAGCGGTGCCTGTGGGATCACCAATGTGCCTTCGGACTTCGTGAGTGCCTGTTTTTTTTTGGTTCGACCGCGTAATAGGGGGCGCCGTCGCTCATTGTGTTTTCCCGTCGCCAGATCGTCGCGTTGAACAGCATCGTGAGTCGTCCTCGCTATCGCCGCCTCCCTCGCTCCCGTACTCCCTCCGCCTCCCCCCTCAAGCCCCGCGCCTCGATGCTTGTCCTTGCTGGGATATGCATGCGGGGAGAGGGCTGTGATCCGGCTTTGCTGATTTTTGATCCGTCGTAGCAATATGGCGGCGGCTACCCTGGCCCCGAGTGCTTCAAGATGATCACCATCAACGTCAACGGCAAATCAGCCCAGGCTCAGATCACCGACGAGGTGCGTGCGCTCGATCGCTCGACGCTTCCAATCTGGTTAGCGTTTCTGACACCCCGCCGCCTTGTTCCGCCGCTGGCGCCTGCAGTGCCCTGGATGCCCGTACGGCGGCCTCGACTTCTCCCGTGGCCTGTTCGACTACTTTGCGGACGAGTCCGTCGGCGTGCTCACCGGCACCTGGAACTTCAACGACGGCTCCGGCGGCGGCACCGTCTCCACCAGCACCGCTGACCCCGAGCCCACCACCACCAAGAAGGTGCACACCACCACCAGCACCCCCGAGCCGGAGCCCACCACGAGCTCGGACCCGCCCCCGGAGACGACGACGTCCAAGTCCAAGACGAAGACCCCGACCCCGACGCCCACCCCGACCCCGACGCCCCCGCCCACGCCCACCCCGACGACGACCTCGCAGGTGCCCTCGACGACGAGCACCACGCCGTCGACGACGAAGGCGAAGACGACCTCGAGCGCGAAGCCGAGCACGTCGTCCACCCCGTCCGCCGCGCCGACGACCGCGCTCAACCTCTCCTCGGGCGTCGCGAGCGGGCTCGCGGTCGCGACCGGGACGATCTCCGGCTCGTCGAGCGACCCCGAGAGCCTCGACGTCGCGAACCAGGCGCTCATCGGCCTCAGCGGGATCATCGCCGGCGGAGCCGCGTTGTAGAGCGCGAGCGGAGGGCAGGCGCCGCGGCGCGCCCCCTGCGCGCGCTGCCACATGTGGAATATGTGTATCGCCGCGGACAACAACGCTCCTTCCCGGACGGACACTCTTCGTTACTTAGAAAAATTCTAACGCGTCGCATATTTACCTCTGGCGGGCACGGCCCGGCCTCTCTATATACCCAACACGATCTCACAGTTTATTGACTTATTACTTACGCGCACCGGGGCGTCGATCTCGGGCGGCCCGTTTTCTTCCTCTTCCTCGTCTCGTCTCTTTCTCTTTGCCTTCGCTTGTACGTCCCTTCAGCTGCTGCGGCGGATTCTTTGTGGTCGTATGGGGGATCTACTACACGGGTGACATCGCGTTTGTGCTTCCGATTCTATCTTTTTGACCAAACTTTTTCTTTTTTCTTTTTACATTTACTTTATCGTTTTCGTGACCATGATCACTACCCATCCTATCCTTGTTGGCGCCAGGTGGCCCGCCTTCTCTTACTTTTATTATCGTTGTTGTTGCTAGCGCGTCGCGGAGGGTGTGTTCCGCTGGCTGCATGTGCGTTCACGTCGCGTCGACCGCGGGTGGATTGGAATGGCGATGATTGTGGTGACTTGCTTGCGTATGGCCGTGTGCTGCCTGCTGTCCTTGAGTCCTTCTGCGGGCGAAGTGAGGTGAGTGCGAAAACCGTGCGAAAATGCGCCTGCAGAACAGGTACTGGGTTCGATTTCAAAAGGTCGGTGGCTGTTCCCACTGTTCTGTTGTAGCATACGTGGGTAGGTTCAGCGAAGCTGCGGTCCGTGATCATTGTCGTTCTCGGGTGGGGCCAGAGGTGCCGATGCGTGTTTTGACTTTCTTGCGAGTGTTTGGGCTAAGCGGAGTCTGGGCGCTCTAAGCAAAGCAGGTTTGATTCGAATGCCAGGGAGAGGGAGGCGTCGTCGTCGTGGGCCCCGAGATAACTAGAGCCAGAGCCAGAGCCAGAGCTAGAGCGGAAACCGGAAACCAGAGCCAGAGCCAGAGCTGAGTTAGAGTCCAAGAAAGAGTCCAAAAATTCCTCGCCTGTCTGATGGAGGAGGTCATTTTCGAGCTCGTATACTTGAGGCTTCCAGAAATTCCGCATCGTCAGCACGCCGCGGGCAGTCGAACGGTCCGCTGGGGTTGAAGTCCGAGCGGGGGGCCGACACAGGAGTGAAAGGTAAGCCCGAGCGAGAGAGCGAGTCCACGAAGTCGTCTTTTGAGGAGGGCGCGACGTCTTCGTGGGCGATGGAGGCCTCGTCGTCGTGAGGATGCCCAGACATCGAGGCAGGTAAAGCACGGGGTGCAGCGCCGCCGGCGCCCGTGCCCTGATCGAGCGCATATATGCTCTCTGTCGCAGCATTTTTACGCACAGGACCTGTTCAGATGTGAGAGGTTAGCCTGTTGCGCAGATGTAGAAAGGTTTTGAGGGAGGGGAGGAGGGGGAAAGGCTTACCGAGCCTCGTCGATCGTTCACTGGCGATCATGTACCCCGTTCTCCCCACTCGAAAGCCCTTCACAGCGTTCGGTATTCCAGGATTATCTGACTTCTTGGGTGCTCGCCTGAGGGGCCCCGTCGACGCCTCACCGGCGATCACGTATCCCGTTCTCCCTACACGAAAGCCCTTCACCGCGTTCGGTATCCCAGGATTATCCGACTGATCGGGTGCTCGCCCGAGATGTAAAGGCTCACTGGGCCCCGTCGATGCTTCACTGGCGATCACGTATCCCGTTCTCCCTACTCGATAGCCCTTCACCGCGTTCGGTATCCCAGGATTATCTGAATTATTGGGTGCTCGCCTGAGGGAAAAAGGCCCACCGAGCCCCGTCGATGGTTCACCGGCGATCTCGTATCCCATTCTGCCTACACGAAAACCCTTCACCGCGTTCGATATTCCAGGATTATCTGACTTCTTGGGTGCTCGCCTGAGGAGCCCCGTCGATGCTTCACCGGCGATCCCGTACCCCGTTCTCCCTACACGAAAGTCCTTCACCGCGTTCGGTATTCCAGGGTTATCCGACTTCTCGGGTGCTCGCCCGAGGGGAAAAGGCCCACCGAGCCCCGTCGATGCTTCACTGGCGATCACGTATCCCGTTCTCCCTACACGAAAGCCCTTCACCGCGCTCGGTGTTCCAGGATTATCAGACTTCTTAAGTGCTCGCGTGAAGGATGTCTTTCCTGTTCTTGCAGTCGCAAGAGCCTTGTCTCGCAGATTCATTTCTTCACGCTGGCGGTGTCGATGGATGGTGCGGCGCTGCTGGATGAAAGGCGGGTCGTGCGTGCGGCACGGTGTACAAGGGCAGTAATCATAGCGAGCATCTGCCTGTTTCCGGCCTGAGGCCATGTGGAACAGAAGAAAAAAAGTAGCGTTTATCGAGGTTGTAGAGGCACACCCCAGGAGGAGTGGATCAAGAGAAGATCGACGCGTCCCGATCGAGTCGTCGCGTCTCCCCAATCCAAATTGGGTACTGGAGTACTGAGGTCCAGCGTTTTCATCCACAAAATACTCACTGCATGTATCTTTCTGGCATGGCGCCGAATGCAGGATAGGAGGATAGCACATTCGAAGAACGCATATATACTTCTGAGTGTAGTCACGCCCCGGTGGGTACCAGGTAATAGTGCCCGGATGCGCTTTCTTACCGCGGAAGACTCCCCAGACAGATGACAAAACGACCATAAACAGCAGCAACAATACTTTACAAACACCAACAACAACGCCACTAGCACCACCAAAACATAAGAAATCGCGCAGTAACCCGCCATCTACCTGCGGTCCCGCGCGCTCAGCACCAGCAGGTCCTCGTCCTCCAGGTTGTAGCTCGCGATCGTGTTCGAGTTGGCGAGCATCTTCCCGCCCTGCGCGAGCCGGATGCGCGACGCCGGCACCGCGCTCCCCGTCGCGGCGAGGATGCGGTCGCGCAGCGTCGACACGAGGAGCGTCAGCGGCAGCTCGTGCACCGTGACCACCGCCCCATCGAGCTTCCATTCCGGCCGCGCTGCGTCCGTCGGCATCTGCACCTGGAGAGAGATCGGGTGCTGGAGAGGACGCGCGAGGTGAGCAAATATCATCGCAACAAAATCGAATAACGATGAAAATAAAATATAATGGAATGGAGGAGTAGGAAAAGAGAAAAAACGCACCGGGTGCATGTTGACCCAGTCCTGCTCGGGGTACATCTGTCCCCCGGGCAGCTTCGCCACCCGCTGCTTCTTCGCGGGAGGCATATCGTCCCCAGGCGCGCCGTCCATCATCTCGTCCGCGCTCCGCACCATCCCGGCGCCCGCAACGACCGGGGGCGTGCCGGCCGCGCCAGGTGGGCTGAACGCGGGTCGCCCGGGCGGCGGGGGCTGGTACCCGAACGGCTGCGCGGCGTCGAGGCCCTGGTAGTGCAGCGGCGGGAGCATGACGGGCGCTGGCTGCGGCGGGTAGAGCGAGGCGGGCTGCGGGCCCGACGAGATTGTGGCGGCGGAGTACGCCGAGTCGGTCGCGGGCACGGTCGACGCGCCGATGGGTTTCGCAGGGATGGGGAGTGCGGCAGGGGGCGGCGCGTTCATCGGGGGCGGCGCAGCGGCAGGGCCGATGCCAGGGCCGATAGCATTGGCTTCTTGTCTGTGGATGCACACAAGATGTCAGTAGATACTCTGATCTGACACTCTGCATAGAAAGGTCACGTACGGTCCGAGACCCTTGGCGCGATGAATGGCCGCAATCTGCTCGTCGAAGTTGACGTTGGTCGAGTACCGATCGAGCGTGTTCGCCCTGGACGCCGTGTGTCCGTCCCAGACGACCTTCTCCCGCTCCTTGCGGCGCTCGCGCTCCTCCTCCTCGTCGCGCTTGCGCCGCTCCTCGTCCGCCTCGGCGCCGAAGATGTCCACACGCGTGCGCGCGAGGTTCTTGAGCGACGACACGACGTTCGCGCCGCGCTGCAGCTCCGACGCCTGCGCCTTGCGGTCCTCGAGCGCGTCGCGCTGGGATTTCCAGCGCGGGTCGAGCAGCTCGATCCGCATGTGCTCCTGCAGCTCGTTCACCGGCACCTGCTGCCCGCAGATCGTGCACGTGGTCATCGCGACCTTGGTCTTCGCGCCGACTGTGCAGCGCGAGCAGACGTTCGTCAGCACAACAAAACAAGCAAAGGCGAGCACCCGGACTCACTCTTCGGGACGTAGTCGGTCCTGATTTTCATCGGGCCACCGGCCTCTAGCGAGTTGGCCTGGATGGCGCGCGCTCTCTCCAGCTCCCTCTGCCTCTCCGCTTCGTCCTTCCGTCTCCGCTCCTCGGCCTCCGCATCCTCCTCGTCGCTCTCCTCCACCGCCATGGCGTCCTCCTCCGCGGTCGCGGTCGCAGCGGCCTCGGCCTCGGCGGCAGCCTGGCGCGCGCGGTGCGCCTCGACGTCCTCGGCGGTCGTCTCCATGACCATCGCGGCCATGCGTTTTTGCGCCAGCGTCATGTTCTCGACTTCCTGCACGCTCATGGGCGGCGGAAGCTCAGACGCGGCATCTGCGGCGGTGAACTCGATCGTCTGCACGATGGCATAGTCGTGCCAATCGATCTCGGCGAACGCAGCTGTGAGTGCAATAGGCAGTCAGCCATCCGTCAACACAAGTCCATACGACGTGACGGCCGCGGCGCACAGTCGGGGTGACAGAACGCGAAACGTCAAGGAGAAAATGGGTGGGGCAGATGGGACGGAAAACGCACTTCGCTCAGCCTCCCTATCGTCCTCGCGCTTTTTCTCCTGCTCGCGCTTCTTCTGCTCCCATTTGGCGTGCTTCCGCGCGACGTCGAGCATCTTCCACTTGGCGCCCACCTCCGCGCGCTCCTTGAGCTGCGCGAGCGTCTCCTGGCTCGGGAGCAGCACCCTGGTGTACTGCTCGATCAGCTGGTTGAAGTACGCAAAGAGCGAGTGCGTCGGCTTGAGGAAGTCGAACTGGTAGTTCCGGCCCTCCTTCATGGAAAGCGCGTTGAGGAACGCGCGCCCGCGCCGCGCGGTGAAGAGCGCGGTGAGCTTCATGATGTCCCTGGACCGGACGAAACGAGCGTCAGCGATCCCGCGCACACCGACTCGCCCGAGACGACACGCCACGCGTCACCCAAACTCGACCGAACAAAGGAGACACGCACAGGTCAATCGCGCTGATGTTCGGCAGCTCGAGTATGAACTCCGGCGGCGGCGGCTCCTTGCCGACGTCGGCCTCGACCGCGGGCTCCGCCTTCTCCTCGCCCTTGGCCTCCTTCACCTCGACGTCCTCGTCGAGCTCGCCCTGCACGACCTTGTCCATGCGGTGCCTGTAATAAGCATGATAAGGGTCGGCCGGGTTGAGGAACGAGAACTTGGGGTCCTGACGCTGGTTCTCGCGGATCTTGTCTTCGAACTGGGGCGGGTTCGCGGAGCGCGCGACGAAGAGCGCCGTGCGGTCGATGATGGCTGTGCGCGCGCACCGGGAGAGGGTGGTGGGAGGACGAGAACAAAAAGGGAGCGCAGAGATAAAAGGTCAGCGCGAAGAGGACATAACGCACTGCAACGCAGGTAAGACGGCACACGGAGGGACGCACATTTGACTTCGGGCGGGGGGAGAATGAGTCCACTGGTGAACTTCATCGCACCCTGCGGTGCGTCGGGGGCGAGCATGGCGCCGTTGTCGTTTGAGCCTCCTACGATGCCATTGACGACGTGCCCGTTGAGGGTGGGCGGGGTGTTCGAGACGACGACGGTTCCGTTCATCGTCGACGTTGTTGGCGTCCGTGCGGGCAGCTGCAGAAAGAAACGTTACGTCCCGTGGGAACCTTGCCCTAACTTTCGTGGCCGGAGGCGCACGTGACCCCCTCCCTCTCTTCCCTGCTGCTATTATGTTCGGTGCGTTCAGGGCCACCTCGCCCGCCAATGTAGGTCTTCTGTGGTGAGTGGACGGCCGTGCATCGTGCGTCGGTGGGCGATGATGCTATACATGCCAATAGGAAAGTGCCATGGCGCCTGTCGTCGACCCGCAAAGCCAATGTCAGAACCCGCTTGAAGAAGGTGGATGCGGTTATTGAAGCCGTGCGGGCGAGCGGCGTCGAGTGCAGCGCACTGGTGTGTCCCCTCGCGCCCGAAACGGCTCGCGCATATCTGATACCCGCCGCAGTCCAGCGCGCTCGAGCTTCCCAAGGAGCACGAGATGGACCCGAAGGACAAGTACACCGTCTTCACCCCTCACGCACGAGGCTACCGGAAGGGCATTCACAAAGTGCCCAAATTTACTCGTGTACGCCGCCCGTCCTCACACCTTTTCCAAGCGCTCGTCGTACTCAATGCTCCCCTCAGATAACGCACAGAGTGAACCCCAAGGGTTTCTAGATTACTCCTGCTCGTACTATGTTCTACTTCGTAATATAATGACCCTCGCCAAACCGACATATGCAACGTGGGGGAAATACGTGAAATAACCTAGAAAAGCACGAGCTGGATTTTCCCGGCCTGGATGGCTGCGAAAACCTGTGGTGCGCCGAGCACCGTTTTGAACACCTCGTCTCGCGTCTCCGGGATGTCGAGCAGAGAGCGCTTCTTCGAGTCCCGATGGCTGACGTCGAGCATGATGTGCGTGAGGGCCGACACGGCCAGCGCATCTGGAACCCATCGGGGCGCCCTCGTCAGCGCCCTCTGACGCGCGCAAGAAAGCACGGGATGCACGCACCCGTCTCGCAGAGCAGCTTGCCCACCCTGCCCGGCGTGCCAACCGCGGCGCCGACCTTGGCCTTCTTGAGATACTCGACGTGCTCCTGGAGCTTGAAGTGTTTTGCGAAGAGCTTCGCGACGTCGGCGCCTTTTTCACCCCGCAACGTCTTGCTCTTGAGCGTTCGCGTCACGTCCGCGACGCGCAAGGCCGCGCCAGTGAGGAAGAGCAGCGTGGGCGCCCCAGGGGACTTGGTCCGCTGGGACAGGCGCGTGTGCAGCGTGGGGACCGCTGCGGACCAAAGAAAGGCAAGCGTCAGAACATGAAACGCAGAATGTACACGGACACGGCGCGTGAACGGCTGCCGTGGCGCCGAGACCGGGGGCGGGTCTGAACGGGTGACGGGAAGGCGCGCGCACCTTGGACTATAAATTGGACCAGATCGTCCAAGTTCCTCGATGCCGTCCATGCGGTCGTGTCCGCTATGGAGGTCTCTGCCTGCGCTGTCAATATCAGAAGGCCTCGCCGCGCGCGGGAGAGGGCCGGGCGCACCGGGGATCTGCCTGTCCTGGAGCTCGATGGCGGACATTTTGGGGAAGGACTTGGCCTGCATGGTGGAGAGGTAGTCGGCCAAGGCGGCTGGCGGCTGAGCGGCGATGGACGCCTCCTGGGTAGGCTCTGCGAGCTTTCGTTTCTGGGGTAGGAGGGCGAGGGTGGAGAAGGGATGGGATGACGGGCTGGAGAGACGGGGGACGGCAGAAAAGACTGACCTTGAGCTTCCGCTCCTTCTCCTTCTCTCGTCGTTTCCGTTTCTTCTCCATCAAAGCCTTTTTCTCGTCCGCCCGGTCGTCGTCCTCCTCGTCGGCACTGAGAAGCTTTCCGATGTCGTCATTGTCGGGCACGAGCGAGCCTGCAGCGTCGTCGTCGTCGAGGGCTACTGTGTCGTCGGGGACGAAGTCGTCTGTGAGGTCGTCGCCGTGCTGAGACATGGGTTGCGGTGGACTCTGGGCAGGGAGGGGGGGACGAGCGGAGGGACGGACGGTGAGTGCCGGCCGAAGCCGAGAGGCACAGCCACGGAATACCGAGGGCGGGCGCTAGCGGTGGCGGGGCGCAGGCTAAGAGAATCGCTGCGACCGTGGCGACAGTCCAGTCGAGGGCGCCCGATGCCCTTCCACACACTCCTCTCTCTCACATATCCCCCCTCCCTCCCGCACGCTCTCGACTACATCGCCGCACCCGCACACATCCTCCTTCTCTCCTCCGCCGCCCTCCTTGCCCTCTTCCTCGCTCGATGGTACACGTCCCCTGCTAATCTCCCAATCCACCCCCCAGCTCCCCCTTCCTCTTCTTCCCCCTCCTCTTCTTTTTTTCGCACCATGTTCTCCATCATCAAGCCCACGCCCACGCCCACGCCACTCCCCGCCAGTTTCATCCGTTCCGCCACACCGAACAACGCCCCCGTATTTGTCTCAGATACCACAGACATCCCTATCGCAGCCCCAGAACCCCTCCCCCTCTTCGTCCATCAGCCCTACGATGCCTTCCTCGTCCTCGACGTAGAGGCTACCTGTCTTCAAGGCACAGACTTCCAGTGGCCGAACGAGATCATCGTGCGTCTGCTCGCGTGATCACCTCATAAACTTCAGGAACGTGCTCATCCTATCCCGTCCCCCAGGAGTGGCCCGTCTGCCTCCTCAGATGGACGGACAAGCAGAAGAACGGTTACGCAAGCAGACTTGAGATCGTCGACGAATTCAGGAGCTTCGTCCGTCCCACCTGGCGTCCCAAACTCTCAGAGTTCTGCACCGCCCTCACCGGCATCACACAAGTCAGTGCCTCCCGTCCCCACCGCTCACCCGTCCTTGCCCCCTCCCGCTGCGTTCTCATCCATCTTCCCACCGCCCCCACGCGTCCCCGCGTGCACAGGAACAAGTCGACGACGCGCCCCAGTTTCCGCAGGTTGCAGAGATGTTTTCGCATTTCCTCGCCAGGAACGGCCTCATCCACCCAGACACCGGCGAGCGCCTCGTCCGCTTCTGCTGGTGCACCGACGGCCCGTTTGACGTGCGAGACTTCGTCGTGAAGCAGTGCTTCATCTCCAAGGTCAGCCTCTCCCCCTCCCCACAATCGCCGACCGCACCCACGTCTTTGGAGACGTTGGGCGCCAATCCAGCCGGCGTGCGAGCTCGTGCTCGGTTCTAACGATAACGCGATTTTCGCACACAGATGCAGATGCCGCACTGGATCAGAGGCGACGTCATGGACGTCCGCAAAGTGGTGAGCCATTGGCAGGAGTTCAGGATGCCGCAAACGAAGAAGGTCGGTCTCATCTTCCCTTTTCGCGCGCTCGACCCCCTATCTCAATATTTTGAAAATAAAAATAAAAATAAAATAAAACACGGCCGGCGTTTACGTCTGCATTCCCACACGCGCGCACGCACGCTTATCTTCCTTGCACAATGGTCGTGTCTGGATGGGTGCCTTTCGCAGCCGCTGTTCCCGAGGCGGGTGTCGCTAAACATCGCAGGCCAGCTCCGCGCGCTCGGCCTCGCGCCCTTCCAAGGCAGAGAGCACAGCGGCATCGACGTCAGTCCCTTCCCGTCTCCCGTCTCTGTCCACACATGCTGACGTTCTTGCGTCCTTTCTGATCGTGTCATTACCATCGTGCTCGTGGCGTCGGGCGGCCAGGACGCGCGGAACATCTCGCGCATTGTCACGGAGCTCGCGCGCCGCGGGTTCCGCCTGGAGCCGAACACGCATATCCAGCCTGGCCGGCGGTGGGCGTGGATGGGCCGGTCGGGCCAGGTCATCGAGGCGTACTGCCTCACGTAGCGCGACGCGCGTCACATCCACTTCATACCCGACGCTCGCCGCCGCCGCCCACTCCGCCGCCTCTTTTTCTCTCCGTTTGTTGTTTCCTTTCTTCGTGTATCATCCGTCCTATTGCCCTCCGCCTCCTCTCCCCCTCCTTTACGTCTCGTCCCCTCTCGTGTCTCTTCCCGTGCGCGTTGTCGCTGTATCTTCTTCTGGGGTGCCTCCGGGCCTGTTCTGCTTCCGTGTCTGTTTGTTTGTTCGTTCGTTTGTTCGTATGTTGTCCGACGTCTTCCCCTCCCCTTTCTCCGCTAAATAATGATATCTCTTCGGTGCTTCTGCCCTTCCGTCTTTCCAACGCTTCCGTATCCACATCCCCCTCTCCTCTCGCACCTCTCTGTTCATCTACACACGCACCCTCTCGCCCATCACACGCGCATGTCTATATGTTGCCTGCCTCTTCGCGTTCGCGTTCCCCCCCTCTCCCGCGTACTGCTCAATCTCGATCTATCTATCTGTCCGTCCGTCGATGGCTGTCACCCGTTCGGATTCGTGTGGTCAGCGGCTCCGCCGGCGCCTGCACGCGTGGTACTGGGAGCGCATGCGAGCCTCGCTGGATGTTTCCATATTTTCTTGCCGTGCGGTCGGGTGCCCTGGCCAGGCGGTCGTGCACAAAGCCCCAGACGTGAGTTCGGAATGGCAGCGTCCACGGGCCTCCCAGGCTCCCTCCAGCTCATAAACGAGTCCTGCGCACGTGAGTAAGTGATGGCACGCCCAGGTCTGATCGGCGAAAGAAAGCGCCGAGTGTAAGGAATTCTGTGTCTTTGGGTCAATCTGGTCCAAGTTTGAAGGGTTTTTTCCGACAAAGCTCATCCTGCAATCATCCTAAAGCTGTTTCGGAAATCTTTGGTTGTACTGCTTTGTTCCTTCATCACTGTTGAGTACCGTGTCAGCACTCGTACAGATTGTTTCGCAAACAACTGCAAGAATCTCCGTCGAAGGTCATCCGAGATCCAAGTGAAATTAACATTCGCGTTCTTCCACCCACTCACTAGTCGCCTCCTGGGACCTGGAATAATAAATTTATAGGAGCACGGGATGGTCTCTTAATTCATCTGTTTCGACGTAGTCATTCTTCAGCGAGTATTTTGATTTTCGTTTCACTAGGACCAGGTTTCGTTGACTCTTTGGCAGACTGTATTTTCGGGGAGCCTTTTCAAGGCCTTGGGCAGCTCCCAACTTCAACTTATCGTCTTCAATCGTCCAATTAGATCCAACCTCCCGCTCCGTTCATGATGCCTCGGGGATGCACACACCATAATTGCCCGTCTGGAGCTGATGTGTACTGCATCCGTCCAATCATTCATCACGACCGTGAGGTCGCTTCCATGCAATGATCATACTTATCTGCTCCACCGCTCGTCTCAGGCAGGCTTCCATTCCGAGTATCTCGTTCTCATCATCTCGAGTGGTTCGTGTGCAGTCAAAAGCCTCCGACTCACCCTCCCATCTTTCGTCTCCCCGTCATGGCGTCAACCTCTCACGACTCAGGACGCTTCCACGATTCGCACAAGATTTTTCCAGGCGCACTCCGCATACCATATCTCTTTCTCGTCCAATGACAGCCATCTTCGATCTTCATTCGTAGCCCAAGTGAGGTACGCGGCTTCGTGGCGGGGTCGAAAATTTCTCCAGGTCTCGTCGGCCCCTCGAGAGAGCGTTCGAGCGTTCTCAGGCCTCACGCTCACCCCGGGAATCATGTCACAAAAAGTCTGTTGCCCGAGACTGAATGAAAATAATGCATCTGCGTTCCTGAGAGCGGCCGCGTCGCTGACGCTCCATTGTCCCACTCGTCGTGGTCGACGTCAACAATGCGACAGCTCAGAGGCAATTCCGCGGAATAGAGTAAGTGACGTGAAAGTGGTAAGGGGATGTGACACGTAGGTGTGCGCGTGTGTGGAGTGATAATGCGTAAGGTGCCCAGAGCCAAACTAGTCTATCGGGAATATATACAGGGCTTCGTGCGACAAAGAAAGCAGCTCACTGGCAAGGACGAAAAAGAAGGAGAAGGCGTCAGGATTGGGTGGAGTAGAGGAGGCCGAGGTCAAGTTCCACTCACGAAATCCCACAGCGTCCCGAAAGCAGGGATCCCAGCTTCCTTGCACCCTTGTTGAATCTCCGCATTACCGACATAGTTCGACGTGATGAACACCACTGTTGCACACGCGAACGCATCGAGCAGGCGCGGTCTCAGGGATGAGGGAGCGCAGACACGATGACTTCCATGGACGCACCTTCCGCCTGCCATTCCTTGTACACGTCCCTTACGAGCTTCATTGTGTCGGGTCTGCCCCCTCGAGCCCTACTGTCCCACAGGAGCAGGCGTTCCGGGCCAATATGGCGGTGGATCAGCCCGCTAATGGTAGGCCCGAAGGTCTTCTCGATATCCGAACCTGGGAACGAACAGGCACCGGTGCATCAGCATCCAATCCGGGTTTTCACTGCCCAGAGATATAGAGCCCGTCCTTCCTTTCTTCGATCAAAGGCTCTGAAGAGAGACAGAACGACTTACCGATCCAGATCAGATACCTGATGCGGGGAGGAAGAACGATGAGAAGACGAGCGTCAGGTCCCGAGGATGCGTGAGAAGGCTGGAGATGAACTCACCAATAGGGAGACTGCAAGCAGGTGGCCAGCGCAGCACCGATACCGGTCCCGGTGCATACCCGAATGCCCCGAGTGTACAGTTTGGAAGTATTGGACACGCCGGCAAACTGGAAAGACACGATGAGAGCACTGTGGGGAGGGGGGACCACAGCGGGAATGAAACAGTACCTTCAGCTCTCGGGTCCAGAGCGTTTTTGGCGGGTCATTGACGAGACTGCGGGTAAAGTCGCCTATCCGATAGGTGTCTCAGCGAATGGATATCTTGCCACAAGCGGACAAAGAAGGGCCTACCTTGCACACCGCAAATCATATAGTGGTACTTCGCGTGGGTGCCCTCTCTGAAGATATGGAGTGAGAACAAAGGTCGCGCAGTATCAGACAATTACTCACGAAATGATACCAAACGCATGGTACTCCATGATAGAGGATCGAGAGATGCGGCCAAGGAGACCTTGTTGCATTCCACGCTCGAAGCGAATCACAGCTACCTTGGGCGATGGCTGTATTTTCAAACATTGATTCAGTATGCGATGCCTCATTAGCTCTAGCGATCACTTACCAGCTCGATGTCGATAGGTACTTCGCGAACGCACAGCCATGGAATGATGATGCTTAAAACATGTCAGTGCAGCGATCATGACAGAAATCGAATTAGCAGCTCACAAGACCGACATTCCCATTGCAAACCAAAAGTCTTGCTGGTGGGCAATGTGTATACCGCTCAGGTTCCACGTTCGAGTGGTCACGTTGTAAGAGCCACCGAGAATTGTGAACACCCCTGCCGTAGGAGTGAGGCCCTGCGAGGAAAAATCCCAGGTTGATCGTGCTTACATGTCAGAAGAAGTCCCAGCCAGCCAGCGAAACGGTGATGACGTTCGAACACGCTTTGACGATGTCAGAAACGAAGCACATGCTGTGGAGCGAAGGACCTACTTGTGGTGCGTGTTACGAACCCACGGAAATGCGCTCAAGGCACTGATGATAACAGTAAGATTTGTGACCGTCCCAAGAACCAAGATGGCATCGTGGTTGATTTGATGATTGCGGAAGTTGTTGACGACTTTTAGAATGAGCCAGCAGACGCCGGAAAGGGCACAACCACTGTGAATGCCGCCAAGATGCTGTAGAACTGACGTGCAACCTAGTCGCCACCACAATGGAGACCACTACACGCGTGGGCAATTTGGGTCTTGAGGAGAAATAGCTGTGAGATTTACGAGACGTACCTTAGCAAAGCAGAAGTTGACAATCGCGTAGAGGACACGGCCGAAAAGCTCATTGCGCATCAAGATGGCGAAGTTCAAGTTTGCCAGCGCCATAGCGCCGTTGTACCTGATAGCGTATGGCCAGTGACCTGACGCAGCAATGCCGATGCCAACCATATTCAGAGTGAAGACAAAGGTGAACAGTTTCCTGCAAAGCGATTCGAGATGTCAGAATCAGCTCCCTCAGGAAAGCGAGTCCAAGAGCACGAACCGGTACGTGTTGAACCACAGCTGCCAGAGAATCCACTTTGACACCTTCTTCTTCTTCTTACCTGCAGGCTTAGAAGCCAGTTTTGTTGGTGCAGGCGTCACTTCCTTGGCAATGACCGTTGCCGAGTCCTCTCTCTTCCCCTTGTAACCCAGAGGCACTATAGCCATCTGCTCAGGGTTGACCTCCAACGTCCCCTTCTCGGCATCATCATAGGCGGGAACGGTTCCTTCAACGTTGGAAGACATTGAGAACTAGAATGACGGAAGCCGAGAATGTCGTCTGGGGAGAGGCCGTAGAGGGTTGTCGCGGGAGGCGTGGGGCGTCGAGAGAGATTGCGTACCCTGCGCCCTTCTTATGTCCCAGAAAGTGTCCACACACGGGAATCGTTCTGTGGGACAAAGATACTGCAAATGAGTAGAAGTACATGTGTAAGCGTAGGAGAAAAGAGCATCCAAGGCCATGGACAGTCCGGATCCGTGGTCAGGGAAAGCCGGGAATCATGTCTGCGGATAGGATCTCTCAATCGCAAAGGAACCGAACCAGGTACTCCTCGAGGAATTATAACGCAACTTCCGACGGGGAGATATGATCCACGCGCGTGCGACTGCGAATCTATACTTGCGCACACCTATAGGCGAGCTTGTGTTGGCCTCGCAACAACTGGGAAACTACTGCTTTGTTACGGGATATACTTGCCTTTGCTGTTTTTCAATTTTCGCAGGTGTCACTCTCTCATGGCTAGCCTTCGTATTAGATGATCTCTGTCTATGTCAATGAACGTTACGAATTCAATCTATCATTGGGCATTGTATCGATCACTTACCTACGAAGAAAATCCAGTGTCGGCCGCGATATCGCGCATTTTACGGCACAAAAGGTGTCGATTTCAGGGTGGGGCTCTCATCATAGGTGGCTTTTGTCGGGAAGCTGCTTGGGACCAATAGTGCACACGCAGTCCGGAGTGTGGAGCAACGGTACCATGGGTATATAGCTCACGCCCTTCTAATTATGAGCAAGACGGACTCACGAACCAATACCAGTGGTGTGAAACTCACCGGGCGGACCATTTGCATGTCCGCTCCAAATCCCGCTGAAGCTTTGAGGTTCGATATTTGAATGAGCTACAGTACACTGAGCACTTATTTTGCTCTACACAAGACGGCTATATCTTCTGTGTTGGTCGACAACAAAAATAAATATTTTGTCAGAGTACGGAGCGGATTCTCTAGATGTGATATGAATCTTACTTCATAACGTCTTGCCGGCGCAGTAAAAGCTACATCCGCACCGATGCCAAGGTTGTACATGACAATGACGTTAGGATATTCGATAATTGGAAGAAGTTTCCGTCGGCGGTTCCAAGGGACGAGTTTCATCACAGAATGTCGTATAGTGGGAATAGGATACCGCGAGTTGCACATTGTATAAAGGCTGGATGTGTCCAACCGATCGCCCTCCATGGCAGAGAAGTTTCGGTATATCGGGTCTACCGGGTGTACCGCAGCAGTGGAACCGGAGCAGTTTGTTTTGCGTTGCCCGACACTGTGAAGACAAGGTACGCGTCAGACAGAGCTCTGAAGGAACGCGTGCTCTGCAAACATGGCAAGCTGAAATCAAACTCGGTATGTCAAGCCAGATAACTTACCAGCAAGACCCAATTCCACTCGCTATAAGTGCAATTGACTTGACCGTACCTCCTCCCTCACAATTCGGATCTCAGATTCCTCGCTCAAAACAAAGGGGGTATCAATGCCCCTGACCTATAAAACACCGAGGATCAACAGCGATTTCTCTGGTTGAGTCAATGATTTTGCGACGATCTGGATGACGACTCACAATGACCTGACAAGCAGCATACACAGTATGCATCAATGACGCGTAACGCATACCACTGTTTAGGCGGGCTCCCTTGCCCTGCGACTGCAGGTTGTAGGACCAAAGAGGTGACACACACAACATAAACTGGAAGCTACGACAAGTTCTATAAAACAACTCAAGATGATGGTCATAAGATAGCGTACATGGGTTGCGACAAGATGATAGGGATAGGTGGTGAACAATGATAGGCAACCAGGCTCACTCAGGCATATACAAACACACTTATCAAAGATACTAGTTTGCTTCTGCGAAGTCACGAAGATCCTTGAGTTGCTGCGAGATAGACTCCTTAAACACAGCAATCTCGCTACTGTTCTTGACGATGGCTCGGACGGTCTCATCCTTCAGCCGAGCAGTCTTTTCCACTTGCTCTCGATATCTGATATAGATGCGGATAACATGAATGACGAGGCAACCATCGAGGATCAAGAAGAAACCCACGCAATTTGCAGACCTTGTAGACGAGACTTCACACCAACACCGTTAGCCAGGGCAGCAGTTCTTGCCTGTGCAAGTTCTCTTTCTAGCCGGGTAGCTTCAGTGTTGCTTACATGGGCCTCTTGTTGGACAGCCTAAACGCCGAGTAGTAGGATGGTGAGAAACCACTTCAATTAAATAAGAAGACTCACCTCTCGAAGGTCTTCAGCTTGTTCATTCAATGCAACCACCTTCTTCTCAATTTGGTGTATCTCCTCCTCCAGATTCTCGCACTCTAGCACCAATTGATCAAGCTCATTATCAACCTTGATTCGCTCGCTTTCTAGGTCAGCACGCTCGATGCGTTTTGATTCTGCCACTCCAATCAGTGTAGGTTTGATGACACGTCGAAGGTCCGCGCCCAATAATAGTTGTTGCGGATTTGATGCTGCGGTATTCAATTCCAATGTCAAGTCGACATCCTCATACGGTGGTGGTAATGGCGGAAAGAGTCCGAGAGTGGAAAGCAGATTTGTGTAAGCGTCTAAAGCCTCCTCTGCGGCGGAACCACGATTCGTGACGGTGACTTCGAGAGACAGTATGACCTTGTTGGATTCCGCTATCTTATGTCTGAGGTCCTCTAGATTTCGGGAAAGCTGTTCGTGCTCTGTGTTCATCCGGATAACTTCCTCGGGAGATAGATTTTGTTCCTTTACGATATCGCTTAGCTTCCCCTGCTCCGCTTTCAGCTCCTCCAGATAATTTGCTGCATGAATGTAAGTCAGCGTGGGGCATCCGAAGTACGCTTGCGGTCATGAACCTACCCCTCATCGCCAACTCTGCCTTCTCTTGAGCAATATGGTCGATGAGCTTGTTTTTCCTCATCTCCCACCGCGTTATGACCTCTTGGAACTTTTCTCGATCGCGTCTCAGAGATTGATTGGTTTTCTTCAGCTTTTCGATTGGTGCCTGTTGGTGGCACGCGTCAGATGGACCAAGCCGTTTTGGAACAATCACTGACCGCTTCTGACATGGCCTTCGCGTACTCCAGTTGAGCCTCATGCAGCAACCTCTTTTGCTCTTCTAGTTCCTGGATGACTTTTTCGTTCTTCTTCTCTAGATATTGTTTAAACAACTTGAAAAGGACATCTACACTGCCACTCACTATATCGAGCTTCCAATGCTCTCTCTTGGGGACCATAATCGTCAACACCGGACAGAAAGACTTCGTAGGCTTCGCTACAGTGTTCGAACGCGAGCGTGTGGTGGTGATGCTCATCGTCAAACTCCTCTGGCACTTCGCTTGAATCTAAAAGCGTCCAATGCATACTTTCCAAGTAGTTTAACCTGCCCTACCGTAGAAATGAAGGGTTAGAGATAGCAATCGTCATATCTTACATTTTTCAAGACGTACAGGCCATCAGCTTACCTTGCATAGCATAGCCAGCCAATGTAAGACACCCAGCAAAGCGGGCCATGAGTCCATACTAGCTGGTGCTGCAAGCCATATGGGTTTAAGCTGGCCAACAAAAGGATACCGAAGGGCCTTAAGTGCGGTTATGAATTCGTCTTCAAATTTCAAGTTGGGGTCGAAAGGATAATTTCCGTCGAGCATCAAAACAAGATGATTGAAGATACCGCGATAATCTCTCCCAGTGATGCTCGTCAATGTTCGCATCGAGATATCATACGATGTGCTTCGGAGACAATTAAAAACATCTTGGCGCATTTTGCTCTGAAACTGGGGCTCTCGAAGTGGACGGACATCCTTGGTCACCTGGGAGGTTGGCGGCGGGGGCATGCCTCCTCCCCACATGGATCCTCGACGCGCACTGCTGCAAGTTATAGACATTAAGAACATGAGACATCAGAGGCGACTCACCTGGTTAGTGGTGTCCGTCCAAAGCTGGGCTTTGAGGCACTAGCTAGCAGTGGATTCACGTTCTGAGAGCGGTACATAGATTGTCGCGGGTTAGTGGATGGAGGTGCCATAGCAGTTGGGGGATGTAGTCCCCGGAGAGCTGGGCCAGCTGTAGACAGTCGCATGCCCGATCCTGGCTTCTTCGCAGTGGACATAGGTACAGGGATACCAGAGCGAAGATCTGTGTTGGGTGGTTGCATGGTAAAGCGACGGCCTGCGTCGGCCATCGTCAGAAGCGTACTTCGTTAGTGAGAAAGTCGCCGTGTTCAAACGGTCTCCCAATGTTCAACAAATCGCGTGACAGATGCGCGTCTACACCACGCCGCACGTGACTCTTGGCCACTCAGAGAGACTCAAAGTCACCTACTTCTAGTAGAGTGCTCGCTCAAATCATGACTTCCTGTGCCAAACGAGATCTCTTTGGAGGGGCCATAACTGCTACCTTACCGTCTAAGCTAGTCGACGCCTCGTACGTTGGTGGACATCTCTGCTCGAGTCCTCTCATCGACCAAAAAACCTCAGTAATCTCCGTCAAGTCCCAGACACTCAAGAAGTCCTCTTGTATCCTGACTCCAGCGTCAGCATCATCTTCGAGATCTTGCAGAGGGTTGAGCCTGATGACTTCTCTGAAGCGGCCAAGTTTGATGTTCTACATCCCAGGTTTTATCTCACCCTGATCTCCGACCTTTGCTCTCTTTCAGGTTCCATTTTGACTCTTTGGCTCACGACAATTCGTCGCAGTCAAGCCAAGTGCATGGAATAGCTATCATCCCGAATGACAGAGGAGATGATACCCCTTCCCCCATCGCTCTTTATGGGACCCAGCTTGTTCAAAAATTCAATAGGGCTAGTGCGGATGATGTGCGAGTTCTCATGGCCTTGTATAGAGTGGAAACTAAAGGTGTGGATCTCGTGCTGACCATGAACGTGCCCATCACGTCCTCCGATGATGGTGCCGTTGGAGAGGAAGGTTTCACCACGGTGAAGGCAGATTTCGACTCTGCCGTGCGCTCTTTGCGTATTGTCGATTTTGGTTTATTTGCGTAGAAGTAGGATGGCCATCGATGTATACTAATATGGAATTTGCACCTGTTTTCCAGTACGCTCTGATCGCTTGAGGCCACCAACCAAGGGCACCCCTTCTAGCATGAACTACCCACACTGGTTCATTGGTGGCTTGATAGGTCCCTGCGAACTCCGAGTTTTCGCCCCTTCTTCCATGGCAGCTGAATTCTTCCGGACGTCACGCATGTGCATGAGCACCCATGTGTGCGAGGAGGAGTCACTTACCCGGCCATGTCTTGGCACATTTGACTCCTCTAGAAACGCCCAGGGAAGATCAAAACATATCGGACTAGCTTCGATGATACCTTTTCATCGTGGGCGTCAGGTCCTGTTTACGACCTCGGAAGTTCAGTGCTTTCGATTGGCGTGGTTTTAATGACCTGACCTTTCGCGGGTGTTATGAGTCCGTGCCGCTTACGACAATTTGCAGAAGTAACTGAGCCCCATATCCCGCCTTCGTCCATAGTGTCCATGTCGGATTGGCCACTGAACTAATACATCACCAAAGAACCTAGTATAAAGCATCCATATATACAAGAGGTATGCCTAAGGAAACTATCGATACAACATATGGTTTCAAGAAGACGGAAAAGTCGAGATGGAGCATATTGGAACCAGGATCACTTCAACGGCGTTTCATCTACCTCGACAGAGCAATGGAACAACATGTCTACTATTCCTGCTCTGCCTCTGCCTCTGCTTCAGGTTCCTCGTCAATACGCTCGTGTACAAGTGCACTTTGTACACCAGCAGCAGCGGCCCTTGCTTCCCGTTTGCGCTTCGCTGACTCCTTCAGCTTGTCCCAGCGCTCACGGAACTTCGCAATCATTGCTTTCTGTTGGCAGATCAATATTCGAACAGGATAGAAAAATACAGAAAGGCTGACTTGTTTCTCGCTTTCCACGCGCACTGTCCGTAACTCTTCTTCAAGCTCCTTTATGCGACGCATCAATTCCCTATCTCGCCCAGGATTTATCGGTGGCATAGGTGGTGGGGGCGGAACCAAACCTAAATTCAGACTTCCGATATCAAACGAAGATTGCCCTTGCCGTTGGACCACAAGCGATGCACCCATGGCCCGTTGCGCCTACATCGGCAGTCAGCTTCTCGAAGCAGACGGGTATGCAGAACTGCAGTACTTCTCTGCGTGCGACAACAATGTTATCTCTGAGCTGCTGATCTTGCTCCTTACGTATTTCGAGCTGCCGTTCAACGACTTCTAGCTGCTTTTGGGTGGCCTCAAGGTCAGATTTGAGAGAAACGATCTCTTTTTTGAGCATTGATGGCGAAGCCTCAGACTTCGAGGGGATCATACAAAAGGAATCAGAAGAGTCGTAGTCTGCATCCGTGTCACTAAATCATGAGTCTCACAAAATTCCATGATCACATGCTTCTGCTCACCTTCGTCCACAATCTCATCAAAATCATTTCGCGGGTCGATGACAGACTGTTTTATGCGCGTTGACTTCATAACATCTCGACTAATCTCGCCGTCATAAGCTGTAGCAAAAGAGTTATCAGGCGATAGGACCCGAGATTGTCCCGGAGCACGAGAGCGACGAGATCGACCGACGTCTTCGTAGTCTGTGTCGCTGCTATTACTTCCTTCCCTCCCCAACACTCTACGCGAAGACTCTGGTAAGCCAAGGGACGCTGTAGCAAACGCTACGGGTTGAGACAAATGATCGAGCACTTCCATCGCTTTCCAAAATGTATTGAAAGCGTCCCCAGCGTCTGTTGACTGTGGCAAGACATACGTCAGCGGAACAATCCGGGGATGAAGACACATAGCAGCGCACCTGCTGCCCAAGGAGCATGAACGATTCATCGACTGTGTGTTGTGAGTCTGACATCCGACCTCGAACGTTTGTTGGAGGCGGGGATGACGAAGGTCGGGAAGCAAGGTAGGTTGGAACCGGTGCGAGACGGGGAGCAGCAGGTTTCTGAGGTAAGGAAGGGTCCACGCCATCCTGTTTCAACTTTTCTATCCGCCTGTGCAGGTCCTTCGCCATCTTATTGTGTTCGCTAAACAGCATGCGCAGTGTCCGTTTGGCCTGCGGAGGACACGTATGCATAAATGGAAGATCTCCTCGTGAACTCGAGAAAGACACGCAACGTTTTCATCGTGAGATGAGTCGATACAGGTCTGAAACGCTTCTGCTGCTTTCTCGTGTTCCTCTGCAGCAGAGACCAATAATCCTTGGGCGATGCAATCGTCGGCGTTGGATGCATGTTGGTGAGCCTGTGCCATTGAGCCTTAGTTCCACGTTACGATTCGTGACATGCGTGTACATTTACCGTGGTTAACGGCGATGGTATGGTAGACATGATTCAAAGTCAATGAAGGAGACAGACAGGAAGATATTTTCGGGAGAATTGGGAAGTTCGCTGTATGAATTTTCAAGATGCTATGTGAGCCCGGGCGGTGAACTTCCCCAGACGCCCAAAACGAGGTCCATCGGGCAGCCACCTACTTACGTCACACTGCACCTGTCCTGTCCCTGGACGTGTTAGCTTGTAGGTCCATGTCAGTCTATCTCGCAAAGAAACTATAAGACGAGACGATACTTTCTGAATGGCTAGAAAATATGAATCCAGTACAAAAAGAGATTCTGTAGAATACCACCAGCTGTTTCACATAGTTTATAAATAGCTATGAAAGTGTTCAATCAAGCTGTCATATGGGCGGCTGTGCCCACTACTAACCGGCCTTTCCATACAATTCTAGGGGGTGGCACTATGCCTGGAATGCAGCCTGTGAATCCGAATCGTCTTAGCAGCAGTTGCAACCAAGTAGTTCAGCAGCAGCCTGAGGTTGCTTCAGAGGCTGGGAATCACAATTCAGACCATCAGTCATAGAAACGAAATGCAGCTATATATCTAGATGAGCGATACAGCTGTTCCTACCTGTACCATTTGCACTGCGTTCACCACACCGCCAAGCCCTATGATGCATTTCCTCGAGAAGAGAGGTCGAAGCGCCAGCGAAAAAGCTAGACTTCTGCAGGGAAAGGTTGGTCAGATGAGAAGTTTCGCGTGGATGATTGCTTACAGCGTTGCAGATTGATGTCAAGAATGCGGAGGAATCTTATGCGTTCGGGGTCGAAGATGAATGGAGTATGGTAGAGGACGCAGTACGTGTTCCACATAGTCTGGCAGAATGCTTATGTTGACCTGCGTGCAGACCGAGAAGGAGAAGATCAGACAGCCCTACCTGGTCAGTTGACCTCGAGCATTGTGTTGATGTTCTCTGACACGGCGAAACAACACTGGCAGACGCTCAATTTTGACCTACCAATTTATGAACAGCACGCGTTACCGCCACCTCCATTTGTGTCCCGAGAGAGCAGTCGAGAGCGGATCGATCGAAAGCCCACAGCCCATAGCCGACGAGAGTTGGCGTATGCGGATGAGAGCATGCAGTCCATCCGCAACCCATTCCTGGACGCCGTACCTTCAGGGGATACACCGAGGAAGCCAGCGGACAAGAATCCCTTCGAAGACAGTTTAAGACCTATCATTGGCAGCATTGTTGCACATAAGCCGCGTATCACCAGCCACGTTGCAGCAAACATCAGGTTACCCCTACAAGCACAGGTGGTCAACTGCTCGAATGAACCGGGGGTGACACCAGCCCGGGACCGGAGAGTCAGGAGGGTAGCAAGCGGGAACGGACAAGGTAGACAGATCGACGTAGAGGAAGGGGGTCTGTTTTTTGCGTCGAGAGTTCACAAGTTCGGCCAGGTAAGCAATGCCTTTTCGTATCAGCCGAGAGAGCCTGACATTTCCATACCATACTAAGCAGCCCGAAGTGAAGCCACAGAGGGCTATGTACTTCGATGAAGGACTCATTTCGAATCATCTGAGAGTAGCCATTCCGCGGATAGAACTATCTTTATCGGAGGACATGAGAAGTGATCGGACCTGAGGAGGAATCACAGCTTCGTGTCTTGCAAGCTTGGAAACGATTGTTGGAACCAGTGCCAGGATCGCTTGAATGATATTATGTTCTTTTGACCTACCAATATATTGCCTCCGCGGCTGTAGCGAGAGTCAGATGAAGCCGTTGCCTGTCGTCGAGATGAACTGTTCGAGGGAAAAGGATGTGACATGAGCCTCTGCAACAGGATCAATGGGAAGTCAGGGTTAGTCCACGGACCTCCACCAACGCCACATTGGCGGAGACTCGCGAGCGCGCTCTGCGCTCTCTAAATTATACCTTTTCCTCTCAACGACGATGAGCATGTTCCAACGCGATCCAAGAGCTGGTGCCTTCCTCGGAGGGGACAGAGTATCCGGCCAGGACATCCGCGATCAGAATGGTACGTTCAAAACCATGGTTTCTCGAATAATCGTCCATGATTCGAGAGGTCGCTATTAGTGGTCGCGGCACAGACGATCGCAAACATCGTCAAATCGTCTTTGGGTCCTCTTGGTCTCGACAAAATGCTTGTCGATAACATCGGAGTGGGTCTTCTCTTGCGAGCCTGAGAGGAACTTTTTGACCATGATTCGCAGGAAGTAACAATCTCCAATGACGGCGCAACGATCCTCGCTCTTCTTGCTGTTGAACACCCCGCTGGACGCATTTTCGTAGATCTTGCGCAAAAACAAGACAAAGAAGTTGGCGACGGAACAACTTCTGTCGTGATCATCGCTGCTGAGCTCCTCCGGCGCGCGAATGAGCTGGTGAAAGCCAAGATTCACCCTACGACAATCATCACTGGGTATAGGCTGGCGTGTAGGGAAGCAGTGAGATTTATGCAGGATCAGCTCAGTGTGAAGGTAGATCAGCTGGGAAAGGATGCGTTAATAAATGCTGCCAAGACCAGTATGTCCAGCAAAATCATTGGGGGGTGAGTTTCAATATCTGTGCTATCATGTTACACCTTGTTGATGTAAATCTATGTTAGCGATGATGATCTGTTTGCACCTATGGCTGTTGATGCCATGTTGGCCGTCAAAACCACCAATACCCGCGGAGAGACAAAATATCCTGTGAAGGCGGTTAATGTTCTCAAAGCTCACGGACGGAGTGCTCGGGAGTCCGTCTTCGTCAAGGGGTATGCTTTGAACTGCACTGTCGCTAGTCAAGGTGCGTATCAGGACAGCAGTTAGATCCATCTAGCTCAATTAAAACCTCGTCTAGCCATGAAGACACGTATCACCAAGGCCAAAATTGCATGCCTCGACATTGACCTGCGTAAAATACGTATGCAGCTGGGTGTCCAGATCTTGGTCGACGACCCCAATCAATTGGAAGAGATCCGGAAACGGTATGTCATCAACCGCTTTCCAGAATACTGGGTTCGCTGAAGATTACTGACAACAGGGAAGCTGATATCACTTTGGAGAGGATACGTAAAATCCTTGCCGCTGGCGCTAATGTTGTCCTGACTACCAAAGGTATCGATGATCTTGCGCTGAAGGAGTTTGTCGAGGCTGGGGCAATGGCTGTTCGCCGCTGCAGGAAAGAGGACTTGCGCCGTATCGCCAAGGCTACAGGCGGTCAACTGGTCTCAAGTCTCGCGAACTTGGAAGGCGAAGAGACCTTTGAAGCGAGCTATCTTGGCACCGCAGAGGAGGTTGTTCAAGAGCGCATCTCCGATGATGAATTGATTCTTGTAAAAGGGACGAAGGTTGTTAGCTCGGCGTCGATCATCCTGCGAGGCGCCAACGATTATATGCTGGATGAAATGGAGAGAGCTTTGCACGACACCTTGTCGATCATCAAGCGAACATTAGAGAGCGGAACCGTTGTTCCCGGTGGTGGTGCCGTCGAGTCTGCTCTCAGCATCTACCTGGAAAATTTTGCAACCACCCTGGTACTTTTCTCTCATGTCTCATGTCAAACAGTATCAAGGTGCTAATATTTTTTTGTGCAGGGATCTCGTGAGCAGCTGGCAATTGCAGAATTCGCCACTGCGTTGCTTGTGATTCCCAAGACCCTTGCTGTGAACGCAGCGAAGGATTCCACGGAGCTCGTTGCAAAGTTGCGGTCATTCCACAACGCAGCCCAGAATGCGCCAGCGGGCGATCCCAAGAAGGTGCTTCTGCGTTACGGATTGGACCTGCTCAATGGCGAGGTTCGAGACAATGTCACGGCTGGCATCCTTGAGCCCACAGTCAGCAAAGTTCGCAGCCTCAAATCTGCCTTCGAAGCCGCAGTGTCATTACTCCGCATCGACGATGCGATCCAATGTGTACCAGGTGCGTGGACTCTATACTGCATCGCAATCGGTGATGCTGATAGCATGTCATTCTTTTCAGAGCAAAAAGGGGAGCCAGACGGTCATGGTCACTAGAACCAAGGCGTGTTTGTGCAGTGAAGCTAAAAGTAATGCAAGAATTTTCTGCCTCTTGTTCTTCTTTGTATCGTTGAGTCTTATGAAAACATTCCTGGTGAGTATCGGGAATAAGTTGAAAGGGAAGGTTCGAGAGGACCTTCGACGCTCTCGAGTACTGAAGATGAGCGGTTATCGGGATTTAGCGATCATTATGGGAAGCCTTAAGCTTAAGTTTGACCCTTAATTTCGGGAGTCTACACTCAGCTCGAGGCCGGACGGAGAGTGGACGGAGACCACTGGACCAGTGGGTGACGCGGCGGGATCACGTGATAAGTATAGACGCGGTTGGTTTGCAAGACCCTTCCGCCGACTCTCATCCCGAGCTTCCTTGCCTGCTTGCTAGTCACTGACCACCTCTCCCATCATTTGTCTCGGCAGCTTTATCTGGTTGCTTCTCCATATATTACCCTGAAATCTCTGCAATTTATGCACGTCTTGCGCCTATTCTGTATGCTCTAAGGCCATGCAGCCAGAAACCAATCCCTCCTTCTGGCCATATCTGCAACAGAGATTCAATTCACTAGTGTGGTCATGTCTGGATGCAGATTTACACAAGTCTGCACTGTTCTATGCAGAGAGATATTTTGCTCTCGATCAGGACAACCATGACGCGCGACATCTATATGCCACGGCCATGCTCCGTGCTAGTCAGACCCACTCAGCACTCCACCTCGTAAATCTACCTCTCGACCAGCGGTGTAGTGGTTGTTTGGAGATCAAGTCAAAGTGCTGCTCGCTGCTTGGGAGACATAGGCATGCGCGCGAGGCTTTGGAGGAGAGCTTGAAAGATTCTACATATGCCCCCTCACGTACGTTTGTTCACGCATCTTTTTTTGCTTTCTCTAATCCTTATCGAACCGGCAGCATCACTCGGGCAACGCACCACACGTGCATTCCCAGAAGAGGCTGCCCTCCACTGTCAATCTGGCATGAACGCGATGAAAGGCAAGCAGCCAGACCATGCCCGACGAAGCTTTCGCCTGGCACTGGCGCTCAACCCAATGTTATGGGACGCATTCCTAGGCCTTTGTAGTTTAGGTCAGTGCCTCAGGCTCTTGATCACTCCACTCACATTCATGGCATCAACTACAATCACAGGATCAGTCCCCGAAGTCGAAGAGCTATTCCCATCGCGTCCGCCTCCCATCCGACGTGCGCAGTCTGACGAATTTCTGCCGCCCCCAAAACAACCTCCCTCTGGGCCAGTTGCCACAGGCGCTGGCTTTTTCACACCCGACACAGGTAATGCTGGAAATCTTTTCCGCACCTACAGAAATGACCACGGCCACCAACCATTTCGCATAACAGGACCAAGAGATTCTATGTGCGTCCTCATGCAATTTATTGAAATGAAATGCGCATTGAAATCTCATACAGCGCAGCGAATGATTCCTTCTCATACCCACCGGAACAATCTGTCCTCCAAGCCCATTATCGCCCTAAAGTGGCGCAATCTCAAGCGTCACGACCTTTATCTTCAGCAGACGAAGCCGGGCCTGTGCCCAAGAAGCTGCGCTCGTCTGGTATACGCCAACGCTCCGGCGAAATACTACTTAAGGCGTCTAAACTCCCCGCGCCGACCGCGGCTGCAGCGGATGACGCCCGTTCGAAAAAGGCACGCGCACGCCCGGCCTTGACTCTTGCTAACATCTTCTCATCATCTACCGGTCGCCGTCAACAGTCTGCGGCGACGACCTCCAGGAATGCACCGACCGCGGGTGGTGGCAAGTCAGATCGCGAGGCGAACGCGGTCACACGGCGAAGCGCGCGGTTGATGGGGGGACCAAGTAAATCATCAATCCCAGGCAAGGTGGGAACCTCGGTTTTCTTACAATCAGCAGGAGAAAAAAAAATTAAGCTTTGATTGATGCCTCCAGCCTCCATCAGTTCGAGAACGACGAAAACTGCAGACGAGGACTCATTCACAGTCGCGATCCATTGATTCCGACCTGGACGAAGACCCTGCGACGATGGCGGAAAACACTCACTCACAGTCGCCACCCTCCATAACACATTCCCAGCCATCAGACCCGTCACCTGCTCCAAGTAATCCAATAGCTGCACAGGAGCAGGCAGCGCAAGAAGCATTTGAACTGGAACAAGCGGATCAATACATTTACGATCTAATGCGGTTGTTCGCCAGCGCGATGCGAGCCCTCGCGATCTACGACACGCAGTTATGTCTCGACGAGCTGGAGAAACTACCTCACGTGCATCAACGATCTGCGCTTGTCATGGCTACCGTAGGGCGGGCACATTTCGAGCGGACAGATTATACTGCTGTACGTATTCAATCTCGCGGCTCCGGTGACCTCACTGACTTGTCATTGGCTCTTCAATCCTTATCAAACCATGCAGGCGGAACGTGCCTTCCAAGCGGTCCGAACCCTGGAGCCATATCGCTTATGGGATATGGAGGTGTATTCGACCCTTCTATGGCATCTTCAGAGATCGGTGCAACTTTCGTTTCTGGCACAGGAGCTCTTAGCGATCGACCCTCGCTCGCCTCAGGCATGGATTGCTATTGGAAATACCTTTTCGCTCCAGAAGGAACGCGCACAAGCTTTGACGTGTTTTAGGCGTGCTCAACAGTTGGACCCCACTTGCGCGTACGCGTTCACCCTCGCCGGACACGAATTGATTGACGAAGACATCGACAATGCTGTTGTGTCCTTCCAATCAGCCCTGCGTGCGGATAGTCGGCACTACAATGCCTGGTATGTCATGTCCACTGCCTTATATGGCTCGATTGTCTTCCGTGGAGCCTCGTCGCTTGACAGAAACTGTGTGCTTATCGCTTTTGTGACAGGTATGGGCTGGGAACTTGCTACCTGAGGATGAGCAAAATACGAATGGCCGAGTACCATTACAGGAAGGCAGCGGAGATTCATCCCAACAACGCGGTGCTCCTAGGTTGCGTCGGAATGGTATGTGCACTGGATCACGCGGGACTCATCGCCTTTCTAACTAACTGGTGTCTTAGGCCGTTGAGCGCCGTGCTGATCATCAAGCTGCTTTAGCGCTATTCGACCAAGCCGTTAAGCTTTCTCCTGAGAACGCTCTGGTTCGTTATCGTCGAGCAAAAATACTTATCTCAATGAAGCGATACACGGTATGTAGCGGTCTTCTTTCATTTCCGAGACTGCTCGCTGACGTGTGTCCGTGTCTGATGCCTATATTGGCGGGTCGCCTTACTTAGCTTGCCGTGAGAGACCTGGAATTCCTTCGGGATTCGTCGCCAGAAGAGTCGAACGTTATCTTCCAGCTAGCGCGCGCATATCGCCTCATTGGCAATCAGGTGAAGGCAGCGCAGATGCTTGCAGTTGCCCGCGATGTGTCGCCGAAGAGCGTGAACAAGATTAAAAAGTTGCTGGAAACGACGAAGGACGAGGAAGCGGCGGACGAGATGGACGAGGGGTGACGTGATGTGATGTGTAATATGTCTGCTATACATACATCAGTCAGACATGTGTCGCCTTCGGTCACGGCAAGTGTTGCCACTCTTGCAGGTGGTGAGCGCGTATAGCGCAACGTCGTGCAGAGTACGCGTTATCAAGGTTTATGGTCGGAGCGACCGGCGAGTGACCCGAGGCTGTCCGACGTGACGAAACGTGACGCGCTTCCGCCGAGGTGCTGGCGGCTAGCGAAAGACAGTGGCGATCGAGTCACGAAGGTCGTAACGCGCAGTGCCTATATAAGAACCCCTCTGCCGTCAACCGCCCCTCCCTCAGCCCCTTGTCGTCCTCCCTCACTGCCATGTCTACATAATCGTCCAGTTTCTCGCCCCCCTCGATCCTCGCTCCCCCCCTCGCCCCTGTCGCAACCCAGACAGTTAGGCGGTCTCTACTCACAATTATGGTCGACAAGCAAGCCCGTAAATCCAAACACGGCACCATACTCTTCGAGCCTTTCATAGTTTATCGCATACACCGCTAAGACTCTACCGCGTTCGTTCATGTATGTCCTTCTTCATGGATTTGCGGTTCCGTTCCATGAATGACGTCGTCCCAACAGACGACTCCTACTTCCCCGTATATCCCCGCCCCACCTAACCTGCCTTACATGTCATCAGAATCCCGAAGTTTAGTCTCATACGCCCGATCCAAGTTGCACTCGGCCATTGGAACCAGTTCCAAGGACAAATGTAGCTTGCATCGCTGGGTACTTCTCAAAAACTCGATTATTCGCTCTCAGCCCACTACTGTCCCATCTTGCAGCAGCAGCACGGCCGATGTAAATCATGTGTATCCTACTGATGCAGGAGACGAAGAGGTTGGGGACGAGGAAGTGTGTGCAGAAGAGGAACATGATTCGTTCATGTTTCCCGACGCTGGCCAACTGGCTAACCATCCCAGTAACTCGGCCGTGAACGAATCAGAATCTCAGTGGTTGGACTCCCTCCTCGAGACGCTTGGCGATGAGGACGATTGCGAGTACGACTCGGACGTTCATGTGTCGCTTATTCCCGTGGACGATGACGACGACTCAGCCTTCACCCCTTCGACGTCACCGATGTCTTCCTCCGAGGACCTCACCAGTCACCCAGTGTATTACGACCCACCCATCCCTATGCCATATCCCATCGTCTATCCACCATATCACTCTCACCTCATTCCGGCTTTCGAATTCAACCCCCTCAACTCCCCCCTCGATTCCAGCTACCCTCCCCTCCACGTTGCGCTCCCGTACTACGACACAGACGACATAGATGACCTGCCTGTTCCAGACGCCATTGAGGATGAGTCTGACGACGAATCTGACGCGCTTTCTACGCCGTCTACCTCGCGCTCAATGTCTGCTTTTGTTGATCCATCCACTCCACATTCTCGCCAGCAGCGGTCTCTTCCCCAGGTATACGTTGATACGGACGATTCATATTTCTCTCCCTTCGAACTCGATCCGCTCCCCTTCCCTGATGACCGTCGTACATCTCCACTTGTGTTTAATAATGTCTATCATCAAGAGTGCTAGTCTTCGCTCTATTGCCCGGTTGTCCTTATCGTCTTTTTCTCACTGCATATCATCCTTGCGTTATTTGCCTGCACATGTCCGTACTCTTTCAATTTTTTCAGGGAATATAGTTATGTGCATTCTTCGGAATCGCTCTTGTTGCATGGTTGTGGTTCGATTTCGTGTCGTGTGCTGGCATGAAACACGGCGGTCTATTTGTGACTTGAGCTGTGACGCGATTCTAGGGGCATGAGTGCACATTATGTCACTAACCCTAATCCAATCTTAGAATGGAATCTCGGGATCTTTGCGCCTCTTTGGGCTCGAGACTTTGCGACCCAAGGTGCGGACTTGCCTTGCTGGGCCTTCGTAGTGCCCTCGTGTTGCCAACTGTATTCCAACAGGGGTTCTTCTGCGCCTCGCGAAGATTGCGCACAGACGATAGCGATGACTCGTCGGCAAACTCAATTTCAGCCAATCGGGCACACGCGACCGCCATGTTCTCTGTCTAGACCTCCAGGTTCCCTGGACTCCGACATCAACTCCTACAATTTCAACATCCCCAGGCGCGTTCCCAAGCCAAGGACGACTAGGATCGTCCAACTCGCACCCACGCGCATGAGTATCAGTAGGGTCGGGCTTTGAAGATCTGACTCCTCTGCATCAAACATGCGCACTCAACACGACCGCGCCCAAACCAGGAGGACCAGCTGACCTTCTATCGCCTCAATGGTCCAAGCTTATCGGCTCATTGGTTGTTAAATAAAGCAACCCTTGTTTGATTCGCCGGCTACGTCAGACTGTGACGGAAGTCCCCAGAAAGTTGTGTCCGTCCTAGGCGGAAGCGCCTGTGGGGCCACAAACTGAATAGCCAGGCTCACGAACGCCGTCGGATTAGGGCCCCCGCTCGGAAGTGGTCGGGCGAGGAGATAAGGAGCTAGGGATCAGTCGAAAATAGTTGCAGGAGCGTCAAGAGCGGAGTGTATGCATCAGACAGCAAAAGGAGTCCGAACGGGATCATTTTTGGATTGACGTTTACGGTTGTGGGAACGGGCATCAACACGAGGCAACCAGACAGCGGTAGGTGCACTCACTCAACCGTGTGAGGCATGGGAACTGCGTGGCCATTTTATTTGATGGTTTGCTGCATGAGAACGACGTTACGTTAGTGCAGGGCGTTGCAGAGATAAGTCAGCAGCAGAAGCGCACTGAACCAAGTAGTCGCTGAACAAGTTGCCAATCAAGAACAGGTTGCACAGACGCTCGCTGGACCAGTTATCCCGCAAGAGCGCCTCATAAAGCCCCATGTCGCAGTGCGGCATGAATAGCAGAGTGGGCGTCTCAACGCATAGATCCTTGGACTGCAAAAAGGCGCCGTTCAATGCATGTCGCCACATAACGCAAAGATAGTGATACTTGCGTGGTCTTCTGATCTGCAGGACACGCTCAACTGGGCAAGTAATGCTACGTCCTCGGCGGTGAACGCAGGGTCGTATGCGGCAACTTTATCGCGATCCTGTCCACGACCAGAGTAAGATGATAGCCGGTATGTTGCAACTCTATGACATAGCAGGTTGTACATACCAAGAAAAGGTTATCGCGCGTCTCGATGAGGAAGGCCAGCTGGGATCTAGCATTCCGAGATGAAGCCGGACATCCAAGGCCTAGACAAAGAACAGATGGGGTCTCGATTGACGCCTCTTTCACGGCATCTCTCGTTAGTCCTGCAGGTAAACACGAGTTTTTAATACTAGGAACAGGAGCACTTGCTGGGAACGAACGGTGACACTCCTGGAGCCAATTGCCTGTCCGTAGTTCCTGTAAGGACGAAGCGTACAGTTCGGATGAGGTATGCTGCAAGACAACTTTGCCTGTGCGCTTCTTTCGCGGGCCAGAAGTTTTGAAACCATCTGCGTAGCGGAAAGCAGGGTGTTCGACAGACGCCATGTTATCAGTTTGACAACGGACTCTCTTAGCGAAAGATCAACTGTCTTTATATATAAAAATGGCCTTGAATGTAGTGAATGATTGCCTTCACCTTTATTCGAGGACTCACTGCGGGAGACTGAGAGGACTAACGGTGCGACCTGGGTTGTGGCTAATTGGAGTAGGAAACAGACATGTTTCTCACGATCTGTTTTGAGATCTGACTCCATTTGATCAAACGCTCAGGCCACGAGCAAAGCTCAAGTCATGACATAGGTCCACCCGAGGAGCCATTGGGTTCAGGTTCACTGCACCGTTGACGAATCCTCAATCAGTCATGGAGTCACATCAGACCAGAGCAAGTGCACCAGGTTGGCATGCCGTTCTCCGCATTCTTTTACGTGTGAGGATCTTTTGACGGACCTCGAATGGAGGGTGGCGGAAAAGGCCATGATCGCACGCCGTACGTAGTACGAGAGTGGTATAGTCGAACCTGATGATTACAACAATTGGGTGAACGACGATCCACCTCTGCTTCAAACGGTGCCATTTCCAAATGCAACAACGGTGCGCACACTTGCGCATACCAGAAATGCGCTGCACACACCAACATTCATACGCGTAAGAACGCTTGTCATCGATAGCGGGTGTATCTGACCATCTGTATCAGGGATTGACTCGGAGATGGCTCCCATAACGCAAGCGAATTAGCGATAAGGGTGACTCACATTCCTCTTTTTTGACTGTGATAGAGGTCTAGAAAAGAATCCTTCGGACTACTATGTTTGGGATCCACGACGTATCAGTACAACCTCCTTTATCCGACGTCACCTTACAGCTTCTGTATGGACCAGAGGTCATCCCCAAGATAAGTGACAGACTCTACGCCCACCCCCTTGTTCACCTTCTTCATTTCCTCCGTGCCCATCTTTGTGATACCGATGCCTACGGCATGCTCCTTGCCCTCTGCCTCGATGGCAACGAGACTGTTGGGGGGGAGAGCGGCATCCGCGGGAGGGAGGTAGCCTCCTGCGGAGGTCATCCCAGGGCACATCATGTGTGCGCCGCTAAGGAGGAAACGAATAGCGCCGCGGTCAATACGGACCCGAGGTAGGACGAAAGGATCTGAGGGTGCGGCACCTATGAGCATCGTCGCTCATGTCATCTTGACGCAAAAAAACTCACATTTGTGAAGCACCCTGAGCGTTGGGTAAAATGGTCCGTCGAAGTGCTGAAAGAACAATGGCTCGCCATGGAGGGTAAATATCGAGATGTGTTCTCTGCTAAGATCAAGCATGTATCAGAAACAAGATCAAGGGCGACCTCGTGTGTTCCATCAATAGAGAGGCGAAAAGGCGACAGACCACTTTACGTGCACGATTGGCTCCTTCTTAGGCCATATATCCTCAAGCGTTTCTGCGTCGATCTTCCAGTGAGAGAGTATGCTGGATCTGATAGATCGCTGCACCGAGGACTTCACGGGGGTCTGCCCCGAGACATCGGATGACAGTGAGAACCTTTCAGATATCGATCAGCGGTGAGCTTGGGCAGCACAACGGCGGGGCTTACTTTTTGAACATCGAGGGTGGTTATGAAGGCAGTATTTGATCTTCACTTCACTTCAGCCTCGTCCGGCAATCACCGGTTCAATGATGTCATACATTTCACTGACATTCCTTCGACCTCAGATTCTTGCAAAAAGAGGCAGGGAGTCTCGCTGCTCTCAATCAAATAGCTCTCTGATAGTAGATGTTTTCGTGTATCGGTGGATTGTTTACGCCCTGAGATATGGTCGCCATTCGCGGGTTCCCTGTTCTCAGGAGTAGCCTACATCTAAGAACCGGCCGAGTCATTCACTCACCTTCAACTTAGAACAATTGAAACAATGCAACCATAGATGTCCATATTTTGACATTACAAAATGATTCTTCTCGTTTGCTATAGGCTATTGTTACATCCAAAATATGCGAACACCGCAAAAACAATAATAGCGACGTGAGCGTTAAGACTGCTGATAATATGAAGGAGGGGACAATGGAGGGGCAGGGAGATGCAAGGACGGCGAACTTGGGAGATGGTTGTGGTGGGATGCGAACATGAGCAATAAAACACAGAAAGATCACAGGAGCGGAAAGAGCATAAGGTGTCAACGTTGTCAACCTTCATCAAAGGTCGTCATTCAGCGTTTCAACCCTAGTTAGATATCTTCGTCCTTGTCTTCCAATTGGGACGGTTTCAACATCCCAGGAATACGCATCGCAGCCTCGCGCTCCTCCTGCGCCTTGCGCAGGGCCTCTGCTTCTTTCTCGTCAATAAAGAGCTGCTCGGTGCTATCGCCCGAAAACTCTTTGAGCTGGATGAGGAAGTCACGAAGGGCGAGCTTGAAGCGATTGACGTCGCTGTGGTATTCTGAGAGGTTGACGACGAACGCTTTGATGTCCGCACTGTAAAAAACATCTTGATTGGGATCGGGAACCTCACAAGAAGAAACAAAGAACTCACTTCGACGCATGAGGGAATGCGGATTTGAGCAGGTTGGCCGTAAATTCCCTGACAAAGATGGCGTTGGTCATGTTTGGATCTGACACGACGGCAGGGTCGAACAGAGGTGCCGAGATCAGGCTCAACGCCACTAGTTGCATCATGCGAGATAACAATGTAGACTGGAGTTTGAAACCACTCTTGTGATCCGCATCGGTCAAGACAAAGAACACGTCTTGCAGGAATCTGAGGTAATATTGCTGGAAGAACGTATTGGCCACTTGGGTATCTGCAGCAGCGAAGTTGTTGATGACTTCCAAGCAGACTGATCATTTGCGTCAGTTACGTATCCTCGCAGTTGTTCATAATCCCACTTACGATTTAAGCCGGTCTCTACAATATCTCTCATTGTGTGCTTGATCGACCAGACAATGCTGTCCATGAACAAACTGAATTGATTCGGCGGGAGTCCAAGTAAAGCTGAGGACGGGAGGAATGAGTGGATTTAAGATTGAACATCAATACTGATGCGAACCTGGGAAACAATTGAGGTTGATTGCTCTCAAAAGCTTGAAGAAGCCGACACGATGTTCAGGGAACTCGGCGAAGTCTTGATTGATCATGGCCAAGGTCGGCTCGAAAACCGCGTCGAAAATAGGGGGAACTTGAGGTGTCAGTAAAGGCTACAGATATTATCCAGGTCAGCGAGAAAACATCAGTGTGGCACCATGAATGAAACGTACCCCTAGCCTCGATGTAATGGTCGCCATCACGTTCAGGACTTCGGCGTCTCGTGCTGCGGGTACATTTTGATTATAGTCCCCAAGGACTGAATCCAATAGTGGTGGAATAAGGGTAGTATTGACACTTTCTAGGTCCTCCGCCTTCTTGATGTACGTCTCGACGAGTTTCAAGATCTCTTTCTTCACCGTGCGCAGATGCCGAACTTTGGGCGTCTTCGTGGCGATTTGGCCTAATCAGTCGTCATTCGATAAACGAACAGCTTCGTGATCATACAATGTAGAGCAAATGCACACCTTCCTTGGCAACAGTCTCGCTGATGATTCCGCTCGTTGCGCGATACAGACCAAGCATATCCATGTATATGCGTCCAATCTGAGGCAAGAAGAAGCTCCCTATCGACGTACAAGCCGCAACGTTGGTTTTGAGGACATTTGCCAGGATTCTCAAGTTGTCGGCGTTGTTCAAGACATCTAGGTTTGCAGACGCTTGAGACATAAGGGAGTCCCACTATAAAAGAATCGCAGATGAGCCGCGCATAAGAAGGAAAACACAAAATGTCTATAGCATTGACAGACACGTACTGCATTGTTTGGCAGTTCCATGAGCTTCATAATGAGTTTCTCTTGCTGCGGTTTATTCGGCTGCGCAGAAATCATATGCCCTACAGCCTCGTAGAAAGTGTGCACCTGCTGTGGTGCCAGATCGACTGTGATGCGGTGAAGGAGGCGTAAGATCTCATCGACAAATGGTTCCTGCTCTTGAGATTGCTGCATTACAAAGTGACGTCGACACTTGGTCGCAATCTTAATGAATGTATCACACGCCATGTCCTGCACGCCTAGAGGAGTTCAAAAGCGTGGATATGGCAGAGACAGGCGAGACTATTATAAGACGTACCTTCGTGGGTCTCGTGCATGAACTCGAAGAGCTTGTTGACCACCGTCTTGAGGAACTTCCAATGAGCCTTGAGGAAGCGAGGGTACTGGCCGACAATATACATGATATCGGAAGCAACAACGGCTTTGTTGTCTTTGCCGCGTTTGATCTCACACAGGCCAAGTAGGTCCTTGATGACCGTAACAAGGAATCGCTTCTCGGTCTCCTCGTCTGGAAGAAAAATGAAACCTGAGAAGACAGTAATGGGCTATCACAACTCACTCATCGCTCCAGAGATAGAGCCAATAGCCCAGCAGAGAGTGTTCAAGTTCTGCCAGGACCATTCAGACCCGTCAACTTGCTTTGCGAGCTTTTCGGTCAAAATGGTCTCGGTATCTGTAACGTCCAAGTGAGTGAGATAGACAAGTAGCTCGCGCATAGACTTGTAGAGAACGATTGTGTCGGACTCCTTCATGAATTCGCGAACAATCTCGCCTTCCTCGTTCTCGACAATGAGAACCTGTAGCAGATGCTGTCAGCGAAAACTTCATCGGAAGAAACACAAACTTGATACAGACCTCTTCTGGCTTGACCATCTTCTCAATGACGACCAGACGCAGGTTGGACAGTACGTCCGAGTAGATATTCTTCCTCAATGGCACACCATTCAACATGCTCTGTGCCCCACTCGCTCCACCAAGACTGAGGCCCATCATGAGACCACTGTCGCCAATTGGCAAGCTTTCGATCTCGTGATACAGTTCCGCCACAAGCTTGAGCCAGTACTCCAAGCAAATCTTGAAAATCTCGCGTTCATCCACTTGAGATATCTTGACCATATACAGGTGTGCGTTCAGAAGGACATCCTGAGTCGTCTCAGTCTCGACGCTGCGGAGATGATTTTGCAGAAAGTTGGACAGGAACAGGGCGAGGTTAAGAATGAACTCCTGGCCAGCATCGTTCGAGTGAGCGTAAGCCTGAGCGATGTTTGTGTTCGGAGGGACCATGCGGTTTATGGCGGTCATGACCATCTCGAACAGGGAAACAAACTTCGGGTCGTATTCGGGTCCGACGCTCAAACCAGCGACTTCCGCTAAGCATTTCAATGTAATGTTACGGAAGTCAGGAGTTTCAAGGAACTTTGAATTGTGCGGCGATTAGACATGACGACAGCAACATAATGGACGCTCACTCACACGCTGGATGAGAACATCAATGATAGTGGTCTCGAAAATATACCCCAATGGAATCCAGTTCAAGAATCGAAGCAAGGTCTCCAACGATGCCTTGACCAGCGATGTCTTTTGTGCCTCTTCCAGGATTTCTGAGCAGAGCTTGAAGATCTCAGAGAATTCGCCACACATCTGGTTCTTGAGATTCTTGATCTTGGTTTGTGTCATCTGCTCGGCGGAGAAATCGAAGACCTCTTCAGAAAGGAGACGGAGGATGGCCATGTTGTTCTCGCAGAGAGAAAGATTGGTTTTGCAAGACTCAACAAGCTCTGGGATAAATGTAGGCCAATTATGCGGCCATTCCTGTTTAAGGATCTGAAAATAGAGTTGAAGACTGAGCGAGAGCTGTATGAGAAATTGGGACACACCTGGACGAGAGCAAGGTTAAGCTTATTGATGTATGTTTTCTCTTTACGCATTGTCGCCTCGTCGGATGCTACTTTGACAGTGACACCGACTACAAAGTTCCGCACACCTGGAATCGTTATGAGCATAAGCGCGCATCGGGTGGGTGGACTTGAAGCTACCTTGTCTTTGGCCCTCAGGAAGAGTCTTCCAGCGTGTATTGATCAATTTCTCCAAGATCTGCAGTCCAATATACTACAAACAGCGCCCGTGTCTCCGATTGAATGATGCCCTGCAAACGCGTCATAGAAGCATCGCACCTTGGTTTGAGGGTACGAAGACCTCTCCATGATATCTGGGACACGCGTCCATGCTTCGGGGTGGTCTTGAAATTGTGTGAGAGCTTGTTGGGCAAGTTGTTGCTAGTGGCGTATGAATAACACACATATATGTATGAGTTGACCTGAGAAGTATGTTAAATGAACGCACCTCCTTGCCCCCAGAGCCCGAGTAAAGAGTCATTACGACATTGTCCATGAGAGAGACATCAAACTCTCTCGAGAAGTCGAGTAGAGCCTGTGGAAGAACGCGTTGGTAAGATCCAGATTGGAGTATGCGCAGCAATCACCTCCATGATGGAAAACCGTTTGGATCAAACACGGAGGGTGATAGCGAAGATGAAAAGGAGAGAAAAACAGAGAAAGAGGATGAGGAGAACGTGGTGGCTGAGCGCTGACAAGTTGAGATTCTTGAATCTTGGGCAGAGGGTCCTTCCCGAGATCCATTATCTAAGAGAGATAATCTTTTATCTCTCTCCCAGCACGTGATAGCGGTGGCGTTGCGTCATTTGTTCCCATTGCCCCTGCCTGGGCTGCTCAGCAATGTCGCTATGTCTAGGTACGCTCGGTAACCTCGGCCTCGGCACGCTAATCTTTTCTCTCACCATGTCGCTCCCCACACAGATCCCGCAAACGCAAAAGGCATGGCGCGTCGTTGCCCAGGGGCCTCCTAGCAAGGCACTCAGACTTGACAAGGAGTTGCCTGTACCAACACAGCTTGACAAAGGAAATGTTCTCGTCAAAGTGCAAGCAGCAGCGTTGAACCCTGTGTAAAAATTCAACCCCTTTCTAGAGAATTCCTGCTGAATACATTGTACAGAGGGTATAAACTCATGAAATTGTTGCCCAACTTTATATCTGGAAGACCGTTTACTGCAGAGCAGGACTTTTCTGGCATAATCGTCGACGCCAACGGAACGAAATTCGCCAACGGTGACGAGGTATTCGGCTGGATCCCTGTTGGTAAGCGATCGAATTTTGCAATATATCGCTGTGACTGAAGCGATGTAGATTTGAATCGGAAAACAAAATACGGAGCCTTGTCAGAGTACACCGTTGCGCCTGCTGGCAATCTTGCCATCCGTCCGCCAAATATCTCGGCCACGCAAGCATCGGGCATAACCCTTGCTGGGATGACAGCCTATCAAGCTCTGTTCCAATCTGCCCAGCTTGAGGAGGGACAGTCGCTGTTTGTGAATGGAGGGAGCACAACTGTAGGGTCATATGCTATACAATTCGCCAAGGCTATAGGCGTCAAGGTCGTCGCCAGCGCGTCCGAAAAAAACAAAGATTTTGTCCTTGGCCTCGGTGCTGACGAGGTTTGTCAACAATCAAAGCTTCCCATATTTACACTGACGCTCCTCAGTTCGTTGATTACACGAAACAAGACCTTGCTACTTTCTTTTCTCAAAACCCGCCATCTCCGAAGTTCAATGTCATCTTAGATGCTGTTGGCCTGGCAGATGGCTCTCTCTATGCCAAGAGCGAGAAGTACCTCGCTCCAGGCGGCGTTTTTGTTTCCGTCGGACCCACACCTACGGGATGGTCATCCACTTTCCAGCTTCTCAAGCTCATCACTGACTTGGTTCGGCCAGCATGGTTGGGAGGCGTAAGAAGAAAATGGACGTGCGTATCCCCAGCCACCACATCTTATAATCTACATATGACATTATCTTAAAAGAATGGTTATGGTGTCCCACAAGGACGAGGATCTAGAGGCTATAAGAAAACTGATTGCCGATGGTCAGTCCTTTGGATTTGTGATCCGCGTCGACTATCCATCCTCATCTTCCTTGGCAGGCAAAGTAAAGCCGGTCGTCGACTCTGTGCATGCCTTCGATGACGCTATCAATGCGTATGATAGGATTACATCAATGCGTGCGACTGGAAAAGTTGTGGTCAAGGTTGATCCCAGGGCGGAATGAGGGTAGAGCTCGTGTTTCGTGATCAGGGCCGGCCGTAACTAGTAAATTGGGTTGTCCGTGTAACAGTATACTGACGTTGGAAATACATCAAGTTTCCCGTTTCTCGAGTCCTCCCGTCTCGGGCTTTTTTCGACAGCTCTTCACTCTCCCTGTCTCTGTCCTCCTGGTTAGTAGAGTACGCGTGACGTCACGGCACATGATACGATCGACGCGTCCCAATTGGGCTGAGACTGTTCATCGCTACTCGTTCACAGGTTCACAACGAATGCCAACAATCCACTAGGTTCTGACTATGTCAATCGATATTCAAGAGGCAATGTATGTTTTTGAATCGAAAACAACCATGCATCGAAATTACGGAATTGACGATGCGCTCCAAGCCAAGGTATCCGGGACATGGCTCCCATAATTGACCCAGAGGAGGACTACCTCACAATCGCTGCAGCGGAGGAGCAGATGGCCAAGAGATCTGTACAACGAAAGAGAGAACACGAGGATGCACATGGGAAACTGAAAGGTGCGTCATGAAACTTATATCACACGCCGACGCGAGCCTCTGACTGGAAACACCTGTACATCAGCATTAGCTCGCATCCTCGATGCGGCACGGACATCATCCACACGTCCCCCATCTGTCCCTTCTGCTGAGATACACGCCGAAACTGTTAACGAACTCGATGCATCGGGGCTTTCACTCGCAAAGGCGATCAACGATGCTGAGAGCGCAGTATCCAGGAAAGAAGCGGAGCTCGCACGGCTGAAGGAGGAAGCGCGCGCACTGGAGAAGAGCGATCCGGCTGCTGAACACGACTTGGATGGAACTACGTGAGTTCAATTCTGCTGGAAAAATCAGTGCCCAATTTGATCGAATACTTTGGCGGTATTTCATTGCGATCCAGTTTGCGATTGCAGATCTTTAGAGGACTGGGATTCGAGCCTGTGCTTGACAATGATGGAAATATTGAGAAGATGCTCGTCGGTATGCATTCCGCTTCTTTGTTCATGATATCGAGGCTGATTCGATGTTATAGAAAGCACATCCGGTGACGTTCACGTTGTCAAAGATGATGAACCACGCTCGGACTACGAGACAGCCGATCTTTTGTGGAAGCTGGTGGCATCTTGAAAAGCACTTTGCCCAACCCCCAGCACTTTGTACTCGATTTCGAACCTTCATGTATGCCATCACCACTGTTTAACCGTTGCTCATTTTGTTTTACAGTTACTGTATTACCTCTATAGGTTTGAAGCAATAAAATAGAGCAAGGGCAGGCCCATGTCTTCAGCATCAAGATCATGTCGATGGTAGTGAATAGAGGTAACCAATCGGTGGTATAATACAACTTAGTGTATTGGCAGGACGTATAATTAATCAACATCATTATAGAAAACAAAATAGTCGTTTACAGTCATTCCCTGGCAGTCTACATCTGGCTTAAGCAGATACTGTCAGTCCATTAGGAGCCTAAGATATGAATATAAATACAGTCCCCACACACAATCATTATGAGTCACTTACATGGAGCCCCTTCTTTACAACCCAAACTCTTCGTTGATCCTTCTCGCAGATCTCCCGAACCTTCACCTCGATAGCGTTCTTTTTCACTTTGTGAGCCTTGAGGTCTTGATACACCGAGTCCACAAGGGCAGGCAGACTACTTGTTGCGAGAGCTGCGATCTTGGAGACAAGGAATGGGAGATGTGTGTCAGGGAAGGGATTTTTCGGTGAGATTAGCGCGCGCTTGGGAGTGGAAACAGCTAATGGCGAGGTAGAGGGTGGGTTACAGTTTGCCGCGAAGTGAGATGGCAGAGCGGGCACAGCAAATATAGGGACTGATGACGAGGCGAGCACGGACGTGGACGTGGAAGGTGCAGGTTTTACTACCTGCTTTTCGAAAGGAGTGGAGACAAACGTGAACGGGTCGATGGGATATGGGGTATCTTAAACAGTATGCAATTAGTAACCAACATCAACAGTGAATAATAAGATACGCACCGTTGAATAGCTGGATTCGATATTGGTTGAACGGTTCATATTCGCACTTGCCCATTTTAGTTTCCCAGAATGGGCCCTTGACCAAAGGCACTAAGGGCACGACAGCCTTCCTCTTCTTATTCCTCGTTGCGTCTGTGCCTTCTCCTTTTTCCTTCACCTCAGCTTTCCGTTTCCCTTTTGCCTGTTCTGGCGGTGGGGGAAATGGGAATCCATCCATGCCTTCTCGTTCGTCGATAGGCGTAGCAACCTCCTCCTGATCCTCATCCACAAGCCAATCGTCCAGATCCGACGACCCTTCCTCATCATCTCCGTCCTCGTCGCTCGCCTCTGCGACGTCATCTCCTCCCCCCTCCTCTTCCTCGCCCCACTCCTCACCACTGTCATAAGAATAATCAACTACGACGTCGTCGCGTGTGAACGGCGTGCGGGGGCCAATTGCTTGCGAGGATCGCGTAAACGTGCCAAAATAGCCCGGGCGCCGATCTTCCTCGAAAACCAACACTTTCGCAGGGAGGCGCTTGCGATCTTGTAGATCAGCAAGAAGCTCGCGTACAGCGGCTGTGTCGTCAGAGAGTTCGGCCTCTGAAAGGCGGGCGATTATGGAACGGACAGGATCGGGATGATATACCTTGAATTGGGAAGAAGGCCGTCTCAAAAGACGCGAAGAGTCCAACGGGAGGGGCAACGAGGATACCAACAATCTGCAATGAGCTAGACAATGTCAGCATCTTTGGAAGCTTGTGAATGCAATGGAGTTTTTACACGAACATCTCGGGCTCAGCTGTAAGAGATCGACCTCTGTATCATGCATCACTGTGTCTTCTGCATCTTCTGCATCGTTATCAATAACAATGACATCCTTATCCTCTCGTTTCTGTCGCCTCCTCGATTCTTGGAACCAATTGATAGGCGCAAGCTCCGCATCTTTCTTCAACACGAAAGGTCTGAAGGCCTTGTCAAAGTCAGACGTCGAGCTGGTCGAAGATCCGGCGACGGGCTCTTTGGAAGGCGAGCCATCTGTCGATGTAGACGCGGAGGCTTTCGGCTTGGCAAAAAAGCTGGCCATGAGGGAGCGGGACTTATTCTGAGCCTCCTTCTCTTTCCTTTCCCTATCGGCCTTCGCAGCTTTCCTCTCCAGTCGCTCCCTTTCCTGCGGATTGTTCGGTGAACACAGTTTGCGGAAGGATGACTATAGATGAATGGTCAACGAACCTTTGTAGATTTCTCCGGGTCAGCAGCTTTCTTCGGGCGGCCTGGGCCTGCCTTTATTCGAGCACTGTCATTCTCGGCACTCTCGAGATCCACTTTGCTGTCTATTGGCTTGCCTGGGGAAGTTAGAGGTGAAGAGCCGCGGACAGGTGAGAGGTCGTTAGAGGTGGCATGGGAGAGTGCTTTCGGCTTCTGCTTTGCGACGGCACCCACGCCTTTGGTCCCGAGCATGGCATCTCGCTCACTTTGAGGGAGTGCATCAAAGAGAGTTTGCAGCTCTTTCTTGGCCTGTGGACCAATTCTGTCAATGTCTCGAACCATAGTATGTAGCTACTCACCAGTACTCTTTCGGCCAGTCTTGCCTCGATCTTCTCGCGTGAAGCCTTAGGCAGCCAGTGATAGTAATCCTTTTGTACTTCCCACCTCCAGATACACAACAATGCAGGAGTCCTCGTGAGGTTCGCCAGTTCAATGCCATAATTGACCCTTGTTGCCACGGATCTGATGGTAGCTTCAATCGTCTCCAATGGCAGCGAACTTGCGGAAGAACTCGCTCGAGCCATGTCTCCGTCGTTTGGGGTAGGGATGAGCTCTCGTTGAATGTGCTTTGAAAGTGCGACTATAGTTTTGTCGCTAAGAGAATCAATGAGCAGAGCTCTACAACTATAAAACAGAGTGTCGACACACACCTTTCTTGAGTGAATTTCGCTATGAGCGGCTTGTGCTCGTCCGGTACATGACTCAGCGGGGGCTGTTGGTTCTCTATTCGCTGTTCTAAGAACTCACGAAACTTCACCAGTTCTATGTTACCGTGAAAGTTGAGCTCGAGCTGCATTCTCCAGCCCAAACGCTAAGCCTCCCCCACGCACCTTGCATCGTCTCCGTCATCTTCTCCAGAGACATCGGCTTCTGTTTGAAGCTGACCTTTCCATTCTTGATTTCCACGTTAGACTGTCTCTCCGGTTTTCCTGCGGAAAATGACGCGTCAATACCCTCCTCCTCGACTGTGCGACGCGTGATGACAGCTCACCGTTGATAGAAGAGACCGTTTGCCCTTGTAGCAGATAAATACGGGTATACGGAGGAGCTGATAGCTCACGCACCAGCACTCGCGTCCGATTCCATCACGTACTCAGAGCGGTGTCTTCGTTGTCGGTGCTCGTCGGGAGCTGATGATTTCAGAAGACGGTCCGCGTCGAGGGGCACGACAACAGCGCCCCAGACGCGTTTTCAGACTCAGCAACCGTGAGAACGATCTCGACGCGTCAGTCACTTGGGCTCTCAAGATCGCCAGACGCGTCTCCGAACAAACTCGAGCTCGAATATGGCTGCCAACTTCTTCCAACAACAGTCATCAAAGAAATCAACGGAAAAGGGAGAAAAGCACATCGTTGACGCGAACTTACAGCCTTGGGTCGAAAAATAGTTGCGTATCCTTGTCCAGCAGAAGAAAGAAGGCCGCCATTCTTACCCCGTTGTCAGTCGCCCGAAGACAATTGACGATGTATCATCACAGGAGCACATCATTGCTGTACTCGAAAAGACATTGACTTCGACGAATGTACTCACGTCTCTATACTCTCCATGCAAGTGCTAACGCAAGTGGGTAGCTTCCGCACATGTTGTTCTATGGACCGCCTGGAACCGGTAAAACATCCACGATCCTTGCTCTTGCACGTCAGCTTTTTGGGTAAGATTACTCATTCATCCGCTATCACTTCCTGCTGATTCACTTGCTGTAGCCCTGACAACTTTCGCTCGCGTGTTCTGGAGCTCAACGCCTCGGATGAGCGTGGCATCTCCATCGTGCGTGAGAAGATCAAGAATTTTGCTCGTCAGACGCCTCGAGCGACTGCCGTCGCATCCGATGGCAAAGCATATCCCTGTCCACCCTACAAAATCATCATTCTCGATGAAGCAGACAGCATGACACAGGATGCACAAGGTGCACTCAGGCGTATCATGGAGACCTACGCGCGCATCACTCGCTTCTGCCTTGTGTGCAACTATGTAACTCGGTACGCCTCATCTCTCTTGTTTCAGCTTCATGCAACACGCGAGTCATCACATTTGACAGAATCATCGAGCCGCTCGCGTCTCGTTGCTCCAAATTTCGCTTCAAACCCCTTGACACGACATCCTCATCCGCCCGCCTCCAACATATTGCCAACATCGAACACATCACCGTTTCACCACCGGTACTTTCCGCACTTATTTCAACATCCAACGGAGATCTTCGTCGTGCCATCACATACCTCCAGTCCGCGGCCCGCTTATCTGCCGCAAGCATACCTCCAGAACCTATCACAGCACGCGATGTCCAAGAAATCGCAGGCGTCGTTCCAGACTCGATAGTACACGACTTCGCCCGCGCGCTCGGCATTGAAGTAACACCCGGTCCTGATGGCGACGCGATGGACGTCGATACGGACGGCGCCGCGTTGGCCAAACCGAACAGGAAGACCGAGACCCTACGCGGCTTCGATTTGATTCGGGAAAAGGTCAGAATGCTGATGCGCGAGGGATATTCTGCCTCGCAAATATTGTCCCAGGTTCGACTTTGCCCATCTACCATCGCCTTCCGTTTCTGATATCAGATTCTGTTCATTTACAGCTGCATGATCTTATCATCCTTCACCCGACTCTAGCCTCACGGGAGAAATCAAAATGCGCGCTGGTGATGGCCGAGGCTGATAAAGCGCTTTGCGACGGCGCGGACGAGGAGCTGTGGATTCTTGAAGTCGCGCTCCGAATAAATAAAGCCATATCATCATGACGTAGCGAGAGAGCGTGTATTTTATCGACCTGTAGCAGTACTAATTGCATCGGTCAGCCCAGGCTGATCGCATCCATGACACAGACTAGCATAGCAAATCGATGCAAATGATGAAGAACACACGATGCATCGCCTGTTCTCTGCGATTTATATCCGGGCTCGATTGGTATAGGGAGAATATCAGCCAACCCATAAGAATTCTATAATCCTGTTAATAATGTGGCTGACACCCGCCGCCGGAACAAAATGCCAAACTCATCGCGTCTGCATGGCGCGTGCATGACCACTGTTGTCCCCTTCGGGGTGACATACGAAAAAATTGGAACGATACAGAGAAGATTAGCATGGCCCCTGCACAAGGATGACACGCTTTCCCAGAGTGGTAGACCTACGGGTCTCAATATTTATTTTTGCCCATTTCTTATTTATTTTCGTCTGTACCCTTCGTACTACATAAAGTAAGTTTCCTCTTAGCTTGGCAGCCCGGCGTTCTGGTCGCCTGCCGTCATTTCGCAATCCAATGTTCAGTTCTGTGCATGTCGTCAATTCTAACAGTATTTCATCATTGTTCCCCTGAGCCACTATAGGATCGCGAAACGACTTCACGGGTAATCCACGGCTGGACGATTCAGTCGAAACAAGGGAAAGAGCCTCCTCTTTTGGACTGTAGCGGGGCAGGCTCTGTCGACTGACCAACGATGGATGCATCAAACTTACGATACCACGGAAGCTGACACGTTTCAATAGATACAGATGCAGCAGGCGCATGGCTCGCGCAAGAAGAGGATCCATGAGAAACGGAGCCACACCGTCCATTAAGGGTACGATACGTGCTGCATGGCGGGAAACACGACAGCGAAACGACAGGCAGCATTCCGAACAGTCGACGGGATCGCAGACGCTGGATCTCGGGGCTGACGCCGCGAGGCGAAAGCCCACTTTTATCGGGATTTGGTGGGCTGGTCTGCCCAGAGAGGTTTTGCCGCGTCGGGATCCTCCAGCTGGACAGAGATGGACGGGGCGGTTAGCCACGGTAGTAGGTAGAGCATTGAATGACGCGGTTGGGCGCCGGAAAATCGGGGGCGGCGTGCGCGTATGTCACGACGGAACGACGGACCTGTGCGTTGTGTTGGCGTTGAGTGCCGTGCTCCAAAGCAAGCCTAGCTTGGCGATTTGCATCGACTTTCCGTCTCAAGTCCGGTGATAGAGCCTGCAATGGTGATGGATGGTCGTGAATAAAGGGGGCTCAGGGATGTCCGACACGTAACACGCGACGAAACAGGATGGCTCACATTGTATGTCTGTTCAGGTGTTGGGACAGTGGCTACATCCCACGGAACAACCATCGGTAGCTGCTTTGGGGGCGGAAGTGACAGGTCTCACTCACTCCGCATCAACAGGTACCCAAGTCCCATAACTTTCCGGCGCGCGCATCATTCCATTCGTGACATCGCATCCGAGGTGAAGGTTGGTTGTGAGGCGGTAAGGGTGGCGCGTCGGTGGGGAAGAGGGGGCAGGGGATTACCACGATGTCATGCAAAACGATCACGAGGAAGAGGCTGCGTACTTCCGACGGTGACTGTCGTGAGCTTCAACCAAGGCATTCTTGCAGACATGTTGGGGCTTGCGTAGTGTGATTCGTCGAGAAGAGTTCGGACGAAAACGTAAAGGGATCTGGGACTCCTGAGGAGGAGGTGTGGTGGTGGGATGATGCCGCGTCAGATGAAATGACGTCGATCCTGGTATTTGGCCTCGGATGCGGCATTTGCCGCACATCCCCCCAGCGTGAACTCATCGTTGCCAATGATTCTTTTCTCTGCAAGCTCCTGTATTCCAGAAGATCTCTCGCCACACTCGTCAAATTGACGCAAAGAATCAGGCCTAGAAAGTGCAACTGGACGCACGCACAGCCTGACTCCATCGGCGCCTGATCTGGCGGCACACATTCATGTGCGTGGTGCGCCAGCTACGATGCAACTTCTTTCGGGATGCAGGGAACCTTGTTTCAAGTGTTCCGCCCCTGCCAGCGATTTTTCTCTTCGAACTTTTCCTTTCTATTGTGACCCTGGGTACTTAGTATCCTCCACTGACCTCATGGCGCTTCCCTACGCGGGCCTTTCGGGTGTGGTAGGATAGAAGATTTAGCCCCAACGCATCCGCGCGCATCTGTTGCGTATTCAATGGCCGATCGAATCCCCTTCGCAGTAGTCAGCCAACACGACGGGCGCCTATGCTTTCTCATCATGAGTCCAGCGCATCTGGGGGACATCCTGTCGCGCAGACGCGTCGTCATACCTAAGCGCCGACTCGTCCACGCGATCTGAAAGGCTTCCTCGCATGGAAGATCCTGTGGAACGAAACACACACGCTGGCGCAGAGGCTGTGGGTTTGGCGTGCCCGTACCAGGCTGTCTACTGAATGAACAGCGATAGTCGAGCGCCGCCGAAGCGGGCACCGGCACCGCACTGGGCTATTTCTATGCGTGTTCTGGAGAGGTTAGACTCGGCCTTGTCTCGTCTTGTTCCGATTCTGGTCAGCATCGGTTCAGATGGCTATCGCAGCGCCCACAGAACTCCTGTGCGGCGGATTCAATTCGGAGATCAGGACGCGCCGTCGCCGGGCTGAGCGGAGACGTACGAAGGGAGGTCGAGGATGCTCTCTGTGCGTTCCCGTCCTCGTTTCGCGCTAGTGCACCCGCCTCGCGCCACGGTCACGACATCCAGCATTCAGTCCCGACGCACGTTTCTGTCCGGGCGGGCACGCAGCCATTCTTCGCGAGTCGCGCTGACGTCGCGCCCCAGCCCGCGAGTCTATTTCCGACTCCTGCAGACCCGAGGCTGCTTCGCGCGGCCTCGAGGCCTCGAGCGCGGATTCATGTGATATGCGCCCCAGCTTCTGGCCCTGCTCTGTGCACAGACCGCCTGCCTGCCTTCTCGCGGCGGCTCGCTGGGCGTGCCCCCGTCCCAGCCAAGCCCAGCCATTCCTCCACGCGCGGGGGGTCCTCGCCCGTCCCGCATCATCGGGCCCCGCACGCGGGCGAGCCCTCTGATCACGCCCTCCTGGCCAGGTGCCCCCGCGCCCAAGCCGGAAAGCCGCAGCGCCCGCAGCGCCCCCCGCGCATCCGCGATTCCCGATCTCCTTTCGTCCCCGCTGTGCCCGAGACGTCGCGCTAGCCCGCGCGCTTCGCCCCTCCCCGCCCCCCAAGAACGCTTCTGGGCCCCGCGCACAGGCCAACACTGCTCCAATGGCATCGCGTTCGCCGCAGCGTGCGTGCGTGCGTGCGGGTGTGCGGATGGACCGCGGCAGTTGATGCAGTGGGCCGTTCCCGGAACGCGCGCGGGAGACGGCACCACCGGGCTTTGCGTACTTATATGGTGCGCTGTGCGATCGCCTGTCCTGTTGGGATCGGGATAGGGGGCGATGTGGCAGGTGGCGGGGACGTGTTGTCTTGCGAGACACGCGCTCGGCCTCGCGCACTGGCAGGAGGTCTCAGTCGCGTACATGGTGCCGTCTGTCTGTCTGTACGTACGTACGTGCAATGCACGCGGTCGGTCGATCGGGTCGGGCGTCATTCTAACATGACGTCCCATTCGATCGTGTCGTGTCCGAGGAGATTCGATGTCGCCTCTCGCTCGCGCCTACGAACACGAGGCGGGGATGGCTTCGCGGCGCGCGCGCGTGCGAGGACCGAGATGGCTTGTGAACTTGTAGCACGGACGGACGGACAGACAGACAGACAGAGCGAGAGAGTGCTTTGGCATTACAGTGCTTCGCGGCGCGGCTGCTCGGGGTAACGAATGTACAGATCTATCTACACGCCGTCGCGCGCTGCATTATTGCTCGAGAGACGTGGCCACCAAGAGGATCGAACGAATGGGGGAACGAGGACAACAACAACAAAAAACAAAGAGCCTGTGGATAACAAGGGGGTAAACACTCCACGGGGTATATATGATACAGTGGTTCTTCGGTCTGACTTGGACGAGGGGTATGGAGGGGTGGAGGGAGCGGCTATCACCAATAATGTAAGGAATAGTTGTATATCGAGGTGCGAATGATGCTGCCCGGGAAAAGGGGGATGCGCTGATGAGGGTGGAGTCGATGATGATGGTGATGGTGGTGGTGGTGGTGGTGGTGATGATGATGGTGTTGGTGATGCTAATATCCATACAAGCGAGGGCGGGAGACGAGAGCGACGAGCAAAGAGGGAGAGCGGATGGAGGGAAGGAAGTGATATGGGAGAGGCTACCTGCCGAGCACCTCGCCATAGAAGCGGCGGGCGCTCTTTGCGAGCGACGGAATTTTTGGGCGGGAGAGGATGCCGATGCTGCTCCGGCGACTCTGGGCCTCGATCCGCGCCAGCTCCTCCTCCCACGCGCGGACATGGTCCGGGGACGCCGCGCCGCCGCTCGCCTGCGCGTGCGTCGTCGTCACGCCCGTCACGGTGTTGATCCTCACCGTGTGCACGCCGCCGATCCCCACCACCGCACCGATCCCCAGACCCCCGCCCAGCCCCTCCTTGCTCACCAGGCCCCCCGCCGCCGCCGTCCCCGGCCGCCACACGCCCACGCCCCCCGCCCCAGCATCCCGCCCCCGCCGCCCTTCGCCCGGTCCCGCGGCCCCGCGCTCGTGTGCGGCCGCTTCGGCGCGCGCGACTCCCGCTGCCGCTTGCCCTCGCGCTGCTTCTCGCCCTCGTCCCCCTCGCGCGCTCTTCGATCGCCCCCGGACGGCGCGGAGTGCGGCACCGGCATCGATTCTAGTGGTGGGACGGACGGGACGGGCGAGGGCGGCGCGGTCCGGTGGGGGGACTTGGATTTTGAGGAGCTGCGAGAGCTCGAGGAGGCTTGGGAGGCATTGTATTTGGTAATCGCGAGCTGGCGCTCGGACGCGTTCGTGGAGATGACCGTGAGCGGCTGTTCGAGCAGCTCGATGGAGTCCGTGCCGGAAGGCGAAGACACGATGATCTAGCGCGCGCCGCGGTGGCTAGATGAGCTTTCGAGAGAAGCGAACGCGGGAGCGGAGGGGGCGCACCTTGACCTTCACAAAAAAGCGCACCCGCACCAGCTCGGTCGCCATCGTCTCGCCCAACGCCCACCGTGCCGAGCTGCGCGACGCGGGCCACTGCATCGTCAGCGTCCTGCTCCAGACGCCCGTCTGCGCGTCGCGCACGAAGCGGCCCGACACGTTCTCGGTGCCCGCGACGGTGTTGTTGACCACCTTGTACGGCGCGCCGGTCCAGCTCGAGGGCGGGGAAGCGGGGTGGTCTTGCTCCCGTGCCCGATCGCGCGCGAGGAGCGGAAGCTGAGAATTTGCGCTCGTGGCCGTCTGCGCGGTGCTGATGGTGTCGAGGGTAAACGTACTGCCGGACGCGGGCATGACCGGGGATGGCGGAGGGCTGATGGAGGTGGCCGACGGCGTACGCGATAGCGAGGGGAAGGCCTCTCGCGAGGATGTAGGGGAGATGTTCGGCGGGGACAGCGTGGAGGCGGAGGTAGGGGAGGCGGGGGAGTTTTCTCGGAGCTCGATGCGGCGCTCGACGGTGAGGCTGGCCGAACGGACGGAGACGGACGGGTCGAGGGGGCGGAGGAAGACGCCGACGGAGAGGATGTCGTGGGGGCCGACGGCGTCGGTGGGGACGAAGACGTAGTAGCGGATGGCGGGTGCGCGAGATTTGGTGGTTTGGTGAGGGAGGAGGTCGGGGGAGGGCAGTGAGGGCAGCGGGAGGGAGGAAGGGACGTCGTAGCGAACAAAGGGAAGTTCGGCGGACTTGACGAGCCGAGAGCCGATGCCCATGACGTGGGCATGGGAGATGACTGGGCAAGATGATTAAGATGGCGCGTCGGGGAGAGGACAATCGAGATAGGATGGACGGACCTGCTTCTACGCGCCAAAACAAGCGGTAGTCCTGGAAATACGCGGTGCTGAAGCCGGGGGCATCGCGGGGGATGGTGATGCGGAATGGGTGCTCGAAATCAGCGAGGGGGGCGGTGGCGGCGGTGGCGGGGGCGTGCCAGAGGACGGTGGAGTACTCGGCGAGGAGGTTTGAATGTATTGTGCCGCGGCGGCCTGTGCGGGCCTCGTAACAGCGGACGGCGACGATGAGGGATTTTGCCTGGAGGGGCTTGCCATCTGGGTCGAGCTTTGTACGGACGACTGTCGGAGAAACGGTGAGCGGAGAAGGGGACGGAGGGGGTAGAGAGACGGACCGCCTTGGACAGTGAGGGGGGTGAGGCCGAGATAGCCGTGGAAGGGGAAATAGCGAGAGCCCGAGTTTCCGTGGGGGGACGTGAGGAGGAGGACGACCAGGGGGGCACGGGGGGGAGGAGGAGGAGGAGAAGCATGGCGCGTTCTTATATACAGACCGAAGTGGTTGCACCAATCCTCCGTCTCCTCTGCTAACAAGCCCTCCCCGCTGACGTCAGCACTCCCTCCCTTCTTCTCTCTGCCCCCCGCTGCACCCACAGCCATGCCGTCCGCCCTTTACGTCCCCGTCCTCATAGCGGGCATGATCCTCACCGTGCGTCCGTCCGTCCCCAATATCCACCTTCACCTCCCTCACACTTCTCCCACAGGGGTCATCTAACTCCCTATGGTCCAAGTACCAGGCATGTGCGCTGGCCTCTCATTCCTGTCCCCGCCGGCTCACCCTCCTTCCAGGACATGCAATGTGTCGAGAACTGCGACGATCCAAACTCCAGGCATCACGTCCTCTACGAGCAGCCTGTCTGGCAGACCCTCCAAATGTTCCGTCCGTCCCCTTTCCCGTCCCTCCCCTTTCTCGGCTCACCTCCCTCCCCGTCCCAGTCGGAGAGATGCTCTGTATGTCCCATCCCGGCTCCCTGTCCTCACCGCCCTCCCCCACTCACAGAGCATTCAGGTTTCCTCCCCGTGCTCTACGCCTGGATCGCATCTCGCCGCTCTTCCTCCGTCCGTCTACCCCCTGATGCAGATCCCCAAGATAGCATCATTTCAACGCCACCGACAGATCAACCCTCCGAGCCTGAGCTCGCAGGCTCCTTCTCCAAGCTTCCGCCCCCGCAGCTCTCCGGTTGGCGTGTTCTCCTCTTATGGCTTCCAGCCTTCTGCGACCTCACCGGCACCACGGTCCGTCCCCTTCCTCTTCTACTCCTTCGTCATGCACCATGTCGCGCTCGGTAGTCTACGCCAAAATTAGACTTCGCTCTCACTCTCTGCACGTTTTCTATTGCCATCTTCCTTTATCTCCTTACACCTTGATCGCGATCCGAAACACCGTCACTTACGTCGCAACGTGATCTCACCTCCAGTTGATGAACATCGGTCTCCTTTACACTCCTGTATCCATCTACCAGATGACCCGTGGAGCTCTCGTGCTCTTCGTCGGCATCCTCTCCGTCCTCTTTCTCCACCGCCGCCTGTGGCTCTATCAGTGCGCATCCTCCCTGCCACTCCGCGAGCGAATCCTGCTCACGGAATCGGTCTAGATGGATTTCTCTCATTACCGTTATGGCCGGCGTCTCGCTCGTCGGCTTCAGCGGCTCCCTCATTAAGGACTCCCTTCACGAGACCGTGACCTCGCTTCTGAACGCCACCGCCCCGAGTGACGGCCCGGTTGCAGAGCCGATCGAACAGCCAGAGGCAACCAGAGTTCTGATAGGTAACTCTCGCGTCAGCATCATCTGCAGAGCCTCGCGACTGAACTCCGTCTCCAGGCGTCTTCTTCATTCTATTCGCCCAGATCTTGTAAGTCTCCACCCAGTACACACGGTTACCGTCATCTATCAGCAGGTCTTAATGGCGCCTCCCATGGATATAGCACTGCGACTCAATTCGTCGTCGAAGAGAAGATTCTCTCCAGGTATGCCGTCCCACCGCTCCTGGCCGTCGGGTACGAGGGTCTCTTCGGCACGCTCTCCATCTTCCTCCTCCTTCCGATTCTCCCCCTCATCACCATCCCCGCCGATTCCCCTGCTGCGCCGTGGTTCGACCTTCCCCGGGGATGGCACCAGCTCGTCGACACCCCCTCCGTGCTTTACTCCGGCCTCGTGATCGCCCTCAGCATCTCGCTGTTCAACTTCTTCGGGCTGAGCGTGACACGGCACGTCAGCGCGACCGCGCGCAGCCTGACAGACACCTGTCGCACGCTCGCCATCTGGATCGTGAGCCTCGGTCTGGGATGGGAGGTGCTCGTATGGCCCATCTCCCTCGTGCAAATCCTCGGCTTCGGGCTCCTGGTGTACGGAACCGTGAGCTCTCTGTTTTTCGCCCGTTCGAAATCATCGTTGACGCGTGCGCTTTCAGTTCCTGTTCAACAACCTCGTCAACCCTCCGCGCTTCCTCTGGCGCCCCGAGCCCGCAGCCCCGCGCGCGCCCTCGGACTCGGACGAGACCGTCACCGAGGCCCTGCTCGCCCCCGAGACTGAGGAGGAGCGCCGGGAGGCGCTTGACGAGACCGCGGCGCTGCCCGCGGACCTCGGCCAGAGCGGGTTCGACGTCGTGCCCCGCGAGAGGAGCCGCAGCAGGTCTAGGAGCTGAGCGCTGAGCGCTGGGCCTGTGCGAGTCGCGGGTCGCGGGTCGGGCGGTGAAGACGGACGGGGGAGTAGGGGTCGGTCGTCTGAGTGAGCGAGCGAGCGAGCGAGTCGCCGCCGATCACGAGCGTGCGACGGCGCTGGGCTCGGGTGCGGCTGGTTCTCGATTCGATTCGACGGGACGGCTGGGCTGGACTGCTCTATCTTTTTTTAACCCTTTCGTGCTTCGCGCATGCGATAGCTGATGCACCGCCGGTACATACATACATACATGCTTGGCTAGCACGCCATCCTAGCTGAACAACGCCTCCTACGCCGATGTCCTGACCTTTTACGTCTCGCCTCGATATATTAATGGTTTCGAACAAAGTGGCCTCTTGACCACGTCCTTCCGTATCGCACTCGCACTCGCGCCCGGCAACCGAGTGCGGAGCGCTCGTGTTAGATTGGTGAGTGCGGGTGCTGAACGAAGCCGGGCGGATCGCGCACACGCGCAGGCCCCCTGTCCTTCTGTATAGCCTTCTGTGCGATTTCCCCGCAAAAAAGGACCGCCGGGCCTCGCCCGGGCGCGTTGCGGTGCCGATTGGGTCGCGCCCAGCGCTGGCCCAGCTCGTTCAGCTGGCCCAACTTGGTTCAGCGTGTTCAGCGTGTTCCAGCCAGCCGACTCCAGCCGACCGATCGCGAATTTGCGTCGGCTCGGCCGTTATCGAGATCAGCTCAGCTGGTGCTGCTCGGGACCGACGGTCGGCTAGGGTACTGCTGGGGTGGGATCTGGTCGGTGGGCGCGGGCCTGCGCGGGCGCCTTGCGCAAGTTTCCGCGACGGAAGGCGGAGAACTAGCGCGGAGAGTCGGTCGATCGCGACGGGTCCGTTTATTACTTACAGTATTAGCGCGTCTCTCTCCGCTCGCTCCTTGCTACTGCTGTAATGAGGAAGCTGGCGTTCTTCCGCTCTCGGACGCCCTCGATAATCAATATTCAATATCCAACTCGTCGCTCGCGGCGCGGCACGGGCGCGGCAGGCATTTCAAAGGCAAAGACATTTGCTTTCGGGCGTCTGCTTTCTGTTTTCGAGCCTTCCAGACGCGATCGGCATTCGGATTCGGATTCGGGGGCCCAGGAGCATGTTGTATTATTCGGGACTTCGGAGGGCTCGGGCGAGCGAGCGAGCGAGGATCCGAAACCACAAGTCTTGGCCATCGTTTTGTCCATTTGTTGCTGCTTGCTTCCCCATTGTTTTTTCAGCCTGTTCCAGTCCTGTTCGACGTTGATCGATCCGCACGGCCGCATGTTTCACAGAAATCGAACAGCGCAGCGGTAGGGTGCGTTATTTTTAGGTGGACACGCGGTGGGACGTGCGCTAATGACAAGCAACTTGCGTGCTACTGGCAGCTAGCACCTGCTACTAACTGCAACTAGTATTGAGTATGGTACCAGACGGTACCGCGGCGGCGCGGCGCGGCATATGCACGATCGCCTGCTAAGCGCTAAGCGCCCACGGAGCAGATCTTGATTTTGAGTTCTGCCTTTTGTTTTTGTTGTTGTAGTGTTGTATTTCATGCGGCCTGCCGCTCCGCGCAAGCGTCTCGTGCACGCGCTGAGACCTGTGGGCACTCGGCATCGTCGGAGGGTCGAAGATCTGGAAACTCTTGGACTTGGCAGCCCCGATTATCGACGACGCTGTGATCTGAGGTGTCGTAGACGGTGACACGAGGAATCAAGATAGATCAGGATCCGTACGCGTATGTGTGCGGTGTGGGCGCACGCAGAATAATCGGGGAGATGGCCAGAGTCTGGCAGAATTCGGTTTCGAAGCTTCCACTCGACTCGACTGGCGGACGACCGACGTTTGGCTTGGCTTGGCTCTTGGATGCGCCGTCGAGGGCGCCTTGGCGAAGCCCGACGCGTTCGAAGGCTTCAATTCTCTGGCAGATGCAGAGGGCGGACAACTGCGAACGAGCCACGATCGCTGTCGCTTCGTGGATTTTCGATGGCCCCCTCGCGAGATCTCACGACGTGCAGAACCCGACCTCCTCGAGCCGTCATCGCCTCGCTTCAAAATCGTCCATGTGTCGCCCCAAATTGGCGTGCCGTGGGTCGACGAAGCGCTTCGATCGTCTGAGGACAGGCGTGCGACATATAGGCTTGGAGGATCCTGCGCTGTCTCGCACTGCGGAGGAGCTTCCATGTAAATTTCTTGACTGGGTATGTGGGTTTGGAGCTGCTCGGTGTACGACACTTAGGAGAGCCTGGCGATTGCAGTAGGCTGTCGGGTTCTCTGCCATGCCGCCGGGTTCAACGCCTTCCCGAGCTGACCTAGAAGTGCTGCTACTTAATGTGTGGGGCTTCGATGGTCCTTCTAAGTACTTATGCGTGCTAGCCCTCGCCTCCCTTCTCAATAGGAAAGGTGAACACTAAGATTTACTGAGTCGACCGTTTCGTACGCGACGACGCTCTTCATCCCGGCAGCCGCGTTTCGGAGGCGTCGTCTGCTGCGAGACGCGGATACTATGCTAGTAGGCTAATCTGAACTAGTGTGGGTATGTTCGCCGGCCACGTCGCAGGTGCGTCTTGACCGATTGGCTGCGTACACGTACACGTATACGTCCCTCACTTCCGACATTTTAGACTCGCCGCAGCTGACCCTGGCTGACCCCTCTTTCGCCGCGCACCAGTGCCAGACCAAACGCGTCGCTCTAAACCAACCTCATGTTTTCCATGGGCGTCGACCGTGCTGCGCGTTACCTGCGTTGACGTTCATGTTCGCTCATGGCCGTTGGGTCTGGCGCTGTATTAGGTGCCCTAAACAGGTTTAGCGTCGGCTTCCTGGACTCTCGCTCCGTTCTTGGGTGCGCACAGAAGCCGCTGCGCGCCTTCGACCAGCGTAGATCTCTCGACCGATGTCACGCGTCGATTAGATTGGCGGGCCCAGGATCATCACGATTGGATTCGGGGTGCGTTCTATGCGAGTTCTGTTGTCATGAACTTCTTCAGTGCTTCCCCGAAGGTGTAGAGGTGCGTTCGCGACCAATCCTCGACCAGCGTCTCTCCTCATGAGAACTTTGAAAACTTCTAGGACGCTTCATTACGGTAAGATCTAGTGAGCGCTGCTTCGTTATCTTATAAAATGAAAGAATCTTTAATTATGAGCGTCTACCGTGGCCAAGTAAGCGCTTGGTAGTCGTACATATGATTGACGACATGTTCTCATGTGTAACAGTTGACGTATCTGGTTTACGGTGGCCTTACGGCCCAAGCCTCCAAGATGTCCCGCTTTATGAAGCCCCAAGGATATCCGGCGACGTCTTCTGCTACTATACCGGTGTAGCCAGCCGCTAATCAGCCTGATCCCAGGAAGAATACTGGACAACCGACGACGCACCCTCGTCGCCTGTCCGACTCAATCAGCTTCGCGATTGGATTCGTTAGTCTGGTACTATTGCGGTGCGCAGCACGAAAGGCTTCTTCCTGATATTTCGGTAGGTGCAGCGTTCGATTCGACGCGAGTAGCCATCACGGGGGTTCGCCACATAACTCTATTGTGTGTTTTTCCGGCCTTCTGCCATGCCAGCTTGACTTCCATGGATGTCGCAGTGCCCCGCAGGTGTTGCTATGGCAAGACGCCGGCAGTGGAGTGGGAAGGGGAGGTCGACGTCGGCATCCCACCCATCCCGCTCTTCTGTTCATCATGCACTATGACTCCGATATGGAGGTCCGTCAGACTCCCGTCAGCTGCAGACATCGCAGATGCGGCAGTGCGGGACCCGCGGCATCTAGGATCCTCGTATGTGTCGTTAGGGCTTACAAAATTCAAGGGCTTTCGAATCGTATCATGGCAATGTGGAGTGCTCCATCATTTATGTCTTCACGCCTCCATTCATCGTAGTGGGCGTAGGTGGCAACCCACCTACGACGACAGAAACTCTTGATGAGATATGTCACAATTTGAAAGACGAGCTGGTACACACGTTCATGTCACTTGTGATCAAGTACTGCGCTCATGAATATCAAGATCTCGAAGTCCACGGGCGACGTACATGGAATGTATCCATTCTTGAGACCGTGAGCGCCATGGATACGTAAGTCCTTGTGAATCGAACCTCGCAATCGTTATAACAGCACAGCCGAATGACTGATGTTGGTAGGTAGACTAGCAGCGCAGCTGACTGGTCTTTTCTGGTCGATAGTGGTGGTAGGCGGTGCTGCCATCAGCCCTACAGCCTACCTCATGTGATGGATCCACGCCAGTTTCGTCCTCGAGGCGTCCAACGAGGCTGATTCATCGCTGCGGCACCTTTGTCTCCCTTGGAAAGGTATGTGCGTTTCCTGTCGCCCTCTCCTCGAGATCCGATGCCCAAGAGTGCAATCTGATACCTGTTGGTGATCGACGATGGACAGATGGACATCTTGCTGTGTAGCAAGAAGCCGACCTCGTCGAATGGCATGTATGTTATGGCAGCGTCTGGTCCGTGTTCCTCCGAGTCGGATCCCGCTAGCGCGAATAACGTCGAAAAAGTGCGGACGACCCCACGACATATGGGCGCATCGCGGAACCGCCAGTAGTGTGATGGCAGCGCGGAACGGGCGTGCCAACAGTGTGCCAACGGTCGAGACGGAGTCACGCGAGCGAAGACGGCCACGGTTACGTAAAGCGGGGGTTGGGCTGGAGCACGAGGGGGCAGGCGAGGATGGTCAGCGTACCCCAGAAATTTGGGCCGTTTTCTTGTTGTTCTGCTCCAGCCATTCAGGTTGTCTCCGCTCGTCCCCATCGCGCCCAGCGCTGACGCTCCTTACACACTTCCTTCTGTCCTTACCGATCCCCTCTGTCACCCAGTCCATTCTCCCGTCAATTACCCTTCCCTTGCTGCCACCATGCGTTCATTCACTGGTCTCGCTCTAGTGCTCTCCCTTGCCACGTCTTTGCCCCTTGTCGCAGCAGGTTCGCACGATGTCAGGAATTTCCACGCACGCAAGCGCCTGGGTCCCGAGCATAACTTGAGCAAACGGTTTGAGAACGCGCGGTTCACATTCTACGAGGACGGGCTTGGTGCATGTGGTAAGACAAACGCTCCGGGTGACTACGTGAGTGCATACGATCTCATTTCAAAGCGGCGAGCGCGCGCTCACATCACATCGTGTCGCTCAGATCGTTGCGCTCAACTCGGCTGTAAGTGATTTTACTCGAGATACATTTCCGATCATCGTTGAACGTGTTTTTCGCATTTTCAGCAATACGCTGGCGGTAGTCATTGTTTCGACATGATAACCATCACTGCGAATGGCAAGACAACCCAAGCTCAAATCGTCGACGAGGTCGGTCTCTTGACCGCTCAAACCCTAAATGGAAATCCATGTTGATCCCGTTCCCCATAGTGCCCCGGTTGCCCTTACGGTGGTCTTGACTTCTCCGAAGGTCTTTTTGATTTCTTCGCTTCCGAGGATGCAGGCGTGATCTACGGCTCTTGGGAGTTCGGGTCCGCACCCGCACCCGCACCCGAACCCACGACCTCCGAAGCGCCCAAGCCCGCCCCGCCTACGACGACCTACACGCCTCCCCCGCCTACGACGACGACGTCCAAGAAACAACGCACAACCACCACCCAGCCCCCGCCCGAGCCGACGACGAGCAGCGCGCCCCCTACTACGAGCACGAGCACGACGCCTACCACGTCCAGCGCACCGCCGACCACGTCCAGTGCACCTCCCACGACGACGACGATGACGAGTGTCACGCCCACCACCGCGTCCATCACCGACGCGAGTGTCGCGACTGCTGGCCCGATCGCCGGCGTCGACGAGGGCAACATATACCAGTTCAACCTCGCGCTCATCCAGCTCGGCATCATGCTCGACGACGCCGCGGCGCTCTGATCAGGCCCTTCCTCGCTCAGCAGATACGCTCGTCATGACGGTCCCCGATGCACTCATATAGGCACTCCCCCGCGGCGCCTGACGGATTCACTATTAGCACAACTACACTTGTTTCGCCCACGTCCTTTCATCTCTTTCATTCCCGCGTATTCAACTTCGCTCCAATTCGGCCCACTGTGCCCTACGCTGCAGGGCGCGATCGTCCGAATTGCACAGTGCATACCCCTCATAGAAGCGCATCATTCAATAGTGTACATGCTGCATTAATCGCATTCAGTTTGGGCCCTGTCAAATGCCTCATTCTCGATTGTAGCCCAGAGTCTCGTCTGGGTTTGTCCGCAGACCAGACGAGTCGATGGATAAATTCAGGCTATGGATCGTAACGGTAGAAGACGACATACGACCTGTATTTGCGCGTGGAAAGAGCCCGCTCCGCTCTCGCGATTGAATTCTAGAGTATTGTAGGTTACAAGGCATGACATGGACGTGGCACACATGCGAGCATGGAGGAGAAGGAGACGTGAACGGGAATTCAAAGACAACAGTAAAGCGAGAAACTACAATGAAAAAGAGAGGGTGGAAGGAAGCTGGCTGAAAAAGAGGGGTAGGGTGGGATGTGAACATGTGAAGTTGGGAGCTACTCGGACAGTTGTAGAAATAGCAGTGTTTGCGAGCCAACACAACGAGGATGAAGGAAACACTGATTCCATCCTGCCCATTGCACCATTCATTAAAGACACGGCTCGACGCATCGCCACCCACGATCTACAGCTTCCTATCCGCCTACACAGTCCGATCATGGCCTCCTCTCGCCTGACGAAAACAACCACGGCGAGTATACAATACACCTGCAAGTACGCCAGTAGAGTCCGATATCATGGACTTTGCGCACCCTCTCCGTTTCACAACTATAGCAGCACCCCTAAGCGCTTCCACTCGGCACCTCCGGAGTCGGGTCCTCGAACGGATCTATATCGCCAGAGGTCTCGTTCGCACTCACGCTGACGCTGCCGGCGCCCTTCCGGTCCGCCAGAGTTTCTTCGTGGGTGTGCTCAACGGAACGCGCGCTCACAGGAGATGCGTTATCAGGGATGAGGGGCGCAAGAGGCGGGAGAGGGGGCAAGTGCTCGCGGCGACGCCAATCTGCATCCGAGCTGCTCCCGACAGCGTTATTTGCATCATGAGGGACTGTTTGTTGGGCGGCAATAGTGGGAGGGTCGACATGGCTCTGTTGAGGTGGGGAGGTCATAATGGTCGGGGAGGCAGTGATCGGGGAAGAGGGTGCAGAAGGAGATACTTGATCAGGGGAAGGCGGATTTGAAGTAGACGAGGGGCCGGTCGAAGGTGTTGCAGAAAGAGACGAGGATGGCGATGCTCCGTTAATTGCGGCACTAGCGTCTTCAGCAGGCGCAGGCGCATTGCTACGCTCTCCACTGTTAACCGCCTCGCGTTGCTGCCTGCGCTGCTGCTCCTCGTGCTCAAGTAACGAAAGCCGCATCGCCTCCATGACCATAAGCTGAACAATGCAATATCATGAGCAACTCACCTCCCCTCGATCATCGTGTACGATGATGAAAATTGACGCACCTCTTCCAAATCCTGTCCGCCTAGCCCCATATGGCCGAGCAGACTATTCAACTCCTGCTGTTGCTGTTGCCGTCTTCTTGATCGCCGACCTCCGCCATTGCCCTCACCACCCTCTCCCGAAGCACCAGCCTCTGGCGGCAGGGGGTGTATGCGACCGCTGGTTATACCAACAGGAATTAACCGGTCACCGACTTGCCTCATGATGATCCTGCGGTTAGCGCGCCGGGCTGCGGCAGCGCGTACTGCGGCCAATTTGGTTTCCCAATCAGGACGAATTTGATCTGAAAAGATCACAGGCAGGGTTCACGTCGGAAACCCTGTGGGTCAGGCAGGAGGCATACGGCATACCTGTTGTGACGACTTCTGCGCTATCATGCCCAAAGCTCTTACGACGTTTCTGCTTCCCTAAGTCAGGCGTAACAGACTCCAACGAATGCTGAGAGTCAGGCCACATTGGGGAGGTCTATCAAGTATAAGAGCGAATTGACGGGGAGTCACGAAGGAGAGTCGGGAAAGATCGCCGAGTCAGAAGCACGATATTGGGGATCATTGTGCATGAACTGACCGATCCCTCGCTCCCTATACCGGTACGCCATGGAGGGGGCGTGTATACCACTCCAAAATGCTCCTGTACACAATATGGGCAGCACGCGGGGTCTGAGACGAGGTGGGTCACGGTTGGTTCGGAACGCTTGATCTGCACAAAGCACTCGGTGCAGATAGCCTGATCACAACATCGCGAGTGATTGATATTCGGTGGATAGTACTGGAAACCGAAGTAACGAGCGACAGATCAGGGTCATGTGACATCATGGATATGGGGCGAGTCAGAAAGAAAGAGCGTACAAGGAAACATATGGGACATTCGACGGCGTTTCTGTATATCGCGGCCTCAGCAGAGCGCGGGACCTCTCTCGCAGTGCTGGGCCGCTTGTTATGTCCGAGTTTGGACGAGGCCGAGGGCGCATCGTTGCGTGCTGGTGTCTCGGAATGGCTAGAATCGGCCGCAGGAAGTTCTTTTCGTGCAGCGAGTATCTGCTCCTCATCCCAGGAGGGGTCGTAATCTTCAAGTGGTCGGTAAAAGGGAGCAAGCTTGCGGTCACAGATCAGTTGGCCGACGACGGCCTCGTTCCAGTCTCTGGACCCGGAGTACACTCCCTGCGGGTAGAGGAAACCGAGATCGACAGTCTCGTCCTGGACAGCTCGCCCAGACGATGAGGCACTATTGCCCATGACGGGGACCTAGCAGAGGCGGGGTGGAGTGGACGGCCGCCGTATTATGAGGAAGTGTGGGGGGAGGGGGCGGAGCGCACTGGCCTCTACCGCTCATAGGCCTGCTTTTGTGTACTCCTTGTTTGGTCCCAGTGGCTACACAGCGCTACTCACTTCAAATGCATCATGTTCCGCATCTCGACACAACGAGTTTTCTTCCTGCTGATGTCCGCAGCTTCTGATCGATGATCGGTCGCACAATAGCGTGCACCGTCATTGTCTTCAAGCCCGAGAATACAGCGATGGTATGGTCCCTGAATTGTGAGAAGCTTTCTGCTGAAGTCTTCATGAATCGTACAGCGGCCAGTCATCGAACTGCGTCAAATATAAGCAAGTACCGCAATCACATCATGCATTTTCTGTTCATCGGGTGATACAGATTACGCCTTACATAAATCTGCTGGGATTCCCCACCAACCAGGAAATCAACAGGCGTCTAAGACAGTCTCCCATCCTGCTATATTTCTACAACATTGAAACATCGACGATCTGAGGGCCCATGCCCTCAGCATTCATCTTAGGCATTAGTGTTACACACCGCGTCTTTATGATCTCCAGCCCCTTGGTGCCGAAATATCTCTCGCTCTCGTAACCCCACTGGTCGTGTCCACGCACCCAATTCCCTATCCCGTCCAGGTATCGAGCAACCTGCGAGTCGATTGGCTCTCCCCATTGCGGCACTTTGACGAAATTTTCGTTGAATTTGCGCTCTAGCTCCTCGTGGTAGTCCTTCACCCACTGCATCGCTCCTACGACGTCGGTCTTCAGCTGATTTATCACAATTGTGACGATGTTGTGCTCGTCATCTCCTCGCGCTTGCTCAAGATTGTACGACACGATGTCCTGGAGTAAATTGAGTCAGTCGGATATCACAAGACGGCAAGATGACCTTACGTTCGACAGAGATAGCATGTCTATGGCCCAGATGGACAGGTCTTGGATGATTGGATGGTTGATGATCTCGTCCGGCAAGTCCATGCCAAGCTCGAGCAGCGCGAATGCGGGCTTAGCGGCCACCGTTTCGCGCCGCACTTCCAGGTAGCTGTCGATGTCGCGAATGTATGAGTGCGACCTGTCTGCGGCCTGCTGAACCATCGCTTGGGTATAGAAGCCAAACGCATTGATGAAGCGCTTCTGGGACTGAGGGCTCGCAGTCTTGATCGCGCGCTCCCAAAACCTGACCGCTATCTGTTAGCCGGGATGGCTCTGACGCTTTACGAGGATGGGAGCTCACTGTCTGAAGATCTCGCCGCCTACCCACTCACCAGCGGAGCGAAGCTTGTGGGGGTTCCGCAGGGCGTCCATGATGCTATCAGCTTGCCTTTGGACTCCGGCAGCGTCCTCGACATCCGAGTATTCGTCAAAAACCAGGTACAAGTTCATGAGATCGCAGCCGGTGCGTAGATGATCTATTCCATATCGAAATTACGATCAGCTCATCAGCGACTTTGTCTCCCACCAGAAACTCACCCCTGCTTGCTGCTGGGTATGCCAACGCTGCCAGAAGATCTGTGTTGCTGCTAGGTCAGTGAGGAGATGCATGACTAGTCGATTGTGTCACTGACTGAAGTCGCAGAGATCAAAAGCATGTTGAGCCTTCGGAGTGAAGGCGCCAAAGCTCGCCACCCATTCTGCAGCCTCTTTCTTGACTGCAGGGTAATGAGGGTTGATACGGCGGGGCCATTTCCAGTTGGCAAGGGTGTCAGGCAAGTCAATTTTTGTGGCCATGTCGATGTGAGTGTGAGTGTGAGTGGCGATGCTGAACTGCTGATAGATGTGCTCGATTCACTCGGGTTATATACTCCATCGGACTGGTAGGAACGTGACTCTCCGAGGGCATACGGACATTGGTACTGTTGAGTGACTTATCCATGACATCGGAATGTTTCCGAGGTCACTATTGACACTCGAGACTCTCGTTCAGGAATGATGACCTTCAAATTGAGCGTTCCTTCCTTTTCGATGCCAGAAGCGACGCGCTCGTGTGGGCAGACTTAGAGTATCTGCATCAATCATGTGGGGCTCCTCTCCTTGCAGTTGTCTTTCTGCGTCAAATTTGTGTTCTCAGGATGCACTCCTTGTCATTTTCTTGGAACGGGAGAGGGCTTATCTTTTTGTTTCTCGTACTGCGCCCTCGAATTCCTTTCTAGGTGACTCCGATCGTATCCCAAAGATCGGATAATCCACTCATTCCGGTGCGTCGTACGTAGCGTCCAAGGACCCTGTCGCCTCGTTGTTTTCCATGCATGATTTCAAGGTCAGCACACAATGAAAATGATTCACATTTCTGGCTTGTCGGCGGTTTCATTCGATGCGAATATAGTACTTCACCGTTGGCCGGCGATAGGCTTTCTCACGACACAGCTACATATGAGCATGACACCCAATGGAACCTCTTAACTCTTCAAGTCACAGGTTCTTCTCGCTGTCGGCGACTTACGCATTTGCAGAGGAGTGCTTGTTCAATGATAAATAAGAGGGCTCGAAGAAGTTTTGGAAATTGGAATCCTTCAAATCAAATCTATGCCAGTTGTCAGTGCTGAACAAAATAGAATATCGCCATCCGCAAAACATGAGTATGGTCAAGGATGTTGTGCAAAGACATAGATCTCGATCGAAATTTGAAATTTGATCCCGTTTACACGTCGCGGCCAATGATATCATTTCTTGAATCGAGGTTTACTTGTCCCCCCCTTACTGCTCACGCCAGCGTTGAACCGTGGTACAACAGGTCTCGCCCTCGACCATATTCTCCGTCAAGGCGTCACTTTCAAAAATGCTCAGACGATATGGCAATTTAGCCAGCTCGGCGCGTTCATTGCGCCGGCTGTACTCAAAATCCTCGGGTTCGACGTCAAAACGTCCAGCCGCCGCGATGCTCGGGGGAACACTTGTTCTGGTTTCCGCTGCTGTGCTCGGAGTACACAATCTCCGTCCATTGATGATTCATAACGATGCTGTCCCATCTGGTGACCTGGCAGACAAAACCAAATCGCTTCAAGAGCCACCCACGATCCCCAAGGTGGAGGAAATAAACGGGAAGCTTCGACTTCTGGTATGGGGCTCCAACAAGTAAGTGTCAAGTCACTGTGGAGGGGCCTCTCCTTCCATGCCGTGTCTCATGATGTGTACATGAATAGATCACATGTCATTTCGCCAGACTCTTCAGTCGACTCAATCCGCACGCCGGTCGCTGCATCTTTTCTGGAGAATGCTGCCCTTCGTGATTTGGCCCTTCATTCCAGCCATGCGGCGTGCGTTGATTCTCGGGGTGATGTGTACCAGTGGGGAGACGGATTCTTTGGACCTTCGACCTCGGCGTCGGGCACGAAGAATAGGGGGCCGACGCTGACTTTGAAGGGAAAGGTCAAATCTCTCCATCCATGTCAATGTTGTCTGTGGTAGTGACGCCTCTTTCTTCATCAAGAACATCAAGTCTCTTCAAGTGACGGAATCGCGCGTTTATGCTCTATCAGCGTCTGGCAAATTATATGTATTATCTGCCCAAGCAGCTGCACAAAACTTATCACCGGGTACGCCGACACCCTCGAGCTCGCCGTGGTGGGGGACAGGCTGGATGTGGGGTGAAGACGTAAGCATAGACTTTGCCGAGGTCGCACCAGCACACAAGCTCGCCTGGGGAGAGAAGCAAGTCATTCTATTTTGCTCAGATCCTAAGCACACGTCACTGACCACCGGCCGCCCTCAGGTTTATCTCGATTGCAGCGGGCCGTGACCACCTCCTTGCGCTGACGTCTTCTGGACGCACGTTCGCACACCCGATCACTAAGAACGCAAACACGCACGGCCAGCTTGGTTTCCGCAAATTCGACATATCAAACCCCTCTTCTGCTATCCATCCCCCTTCCTCACGGCTCCACGTCGAGCTCACGCCCAAGGCGGTTGTCGACCCGTACAGAAATCGATCACGGCATGTGCGCGAGTCTTCTTCTCCGTCGCCTCCGGCGGTCAGCGCCCCTCTTCTCCCCGTATCAGAGAATTTGGTCGGCGTAGACGATAAAAATATCAGGTTCTGCGACCGACTGTTCGAGATTCCTTCTCTTAGGGGCGTCCAGGTTGATCAGATTGCTGCTGGTGGGCGGAGCAGCTACGTGAAGACGACTAGCGGCAGGGTACTCGGCTGGGGCGCGAACGAATATGGGTCTGTAGCTTGTCTGCATGATACTACGCCGTGTGCTCACTTGATGTCATAGCCAAATTGGCCTGGGTGGTAACGTTTCGCTCGACACCATCACGGTACCGACAGAAGTCGTCCTGTGGAGATCCACAGCAGGAGGCACACTCACAAAATGCACTGACCTACGTGCAGGAGGCGACTTGGCGTTTTTCACGGTTGAACGCAGGGACGGTACGAGCATCCGCAACATTGATTTGCTCTCGTGCGGCAATGGCCAGTACGGTGGACTCGGGAACGCACTTTTCAGCAACGCCCAAGGGGCCCCTTCTCGGACAAAAAGCGTCAGCGGCCTTTTGGAATGTACGTTATCCTATTTTTCTATATCTGGTGCTTGTCAGACGGCTCAATTTTTCGTTTCTAGTCTCTGAGAAAACAAACAATCTTCAGCCTATTTCCCCTCAATCTATGTCTATCTCTCCTGACGGGCATGTTTTGCTCACACTCGACACCCTGTCGCAGTCGGGACCAGGCGGCGGGGGCCTGGATTTGTTCGTCTGGGGCACAAACTACGAGTATCAGCTGGGTAACGGGAAGCGCACAAGCATTGCCGTTCCTACTACCCTTTCCCGGCCCGACGGGAATCGGTTCATGCTGATGAAGACAAAAGCGGCCGAAGTAAAAGATGCCCGGGGGAAATTGTGGAAGAAGGGCATCGAGGTTGAGCAGGTTGCGGTCGCTGGACAGGGAAATAGCGTGGTGTACTGGCGAATCTGCTCATAATAAGGGGCAGGGCAGAGGTTAGTTCCTCCCTGCATGGATTGGTGAACCACGTTCTGACGACTGACACATCTTCGTTCGCAGCGGGTGATACTGTGTGTTATAGCATCTGTTACTTTGCTCGCAACTCAGTTTCTTTTCATGACATCGGGGCGCATGATGGGAACGTGGACGCGGTGCGTATATCCCTATCATCTGTAAATCAATTTTGGAAAGCGAGAATATGGTCAAATTGGCCTGCCCCGAGGGCAGCTGCAATAGTGCCCCTAATCTCCAGATTTCGACGGTCCAAGCAAGGCGTCGATGATCTCACCCTCCTCTCCTCAACCGCAGTTTAAATTACGAGCTTTCACAGGCTCGTGCGCTCAACAATAAGCCGTATTTGCAACACACTAGTGCGTGCTATACTTTGTCTGAACGCATGAGCCTCGGATCGCCTGTCAGCGCTGTCACTGTTATGATCTACACCCTTCTGCGCCTTGGTTTCCCTTCGTGCGTGTCGTGCATTTCCTCCTGATCTATTTTCCTCACCATGGACACGTGCAGTGCCAAGCAAAGCTACCTCGACGGAATTGCTGGATGCACGCTGTCTACTTCCCCGTATGTCTGGCATACTTTGGTCCACGACCTTTACCGCAAAGAGAGACTAGCAATGTCCATCCTCATCACTGTTGCGTTGGTTTCGGTGGCGTCTTTCCTTTTCAGATTCTTACAGAACCTTCGGTTCTCCCGCTCTATCTATTGACGGATCCTGCATTGCCTTGGCCCCCTTCGTGCATGAAACATGTTGAGGGTGAAAATGCAGCTTTCCGCTAATTGTTCTTCGTGTTTCAGCATGGGTTCTTTGTCAGTCTCGTGCGGGATGTCCGAGCACCCCGGACGGCTCCGGGCTTGCCAGAGCCATCGCTTGCTTCTCCATCCATACCGACTGCGCGCGTCGAGGGGGCACACACTCAGTTCTCAAGGGGGCAGCACCATATATTGTATATATAGACACATTGAATGGAGTTGCTGCTTCAGGGTATCAAGTGGCTGTTGACCACTGAGGTGCTGCCTGATATGCCTGATCCGTGTCCTGAAACCAGCGAAACGAGGCGATTGGGAAGCACCTCTACATCATTAGGAAGATGTTCTTGGAACGATTTCTCACGAAGGCATCGCGGCAGGACAATGAAGAACGGACCGGATAAGTAGCGAGCCTCGTTGGGAAGGGCATGAGGAGGTCCTCGAGGCCTGCTCTATCATCTACCCTGGACCTCACTCCTCTTCCATCCTTTCCCCATCCCCCTCTCTTCCACCTTCCCCTCTCTTCTCGCTAGCAACGCTCACTTTGTGGCGCCTTTCTGCCTTTCTCAGCGACGCATAGCTTAAATTGTCGTTTCGTTGGCAACGTCGACTTCCAGCTGCGCTCGGAGCACTTTCAAGTCCAGCGCCGTCAAGGATAAGATCGTATAAGATCATCCCCCTTCATTAATCCTCGGCCGCTTTACCTTCATCTTCCCCACCATCATCGCAGCATGGCGCGGTCACCTTCACCTTCGTTCGATGTCCCCTCCTCTCCGTCGGGCAGATGGGCAGACGATTCGGCGACTTCAGACGACGAGATCGTATGGAGTCTCTCGAACAGCTCAATCGACTTTTCGCCCCCCAGGAGCCAGGCACAGCCAGGTTCCCCGGGTTCAGACGACTTCATATTCTTAAGCAGCCCGGAATCATCTGGTGTCCTCGTCCCACCGCCCACACGCCCCGTCGCCTCCTCGTCCATCGACCCGCAAGTCATCGCAGATGCTTTCGCTTCACTCTCACTCACTCCTGCGATCCCCAAAGCGAAACCTATTTCCAAGCAACCCAAAGCCTCTACCCCGCCTCAAACACCGAAGAAGTCCCCGAACGTCAAGGGAAAGGCCAAAGCCAAGGCTGCTACTACTGCTACCCCCACCAAGGCGCAGGCAGCCTATCCCTCTCCCCCATCCTCCCCTGCGCAGAACCGCGCAACCGGGAAGAACGCCGCCGCCGCCGCATCCACCACTCCGCCGGCAAGTCCGACCAAGTCTAGGAGGAAGAAGGCTAAGGCGGCCGCCGCTGCCGCCAAGACAGGGCCGACGGAGGGCCTGGGGCTCGGGCAGCGTACCGTCGTAGACGACGTCTCAGAGATAGGAGAGGAGAGGGAGCCGCCTGCGTTTCACCAGGCGCACAGCTTCATGACCTCGTACGTCCCGCTTCCCGCATCGACACCCATTCCGGCTGACCGCCCCGGTCCTCGTGCAGTTTCCTCGAGAACCCAAAGCCGACCAACAACGGCGTGATGCTCCCGCTCCTGCACGCGCTCATCATCGAGCTCGGCCTCCTCTCCAAGTTCCAAGGCAACACGGCCGCACCTAAGACCGCGCCCAAGACCGTGCCCTCCCCCTTCACCCTTCCCGAACTCCCACGCTCCCTGCGCCAGGCGAAGCTCCTCCTCAAATCGCACGCGTTCATCAACATCCGCGACTACCTCAACGCGCGCGGCGACGGCTTCGCCGCGCTCCAGAAGGTGCTCCACCCGAGCCGACGTAGCCTCGTCCGCGAGATCAGGGCACAGCCCAAGAGGCGCGTCCCGCTCGGATGGGTGAAGCAGTCGGGCCTTAGCGTGTTGTTGGTCAGCAGATAGTCAGTGCGTCGAGGCTTGCCGTCTGTCTCAGCGTCCTATGCGGCGACGCCCATTATGCATTTCATTCAATACGCCTTCCTTTTGGGGTTCACGACTACTTTTCGTTCTATCTCGTTCTATTTCGTTCTATTTTTGCTTTCTATTTTTGCTTTCTATTTTTGCCACCCCCATGTCCCCCGCATCATGTTGTCGTCCGCCCTGTGTACGGTATAGTATTACCCTGTCTTGTTTTCGGAAGTTCGATCTGTTGCTGTACTAGATGTGGACTTGCCTCTCACCCCCCCCGCTCCCCGTTCTTTCGCTAGAAGACCTGTATATCTGTATCCTGCCTCTTGTATGTATCCGCCGAAATACTGAATGTAATTGCTTCCAGGTCCGAGTCAGGCATGTATGCTTCGATCTGATAACTACATGCGATACTGTGATATCATTGAGTCATTCAAAGTCACAACTGACGTGCACCAACACGACGACCGTAGCGTCGTTCTACTCGTCGAACACTGCCAACGACGGACCTTCCATACGACCACCGACATCACAGCGCCACATCGATCATGGACCTCCTCCACCTGTCCGACAGCTCGCCGACCTTGATCACCACGCCCGCCGCCGCCTTGCTCAGCCGCGCCTCCGCCGCGCCGCCCCCGCCGCGCACCAGCACGCCCTGCTCCAGCGTCCGGAACACCGCGCCCGCCCACTCGCCCACGGCCAGCAGCAGCGCGGTGTGCTCCAGCCCGAGCGACCGCCCCGCGTCGATCTCCAGAGACCCGTCGAGGACGATGAGCGCGAGCTCCAGCGCCGTCGCCAGCACCCGCGCCTCCTTACTCTCTCCGCGCGCACCGGGCCCCACGCCCTCTCCGTCCTCGTCGTCCTCGTCTTCCTCTGGCGCGAGCGACACAGGGCGCGTGCCGATCGTGAGCGCGAGCTCGAGCGCGTCGGGCGCGACGACGGCGGGCCACTCCGGCGCGTTGCGCGCGGCGTGGACGAGCACGCCGAGCGTCGCGAGGAAGTGGACGAGCACGACCGGGTTGAGGACCAGGCCCGTCCCCGCGCCGCGGTAGCGGTGCAGCGCGTCGCGGTGCGCGGTGCGCTCCTCGCGCGTCTGCTCGTCGCGGAGGAAGAGCCAGAAGCGGTTGACGAGCGGGTAGATGAAGGACGCGACGGCGACGTCCGCGAACGTCGTCTGCGGTGGCGGCGGCGATTGAGCGTTGGGATCGGAGGGGCGGGAGAGAGGGTGATGGGCAGACAGTTCGGTGACTTTTTGGGGTTGGCGGAGGCGCAGGCGGCGCGTGCGCGCGAGCTCTGGGATCTGGTCCGCGTGTGCGTCTTTTGTGTTCTCGATCGCCTGCGCGGAGATTGAGCGAAGGAGCGCGTGGACCTGGCCGATCGCAGCGTCGCTGGCGGTGAGATACCGGTCGTGCAGGGCCGCCGGGAGTCGTTTGGAGGGGAACGCGACGCGGTCGCCGACGAGGGGGTGCACGGGGGCCGTGGGCGGGAGAGGCATGCCTGCGAGCTCTCGCGCGCCGAGGGCGAGGGCGTTGAGCATGACGTAGCGCTGGTCGGTCGAGTACTGGTTTTTAAAAAACTCCTCGATGACGGTGCTGCACGGAGGAAAGCTGTGTCGGCAGGTGCGAAGCGTGAGAGCGTGAGGGGGACGTACGGTGCAGCTTTGCGAGGACAGCACGCCACGAGCGCGTTCAGTGCCGCTTGGCGCTTCCGGTCAAACTCGGTGATCTCGAAATTGTCCTGCAATCCAACGAACCCATAGACCAGATTGACCGCGTTCTCCTCTGTCGTCGACAACGACACAGCGTCCGTCAATGCTTATTCTGTTCCGAGAAACGCAACGATCCGCACTCACCCAACTCCGTCCCGAACGCTCGCTTCCTCCGGATCAGCTCCTCCGCGACCGCGAGGCCGACCTCGATCTTGTCCGCCTCCTGATTTTCCTGCTCGCTCTTCAAGCCGCTCGTGTTCCGGATCATCTGGCCCAGCTGCGCGAGGTACACGGGCCTCTGGATCTTGTCGCGCCCCATGCGCACCGTCGGGTCCTTCTCGTACTCGTCGAGCTCGGAAGGCGTCGGAGACGGCGTGCGCGACGAGGACGCGGGGGACGCATACCCCGTGACCGAATCGTCCGAGTCGTACCCACCGGGCTGCGCGGAGGCGGAGGCGGAGGCGGAGGCGGACGGGCGCGCGGACTCGCCGTCTGGCGGCCTGAATATCTCGTCCGAGAGCAGCTCCTCGACAGACGATCCGGGCTCCGCTGCCTGCGCGTCCTCGGGCAGATCGTCCGCATCTGCGTCTTTTCCGGCGAGCAGCGCACGCACGCCCCGCGCCCACGCCTTGCCGCCCTCGTCGCCCTCCCAGTCGCCAAAGTCGAGCTGCTTCCCGGTCCTGTGCGCGACCTCTTCCGCGACGAGCATGCCGCACCGCCGCACGGAGGGGTCGAGGTGCCCGATGTACGTGCCGATGCTGCGAATGAACGGCGGGGACAAGGCGAGGTCGGCGAGTGCGGCCGAGGCGGGTGGGAGGTAGGCGATCGTCGCCAAGAGGAGGAGCGTGACGTCTGGTAAACACGATATATCGAGTGTCGCGGTGTTTTGAATGACGGGAAACGAGCTCACAGTGGTGGCGGGACAGCAGCGAATGCTTGATGTGCTCCGGAGAAGACCACATATCGAGTGTCTTCGACAATAAAGCGTCCAGAGCTGTGGGATACCGCTCGACGTGAACTCATGTCATGATCGCCGACGAGAAAGGCCCACCTCCTTCGTTCACAGACCCCGTTTGCGCACCGGCAGCCCAGCACGCGAATATCCTCGCATGGCCCTCGCTCCAATCTCTGCTGAGGATCGCAGCGCCCACGCTCTCCCACAAACTCGACTCCTTGGCGAGCTCGCCCACGGTACCCCACAGGAGTCCCGCCTCGCGCTTCACGAGTCCCCGCGCTGCCGACGATGCGTCAAGGCCAGAAGCCGGAGCGGCCACGTGCCCAAAGAGGGATGTCAGGATGCTCTGGAGTGTGAGGATCGACGGCAGCGACACGAAGAGCTCGGCCCATAGCGCGGAATAGCGCGCCCTGTCCGCGTCGGCGCGCAGCCGCGCGCGGATGGCAGAGAGCGCGGAGTGGAAGAACGACGGCTGGGAAGGGGCGGTGGGAGGAGCGGGAGGAAACGCGCCCACGTTGGCCAGTTTGGTGAACAGGTAGGTGAGCGAGGGCATGCTTTCTGAGCTGCGTCAGCGTCCTGCCCGGCGCGATGCGAGTCGGACCGCGTGCGCACCTTTGGGCCGACCGAGCGCGAGCGAGTGCATCAAGGCCTCGGACCGGAGACAGAGGTTCTCGAAGTAGTGTCCCTGCTCCAGCTCGAGAGGGATATCGCCTCTGCCGCCGAGCGCATTGGCCACCTTGGCGGGCACGGAGAGGACGTTCTTCACAGCGTCGTCCCAGGCCAACAGAGCAGCCGCGCCCGCGAACGACTGGCCTGAGAACACAGTGGCATGGAGGCGGTCGATAGGATACGCTCTAGACAGGCGAGCGAGCAAGTCGATGGCGTACGGAGTCAGAGGCGGCGAGAGAAGCGTCGTGTACGCGTGCAGGGAGACCTCTCCCGCCGCAGGAATAGCGTAAGAGAACGCGTCCGGGACGAAATACTGTTCGAGCAGCGGCTCCAGCTGAGCTTCCTTGAGCGCCGGCCCCCAGGTCGGGGCGACATGCTCGAGAAGGGCACGCTGGAGAGGCGGGAGATGTCGAGCGACTACGAAGGAGCCGGGAGGGAGGGGGGAGGTATTGCATGCCCTGTGGTGTGGTGGCAAGAGGCCTATGGCGTCGAGCGGGGCGGCGAGGAGGGCCTGCAGGGTTTGGAGATCTGGGATGGGCGACTGCAGACGGCGGATGGTGTCTCGGATCTGCGACACTGCGATTTCGGAACTCATCCTCGCGCGATCAGGGTTTCGTTAGAGTATGGCGTGATATCGTGCCAACAGAACTCGACCGCTTCACTGCATGGAAATTAAGAGCTTGATTACAACGGCAATGAGTATGGTTGGGCGCGGTATGGATTGTCCATGAGTGTCGCACACCGCGGCAGCCAAATCCATCCCTCTTCGGAATCTGCCAGCATGACTCAGCCACTTTCGCGAGCACGTGCCGACGCGTTCGCGTCAAGTCTTGGACTCCTCCTGAGCTTCAACACGGGCACTGCGAAGCTCGGGTGCCCGCGGCCTTTCTTCACATTCCCTCACGTACCGACCGCCCCTTGATTCAAAAAAAAAAGAGTGCCCACGGCCCGCAGAGCCCACACCACGGCTTCTGCCGCCGGGGCCCTCCGACTTGCAACCCAACTGCAACAGACCGCACGTTGGTCCTTTGGAGGCAGCAGGCAGCAGGCCCGCACTGCGAAGGGCATTCTGATGATCCCAGGATTTTTAACGTTCAGAACACGTTGTGCACCGCCCCACGCCTAATCCTTTCGTGCAAGATCCGAGACCGAAAAAAAAGAAGCTCAGAAACGCCCTATCTGCGCTCGCAGCACCGTTCCAATTACGCCCCCGCATCACAGACGCGCGGATCTAAGTCATTAGAGAGCTAAAGACGAGTAAGTAGAGCGCAGCCGACTTAACCCGCGCACGACAGCCGCCCAGCCCAGCCAGGTGACAGATACTGTACGTGCGCGGTGCGTAGTAGCATAATATAATAAGAAAAAAGGGCGACGGAGATAGGAGCCAGTGGCCCCGCCCGGCGCCGCGAGGATGAGATCTAAGTATAGTGAGATAACTACCTTCTTTGCGTATAAGTGCGAGTATGGATGGATGGGTGGATGGCGATCGAGAGATACGCGGGGCGTGCTGCGTGCTTTGAGAGTAGTGTACAGTGATGAGGGGGCACGATGGAGGGTGCGATACAGTGAAGTACGGTGGAAACAGGGTGGTGAATTTGCGGGGTGGGTGGGTGGGTGGGTGGAGACGGCGCGGAGGGGTGGTGTGGAGTGGAGTGGCGAGGACGTGATAGTGGAAGGACGCGTCGACGGGTCGGGTACATACGAGAACCACGACCGAGATCCGAGTCGCAGCCTGTCGCAGCCAGCTAGCCGCGGTCGCAGCGATAGTGAGCCGAGCGCTGGACGGAAATAGAACCAGCACCAGAAACTACCAGAAACAGACACGTACACGTTGCGCTGTGCCGTGCCGTGCCCGATCTCCATCGCCCGCCTTGGCCGTCTCGGATCGCAAGATGTGTCAACACGAAGGAAGGCGCGAAGCGAGATCAAACAACAAAAACAAGACACAGAAACGCGACGTTCTCCACTGGGTTGGATCGGCGAGAACGGGGGTGGGCAACGGAGGAAGAGCACTGGAAGAGCCGAAAGCGGGAACGGAGGGGCGTTGCGAGACGGGAGTCGGGAGACGATCGACAAGGCCGGATCGATCGGTGCAAGCGAGACGGCTGCCGCGGGAGAAGCCCCCTCAACATCAGCCAACGACTCTATGGAGAGGATGGCATGTGTATCCGCGAATGCAGGCGCGGCAGTGCATATACATCCGGAGCTGTAAATGGAAAAGGGCAATCGGACAAGGAAAGGGGTGAGCATGGAAGAGATAAGAATGCAGAGATGCAGAGATTGGACAGGCGGGTAGGAAAGATGAAGATGAAGATGGCACAGGAGAGATGATAAATGGAGGACGGAACCCAGGCGCACGACGCCTGCGACCGGCCGAAGAAACCGAGCCCACGAAAAACAAAAATATAGACCAAAACCTGATGAGGGAGGCCGAAAGATAAAAGACAAAGGGCGCATGAGACGTAAAACCCAGTAAGTAAAGAAGCGAAGAACCTGGAAGAACCACCGACTACCAGCCGCGCGCTCAGACAGAGTGCAGCTGAGCACCAACAGTAGGTAAAGAGACGTGAACGTGAACCCTGCACGCGACGCGCGTGGACGAATGCAGTTGGCCTTCGAGTTCGCAATCTCCCGCGACTGTCTGCGACTCGTGCGACGGGCGATTGGCGTGTGGATCGACGGCTCCTTCCCAGTAGTCGATAACCCCTAAGGACTAAAAACAGAGCGAAACCCAGATTGACGTAAACCCCTGAACCCGTGAGCCTCCTTCACGTGAGTCGCCGCTATGAGTGCGAACTTGAACGTGGTGGATGCGAGATGACCAGAAGAAAAAAAGAGATGCCAAGGAGAGGAATTGGTGGATTGAGTGCCATGTATGTTCGATGGTGGGTTCCATGCTCGTGAATGCACACGCGAGAACCCGAGGCAGAGATAGACAGTGGAGTGAGAAGAAAAAATGAGACAAGGCAGGGACAGCGGCAGATAACGAGGAAGTGGAGAAGTGGAGAAGGGCAGGGCAGGGCAGGGCAGGGCAGGGCAGGGCAGGGCAGGGCAGGGCAGGGCAGGGGATGGGTTAGGAAAGGACATGGGGAAGATGGTTGAAAAGAGGAAGGACGGCCAGCTCAGAACAGGGATAAGAACAAACACGAGGATGGACATAGACCGCAGCGGTGAAATGTGAACCGCGGACTGTGAGTATCGAGGGCATGGACACAGGGACAGGGATGAGGCATATGATACGGGGCAGATGCCCGGTGCGGCGACCTGCTGTGTACGTGTACGTGTGCGTTCGATGTCTCGATATGTACACCCCGTTGCGGAAGTTCGGAGGTTTCGGAGAGAAAGAGACCCTCGCGCCGCTGCAGACCGGAGGCAAGTGTATGCACTGTGAATATCGGCGAGATTCTGGGATGGCGGTCAGGGCAGAAGGGCAACGGAGCAATCGAGCAGGCAGACAGGCAAACAAGCTAGTGGAAATGAAAGGTGTCAGACGACGACCTGCGCGCAGGACATTGGTGCACACTCACCAAGGCTGGAACCGATATTAAAAGGAAAAAAAAACGGCGACCAGGAACTGGCAGCCATCCCCTCGCACCTGCCCAACTGCCGATCCTTCTCCAAGTTCTTATGCTCTCCGTGCGACTTCTGAATCCACCGGCGCCCTTGTCCGCAGTTTGTGCTTTTTCTCTCACTTGCCCATTGCCGCTCCTTCTTTCCCCTCAGCATTGACCCCTATCCCACGCGCATCTCATTCTCCACCCCTTCCGTCCGTCCCCATCACCTTCCTCCTCTTCCTTTCATTTCCTTTTGCAGACCCCCGAGCTCCGTCCGAAGCGCCGATAAGCCCCGCCGCGGTCACGACACCAACACGACCCGCGCAGTGCGGGCGGCGTCGCCCTCGGACATGGTGTGCCCATGCCGCGCGCGGGTCCACGGCCCGCGCCCTGTCGCCGACGCCGACGCCGACACGGATGCCGATGTGGTGCGCGAGGCGGAGTGGGCGAGGAGGGCGGCCATGCGCCAGTGGACGATCGGCGGCGAGTGCGGTGCGAGGGCTGTCGAGGATACTGGCTGCGGTGAGGGCGACGCGAGGACGTCGGGCGAGCTCCACCAGCGGCCGGGCATGCGCCGTCGGTGGGGAGGTGCGCCGCGCGGTGTGTGTGCGTCTGTGCTGATGCGGCGCACGAGCACGCCGCGGGTGGGCCCGCCGCTGGGCATCGTCGACGAGGACGAGGACGGCGCGGGCGAGCAGGACGGGGAGATGGCGGAGATCGAGGAGGACAGCGAGGATGGCGGGACGGGGACGGTGTCGCGGAGCCATTCCTCGTCGCGCTGGGACGGGCACGACGCGGTGTAGGCGCGGCGGAACATGCTCTGTGGGGAGAGGAGGAGCGGGGAGTGTGCGAGCGAGGGCGGGACGGGGATGGGGAGGGGGGCGGCGCGGGCGTCACGGCGGAGGAGCGACTTTGTGCTGTGGGCACGGTGCATCGGGGGCCGTGTCGGACGACGAACAGCGAGGGACTGGCTGCGGTGCATGCTGGCTGGTGCGCTCTCGGAGGCAGCCAGGGCGGCGGGGTGTGTGGGTGGTGGTGGTGGTGGTGGTGGATGGGATGGGAGGTGGATGTATGGCGATGGGGTAAGCAAGGCTGGGGGCGGGGGAGAGGTTATATGTAGAGAAGGAGGAGGGGAGTCGAGGGAAGGGGAATAAAAGGCAATTATGGAGTGGGTTGGAGTGCGACCGTCCCGTCCCCCTAATTCGTTCTGCCGGACCGGTCATCTCCGAGCCCTCCCTCCTCGGCGCACTAAAACGTCTGGCGCGCGCCCAAATCTCGTCTTAGCGCACACCGGCCAATGGCCACCTAACTATGGCCCTCATACGCGCGCTAGCACGTCGTTTTATCCATGAAAAAAGTTCTATCGGTAATACAGAAACTGACACTGATGTACAGGCTTGCCGGCCACCGACTCTGCTGTACCTTGTGTCGAGACAGCGGCCGCCGTTCGGACGTGGCGGCGGCGCAGCAGCGTAAAGTATAGCAAAAGCGGAGAAAGGGAACTCGAGACGGCAATCATAAAGACGAGCGGAAATCTACAAGGAGCATTCAAAGAAGGGCAGCAAGGCCGCCGAACGAACGAACAAACGAACGAACGAACGAGCGGCGAAATAGGAAAAGAGAAGCACAGCACAGCACAGCACAGCATAGCACAAGTCAAATGCGCGAGTATGAATAGAACAATTTAGTGGTAGAAGATGCGTGTATCGTAGTCCGTATAGTGATGAGTGGCATGTGACACGAAAAAAACGAGCAGTCTGACCTAGTCACTTACTCAGAGCGGCCACGGGTCCGCCCCTCTCGAGGCGATAAGGCAAATCTCCAACGACGAGCGATGCCCAGCAGGTCCGCTTCATCCTAGGCGCGAGCAGCGCGGAGCCCGAACAGGGAACCACGCCCCGCCCGACCAACGAAGAATCGGGACACAAAGAAGCACCGACAGCGACGGCGGATCTCGCCCTCTCGGGGTGTCAGCGGGAATCTCGTCATCAGAACACCCGCCGGCAGATCAGCGCGAACATCAACACGAGCAGCACGCAGATCGCGGTGTCGAGCAGGAGCGGCGGCCGCCGTGGCGCGCTCGCGTTGGTGCGCGCCTGCTGGCGCGGCGCGAGGGGGGTCAATGTGCGTTCGGGCGTGGCGGAAGAGGTCGCAGATGAAGACGAGGAGGACGCGGCAGACGGAAGAGCATGTGCAGTTACCCTGACCGGGCGGGCCTCTGCCTGCAGCGCTGCGCCGGGCGCTGTCTCTGTCCCTGCAGACGCCCCAGCGGGCGCCTGCTTCGAATTCGCGCCCGCTTGCGACTCCGATCGCGTCGCGGCTTCCATTCCATCTTCCGCGCCCGTTGCTGTTCCCGTCGCCGCTCCCTCCGTCTTCGTCGTTTCTGTTTCTGTTTTCGTTTCTGTTTCTGTTTCTGCAGCTCCCGCCCCCGGCTCCGTTCTCGCTTCTCCTTCAGCGCCTGCCTCCGGATCAGGACCCGCTGGCGCTGCCGACGCTCCTGTCCCTGCTCTAGCCGACGCATTCTGATCCGCGTTCTCTGCGGATGCAGCGATGGCGGCGGCAGCAGCAGTGGGATCAGGGGCAGGAATAGGGGTCGCGTCGGCAGCGGGCTCGGCGGGCGGATCCGGGAGGATCTCGAGGTTCGTGCGGTTGCAGTGCGGGCAGACCCATTCTCTAGACCTGTAGGACACGATGCAGGCAGGAAAGAAGTCGCGTCAGTAGCAGCCAATAAACGTTTTTTACATAAAATAAGTTCTCAAATTCAGGCGCGACGAGGGTTCAGGCGGGTGGTGTTTAGATGTCGGATTGGGGAGATGTAGTAGAGCGCATGTGCGCGCGGCAAAGTGGCAAGGGCTTCGCTGGCGATCGCGGCTCGGGTAAAAAGTAGATTAAAAACGAGGTGGGGCCCGCTTTTTGTTTTTGGGGTGTGTTTTGTGTGGAGTGCGTAGCCAACGGGCGTAGCGAGGGATGGCGGCGGTCGCGATGTGACGGTAACAAGGTATAGGCGAGGAGGGGGATAAAAAGCACCAAGACGGGGAGGGGGATAAAAAGCATCAAGGCGGAGAGAGGAGACTCACATCGTAGCGAGGCGCCTGCGCTCCGCGGCGGGTACTTCGAGCGCGCCGACGCCGGCGGCTGCCTGCCCCTTGAGCGGGAAAAATCCCTGCAGGCCTATGATCGCTATATGCGGTCACGGGGGTTAGTTTCATGTATGTAGTGGATTGTGTGGGTCGCGCGCGAGAGGCGGAGAGTAAGCTCTTTGCACGTACCTGTGCGGACGCCCCAAGCAGGCTGCCAAAGTTCCTCGTGGTCTGTTGGATGGGTGGAGGTGTTAGCGACGCATAATAAAGTGAGGTTCGCGGACGGAGAGGCCGAGGAACTGGCGGCTCACAGTTTGTGAAACTGATGCAGATCTTTTGGACACATATAAGCACGTCCTAGCGTCAGCCGAACGCCCTTTCCAAGATTGAACAGGAGAAAACTCGGAGCGCGAGGTGCAGACGCAAATTTTGGTGGGTGGCACAAAGGAGGCAGGATGCGCACCTTGGTGTTCAGCTCGAAACGCCCGTTGGGGGTGAGCAGCATGATGCTCGGCGGGCGGAAGGGGTATTCGGCGGGGAGCATGACGCGGGCGTGATAGAGCCCGCCGGCGAAATCGGTGCCGGGAGGCCCGCGGAGCGTGCAGTGCCATTCCTGTGTGCATGCGATGCGCGCGAGGACCAAGGGGGTGAGCGGGGAGGGTTGGACTGAGCGCTTGAAATCAAGGGGAATGGAAAGGGGCACGCACAAAGATGTTGTCCTATGCGATAGAGGACCAAGAGGCGAGGTCAGCTGAGAAGTCAATGACGAGGGAGAAGGAAGCAAGCGCGCACCTCGAGCGGCGCGGCGTCATAGTCGGTGCTCGGGTCGGCAGCGAGCTCGCGCGCCTCCTGCATGATGCGCTTTACGGCTACGTACACGCGGGGTCGAAACAACTCGTCAGCTCGTTCCAACAAGCCATAATCCTGCAGAACCAAAGGGCGCCGACGCACCAGAGTTGTTCTTGTTCAGCGAACGCGGGACCGCCATCGCGTCTATCTATCTACTACGCAGTTACACTGCTGATTAGTGAGTGGCGAGGAGGAAGAGGATGTCTGTGTCGACCGAAATAAACAGAGGATGTGGGGTCAGTGATAGAGAGATAGGCGTGTTAAGTAGACTCGTGGCGACGACTCGAAACGAGCGCGCAGCTGCCAGAGCAGCCGGGCGGCGCGAACGGAGGACGGGCAGCGCGCACGCCAACGTGGCTCATCCCGAGCACGTGGTCCCTCCCGTCCTCCGACGTTTCTGCCTGTTTACAGCGCGCTCATTCTGTTCGCCCGCCCACCGCGCAGGACCGCGCCCCCTCTGTTTCATCCCATCTGTTAGACGCTGCTTTAGGCGAGAGGTCGGGGTACTAGGACAGGATGCATATCAAAAATTTGAAAGTGAGGCCGCAGAAAAGTGCGTTGGGTTTTAGCTGGCCTTCTGGCCTTTTCGTCGTGTTGACCTTGCTGACGGCTCTATCCTATGGCGTCCCTTCACCAAAATCTCTTCGCCTCGTCCTCACTGTTTCTCCTTCCTGTATATTCTAATCTGGCCATATGCTGAACCACGTCGCTCACTCTATCGCACTGCGCCTGCTTCACCTCGCCTCGTGCCTACAATTCAATCAGACACCTCGACGACGCTCTGCGCCCCCGAGCTCGCGCAAATGCTGGGCTGCTGGGCTGCGACGAAGGACCACTTGTCAGTCGATAAATGCGCTTCTGCCGCAATCACGCTGTTCGAGTGCATGCGCACCACGGTGCGTGCTGCTCTCCTCGCTCCTTCCGTTGCCCCGATCTTTCCTGTATGCTCGCGTGCTGAGACTTTGACGGGTTTGCTTTGCTCTGGTACAGCCGTTTAAGACTAAAAAGCAACGGCCCACGATCAATTACCATCTCGCGCGGCTTGGGAAACACCTTAAGTAGAGAACAGCCAGCCTTTCCCTGCCTAGAGTAGAGCGTCCTCGGCGGGTGGTGGAGGATCTGCACAGGCATTCGCACGGCTGGTTGTTAGATATAGGGCGGATGAGTATGCTAGGCAGTTCGTGGCGTTATATTTTACCTGCTTGCTGGCGGGAATTCGCCCTGTACGGAGTCCCTGTCAGGTCTAATTGTTTGTGTATTGTAAGTTCGCACTCTTGACGTTTGACCCCATCTCCTTCTATCGCTGCAGTTGGACAGCATTTATCAGTCATCCAGTCATGTTCACGACGATGGAAGTGATCGCGGACAACGCTCACTTCATTTAAAGACTTCATCAGAGGACCACCTCACTACCACCTCCCTTTCGGACGCTTCTCGATGAGGCTGCCTTGATCTTTCGAGACCAGGCTGTCGATCTAAGCTCGATTCCGTTGCATTGCCGCTGCGAATGTGCAGAGGTGGCGTTGAGGCATATGTCTTCACTGGGGTCACCATCCAGGGTTCCAAGGTAGACACCCATGTTTTGTTCAAGGGTTTGAGGATTTCCGCTTTGGCTATGCGCTTCTTCCTCAGACCCAGTTCATGGTGAGGACTCCAGGTACGAGCATTGGATATTTTCTGCATATGAAGACCACCGTATGGCCCCGTGAAGATCCTCTGACCGTAGTCACGAGTGGGATAGACTGACCCGAAAATGGATTCGCCGTCTTGCTAGAAGACAACTCCCATTATGGAGCCCCTCCTGCCGCACAGATCCTATGTGTATCTTGATGGCTCATGAGTTCTCTCATCACTTGTAAGCTATTTTTGAACAGTTTCGAGAGGCATCGAGTGGTATTATAGGATATGGCTTCCAAGTGGGCCCACGTCCGTGATTTCTCGCAGAGATTAAGGAGACTCTCCAAGAAGCAGAGAATGCACATGTTTTCTATATATAAGTGGTGCCCGAACTGCAAGTATGAGCGCTTGGACAATATTGCAAGCGCAGTGGCCTATCCTCGGACTGATCAACCAAGGCCCGGGACAGCGTAGAGCGCCAGTGGTGAGTCATCCATCGAGTCAGTAGATCTGCTGTTTTGAGACACCGACTCTTCATGACCACCTTCAACCGAATACCTATTCACGTCTCAAACAACCGTGCCTTTGTATGGCAAGTTGACCGTGCGCTTCATTTTTTTTTCCCAGCTTGTACTATTTGATAACACCCGTACCTAGTACAGATGTCGCGGAACTTCGCTCAAAACACCACATCTGCGGCGTCCTGGGCGGCACCCTCCCTCATCTATCACAACAAAATGTTTTCCTTGGTTTGCCGCTCATCCTGATGCCAGAAGAGGTCGTACTTCTCGTAGAAAAAGGTGCGCTTGTAGCGTCTATGCGATCTTCCGACAGCCTCGAAATAAGTCCGCCCTCAGAGCTTGCGGTCCTCGTCGACGACCCCGAGGCACACCATGCACCTTCGCATGACCAGCTCGAGAGATGGCAGGCCGAGTCTGCGGTGGACGTGCGTATGCAGATCGCTCGCCTGCAGCAGGAAGCGGGAGGGAAGGAGGACAAGGCGATGAGCGAGGAAGCGGTCAAGAAGCGGAAGGAGCGTGAAGAGCGGCGGCGAAAGGCTGAGGAGCTCGCACGCCAGACAGCGCAAGACTCTCCGATCAGCGCCGAATCGTCTGCAGGCCAAAGCCTTCTAGTGCAAGCGCCAGCTCCATCATCTCCAGCACCATCATCCGCCTTGCCCTCCAACCTCCCGTACACTGTGACCATACCAACGACGTCCGACGGTCTGAGCTGGTATGCGCCCGAGGAGCACGTTCACAAGACCATCGACTCTGCGAGGACGGCCGGGATCTGGAGCTATCCTTCGAACGACGAAGAGCGCGCCAAATGCGAGGTGTTCCGAGATTTATGGGAAAAGGGGTATTACATGGGCGGAGGGAGCAAATTCGGTGGAGATTGGTTGGTGTATCCTGGTGCGTTCTCTATGATCCACTCTTTCCTCGCGTGGTGAACCTCGTTCATCATCGCTGATTGCTCTCTGGTTTGCGGCCGCTGTGCGGATACACACAGGTGACCCCCTGCGGTACCATTCCCACTTTGCTGCCACGGTGCAGAGCTCCCCGACGGCTCCAATGCGTCCCATGGAAATTGTCGCACACGGCCGGCTCGGTACAGCCACAAAAAAGGCACACTTGCTGTGCGGGTGGGACCCGGAGAGTAGAAAGGTCACATATCTCAGCGTTGAATGGGCAGGGTTCGGTTGAACGCTGTCCTCAAGCGACGACAAAATACAAGCTGTATTCGGAATGCTTTTGTGCGTACATTGTATCACTCGGTTCGTGCCGAAAGCGTGTGTATCATCAGACAGAAATCGAAGTCCAGAGAAAGCCAATATCTTTAAATGAAAATGCGGCAGGTGTGTATTATATGGTATAGATCTGAGCGGTATCATAGAAAATGCTCCGTGCGTTTCTGAATGTGAGTCGTTACTGTAACAAATGAGAAATATAGAGAGCACGGAGGGGCATGTGCAGGAAAGATCAGTCTATCTTCCGCCTACTATCCCCGAGGATCTTTGTCCTCCCCCCAATCCCCACCCTCGATTGACCGAAACTCGTAGCTCGTAACTCCACTTCATCACCGCCCTCTCCTTTTTCCACGCTTTCTGCCGTCTCGTACGCCTTGCTCCCTCCGCTGGTGAATCTCGATCTTCCACCCCGCGTGCCTAGGCTGAGGATGCGCACGATGCAATCGTTGATGAAGATGACGGGCACGAAGACGGGGAATCGAATCGGGATGTACGGAGAAGGATGGAGGATGGGCTGTTGCTGCGAACTAGGCGACGGCGACGGTGAGACGGGGTTGTACGGGTCATACGGGACAGGCCTAGCATGCATCGCCATGATGATGAACTTTGAATAACAAAGGGGTGTGAGACGGCCGATACGCGGAGTTACGACAGTCGAAACGGACTGACGGATGGGAAGAGAAGCGCGAAGAGCGCGGCATTGGCAAGGGTGCTTCCCCATATGCAGAGAGCGGCAGATGGAAGACCTAAGACACCAGGCCTTAATATTCACGCGCGGAGCGACTGCCAAAAGACCGACCGAATGCAAAATAGTACGCCCAGCGTTCCTCGAGATGCCGTACTCGCCGAGATAGCGAAAGACCACGCGCGATCCATATGAATCTACACGGGGGAGGCAGTGAGTTTCCGACGCGTGTCTTTCGGCCCGCGCAAAACTTACTCGAAACAGTAGTACCTACCATGCACATCACCATCAGAACAGACACGCGGATACAGCGCGCACAAACTCACGCATCCACCCAGCATAGAAAGAGAAACTCAGCCGAGCCACCGACGAGCGGTATATAGCTCAGAGCAAGCGAGACTACAACACTTGTGACGACCATGACACTACGGTATGCGGATGTCGCCAGCGAATGGAGGAAGGCGATGTATGCATTGGGGGAAGGGGACGTTCCCGGACCTGGATACGATGAGGAGCGGCCGTGTTGTAAAGTGTATGTGCGTTTAGCAATGAGTGTGCACCATGAGGTCTGCAGAGTCGAATTTAGCTAAATCGAGATATTCAAGGGAGAGGCCAGAGTGATAATCACGTTGAGATAGAGTGAAAGGCCCACGACGGGGAGCAGCCACAGCACCTGGTAGAACCACCCCACATTCCGATGTAGCCATTTCTGAGGCTGATCTTTCGCCAGGGGATGCAGAAGGAGATCGAAGACATATATCGAGAGGAGCGAGATCGTGTTCAGCAAAAGCGACTTGAGCACATTCGCGCGGATCTCGTGGTCGCTGCGGGATGTGAAGGATCGTCAATAGCACACGGCCAGAGCCAAAATCCGACCAGTCTTCAGCCTTAGGGAGCCTGTATGAAAAACAGATATAGCATCCACACCTTGCAACCAATCTCACCACCATGTCCCACCTGGAAGCATCGACGAGCCCACGCCATGCCCATCCCGCCTGCAACTTGAGCGTCTCCTGGAATGAGAGGAACGTAGGATACGCAGTGCGAGCTGATCGGTAAGGCAGATCATGTCGCCCGGTCACTTGCTGAGGACGTAGGATCGGTCTCGACATCTCGACAACGGCCACACCTGAACACGCATTCGCACGCCGAAAAAGTCACGACGCAGCCCATCAGCCACGCGAAAGACACGCCTGATTGGGTTGTTTGATTCAGAGGCTGTTGCCAAACAACCGCACAGAACCCCGCCCGATTTGGCAGGTGCTCAGGAACAACGTGGGACTGTGAACACAAAGAACAGGCTGAACAGAAGCGGATACAGCGTCGGAATTAACGACAATAGAGCCAACATAACTGGCATACATAGGTTACAGACAAATTACGGGCCACTTCGACTATGGAAATCATTAAAATTGAAACGGATTTGAAACGAGATAATGGTGCTGAAGGCCTCAGGGGAACCAGCGGATCGAGATCGGAGCTAAGAGCCCAGGCAAGCTTCGATGAGCCGACCGTGCGAGGCGAAGACAGTCAAAAGGCAATACGAGAGATCCAAGAGATATCGCAAGACAGGCAAGACAAGTGCTGCGACCAGAAGCGAGAAGCGGGCCATCGTCGACAGAGGCAGGCAAGCCGTCCAGGAGCATCCAGCGGTCACGGCTGCGCAGGGACTTTGTTATCGCGAGGAGGGGCGGCGCGGACGATCGCGGAGGGCTGCGCGTTGGTGAGCTGGCTCTGGCCCAGCACGACCGAGGAAGAAGGCCGCGTGGTGCGGGAGACGGACGCCGACACCGAGGGCGGGAGACAAGACGGCGGCGGCGGAGGCGGGCATTCTTCGGTGTTCAAGCAGAACGACTTGCGTCTCCCGGCACGGGGTATCTCCGCCGCACCTGCGCCGCCGCTTGCGCTCGCGCCAGGCGAGGCCGGAACGAGGATCGCCCCGCCGGGCAGCGGGGGCGCCGGGACGGCCTGTCCGTCCGAGGGCATATACCCGAGAGACGCAGACGCCGAGGCAGCCTGCGCGCCGTCGAGCCGAGATGCGTCGGCGGCGAGGAGCTGGACGAAGGCGGAGGCGGGCGGGAGCCGGAGCTGGCACTGGAGGGCGGGCATGTTGGCGGCGAGGCGGCGGCGCGACATCGAGGGCTCGGCCCAGGTCGGCACCAGCGACGGGTGCGCAAAGGCAAAAGAAGGGCCTTCGGGCATCTGGGACGGGCGGATGTGAGTCGTCGGATCGAGCGGGGAGCTCAGGGCGTCGGCGCCGGCGGGAGGCAGCGTGGTCCAAGGCCTGAACGGAGGTCCGCCGAGGGGCGTATACGCAGCGCTGGCGAAGTTGGACGGGTCGCGGCCTAGAAAATGGTTATTCGGTGTACACAGATAACGAACGCGCGCGCCCCAGACCTTGAGTGCCAGCTTTCTCTGGGCGACTGCCGCCGTCGGCGGGCGCAGAGCCAGGGCTGTCCTTGCGACATTCGAGGTCCGAGCGCAAGAGCGCCATCACTGCCCGCTCAGTCAGCACCGCGACCGACCGTCAGCAAGGGGGCGGAGAAGGGAGGGGAGTGGAGGGACGATGGTAAGGAGGAGGGGGCGAGCACGCACTGTACGCGTCCCGCGCGTGCGCGCGCCGCAGGTGTTGCATGCGGCTCCCGATCTGCTGCAGCGAGCGCACCTTGCCCGTCTTGCGCCGCAGGAACTCGCGGATCAGCTGGTAGCGCCCCACGCGCGCGCTGCCGCCGTCCTCGTCCTTCCTGTGCCCGTCTCTGTCGGGCCCACCGGGACCTTTGTTGTCGCTTCCCTGGCTGCCGCGGCTTACCCCAGAGCGGGCGGGGCGCTGCCGCGCGCCGGGCGGGTATAGCGCGAGCGCTGTGCGCACCCGACGGGCGGCGGCACAACGGTGGGTCGTGATCGTGGGGCGTCAGCGTCGGCCAATAAAGAGGAGGCGCCAGGGCGCTCGGGTGCGCGGACTTGCCTTCTAGCAGGGCGGCGTGGAGCTCCTCCGTCCACACGGCTTCGGTCCCGCCGGGGAGGTGTCTGCGCGTGCGGTTCCCGACGTGGCGCGTGGGCGGGGCGCTCTGGGCGTCGGAGACGCGGTTTGTTTCTGGAAAGAGCTGGTGGTGTGGGGAGAGCATGGCGGGGCGGGGCGGGGATGCAGAGACAAGGCAGAGCCGGGGGTGAGTATTGAATGAGATGATGGAGGATGAAGCTGAAGCCGGGTTGGTTTCGGACGGTTCGTGACCGGTCTCGGTCACGTTGCGACAACGTCGCCGACGCCTTGGCGGCGGGAGGCCAAGTTGACGCGTCAGACCCGAGTCGCGTCGGTGAGCTCGGCGTCGGTGAATTGGAATCTTTGACGTCTTGACCGTTCCACCTGTGCGCACTTGCATCTGTCCAAGCGCAACGGGGTTGACTGCATCATCCAGTCGACACCTGCGTCGATCGGACGACTCATGATTCGATAGTCGGCGATGACGTCAGTAGAACTGGGGCTGCTGAACGCTCGTCGAGCACGCGCCAGCTGTCCTCGCGCGATTAATGGGTACCATAACGCAGCCTAAGCGGGCACCGCGTCGGCATGCAGAAAACAACAGCACGTCGCTTCTGCCCGTGATTTAATTTTCCGGGCAGGCAGCGTGCTGGTCATGAGCTGCGAGTCTGGCACCTGCCAGTCGTGGCCTCTGCAGAGTTCAGGACGATCACTGGTGTAGCGACCCCTCATATGGACATGCGTCTCAGGTGGCAGTTGGGAGCTCACCGTGCTCGTGTGTCCATCGCCAACGCGCCCGCCTGCGCGTGCCCGTCGCAGGCGACCAGCCCGATCTCGACTTGGTCCAGCTCTGCTCTCCTCCTCCACGACAGCCATCCGGAGGCGACGCGCCTGTGTGCGTTCAGCCGCCCTGACCCACGACCGCAGAGCCCGCTCCGCCGCGTTGAGAATCCACCCGCCAGCTCGGGCGCTCGGGCGGCATGGATCTCCGTCCCATAACCTGCACCGCGCGCTCGCTCGCTCTGGCGAGAGGGCCACCCCTGCTCCTGCGTCCCGCGCTCGTCTTCCGTCTCCTTGGTCATAGGACTGGGATATCGCACTGTGGACGAGGGCATCCTTGACTTGACGGGGAACACGTCTTCGCGCCTTTCGTTACTGAGACACTGGACTGCTCGCGGCATCATACGAGGGGAAGCCTCGTACTGCGCCTGCGCGTGCTGTTATTATCATCCACATTCGCTTCGTCTCGTACCGGCGGGCGATGATCGCGTCACTGCTGCGCCCCCTGCACGTCCTCTCGCCCACCGCACTCTGCAAAACAGCCCTCTCCTACCCGCGCCGGTGCTTCTCCCCCGCCTCCCCGCCTCCCTCCCTCCCCACACCCCACCCACCCCACCCCTCCCCGAACCCAGCACCCCCAAACAGGGAGCCCCACCCGCCCCCTCTCGGCGGGCCGTCGCCATCCCCCTCCGCCTCCTCCGCCGCGCCGTCTGCCTCCCGCGCACGCTCTACAGGCTGTACACGTCCCTCCCCTCCCCGCGCCCGTCCCCACTGTACCTCGTCGCGCTCGCGCTCACCCTCGTAGCCCTCCTCGCGCTGCTCGCGCTCCTCCTAGTCCTCCTCGCGCTCCTCCTCGCGCTCACCCTCGCCATCCTCGCGCTCCTCGCGCTCCTCCTGCCCCCGCGAGCCTCCGCGCCCTCGCAGCGCGCTTACGGGCCCTCGCGCCGTCCCCCTCCCTGTCCTCCCTCTCCCGTCCCTATCGTCCCTATCGTCCCTCTCCCCCTCCCTCCGCGCCGGCCTCGGCCTCGGGCTCAAATTCGGCCTCCGCCCCGCCCTCGGCGCAGGCCTCGCGCTCGGCAAGACCGCCGCGCTGCACGCGCTCCCCGGCGTCTTCGCGCGCGCGGCGCGCACCCCCGCGGCGGACCCGAGCGCCAGCGCGAGCGCGAGCGCGGCGATGCACGTGCGCGTGCGTGTGCACGCGCCGCCGACGTCCGTGCTCGTGCACGTGCACGCGCCTGCGCCTGCGAGCGCGAGCGCGGCGGCTGCGGGAGCGGGGGCGGAGGCGGAAGCGACGCAGGCGACGCAGGCGCTGCTTGGGGTAGGAGCGCCGCCGGGGCCGCCACGGGCGCGCGAGCTGCGGCGGAGCCGGAGCTGGTTCAAGTGATGGCGGGGGAGCTCGCGCGGGGAGCGGCCGGCAGTCAGGCTGCTCGGGCGCGGGCTGGGAAGAATGGAGAGGCCGGGATCGCCGGCGATGGAGTTGAACAGACGGGGAAAGTTAAGGATTTACGTAGGATGCGGACGGCTAATACCGCGGGGACGGATGGTTATGGATGGGGGGTCGTCTGGATGGGGAGATGCGGCTCGATGCTGCGAGTAATAGTGGGACGTGCATCGCCGACTGAGGTCGTTGCTTTCCTCGTATCGTATGTGAGAAGTGTGCCAGAGATGGCAAGTGAAGATACGATGGAGAGTTGCTATATAGGCTAGTAGGAGTGTGGCGATGAGTTGAGGGGAGTGGCGCTGAAACGGTTTTCTCAGCAACCAAGACTCGCCTCCGTCTGCCGTCTGCCGTCTGCCGCCCGCCGCCAATATGCCCGCCTTCGACCCCGTCCGCGACGCCGTCCTCAACTCCCCGCTCTCCCCCTCTCCAGTCTTCCCTCCCCGCCTTCCCCGCACACAGCCAGCACACCCCGACAACGTCCCCGGGCCCCCCTTCCACCGTCGCGCCACAGACCTCAGCGTCCTCCTCAACACCGCCGCCCCGCCTCCACCCCCGCCGCCCTCCTCCTCCTCCTACCTCCCGTCTCGCTCCTCGTCCCTCGCCCACCTCCTTCTCCCCGCCGCACCCGCCCCCAACGACGACGACAACGACGACGACAAGCTCGCCCGCGCACCCCCGCTCCTCCGCCATCGCGCCGGCAGCATCGCCTCCATCGTCTCCCCGCCCTCCCCGCCCGACGACGGGCCCGACCACGCCTCGCCCTTCGCCTACTCCCACCGCGACCCCGCCGCTGCCCAGGCACAGCCGCAGCCGCAGCAGCCCCCGCCGTCCCCGACGCCCTCTTCACCCCCGTCACGGACCGCAGCTTTTTCCCACCCCCGCCCCCCTCGCCCTACAGCACCTCTGCCAGCGCACACTCCCTCTCCCGTCCCTCCACCTCCGACGACACCCCCCGCCGCCCCTCCACCTCCTCCTCCACGCCCCACCGCACCCCTCTCTCGCCCCACATGCCCCCTCCTCCCCCCGCCCCGCACCCTCCCAAGCACCCCCAGCTGCGCCTACGCCTGCACCCGCACCGCTCCCATACGAGCCCCACCGCCGCACCCCCGCCGGCTCCGTCCTCGTCCCCCTCACCCAGGACGAGATCGCCATGTACCGCTCCTACGTCGGCACCGGCACCCGCCGCCTCGCCAAGCGCAAGCGCGCCGCCTCCGGCTCCGAAAACAGCCCCGCCCCGGACCGCCCCGACGGCCCCTTCGGCGACGACGCGCCCCGCGCGAAGCGCTCGCGGGACGTCGCCCTCGTCGCCGACCACTGTGCGTGTCCCCCCCCTTTCGCCCGTCTCGCGTGACTCATCCCAGGATCGGTCCGTGCGTGCGTGCATGCGTGCGTGCGTGTGCGCGCGACAGACAACTCCCGCCCCGAGGTCGGCGTGCAGCAGCGCCGCGAGTCGCCCATCATCGGCCTCCGCAAGTTCAACAACTGGGTCAAGTCCGTCCTCATCACCCGCTTTGCCCACCCCGCCCTGCACGCCCCCGCGCCCGGCCCCACCGGCCCCACCAGCGCGAGCGCGGGCGGGAGTGGCGGCGGCGGCGGCGGGGCGTTCGCCTTCGGCGGGCGCGCGAACGCAAAGGTGCTCGACATGGGCTGCGGCAAGGGCGGCGACCTGTCCAAGTGGAGCAAGGCGCGCGTCAAGGAGTACGTCGGCGTCGGTGCGTGCCGTCTGGTCCCTTCTTCTTCCCAAGCAGCTCATCGTGCCTCGTCTCCTCTGCAGACATCGCCGCCGTCTCCGTCGACCAAGCCCGCGCGCGCTACGAGTCCATGACCTCCCGCCCTGCACGCGGACCCCGCGGCGGCGGCAGCAACAGCGGCAACAGCGGCAACGGCGGCAACGGGGGCTTCGCGGCGTTCTTCGCGGCGTGCGACTGCTTCGCGGACGCGCTGACGCGCGCGGTGCCGCCGGAGCGGCTCGCGACGCCGTTCGACGCGGTGTCGCTGCAGTTCTGCATGCACTACGCGTTCGAGAGCCGCGCGAAGGCGCGGACGATGCTCGACAACGCCGCGCGGTGGCTCCGGCCCGGGGGCGTGTTCGTGGGCACGATCCCGAACGCGGAGCAGCTGCTGTGAGTCCCCTCGCGCGCGTCGTTGTATTTTCGTTTCGTGGCCTTGCTGATCGCGCGCTGTTGGTGGTGGTGGTGGTGGTGGTGGTGGTGGTTGGGGTCGCAGGGCGAGGCTGGACGCGCTGCCGCCCGGCGCGCCGCCGAGCTTCGGGAACGACGTGTACAGGATCCGGTTCGAGGACGGCGAGCGCGCGCGGGACAAGGCGGCGCGGCCCGTGTTCGGGCACAAGTACTGGTTCTTCCTGCGCGACGCCGTCGAGGACGTGCCCGAGTACATCGTGCACTGGGAGCCGTTCGTCCAGTGCGTCTCTCGCTAGTTTTTGCCTTTGCACTCATGCTTAATTTGTCTTTGGCCGGGCGGCTTCGTCGTGCAGGCTCGCGGCGGAGTACGGGCTGCACCCGGTGTATAAGAAGGAGTTCCACGAGGTGTTCGAGGAGCACCAGGGGCACGCGGAGTTTGGGCCGCTGTTGGAGCGCATGAAGGTCGTCGACAAGGACGGCGAGAGCCAGATGGACGAGGACCAGTGGGAGGCGGCCAGTGCGTGTCTTTTTTTTCGTCTCTTGTCACTTCCCTTCGTTCTCTCTGTCTTCTCTTTCCCTGTCTTCCTTAGTGCGTTGTGCATGTTGCCTTCGTTCGTCCAATCACTCCATTCGTTCTTCGTGTCGTTCCATCCTTTCCTTCTGTTTCCTTTTATCCTTTCGTTCATTCTCCAGATTCCTGGCCCTTCCCCACCCCTTCATCCGTCCAATCATCTCCATCCGTTCTTCGTGTTGTCCTTTCCTTCTCTTCCCTTTGCTCCTTTCGTTCATACTCCATACCCCTGTTCTGGCCTTCCTTTCCTCCCTTCTTCCGTCCAACCCAATCTCTTCCATCTCTTCTTCATGTTCCCACTCCCTTCTTCCTTCCTCCTTTCCCCCTTGTGCTCCCACCTCCCGGATCAGCGTCGCTGAACCAGGAACGTCCCCCACAGACATCTACATCGCGTTCGCGCTGGAGAAGCGCTGAGGCCGCCGCGCGCGCCGAGCTCGAGTTCGAAACACCCCAAAATAGCCGCCGGCCAGGCGTCGACCCGTCGAAGCACGCACCCCGAGTCGGCGCGCGCCAGCCCCGCTGCGCCCTGCTCGATCGGGCCACCACGAGTCGCCTCGTCTCGATCAGCTCAGCTCAGCCCAGTCCAGCCTCGCATCGGCCCTGCTCTCTCTCTCTCTCTCTCCTTTTCCTCCCTTCTTCCCCTTTAACGTCCACGTCGCCCGTAACTCGACTCTTCTCCCTCGCTGTGCTGTCCCCACGTACGTACATGCCCCTGACCCCAAACCACCCGGTCTGCAGTCCCGCCCGCCCTGACCCAACCCCCTCCCCCCTTCCCCGCCGTCTCGCGCCTCTCGCCTCACGCAGCAGCTGCCCCCGCCGACGCTCTCCGCAGCCCGACCTAGACACGCTCGAAAACATGTAACATGTACACTGCTTTGTATCGTATGCCCCGCGCCCGCCGGGCGCCCGTGTATATATGCTCCCGCCCGCTCGATAGATCCTGCCAGCACTGAGCAGCGATAGATCCCCCGACGCGCATCGGGCCTCGAGTTCGGCTTCAGCGACGTTCCCATCTCGTCCAGATCATCCGCGTACATGGCACAGAAAACAAAAAAAAAATGTGTAGCCCTCCTTTTTTCCTTTTTCCGAACATACTTGGAACCTTTTTTTGCGCGAGTGACGTCTGACTACGGCGTGCCGTATGTCTAGACGAAGGTCTGTCTCGCGTTTGCGTATAGTACGTGAGTTGAATGCTGCGTGCCGCATTGTCCCTTTCGCGGGGCGTTTTGACCTCGGTAACATGAACCTCAGTAAGTTATCAACCACGAGTACTCTACACTTGTAACCCCGAGTCCCAGCGGAGCGCACAGAGTTTTAGTCGGCGACCAACGAGGGCGGAAAGAAAGCAAGCACACGTCCAGCCAACAACCGACGAACGAACGAACAAATATGGTAAACTAGGCAGAACGAGAACCCACAGCGGCCTTGTCAGGTCTGGGGGTGAGTAAGGAAACGGATGTAGCGTTAGATATAGATTGGGATACGGACCGGTCCCTGGGCTATGCATAAATGCTACTGTTACATAGGCGGAGCGGGCGTATTCAACAACCTCGTGAAACTACGGGAAAAATGTATGGGGGAATGTAGGTGTGGGGTCGAAAGGGCATAAACACAATCATAAAAATCCAGAAAATGTAAGGGAAGAGGATGGCGAGGGGGAGAGTAGTCTACTCCTGGCCAAACCCAACGGTTTCCCTGTGACACGAAGACGGAAGCCATCAGCACACCGCCTAGGGGGAGCTATGCGGAAGGACTCACTCTACAGCCAACGTCAGCTTATGCTCCAAGCTCGCGTAGTCCTTGTATGGCGGCAGATCGATCCGGTTGAAGCACGTGTGGCTCTTGGGCAGCTGCGATGGGTCGCCCGCTTTCTCGATCGTGAAGCGGCGCGGGCCGTCGGAGCCTTGGAGGTCCTTGAACCCGTTGACGGGGATGCGGGACGTCCCCGTCGCGAATTGCAGCAGACGCGACTTCCGCTCAGGTGGCCACGAGCGCACGCATTTCCAGAACCACTGGATCACCTCGTCATTCACCTCGTACCCGCGGTAATCCGTAAACTTGGTCCAATCGTCACTACGTCATTTCAAACCCGAGTGAGCACAAGTGGATAGCACACGGATAAGGTTGAAAGAAGAATGGGCACGTACACGTCGATCTCGGACATGCCGCCGATGAGAAGCTCGAGTTCGCGCTCATCGAACACATTCACCAGATCCTGCGGGATCAACTCGCTGAAGCCGGACATGAACGCGTCGAACTGCTCCTTCACGCGCTTGGAAATACGGTATTCAACGACGTGCTCGACGTATTCCTTCTTGTTATCCTGCGTCACGGGCACGTCCCCACCGCCCGGCTTCAACTCGATCGTGACCATCTCGCCGAACCGCTCCTCAGTCGTCGTGAACGTCTCATCGATGATGTCGGTGATGTCATTGTCCCTGCAGCATGTCATCATCAGTATTTGTGGCCCTGGAGAAAAAAGATGACCCGCACAGCATCCAAGTCAGACCACGGTGCAGCTCCGCATCTACGCTCTCGAGGTCCGCGAGCGTGACCTTCTTCTTTAGGATCATCTTGTAGAAACTGACAATAAAGTACGCATCGAGGAAGCGACGATGGAAGATACCCAGTCCCAAGCATCTCCCGATAAACTTGAAATAGTTAAGATGCTCGGGATTGACACCTGACGCGGGGTTGATCTGGAGGGTGTAGTTGTCATGTGCCGAGTACTCAAAGAGACAGTAGAAGGGGTTGAACATCTCATGGGAAAGAAGGAAGAAGAATTCTCTGTAGAGATATAAGAGGTTGTCATCCATACAGACTGTATCACATACCGAGAAAGACCTCCATAATCAAGACCATCCTCGCCATCAAACTTGATCATCAGCCTTTTCTTCAAATCATTTGGCGTCTGCCTCATGATCTCCGCGTAACTGTCCTCAAAGATGTGGTTACGGCGGACCTTGATCTGGCAATTACCTGGCTGTGCGCGCATCGCTGGCTGACTTCTGAAGTAGATGAGCTTCCTGCGGAAGTCGCGCTTGTACTGGGGAACATTCGCATCAAGCGAAGATGGCAAGCGGGGATCGTCCCATGTCGTCGTCTTCGTGTTGTGATCGACGAAGTAGACACGAGCAGTCGATGTAAGACGCATCTCCCATCCTGATGGCAAGGGACCTAGCTGTGATATCGTCTGTGGCTGCAAGGCAGTGTTCTGGCCATTTGGCCCCATCACACGGATGATGGTCTGCCGACGGGGATCCACCCAAGTGGTCGTGCGCGTATTGTGGTCGACAAAGTACGGTCGGCCCTCAGGCGTATATCGTTCCTCCCACCCAGCCGGCAGGTTACCACTTCCTGGCGTCGTAGCATTCGTGCTGGCTGCGACGGCCGCGGCGGCTGCGTTTGGAGGCGGTGCTGTCGTAGATGTATTCCGCCCAATGGTCGCACCACTATTGGCCTCCAACAGATCATCGGCAAGAATCCGGCGGTTATTGTGGTCGCGAGCAGCGTTCGTTTCGCCCTCCTGCGTATGGGTGTTTGCGGATTGGCTGTTCGACGGCCTGTTCCAGGTAGTAGTGCGGGTGTTGTGGTCGACGTAGTACGTCCGACCGAGAGGATCTATTCGCCGTTCCCAACCAGGCGGCAAAGGGCCGTACTGATCCTCATTTGGGTTGAAATTATGCTGCGCCTGGCTGTTCGCGACAACCGTCTGACCAGGGGATACAACGCCTGGTGCTGTAGGCCGCATTCCTGGTTGAGCAGTGCTTGCAGGCGGCGGTGCACCTCCTGAGCTGACTGGGCGGGTCGCGGTATTCTGCAAGGGATGCTCGGGTTCCTGTGATAGAACGGGCGTTGGCATTGAGATCACAGGCTCTTGATTGGTGGCGTGAGAACTCGGAGTGCGTGATAGCGCGCCTGACCCGCCAGCTGCTGCGTTATTGACGGATAGCGAGGACTCGTTCATGGAAAGGCCAGCGATGCCAGCGGAGAGTGAGCCAGCAGCTCCTGGACTGCGGGGGTTGGTGGCGGGTTGGCTCAAGTTCGTAGAAAGGTAGATGATGAGTTTGCCGTGAACGACCAAATTATCGTTCGACTTCTTTAGGTCCAGCTGGAGCATTTCTGATAATCATGCACGTATTAGAGGCTCTGAACGAATGATAGATAAAAGGGTCGCCGTACCATGTCCACCAAGCTCCAAGTCCAACACATCGCTGACTCGTACATTAACAACGCCCAAGAAACCTTGGTCCCGGCGCTTGAACTTGCGTTGATCGAAGATTTGAACGGCAACGACAGACGACTCCTTGACCATACTGCACTCATTGTAGCCGCTTATAAATAGACACACAATAGAGAATTGACTGGCTGCACTGACATATCAAAACTCTCGTTCCAGTAGGGATTCAACGTCTTCTTGATGACACTAGTCGTGTGTGTTTGCTCAGCATCGACAGTGATTACAGCGAAGGGGTCAGGAAGGCGGAAGACATCGCGTTTGGACAAGCCATCGGCAGCGACGACTGGATGGGAAACTGAGCCAGATACTCAAAGAGCTGAGATGTTTGGAACACACACCTGTAATCCTGATCTTTTTCCTGCAAGAGATCGTGCTCTCGTCAGACAATACCTGACAAATTCAGGGGGATGTGGACTCACAATTCCCCTTGAGCGGAAGACATTGAGGGCGCCGAAGCTGTTGCCAAAGCTGTGACAGCAACAGAGGACTATGAGATGAAGCAAGGAAATGAAACAGAGGTTGTATATCTGGGCGCTCTGGACAAGGTGTTGTCGTTGGTGATGGAATGACTATCCAACTGCGAACTTCCACTCAGCCCGTGCCCGTGCCCGATCCTGCCATTTTAGGTAGTTTTCGCCGACAGCGAAGGCTGTCCTCCTCCGGCCCGGGACTGCTCAACCGCTGCCATATCGTGTCCAGACTGCAGCGAAGAATATCTCCCAGGTGCATCGTTGAATGGATTACAGTCTGTAATGGCGATATCAGATGTGAGTTTATGTCGCTGATTTCATGCTCAAATTACCGACTCCCTCACACTGACTCCCCATATTTTTTCTTGCCAATCATTAAAAGGTTCGACGACTGGTAAATTATGGTCTTCAGCTTCAGCGGCCACGCCTGACTCTGACAACAGCCCATAATCTCATGCTCAATCCGCCGTGGTCCCAATCATTGCATCTCATGCTGGATACGATGACCTATTGAGTTCTCTCGACAGCAGACCGACGCTATAAACTTATATATCTGGATTATATGTGACCTCAACTACATGGGTTTCATAGGGCCTAGTGTCCGACTGCTCAGATTGGACGCATAACACGCTGTGTTATCTGCATCACAGGCTCACAGGCTCTCGGCGTCCGCTGGTATCACGGACGTCTGCGGACATATTTCGGCTGCTCATAATTCTGGGACGTGGGCTTATGGCCCTGTGAGAAGGATCCCTTTGTCCGGTATGTATGCATACGACAAGTATAGGTGTGGCAGCTGATGGAAATCTTTTCGAAGCACAGACGAGACTTTGATTCATCACCTATTAACATGTCCATAATGCGTCATACCAGGCTATATCGTGCACCCTGGAACACCGACGAAGATGCGAGATCGGAGTGGCAGCAATGGCAAATGTCCTGGGTACGACTGTTCTTCCTTCTTGTCCGATCGCAGTCGAGTTGGTATGAAATGCTTCCTGTGTGAGGTCATTGTTGAGTCGTATCCACGATAATCGACTACTCTTATCCACATGTTACCGCGTTAGGATGTGCATCTTCATTATTTGCAGTGTCTGAACTTCGTTGGACGAGCCTAATCAGCCAAGTCCTGCGGGACATAGGTCAACCAGTTTGAACCTGACCCGATGCTATCATGTGAGGTGTGTCCCGATATTTCCATGCCTCTGAGCGATAACGTGTCAGCGCTTCAACTTCCTCAAGTTTCACCCCAAATCTGCCTAAGGTTGCTCAAACACTGTTGGGCGTCAGGTGCTGCTCTGTGCAAGACGCACTCCGGGGTTTGGTGTGGAAGGACCATAGATTACGGCTACCGATGGGTCTTGTGAAGAAATTTGGTAAATCTAACCAGTACACCTCGCCGCCGAAACATTGTATGTACGCAAAACTTCATCCGCAACAAGCACACGCATTTCACACCATGCCTCCGCAGACATGATCTTTACGTGCTCAATTACCACAGGCGTTAGATTGATGAAGGCCGGAAGGGCATCTGATCCTTCATGGTCCAAACATGCTCTCCGTCTAGAGTTATTTCATCGCTAATCAAGTTTCTCAGTTGGCTCGTGTCTTGGCTTCTGTGCTTCGATAGGAGTTGAGGGTAACTCAAGACACCTTGCTTCGTAAAATTACTTACACGTGATGTTTTTTTTGAGGCTTTTGATAGCTCTTGATGGGGCTTTGGACTGATCTACCTTGGGTTTCAAGTTGGCCACGAGACGGAGAGGGGCGTTGAGAATGCATGTGACAATAGTTCCTCCCGCTTCCGTGAAGCGGGGACCTGTTATCGGGACTGTTCTGCCCACGCAAATCCACACCGGCTTTATATCGGGGCTCATAAAAACCTTTATGAAGCTGGAGTTTTCACCACCATTGTCTCCCTCCATCGCGTTCGCCCTCGCCTCCAAAACCACTCCTACAACTGCCATCTGACTATGTCTCAACCAACGCTCTCATCGTTTGACCCGTTCGCCGAGCATCCTTTCACGAATATGAAGAACCCTTCCCGTTACCCTCGCCAAATCCCAACTCCACAGAGTTCCACTCACCACGCAATGAGCTCCTCGTCCTCTCAACCCATCCCACTAGCCTCACCCCAGCCACATGCTTCGATGTCGCCCATTCCAACTTCTCATTCCCCCACCGGTATCGTTCCGCCTCAGCAGTCGAAGGGCATCTTTGTCACGTACCAGCCAGACAGACGTCCCACACCAGACCTTGAGGACATTTTATCGAAGAAGAAGGTGGCGCAGACGTGGGGTAGGACATGACGAGGTTATGGAGTGACCTGGTAATCCTCCTGTATAATGTTGCCTGCTATCGGTGCGGACGTTTTCGCTGCCGATCCACATATCATACTGACTTGTCGCTATAGAATAATTCCACATTCACAATTTACCACTATTTGCTATCACGATACTGGTAGGAGTTGAGAGTAGTGCATAATGGACATTCTGTGGGAGTTTGTGGGGTCGTGTGCGGGGAAGCCGTGGGACTTGGAGAGACTTTGCTTGCCTCGTGATTGTTGATTACTGCGGAGTTTTAATACTGCTTCCTGATCTCACTGCCCTCAATGGTCGACGGTCTTCCTGACATTCCGCCCTCGCTCCCAAGTGACGCGCCGTACACGCAAAACTACTGCGAGGAGAATGTATATCTTCTCGCTCAGCATTTCGAGCAGCAAGCTCACGTGCGCAACGCTTGGGACCTCTTCGTCGTATTTATCTCGAATCATACAAAATCGGTCAGCATTGAGCAACCCTCGTTGGATTACTTACCTTCAGCCTTGCATCATGAGCTGTTGATCACCTGTGGCACTGTTTCGTGAACAACAGGTCGCACTGTGGATGCAGAAAGCAGCGACAAATCATGTCGTTGTATGGGATTATCATGTGATCTTAATCCTGCGCTCCAGAATCTCTGGCACGGGTGCAGATTCGGCGGATCGCGAGTGCCAGGCTGACGGCAATCACAGCAACACTGCTATTAGCGGATCCTGGATTTATGACTTCGACTCCAAGTTGCCTATGCCATATTCTTCGAAAGGTCTGTTTCTCTATTGCACGTTCAACAGTGAACATGCCTAATTTGTACCGACGATCATATCGACTCCTCTATAGACTATGTCAGTGAAACTTTCGATCTAAGTGTAACGTTACCCGAAAGCTACCATAGGTAAGAACGCTCCTTCTCATGATGACTCACAAAGTATCCACCATTACTCGGCTTCGGTGAATCACCGTATGAGCAGCTCGTTTAGAGTTGTTCCTGCGTCTGAAGTCTTGGACTGGTTTGCTTCAGATCGGTCTCATATGGTATGTCAATTCCTCGTCAAAACCCTGACTTCTTGCTTTTGTGAGAACTATAAGCAGCACATCGCTAACCAAGTCTCCGGTGAACTCCTTGTGCCTGAATCTAGATTTCGCTCATTACTCACAATGATCATCCGGGCAACTTCGCTCCAGAGACAGAGTCGTTCAGAGCAGGATATCATTCTCCCCCCCCTCCTTATCCTTTTCTTCGCGGTGCCAAGGCTAAGGAAACCGGCATAGAAAACAATCTGGCAGATTTCGTTCGCATGGATCTTCCTCACGGGTTTGGAAGAGTTCTATCTTTGACGGAGTTTAAGGAATGGTGTGTTCGAAGTCATTCTCTTCGAGAGCTACGCGTTTCCCTACTCCATCTCAAATTTTCACAATACACGGTGCATCAACTAGTGGAGACTACTATGCATCATTGTGCTTGCTGGCAAATCTGACTTGATCTGACGCACACGGCGCGCACAGTGGTTCTCCTTGAAAATCCTGAAGAAAGACTGTAAAAGAGGACACATTTTCCCGATGTAAACATATAACCTTTTCTAAGGAGATTTACATAATATTTCCTCTGAAAATCCGTAAGTGTCATCCTTGTTAATAGTGTGACATGAGCGTTACAAGTGTTCAAGCGTGTCTAACGCGTCGACTCGTACCTCCCGCTACCATCGGGCTCTCTTCCCCCTCCTCAAGGTTCAGATCGCTCATTCTTAGAATCTATATGGCATCAGTACCACAACAAGCGATCAATGGCCACTCAGGACCTAGCAATGGGGCTGTTAATGCGACCCAATCCACCAGTTCACTGGAGGGCCATTTCACAGACATTAATGGCTCAGATACATTTCACCCAAATGGCTATTCTCAGTGAGTCATTCAAGGCCAACATACTTCTTTTACGATGCTTCAAAGAACCGCATTTTCCGCACTTCACACTCAAGGGAGCGAGGCCAAGCAGTCGGACTGATCGCGGCGACCTTTGTTTCACATCGTCTTCTAGGCCATCCCATGTCCCACATAACGAGGAAATAGTCAACCATTTGTATCACTCGGGGTTTCAGACAGGTGTAAGTGTAAGCTTTGGCAGAACGGCCCGTGGAACGAAACTGATCACGGGTAGGGGTTGTGTAGAACTATGCGGACACTATTCTTGTAAGCTTTCATCGCCCTCCAGAGGGTGTCTGCCGCATGTGATGCGATTATCATCTACAGCATGTCCATCAAAATATCTATCGCCTCCATGCGATTATCCTATCTCGGTCGCCGTACCTTGTACACCTAATGTCCACATCGCCACAAGCAGCGGGTCAACGTGTGATTTACGTTCATCTCGAGCAGGAGCCAGAAGTCACCCAAGAGGTTGGTCTCATTATTTCAATTGACATCGTCATTTGACATACCGCCACGTTCCCACAGGGTTTTGCGATAGGTAACATGGTCTGATACCATCTTCTTAATCTGGAAGGCTAATCCTAGTTCCTTAGCACTCGGATACTTGTACTCTTCCGTATCGCTCAATCTGATCCACTCATCAAACGCGCGAGGGGTTCTTGCTGCAGGGTGTTTACTTGGTGGCATGGACGACCTTTGCCAATACGCCTATGAAGCGTGTCAGCGCTCTATCAGGCCAGATACAATCAACGAGTGGCTCAACTTCATCAACAGTAGTCCGTCGGCAGAAGGAGCTGCCGCCCCCGAGATACCGCCCACTTCAGTCTTTGGATCGTACGCCCAACGGTTAAGGAATGACATACTCACTTTCCTCGTTGTCACACTTCCCGCGATCTTGGACATTCCTCCGGGAGATGTCTCGCCCCAGCCAGAGAGGGGACGAAACATGATGCTTCAGGTTTTCTCTCGTGTCCCCTTTGATTTGTTCAAGGCAGCAATAGAGTCCCCTGCGTTCCAAATCGGTTCGTGTCTATTTCCTCTTTCAGATACTTAGCAACTTATGCAGGACCGCAGGATCCGACCGTGCTCGATTTCAATTTGCGAAGGACGCTATCGAGTTGAGAAAACTGAACGTCGCGCGCAGTGGGGGGGCAGAAGAGACAGTCGTTTTGGCGTTTGGTGGTGGGACTTCAGATGGCAGTGCGGTGCATGTCACGCGAAAATTGCGCAAGCGACCTCTTTGGAAGGTCAGTTCTCCTTGAGGGCGAGTCATCATACCGGTGTTCTTGTAATGCTACCGTACGTGTTCGATGCTATAACAGCTTGCCTCAAGTTGATTCTATGTTATGTGACTGGTTGTTACACAAGCTCACAGGCAATCTAACGTCCAGTACACTGGCGATGGCGGAGGTGACTTAGGAGCTCACACTCCAAACAGTGTACTCTGAGTATTTTTACTGGGTGGCATGACTGGCGTTCTACGTTGTCGGCAAATAGCGTGGGGTCAAGCTTCGAGAAGCACAAACCTGCACTTCGAAGCTCACTTACAGTGGTAACCTCCTCTCTGGGAGTGCTTCCGATTGTGTGCGTCTATGGGGCCAGAATATACGCTCGAGCGAAACGAGGCTCAGTCAGACCTTCATCGAAGGACCGGGCCTGGAATAATGACTGAATCCTATAAAACCGCTGAGATCCGTCGGGCAATCGGTATCTCGACAGCCCTCTTTTCCCCGTGTTAGCCATGGCAGCCCCTCAGCCATCCTTGAGTGCTTTCTTTATCAGTTTCTTCGGTGAAGACGGGAATCCCCGACACTGCCAAATCGTGGGGAACGACACCTATCCCTTCGTCTCTCTGGAGATACATACACCCACGGGGGCGCATTCGACGCACACATCAGTGAGTGCACTACATCGTGGCGGTCAGCGAGATGACATATTCCCACAACTGGGGCAACTGTAGATTTCTGGACAAATCGGAAATCTCTCTCCCGCCGCCACCATCGACTGGGTGTCGGATGGGCATCTCGGCACCGTTCACATGCACGGGCAGGATATACACACGGCGGATTTTGTCACCCTGACGAACCAGCCCAAGTAACGATCCACTTCGTATGAGCATGCTACGCGTTCTCACTGGCAATGGTTGCGGGCATACTTCCAGCTCTCGAGGTTTCGAACTCGCAGGGCCAGACGGCGTGACGTACCATTACATGTGGTCAAGAGCCCAACCGGGACTGTACAGGGTCAGTGGATCGCCATCACTCCTCTTCCCTTCCTCACGATGATTGACTCCTCTCGAAGCTGTATGTGTATTTGCACCCGCAGCTCGCCCCGTCTCAAATCGCCACGTACCAACAAGTCCATGATCCTGTCGGTCGCACGTTCGGCACTTTGAACTACGGATTTGTTGATAACCACCTCTTCCTTCACGCCATGATAGCGTTGATTCTCAACTGGTGGATGGATCGAACGTGATCTGATTAGGAATTTTTTGGTACGGAAGGAACATATCGTGGAACGAGTAGCTTGTATCCATATTGACGAAACGAAAGCATGAAAGCAAAAAATGATACAAAGCAGGTCGATGGAAAGAGTCCGAGAATAGGTGCTACGTGAGCAGATAGAGCAACGGCCGAGTAATAGATTAAGATGTCCCCATAGAGCCGAGCATATGCTCTAGTCGTTCCTCGACGGTCCAGTGGGCATCTGATTCAGAGTGCATGGAAGAAGCCATGGTGGGCACGGATGGCACGATGTTGAACGATCCAGCCTCGATGCCGTGAGAGATGTTGTCGATGAGACGGCCGATTTGCGCGGAGGAGCTGAAGAACACCTGGCGATCGAGTGAGTGCTTTGTTACGCGAGGGATCCACACGATCGCTACCTTTGTCTCGGGGCGCCGGGGCCCTTGTTGGGTCTTCCGTCGAGAAAGGAACGAGGAATTGCTATCCTTAGATGTTTTTCTCCCATGTTCTTTGAAAAACAGCTGAACTCCTTCGGAACTCGGTTCGCGGAAGGAATACTCCGAGACAAAACTCGCTCTGTTGGGGTAGAATGACTCAGCGTCGTCATCCCGTAACCCATTTACGATCGACCTAGTTGGAGTACCATCGATAAGGTCCCCACCCATTCATATTAAACATGCTTCCTTACCATATCGTTTCGCCGTTGGCCAACTCAAGGACCTCTACGGCACGACCTGGTTCGATGATTGGCAATGCGTCAGAGGTCGAACTCTGGTTTGTGCCGTCCACAACTTGCTCGCCGGAAATAGTGACCGTAGGTTTGCCTTCACCCGTGTACATCTCGTAACTGGTGGGAAGAGAGGTCACACTCTGGCTGAGAGTCATTTGGGCTAATCTGACTTACAGAGAATCATAGGCTGAATTAGACTTCTCTAATGGAAGAAGCGTGGGCTGGGAAACCGCCAGAGCGCTCTCGCCCCGCAATAGCAAGGAAGCGGGCAATTGTGGAACAGGGGGAGGGGTATCAGGGGAGAAACGTTGACTAGTGGGGGACTGGGGGGGCGGAGGGGTGGGAGCACGATCGTGAACGGAACGGTTGGAAAGAACGGATGCCGCGCTGGCCGAGCGACGCCGGCGATTCGCGGAGTTCTTACGCATCAAGGCATTGAGGTCGAAGTTCGACTGCCGCGTCTCTGAAGGAAATATCAACGTCCGTCGGAGAACCGCATTAGAGACTGAACGGTCTGGCGCGGTTTCATCCCTCCGACCACTTTGTTTCCGGAAGGATAGCTGCCTGATCGCCGGCTCAGGAGTTTGCCGCGAGGTCGACTGCTCCAAGCTGGGTCGACCCTCTGATATAGCCGGAGAGCGGGCACGGTCCAGGAGCGATGAGTCCAACCAAGCGCTCCTCTGACTGGCTGCAGCGGAAGCATGTTTTGAGGCGTTGGCCGCCGTCGAACGTGATGACACCGATGTCGAGCGTGCCAAGAGGTCATTGAGGGCTTCTTGATCGAGGCCCAGGTTCGAGGCCGCGTCGAAGAGCTGTTTCAGAGCAGCCTGGTCTGAAGGTGGCCTTCCGGTCTCGTCGACGGTCGAAGAAGCCGTCATAGCGGGAGTAGATGATGAAGGCCCTATTTGTGATGCAGAAGATGGGGCCATTACCTGCCCCAAGGACGGAAATGCGCCCTCACTCGGAGGAGAAGGTTGAACGTGATCGTGCACACCCTGAGGCTGGCCCACAGGCGATGACTGTGCCGCCGAATTGAGCGGCACTTTTCGATGGTCAGGTTCGAAAGATGCTTCCATGGCGCGCGGCTTGCGGAAGCGGGCAATAAATCCTTTTAAGCCGGGTCCTGCAGACGCAGGAGGGCTAGGAACAGATACTTTGAACCGGCCCAGCTCAGTGGCGCTGACGGCAGCGGGTGGACCACCAGGCGGAATCAACGATGCCGGATTGTAACGAATAGTCTGAGCTGACGTCGGCGATAAGAGGTCCATCGGGAAGGGAGTGATCTCCTCACCGCCGAGGAGGACTGGCTTCGGCCGAAGGGTACCTCTCAGTTTCTTGATCCGTTGACCGAATTTGAAACTATTGTGAGCGTGGCCGGACGCAGCTGACGGCGAGCGAAGGGGTATAGTGTCGACACTTGTCGACGCCGAAACCAGACGCGGACTTGATATCTGATTCGGAGTGATCCGCTTGCGTTGTCCCGAGGAAGCACTTTCACTCATTTTTGAGTTGGATGGGATCTTTCTCAGCTGTGCCATGGCCGCCTCTGTCCTCCGTTGCACTTCCTTAGCCAGCTCAGAGTGGTCGGTATACATGACTGGGCCGTCTGAAGGTGGAGCGACCGTACTCGAGTCGGATGGGGGCATCTCGGAGGCCGAAGGAGGCAACTCAAGAGAAGGGTCGGCCAAATTGGCCCGGTAGGTCACTGGAGACCCGCCAGCGACCTTTGGCGTCTCCTGACTCGACGGAGACGGCAGAGTATCGGTCTGACCGTTCATCGGGGTCTGAAGTGACTCCACGCCACCATTCGGTCCCATCTCTCCAAACAACGCGTCAGCCAGAGCACGTCTACGACGAGTGGGGCTGGAGACCTCGGTGTCTGTGGGAGAATGCACGACGATCTCGGCAGTCTCACTCTTGGGGATACTGACGTGCACGTTGATCGGATGGACACGCGGCGATTCGATGCTACTGAGCACGGAATCCAGCAAGGCGTTGGCCTTTGAGACGCTGTCAGCAGGGGCAGCACGTGGGCCGGGAGCTGGGGGCTGAGGCTGGATTTGTGATTGAGGGGTAGGATCTGCGGTCTACAATGGGTTTAGATAGATGATATCACAGATGAATAGAGAGAGCGTATCTGCAGCCACCGCCATTATAAGGCATATCGACAGGGTCACAGTTCCACTCCAAAAAAAACTTGAGAAAGCTCACCCTGCTATCGCGACCATTGTTGGAATAGTTCGATTGCGACGTCGAGGGCCTCCGTCTCCGCACCGAATTGTTCCTATCCCGATTGTCCGGTGCATCCGCCTTTACCTTGGCCGCAAACACCAGCCGATCTTGGACGGCTGCGAAATCCGCCTTGGTGAGACCTGCGTAGTGCTGGATTATCTCCTCGGCATCAATACCATCCTGGCCATCTGCCCCCTCTGCCTCTGCTGTCGAGCTGGACTTGTCCGTCGCAGAGAGATCGTGCCACGCCGGCTGTTCCGGATCGAGGGCATTGAACAGGGCGACCGTGCGATCCTGCTTCTGCTCCCCCTCCCAAGAGTGGTAGCTGGAGCCCGCCGATTCCAACGAAGACCGCGACGAGTTCCCGATGGGAGATAGCAGGAGCGGCTGAGATTGATTGAGAGAAAAGTGGGAGGACGAGTGGACGTGCTTGGGTGGGCGACGGGGGCCTTTGGGCGTGATGCCAGGCGACATCTCCCCGTCGGAGAACGTCGGCGACACCGGCGACCGCGCGGCGAACTGGGTCGGCGTCGGCGAGCGCAGCACGCGGCTTGAGAACGACATCGGCGAGCCAAGGTCGACTCCTGACATCGCAGACGGCGGCCGGTTCACAGCCATGCCGAACGAGTCGCCGCCGGGACGCGTGCCGTCGATGAGCGGCGAGTCTGGCAGCGCGGGGGAGCGCAGGGAGCGTGACTGCGAGGCCAGCGACGTGGGCGACCGTGACCGCTCGATCCCCGCGTTCGGCACATCATGTGAATCGGTCGTGCTCGCGGCGCTGCCGTTGCGCACGTGTCCCGATGACGACGAAGGCGCGAACGCAGACGCAGATGCAGACAGAGATTGGCTGCCGCTCCGCGAGCGCGCCCGCGACGCGGGGCGATCCTGCCACTCGTCACTGAAGCTGACGGAGCTGCCGTTGCGGCTGTGCCCCGAGCCGCTGCCTGCGTCATGCCGCGGGGACTTGAGCGGGCTGGCGGGCGCCTTCCACGTGACGTTCGACGGCGTGCTGGGGCGCGACGGGACCGAGACTGCCATCGGCTGATATGCAGGGCCCGCCAGCGGCGACGCGGGACGGCGGCGGCCGAGAATCGACGAGTCTACTGGGTCGAAATCAAGGTACGAGTCGTCGCCGCTGCGCGAGCCGTCTTCCCCGCTCGCCGTCCGCCCGCTGGCGCTCACAACGAGGGGGGACGTCGCGCGGGGGGGCAAGCGTCCTCCCCCGCTGCCGGAGTCGCGTCTGAACAGGCCTGAGACAATATTGAGCGGTATGACCGGCGATGCGCGATCGCTCGCGCCGATGCCGGGCAGACGGGGTGACGTCGCGCGCGGAGTGGTTGAATTCGACGGCGACTGGTCATCGGAGTCAAAGCCCATGTCACGGGGAGTCATCGGCCTCGGCATACCCGGTATATAACCAGGTAGACGCGGCGTCGGGGATGTCGTGGCGGAGCGCGGGTAGGGTGACGGCGAGGAGCGTGTCGTGTCGCTGCTCTGATGGTGGTCATAGGAAAGCGCCGTCCCCGCCTCGACGTTGTGTGTTCTGTGATCCTGAAGGGGAACAAGGAAACATCAGATCTGGAAGAAGGTGTTTGTTCGTGAAGGTACGTACTGCATCTCCGAAGAAGCCCCCGTTCCGACTGTGGCCAGCGACGGCGGTCGCGGTCGCGTTGTGTGTCTTGTTATCCTAAAGGGGGGGTAAAGGAACGATCAGATCTGCAAGGCGTTTGTTCGTGAAGCGCACGTACCGCCTCTCCCGAAAAGTCTCCGTTCCGACTGTGCCTATCACCGTGCGAAACGGGCGAGCGAGGCATCAAAACACGATCGCCGTCCGTGTCCACCTCAGCCTCCTCCTCGATCTCGCGAATGACCTCCTCCAGCGCCAACGACGCGCGGCGCATGTGGTCCCGCGGCAGCGCCTTGGCGAGCCTGTTCTCTGACAGCGCGGGGGGCTCGGGGAGCGAGCGGAGGGGCGACATCACCGGCGTGCGGTCGTTGCCGGAGAGGTCTGAGCTGAGCATGCTGTCCTCTGGCGAGGACGGCCTGTCGCCGGGCCTGTGCCGGCTGCTGGTGGTGGTGGTGGTAGACGAGACCGAGGCGGAGGAGAGCGCGCTGCGGCCGCTGCCCCCCCTCGGCTGCTGCTGCGTCGCGCTGCGCATGTAGCTGTAGTCCCTGAACTTGCCGGAGCCGAATAAATTATTGCTGTACCGCTTGCCCGCGGGGGACGAGGTGGCGCTCGACTGGGCAGACGCGGAGGTGTTCGTCGAGCGGAGCGACTCGCGGCCGGCGTGGTAGCCCGAGTCGTCGGCCGTGGAGGCGGTCGAGCTCGTCGTGGACGCCTTGGCGCGGAGGCGGCCGAGCGTCTCGAGGATCATCTCTTCTTCCTCTTCCGAGACCTGGTTTTCTGCGCCGCGCGCGCGCTGCTCTGCGAACCTGTTGCGGAGGTCCTCGATGGGCACGGCCTCGCCGGTGGAGGAGCGCAGGAGGGTGAAGCGGCGCGTGAGGCTGTCAGGGGGCGCGTAGGGGGTTCTGATGTCAGCGCACGGGTCGTGGGACAGCCGCGCGCCCGCCCGTCGGGGCGGGCGGTAAGGGCGGTTGTGCGGAGAGGGAGGGACTCACTCTGGGGGGATGAGGGAGGTGCGGAAGTCGCTGACGGGGAGGGAGGGGAGGGGTTGATGGGGGGTGTACGAGCCTGTGCGGGAGGAAGACGCGGTGCTGGAGCGCGTCGAGTCGGGGACCTGGCTGCGTCTGGGATCGGACCACTTGCTGCGTTGGCGGAAAGAAAAAGGAGAAAGATATTGATGAGCGAGGGCGAGACGGGGGGATCACAGCGCGAGTGCGTCAGTATGGGTGTTGGCGTGTGTGTGGGACCGAGAGGAGGGAGAGGAGAGGGCGGGCACATACCGGAAGCGATGCATGATTGTTGTGCGGCCTCGCTGTGCACACGTTGAGAGCGCCCCGCGGGCGAAAGGGGAAATTACGAGTTGTCGCGGGGAGGGGCCACGGCCTGAGAGTCAAATGAGGGGCAAGGACAACGTGGAGAACACGAGGAGTTGGAATATAGAACAGCGACACAAGTCGACAGGTGGATCAGATCCCTGCGTCGTCACCGGTGGGGCCCGTCAGGTGCTCTCGCAAGACACGTGCGGAATACGAACGGCGTCGAGCAGTTGGAGAAGAAAATGGGAGTGAAATGGAGAGGAGAACGGGCGGGAGGGCAGGCAGCTGGTGGGCAGGCACGCCTCGCAGATGCGCCATAACGAGAATTGCTCTCGGCCCGCCGGAGCTCACCGGCACCGGCCGGCCATTTCAATTTCGGATAGGGGCAGGTCCCTCGACGTCTTCTGCCTCAGCTCCATCCCGTGCTCACTCTCTCGACCTGCCATCAGAAACGCGTCGCGGGCGTAGACAAATATCGTACACATTTCGTCGAAATTTCTTGTCACAATTACATACATCTGAGGACACTTGCTAATACTTCACGACGACACCTTGCCAGCCAACGAGCACGGTCTAGGGACGCGTTTGGTCACGCCATCGCGTGTCTGAAGCCGTCGCGGTCAGGGCACAGCGGTCGAGAAGCCGCGAAAACAAGTCTGCTCACTGCTTCGTCCACTCTTTCGCGGTGGCCAAAAATTTCGCCTTGTCGTCCCGCAATTGCTACCACCGGCAAAAGGGAGTCTGTGAGCGGACGCACAGCGACGCGAAACGAACGTGGACACGGCTCACCGCCGCGATCTCGGGCTCGAACGGATCGTCAGGGCTGGGGTTGTTCACTTTCTCCTTGATGACAGCAAGCACTGCGGGGGCGATGACGTCGAATGAAGCGCCGTGCGCGTCCGGCACCGCGGATGCACATCCCTGTTAATGCGCCCGAGCGAGATGCACTCGACGATGCAATGACATACCTGTGGGCAGCTTGATTGCCGGCTTCCACTGGGGTGCGTAGGAAGAGCACGGGCTCGTGTGACGCTCCGAGAAGACGCGGGCATGGACCGAGGGTGGCTCACCTGATCGCGCAGGATGGGCACGCATATGTGGCCCTCGTCGTTTATTCCAGGGTGGTATATCTTTGTGCTGAACTTGACCTAGCGTGGCGCAAGCGGCAGTGAGTACGCGGGGCGCGAGGCAGGAAGCGGCGTCCGCACCGCTGGGGCCTTGAAGGGGAAGCTTTCCGAGAGCTCGAGCTTGAAGTGAAAGATGCCGTGCTTGTAGGGACCGTCGGACTGTGGGAAGCGGTGGGAAAGAGAGAGAGGCGAAGATCGAGCGATGAATGAGGCAAGGTGAAAGAGCCACTGACCGCCCCGGCAACGGTGCAATTCCACAGGAAGACGTTGGAGTCGTCTGGCTGAACGGTCACCCCCTGAGAAGACCAACTGAATGGTAAGGTCGCGTGTGTGAGAGGCAGGCGGAGGGCGACATACATCGATTGGGTGGTCGAAGATGTCCTTGAGCTCCTGAGAGTGCGAAGTTGGGCGGTAGACGACCGAGAGACGAACGAAGAAACGACACCTTGTTGATCCGACTGGGTGGGGGTTGAGAGGAGAGACGGCGAGAGAGGGGAGATGCTCACCGTACGGCAGTCATCACGCGACGATGGGAGTGAGAGAGAGAGAGAGAGGAGGAGCGGTGACCGCGCCACTGCTGGTTGACGGAGCCACCCATGCTCGCCCGCGGCGCCTCTGCTGTCCCCGACGACTCCGTCGTCCTCCTCGCCCCCGCCCCGTCGCACCATGCCCCGCCCACAAAGAGACGCAAGCACACGTCCTCCGCCACCGTGACCGCTGCCGCCTCCCCCGCGCCCTCCGACCTCGCCACGACCCCGACCCCCACCGACGCCAACGTCGTCCTCCCCTCCTCCTCCCACGACCTTCTCTCCCCCCCCCGCCTCTCCATCTCCCCCGCCCCCGTTCTCGTCCCCATCGCCGACGCCTCCCCCTACCACTCCACCGAGCAGCTCGCCACCAACCACCTCGGCTACCGCTACGTCCCCGCCGGCCTCACCCCGCCCGGCTCCCTCGTGCACGTCCGCACCATCGAGAGCGCACCCACCACCGCCCGCGTCAGCTGGGAGGACCGCAGCCCCTCCATCAAGGTCACCGCAGACGGCCTCGGCCTCCTCGGCGACCGCGGCTTCCGCAGCGCCCGCCTCAACGCCCCCGTCCGCGAGGGCAAGTGGTACCTCGAGGTCGCCCTCGAGCACGCCGCCGGCGCCCGCACGGACCCCTCCAAGCCCGAGGGCGCCCACGTCCGCCTCGGCTGGGGCCGCCGCGAGGCCCCGCTCAACGCCCCCTGCGGCCTCGACGGCTACAGCTACGCCCTGCGCGACAAGACCGGCGACAAGGTCACCCTCTCGCGCCCGCGGCCCTACGGCCCCGCCCTCCGCCCCGGCGACGTCGTCGGCCTCTACATCTCCCTCCCGCCCCTCCGCGCCCCCGCCCAGGACGACCCGCACGACCCCGCCCACGTCCGCCGCGAGCGCATCGCGATCGAGTTCAAGGGCCAGGAGTACTTCGAGTACCTCGAGTACGCCCAGTCCAAGGAAATGCTCGCCCTCATGGACTTCAGCCGCAAGCCCGCCGGCGACGCCGCCCCGCTGCCGCCCTCCGCCAAAAAGTCCGCGACCGTCAAGAACGTCCCCGAGCGCGGCGCCGCCGCGCGCAGCCCCAAGGCCGCCCCGGAGCCCGCGCCGCTCCGCCCGCTCCCGACGCTCCCCGGCTCGCAGATCGCGTTCTTCGTCAACGGCGTCACGCCCGGCGCCGCGTTCCGCGAGCTGTACGACTTCCGCCCGCTGCGCGCCGCGCCCGCCGACGAGCGCAAGGCGCGCAAGCGCGCCCGCGAGGGCGCGCGCGAGCACAAGGAGAACGCGTTCGACGACGGCTGCCTCGGGTACTACCCCTTCGTCTCGCTCTTCAACGACGCGCGCGTGCGCATCAACCCCGGGCCCGACTTTGCGTTCCCCCCGCCGCCCGACATCGACGCCGTGCTCGCCGGGGAGGACGCGCCGACCGCGTCCGAGGGCGCGGCGCAGCGCACGTGGCGGCCGTTCTGCGAGCGCTACGGCGAGTTCATGGAGGAGCAGTGGGCGCTCGACCGCGAGGAGGAGGAGCAGGCGAAGGCGGCGCTCGCGCAGGAGACCGCGGAGCAGGAACGGCGCGACGCGCAGCGCGAGCGGCGCCGTCTGCAGGCCGAGGCGCGCAAGCGCAAAAAGGAGCCCGCGCCCGCCGCGACTCCAACGTCAACGTCCACGCCGAAACCAGGCGAGCTCGAGCCGGGGCCAGAGCCAGAGCCAGAGCCAGAGCCAGAGCCAGAGCCAGAGCGGGACGGCAGCGCCCCAGCGGTCACGATGATCACGGATGCGGACGACGCGCGCGTGCTCCCCAGTTCGTCGCTCGCGAGCAGCTTGGGCCTTCTTTCTTCGGCCGCCGTGGACTCCCCCGCGCCCACGGCGTCGAGCGTCGACATCGTCGGCATGCAAAGCGCGTACAACTCGGACTACGGCGACGGAGAAAAAGAGGCGCTCGAAGAAGAGGAGGAAGAGGAGGAGGACGCGGCGGCGGCCGCACCTGCCGCCGGACCACGGACGCAACAGCAGTCTTATTATTATCATCACAATACAAGCCCGACGCAGATGCTCGAGGACGATCAGTAGTGGTACCTGATTCTTGCTCCTGTCATTATTTCGCACACGCATCCTCCCCGTTTGTATTCAGCAGTAATTTATGACATCCAGACACTCGACGCAACCATGGGATGACAGGCTTCATTTGTCACGGTATCGAGTGGGTTTGGTCAGACGGGGTAATGTAGAGGTATTGGAGTAGTAGATGGTCAGACGTGGGCGCGTCCCATTAGCCAGTCATAATAAGACGAGTGAGGGGAGAAAATAAAAACGAGAGGTATAGGTTTCGAGATCGCTACAGTGTGCAGAGAACGGGACAGCATAAAATCAAAAAAGAGATGGAAGGAGAAAAGTAGACAAATAAGCTAGCTAACCGTGCGTAGACGATGCAAGTGAGTGCAGCCGATGACAGTGGGAATGCATGCGTACTGGACAGCAAAAAGAGAATGAGAGGAAGATCCATATACAAGAAGGAAGCAAAACAGATAGGGGCTGATCAGAGTCACCGGTTCACTGCGGCGTCCACCGCGGAGCCGGCGCCCGCGTGCTGTAACTACACGAAAGCACGAAGCATAAGCACGCATCTGCAACGCAGACCCCACGAGCAATGACGCACCCGACAGTCTCGCCGACGCCCTTCTGCTTCTCGATGCGGATGTCAAAGATCAGGTCGCCATTCGTCGCGTCGCGCACGATGCTGCACCAGTTCCGCCGGCCCATGACGTACTTCGACTTTGAGTTCGACCCATCCGGCTCTTTGTCGAACAGCGGCAGCTGGGGGCGTGTGCCAATCGTCAGCTCGGTCTCGGCCTTGGCGAGAGCAGAGCAAGGGGACAGAAGCAGCTCGGCAGACTTACCATCGTCTCATCGGTATCCGCGTAATGCATGGTCCGGTGCGTCTTGTTCGAGAGCGCGTTCACCATGGTGAGAACCCCGCCAGGCGGCCTGCAATGACGCAAAACAATGAGGACATGCATCCAAAGCATCTTTGAGTTAAGAAGCACTGACGGTGTGTTCACGATGGCACCTAGATCGCATTCGCCAGTTGATGTCATTGCCCAAGAGCTGATAGGGAAAACGTGGATACATACTGGTGACAACATTGATCATGTACCGGTGATCATCAGCGGGTTGAATGTCAGGTGTCTTCTTCTTCTTGAGTGTCTTGAGAATTCCGACTGCCGCACAGTGCACGTCGCCCGAGAGGAAGCTGATACGGATGCGCCGGTGCCGGGCGAACTGCTGCAGCTGCTCAATGAACCAGTTACGCTCAGACTACAAGAGTCATGGATTGAATCAGGGACTTTAGCAGTATATAATAGCACACGAGTTACCTTGTGGTGTCTAGACGTCCAATGATCATTCTGTGCCGAGAATTGAGTTCGTATGGAAGAAACAGGGTACAGAAACGGAGAAATGTCAAACCGTACCAGATCATCCAGCAACTCTGCATCCGCGTTGAACTTGTTCACGAATCCCTTCAGACCCAGCGATCCGCTTTTACCCAGCGAGACCAGCGGATTCAGCTTTGAGCCTAGCATCGTCTCAAGGAAGACCATGCGAGGATATGCGATCGGGATACCTAATTTTCAACGTGAAAGATAGTGAGAATACATGCCAAAGTGCCAAGCGCAGAAAACAAACCGAGCTGCACAATCAAATGCTCTACGCCGGGGGGTATTGCGTTCAATCTCTGAAATACTTTTTGGTACTCGGTCGAACTGCACACTTGGTCTAATTTTCTCTCTGCCCTGTTGTTATTGGATGACTATGTGAAAGGTACCAGGTGAGATCACAGAGAACGTCGTACCGGCAATCCAGCATCAACATCCACACCGTAGGTCCGATGTACGAAAGGAACGTGTGAGACGGGAAGGGAACATACGATCCTTTTCCTCCAATGATGAGAGACCTATTGCAATGGGCCCCCGGTCGATCGTCCAGGCCATCAACATCAACTGCAGAGGGTACGTTATGAATCAAACACGGAGGGGAAGAGAGACAGCGTACCATTGATGAAACACTGAAAGAGCAGGAAGAAGAAGTAGCCTCGCGCGCCAATCCTGCCAACGAAACGGTAAGGAGAATAAATATCGCCCGTCACACTGTCGCCTTACGTATTGAAAACTGGGGCTCTCTGCAGGTCATCAGGATCTGTTCAAAGCCAATGATATGAGTGATGTCTGTGCTGATCAACGGTGTGACTGACAGCTTCCAAACCCATCAATCTTTCCTCAGATGATCAGCTATAATAGCTACAATCGTGTTGATATATGCTCACCAAGTCTGTGAACACCACCCTAAAATGTCAGCTACTGATTCATGTCGACAACCTTGCTCTGAACGTACCGTGATCATCTAACATGAACAACATACCTTTTGAGTCAGGAGCCTACTTTTGACAGGCAAAGAATATCCTTACCAGCCATATTCATCATGGGCCTGTCACAAACATCAATGAGAAATTCAATCTCGCGCTCCCGCGATATACGTACATTGAACTGTTTGCCCTTGCGAATGCCCCGCTGCGGAACACATGACAGTAATGGTTGAAGTAAAAGCGATCAATCGCCGACAAGATTTCTTGTGTGAGAGGATATTTTTTCTTTTCGTCGGGCTTCGGATGATTCACCCAATCCTGCAGCTCCGGTTCGCGAGTCAAACTGACAGCAGGGCTCGGTAAGGTTTCTAGAAGTTTTGATGACATAGAAGCGCTTACCCGTCACAATACAGCTGATCTCCTCCGCCGACAAGGGCATGAAACGGGCGCTCCTTATGCTTTGAAAGAAGGTCTACCCATACCGGATCGTAGCCACTTTGGAACCCCGGCCCGCGAAAATCATCAGCATTGACACCAGCGCTGAAACCATTGCACTTCGGTAATGGCGTTGAGTAAGATACACGGCGTTCTCTGCAATGACAACGTACTGAGTAAGCTGCCAAACGCATGTTCTGGTTCCGCCCCGGGACATAGAAGTCGAACTCTTGACCGTGGTTGATGTTATATCGGATCCTCATCTCGTGCTCAGCCAAGGGAATTTCTATGAGGAACCTCCAGAACGTGTAGGTTCTGCGCAAAAGAGGTCAGGAATCACTGCTATTGCAGAAACAGCTAGCAAGCACACATACCCTCCATTCCCGACATAGACATAGATCTCCTGGCCTGGCACGGATCGCTTTTGAGCATGAGGGCCTTTGTACTGCCCGTCGATTGTGGTCGGAGACATATGGCTTGCCATGGGATCGGCAGGGTGCGGGCCGAGGTCAAACGACCTTCCATGCCCATTGCTCGTCCCGTTGTGCTTCCTTGTGTATACCGCGGGGCGATCCGGGTCCCATTGATAAGTGAACATAGGATGTGGGTCATAAATTGAACCAGCGTCAGCGGCTGAATTGTCGAACATTAAGCGCAAATACAATACTACAAAACAGGGCCAGATACTTACTAACAATGAGAGCAGCGCCCAGCCAGACGCCGCGCTCATCTACCGTGTCATACCGCAGGAGTGGGCCACACATAAACTGTAAATGGGGGTTCATTTTGGCGACTCGAAGGGTTTGAGAGCGCTCCACGGCACTCATGTGAGTGAATTGACTAGTAATGGACGAAACAGATGGCTGTCTCAATTCCCCGTTGCCCTCGGGGCCTGCAGCAGCCCATGAGGCGGGCGGTAATCCGAGAGGCGAGTGAGCGACATGGTGCGGTGATGGAAGCACGTCCGCCTCGTCTTTTGGAGGCAGAGGGGGACCAGGAGTAGCTGGTCTGACAGCGGGATTGAAGCCACCTATGAAATCCTCGGCCAATGGCAAAACTTGTTCCAATGGCTGGAAGCGACCGTCGGGACCTCTTTGCTGGCCATCCTGTGTGTCCACATCCCGATGAGCGAGTTGAACAGCCGGCGGTAGTAAACACAGCTCACCCCGTGAGCAGCCCTACGCTGCGCGTGCCACCCTGCATTATCCATAGTGTATTGGGAGCACTACGGATTGAGGAAGTACACGAAGCCAGAGAGTGCCAAAAGGCAAAAAATGAAGGAGGGAGAAGAGGAGAACAGTGGCAGGTAATGAGAACCGCATCAGGTCTTAGGTGATCACACTCTTCAAGCGCTCCTCGGCGTGCTTGACGGAACCACGAGCTCGATTCGCGACGTCATTTAGCCGGATCAATGCTCGCTAATACTAAAATCTAGGGTTTTCTCGATGTAGGACATGCCGCGAGGTAATTGAGGCTCGAGACTGCAGGTATATTTCCCCAAACATCCAAACTTGCAGAATTAGAATACGAGTTATTAGATGGTTTCGCATGAGCCCGTTGCGCAGGTCTTATTGCTATGTATACCTCCTTGATCATCCAACGTGTTCAACAACCGTAGTCACCAACTTTCCTCCCTGGATCAATGTCCTCAACATCTCGGGGACAGGTTTCTCTTCGAACACGCCATCCTCCTCTCCTTCCACTGGTAAGCTGACATTGATGCTGCTGCACTTCGCCGTGGTAATCTCCACGCCCAAACAGTCTTTGCTCAGATAGATTTGACCCGAGTCCGTAGAGTCCAGTTGGATTGTGGGCGCCGAGCCGGTGATCTGAAGCGTGAATGACGGCGAATTGGTTACAGACACAGATGCGATGACCGAGCCGACGAGGACAGATGTTTTCGTGCAGTTCACTGCTCACAGTCAGCGAAGGGTGATTCGCAAACAAGAAACGGGCTCACCAATCGTCACGGCGTTTACCTTGCCCTTGATCACGATGGTCGAATTCTTGCACCCGAACAGGTTCACTATCTGATTCAGCTCGCCATTTTCCACGATCAAGCCCTTCTCATTCTCTTGGTATTCCTATATCCGCGGTATATCAGCCGAGAATTAACCCTGCATGGCTGTATACTTACAATAATCCATTTGCTACCCTCCAGTGCGAACTTCGACGGTTTCTTACCCATAAGGGCGTGAGGCTTGCTCGGCTTGATTGGCTTCTTCGGAGCTACATTTCATTCTCTCAAGTTCGAGATAAACCCTATCATGAGGGGAGAAAAACACACACCTGCCGAAGCTCCTGGGGTGCTGGGCACAGTGCTTCCGCCTCGTAAAGCCGGATTCTTATGTGTCATTTGATTCTTGTCGACCTTCCGTAGACCCTTCGTAACATCTTCCCCGCGGCTGAGGTCTGCAAAAAGTGCTGCGTGGCCGCCGGCTGGTGCACCAGAGCTGGGCGCGGGGATAGCTGCAGGTGGTGGAGGTGGTGGAGGCGGCGGCGGCGGCGGAGGACCCCCACCAGCTGACGCTTGATATTGCGCTATTGTTATACCCTGCGTGACTACGTTCAGAAGGCGGAAGGCTTCTGACACATGGTCCTTACTTTAGCATTCCAAACAAGACCCGTGGTATGGTGTTCCATGATATATTTCTTCAGTTCATCTAGAATTGCCATGTATGCTCTGACCCATTCTACATGCTTGGGATCCCTGCAATGGAGATGGTCAGCATGATACATCTGCGCAGTAATCATCACTATACAATGTACTTCTCTTTGAAACTTTGAATGATGCGGTTTCCATAGAATTGGCTAGAGTCTTTGATATCATTCACGAACGGACCTGGTTTATTCTCCTATATTATTCGCAGTTCATCTTTCCAATTCGTTTCTTTCACAAGATGCGATAGATCACGCACCACAGCGACCCAGCCGACACACGAAGCCCCTTCAGATAACATACTCAAATGATGAGCCCAATCCCGCTCCTTGCTAGAGTCCTTAATTTTCGTTATGAGTTCGATGTCGGACTGAAGCCCTGTAAGAAGCTCTGCAAACGCATTCGGATCAGGCTTCTTGCAAGCGCCGGCAGTCTTGATCAGTCCATTCAGGGTATTAAACAGATCTTCGGTCTTCTTGGCCTGAATAACAAAGATCGGGTTTGATAATTTGATGAAATAGGATTCGATACATGTTGCACACCTGCTCTATGACACTTGGGGCTGCAAGGGCGTCTGTTAACTGTATGAACGGTTTGACCTTTCCTTGCATGATTTGCGTCTCGAACGCAATGACACTAGGCGGTTGCTCGACTGGAGCAGGCGGAGGGGGAGGATGTACTGGTGGTGCACCTGCTGCTGCCGCCGCCGCGGCGCGAGCTTGAGCATTCGGGTCGGGTTCATCGTGAATGATTGGTGCAGTCTGCGAGACGTTGTACACGTCCTCGAGTCGTGAGGTCACGGCCTCGAGCCTGTGAATGATATACTCAGTCGTGCAAGGGGAGGTTGGCACGAGAAGCGTTAGTACCGTTTCAGTACGGTTGACAGGTTGTGCAGGCCACTAGACATTGTGTGATGGAAAGCGCAGGAACGAGCGACGCGACGCGGACGACGGAACAGAATGTTGCCAGGCATTATGTTTACCATAAACGGTATGTTCTTCTCACGGGCGATCGAAGAAAGTCTTTCTGTCCAAAGCAGGCGAGAACCCCAAAGAAAAACATGTGAGAATCCTCAATCCTTATGGCTTGCGAAAGGGATTTTCACTTTTAAACAAGCAAAATGAGAGCGACTGTAGCGGATGAAATCTAGTCGTTATCATTATTATCAACTCCCGTCTCCTTCTCCATGGCCTTTTTCTTTGCTTTCTTCCGTCTACGACGCTCTCTTTCAATCTGCTTGGCTTTCTGCAACTCACTTTTCGACAGTCCAGGATTCTGGATTTTGTCCAGCTGCACATGTTTATTAGCGGGACGCAAATACATATTGAAATGCATCTCACTTTATCTAATAGATGCCGCCGCGCAAACATGCGATTGAGTTCCAAGGAACGTGTTTCCTGGCATGAGACGCGAATCCCAGTGGGTTTATGCAGGAGCTGAACATTGTTCTCGGTCTTATTAACAGATTGTCCGCCGGGACCACTACCTAAGTATCCATGGTACAATGTAAGGCCCATAATGGGTATGAGCGTGACATGCAAAGCAGGCGACGCGCACCTCGGACAAACGACTCCTCTAAATCGTCTTCTTTCAAGTCAGGAATATTGCGTTGTTTGTGAGCTTTCTTGAGCTGGGAATAAAACCGTGGAACTGTGGGTGCTGAGGAATCCGGAGAAGACGATGAGCTGGCGAGTCAGTGACACCTACATCAATACGGTATATCAACGGACATTATGGCTGTCATAGAACAGCTAACGTACTTCTGCACTTGCTCTCTCTTCCTTTGACTGCGACTAGACAACTCTGGTATAGACTCCGGACTTTTGATGGAATCGTTGTCCGCCAGCTCAGTGTCTTTTGTTAGACGGAGTTCTACACGATACATCAGTATTGCCTTGATAATGGTAGGAATCGCGCTTACTCCAGGTCCCCTGCCCGTCCGTTGTAGACGGCTCCGCTATCTTCTGAGCTTGCACGATGTTTTTCCGAAGCACGTCCGCGACTTCCCGAGCTAGAGTGACATTTTGCTCATAGAGTGAGGGATCTGTCTGTGACCTCCCAGCTAGCGTATCGTGACGCATCTTATCACGAAATGCTAAAGAAGCGAGAAACCATTCAGCGAAATGATGCAATGGGATACGCCAGCACATACCTCTGAGTACTCGTTCATCCCCTTCCGCGGTAATCAGTATGCAGAGGTCGCTACGTATTTGAAGCAAGGCATACCAGAGAACGTAGCTGCAGAAGCACGATATAATGAGCGATAGGCCGAACGAGCAGCAGCTTGGAGTGAAGGTGAGATGGACATCGAGGAGTTGAGAAAAACAGAAAACAGGAAGTCGGCATTGGCTAACTGATCGGTTATGTAAGACTTGGTACGGATACTTCCGTGCATTCCTCAGATCTCTCCTGAGATCTACTGCAAAGCTCCATGAACTTCCATGAACCCATGAAGCACCCATAAGCGTCAGCGGGAAAGAGAGCGTGGAGACTGTCAACATCAAGATGATGTGCGCTGATCTCAACGACGAGTTGCCGAGTGCGTCAGGGGGAGGCGTGAGTTATCGATGTCCACTTCAGAGAAGCACGGAGCATGTTCGCTACCTTGGGTGCTTGCTAAGTGTTCAGACTCTAAAATGGTTCTGCTTTTAAGGTTGTCCCCTCTGGATCTGAATTGTAGAGAGAAGATGGTAAGACATATGGCAGGATGAAGAGGATGATGGCATGGTGCATGAGTTCAATTGCTATTTCATGAAGAGACATAAAGTAGGGTTAAGTGTATGAGGCTTCATAACTAATAAGACCACCATGGGACAGTGAAATGAGTAAGGGACCTGAGGTGGTTCAGAGAACCTCAATGTTATGGCGGTCAAACAGCGAGATTTCCATTTTGAGCGAAAGAGCGATCACGCTCTGTCTGTATATAGGAGAGACCCACCCAATCGATTCGTCATCGACTATTTATCAGTCTGCTGAGGAGACTACGCTCTGTCCGACGCGGCGACGGCCTGACAGAGCTGTCACTCCGGCGTACGCCACCAAAGAGACAACGATCACATCAGCCGATACCGCAGTGACCAGTCCGAGCACGGTGCTGTGTTCAACGTTCAACGTTCAAGGCCCTTCGACATCGATACTCAAAACAGCGCCCACTTTCAGTGCTCGTTGATCTGCACCCGTGCCACGGAAGAAGCTCAACGCCGTTCCACGTTCGACTTCGGCTCACATCATGCCTACCACGGTGCGACCCACTGCCACCGCTACCTACACGCCGAGCTTCGCACGCTGACGCGCACCCTTTCCGTGTGCATCCATAGCGTCGCAAGCTGATCTCGAGGAGGCACCTGAGAAAGGCACGTTCGCGCGATGTTTCAAAGACCTCAGATCGCCTGGCTGACTGACATCCCGCAACGCATCAGTACTCGTGGCTTCCCGACGTGTTCCGCGTCAAAAACAGCGTACACGCCCTTCTGGTCTACATGCGCGCGCGACGGATGGCTGATGCGTATTGGAGTAGATCGTAGGACGCGTGTTCGGACCCGTCCTGACGGTGACGATCTTCGCGACTTTGGTCGCCTATGCGAAGTCCAAGGGGAAAGCGGTGACGTTGACCAACTCTGTCACTCCCTTGCTCGCTGTCGTGGTGAGTAGTCATGATCCAAATCTCTTTTTTCTCGATCGTGAATACATTCTGGCGACCGCGACAGGTAGGTCTTATTCTGGTGTTTAGGAACGGGTAAGCGCACTCTTTCAACTTAAAGCGCGTCCCTGTTTAACAGCCCTCGCGTGACGCAGTACGTCATACGATCGGTACTACGAAGGCCGCAAATCCTTCGGCGCATTGACCGCCCATGTGCGTCGAGATCTCTCCCCTGCCTCGCCTCTGTGTTCACAGCAGACCAGGTACGCAACCTATCCCGCATGATATGGGTCAACGTCGCCCTCCCGCCCACGGACGACGCGCCCCCCCACACCAAGGGCAAGACACCCACCACGACCGTGACGGCCGCCCAGCTGCATCGCACCAAGGCCGACGCGCTCAAGATCTGCCTCGCGTTCTCGTTCGCCGTCAAGCACTACCTTCGCGAGGAGGACGGGCTCGACTGGGACGACTACACCGGCGTCATCCCCGACTCGTTCTACAAGGCGCACGGCATGGGCCGCCTGCGGTCCCGGAAGAGCTCCGCCGCGGCGTCGTACAACGCCGTCACCGACGCCGCGCTGACCGCGAGCCCGGAGACCTCCCGCACGGCGAGTCCGGATAAGCACTTGGGCTCTGATAGTGTGGGTCAGACGCCAACGGCGACCAAGAGGGTGAGGGTGAAGAGGAGCGTGGATAAGCTGCCTGGCTCGAAAACGCCGCTGATGAGCTCCGAGCATCGCACCATCAACTTCAACCCGTACACGGAGGCCACCATTCCCTTGCCACTCATGTCCGTTCGATCGACGCGCTTGAAACACCGAACACCATCGCTGATTTTGTTCCTTCTTTAGCTTGGCTCACGAAATATCGAGAATGTTGTTTGGGTTTCGTAAGAACGGTTTCTTGGAAACTGTTGGGCCTGCAGGCAAGTTGATCTATTGGTCCTGTTGTCTCGTTCACTGAGTACTCAAAAAAACCCTAGGCGCGAATGCGATGAATCAGATGTAGGAATCTGCTGTTACCTTAAAACCTCGTTTCTCATCTGCTTATCCAGCGTGCACGGTATGGTGGAACAAATGACCAACCTGGAACGGATCGCGAATACCCCAATACCCAAGTCCTGTAAGCGTCGTTCTCCAGCTTCGCGCAATCAAAGTTTCCTGACAACGACTTACTCGTGAGCGCAGATAGCATCCACCTGAAGCAATGCGTCTCGCTGTACCTGTTCGCCTTGCCGTTCACCCTCATCAAGGAGTTGGGCTGGTCGATGATACCCGTGGTTACCGTGGTCGCGTTCACTTTCATGGGTATCGAGGGAATAGCAGACGAGATTGAGATGCCCTTCGGTGAGCGACGGTCATCCTCTGCGATAAAACTTGTTTCTCATATGCGTGTCGTTTTTTTTGACGCAGGACTCGACGATGCTGACTTGCCACTAGGTTTTTGATTTTGCATACTGGAAGATCCTGGGTCGCTGAACTTTCATCACAGATCGCTATTGCTCTGACCTCAAGGAAGAAGTCGAGTACGTAGAAATATCATCTTCACGATTCGCCCACTGACGAGGCATCACAGCTACATGATCGAGAGACTGCCTGAAGGCGGGCGAGGCGGCTATGGCTATGATGATGGTGAGGGAGATGACTGACGAGAACGCCTTGATGATATTGTTATCAATTTGCACGGATTTTGCATGCACATACGACTCATGATTCATGAATGCGATGATAGACTTGACTAGTAGCATGATCTCCAATAAAAGAGCAGGCGACGTGTTGATGATCGTCACCAAATGGCTGCAGGTTATTGAGCTTTGAAATTCACGGGAAACCATAGTAGTCAAAAGATCATTGACCGATGTCTACAACTAACTGAATTCTGGTGTACAGAACTCTCCCGGACCGTAAGGCTGTGGGACTCGCTCAGCCACGAAAATAACCGAGGACAAGCTAAGGAACTGACCTTCGACGTGAGCGCTGTGAGGCCTGCAGAGTTCTCACTCGTCTGGCGGCCGCTCGGGGGACCAGGCTTGGGCTTCTCTCTCTTGGAGAACGCGTCCAGGATCTTCTTCGTCGTCTCCGAAGTGAGGTCCTCCTTCATCCGAGGTCAGCTTGGCGCAATGCGATCCGTCGGAGGGGAGACGTACATAGAAATCATCGCCGACGGCCATCATTGGCGCATTGCTGCAGGCGCCCTGGCACTCGACCTCGATGACCGTGAATTTTCCGTCCTTCGTCGTCTCGCCCGGCTTGATCCCGCCCAGGTGGCTGCAGACGGTGTTGAGGATCTCGGTCGAGCCTCGGAGCATGCACGGCGTCGTCGTGCAGACTTGCACAAAGTTGTCCCCGATGGGCTCCCTGCGACGCAAACACGAAACGAGACGATGAGGCACGGAGCATCCCAGCGCCCGAGAGCGTCACGCACCGGTTGAACATGGTATAGAACGTCGCGACCTCGTACACCCGCATTGGAGGCATCTCGAGTAGCTTAGCTACGTAGTTCATCACGCTGATGCTGGTCCATCCCTTGTTCTGCCGCTGGCCGAGGTCGAGGAGGGGGATGACGGCCGCCTTCTTGTACTGTGGCGGGTAATGCGAAATGATCTCCTCCGCGCGCTTCAGGTTCTCCGCGCTGAACTCAAATGGGATCTAAAAAGAAGCCTCATGAGACACAGTGACGGTTGCGAGACGTCTCGCCCACCTTGGGGTTGTTGTAGGTAGTGTCGCGGTGCTGAACGTCGCGAGAGGTGTGAGCGTCACCGACAGCATTTGAGTGTGACGAAAGTGCTACCGACCACAAAGAGGGCGTCCGAGCGCCTTGGTGCAGAGGTGGAGACAAGCCTCGCCGGCCTCGCAGGTCGTGGCAGAGGAATGCGTTTGGGGAGTCTGGCGGCGAACATGGTGTGCGCTCGCCGTGATGAACGGTCTGAAGTCGACCGTGACGACTGCTCCGGCTGTTTCCGAACCAATCGTGTTCCGCGCATCTTGCATGAACGAGCAGCGCTCGACTCTGTATCTCGAAAAATGCGAACGACGAAAAACACAATTCTTAAAGTCTGTCAACGGAATCTGAGTTGGTTTGTCTCCGTGCGCTCATCACTCTGTACATACATAATCGGTTGGATAGCTCAAGGCTTATCGCAAGATACAAGTAAAAGTACAAGATCATGAGTCATGACCACAAAATCTTCTTCACAATATAAGTATGAGCCCAACGATCTTACTAAATAAACATGTACAGCGACTCACACTGAGTCGAAGCGGCGGAGGAAACATCGTTCGTATCGTAACGTACAGTATACCTTGAGTCGTAGTTTCCGACCGCGAAATGATACAGGCCAGAAGAAACGTAGCACATCTCATGCCTTTATACATACCATATTACACAGACACTGGAGTCTGCTCATGGAGCGTTAGACATGAATTTATTTCGTATGATACCATTCAAGCTCAAGGACTTGCCTTCTTCGTCGTCGTTTTCTTGTTTGCGCCCTTCCTGCCAACGGGGGCTGGCTTCTCCTTCGCCGAAGCCTTCACGGAGCCTCCCTTGGACCGGGTCTTCCTAGTGATACCTCTCGCTGCCTTCGTCACGGGTCCTCTCTTCCTAGTAGCAGCGATTCGAGACTTCTTTGCAGCAGCAACCTTCCGCGAAGTGTAAGTCTTCTTCACACCCGGCTTGGCACCGGGTGTAGCCTTGGCTGCTGCCATTTTCTTCTTCATGGTAGCGCTGGTCGGCTGAGCTTTGGCAGGTAAAACTTTTTTAGTGGATGCTTTCGTCGATGCTTTCGTCGAACTGATCGGCGCTTTCGCACCCGCGGAGGTGTTCTGCCAAACGAGCGGGCGGGAAGGATTAAAGGCAAGGGATGCCAGATAGAATAAGGTATACCTCTTTAGTCGTTTCATGAGGGCTAGAGCCCTTGGGGGGAAGCTTGATCTTGCCAGACGGGCCTATCAAGTTGGTGTAAGCTCACTAACGCCTAAGCGGGGAATATGGGTGGGACCTTTAGGCAAGACAAAGATCCCTTTCTCAGCTCCATGCGTGATAGCACGGGCAAGTTGACTGTTACTCGTCTGGTTCGGGTGTATTTTGTACTTTGTTTCAACGAACTGTTTCTCGGAACGTTGAGAACCGGGTGGGAAAAGGCAAGGTATAAAATACGCGGACCTTCTTGATCGTCGGACGGGATACACCATGGCGAGCTTCGTCTGGGTGGGCAGTGATACATTCCTGGAGATGGTTTAGAGCACGCGTTAGAAGAGACAACCGTATGGAAGCGATCGATATGTATTAGGAGATGATGGGCCATCGCTTGGTCCGTGCGCTCTGTGTATCATATAGCGATATAGCCCCTGACAACCCGGATGAAGAACGGAGCGCACACAGGGACGACGAACTGAACTGCGGCTTGTGACATACCTTGACCATGTCTACCCAGGAGGGATGGTTGGTATGGTGGTCTTTGCTACTCTCAGTAACCTTCTTCTCAGTGAGCCCGGTGCTCGCCTTCGCAGAGGCCTTCCTATGAGCGGTGACCATGGCTTAGACAATAATCAAGATGAAGGCAAGAGTGGGAGCTGGTTGTGACACGCCTCGAGCGGAGACAGATAGGGTGCTAGGCTGTTGAGGGGAGATAGGTGGAAAGAAAGCGAAGGGCGGTTCAGGTGCGAGATCCGCGAGTTTCGCCCGTTATATTAGAGTGCACATCACGTGGTTGAATAGAATCTGCGCACGAGCCAAGCGGCCAGAAAAAACACAGGAAACCAGGATGGGGTTCTGTGGTCTACAGCCTGAAGCGATATGGACAGAACCGTCTTGAGAGAGGATAGAGAGCGTCAGTAATGGAAGTTACATCCCATCGAGACGAGCAAACTTTAGCTACCGAGCACCACAGCCCTATGCTATGGTCAAAAAGTTGATAATCCTTAGTGGGAAGGAAAATCTGGATACATCGTCGTGTCATTCCAACAAATGCTCCGATATCCCAAGGTTGTCCCACACGAGCTGTTTGATTATGAGGAGGCGGCCGACCATGGTGGGAGGAAAAGGCAAGTGAACGCCATAATTTCCATACAAGGCTGTTACTCCGAACCGAAAGCCCGGCGAAGAGCGGGGAACACATCATCCGTCATACACGCAACCAAGTTCTAAACGCTGAGGTCGTCTGATTCATCCTTTCCTCTCTCCCACCACAGCGACAGCTGTCTGTGCACATACCGGTATCTGACGAGAACTGCACCATGCCGCTCTCCGAACATCTCGTCACCGACGACCTGACCATCCTCCTCGGTCTCATCACCGCGTCGGTGTTCTTGCTTGCCAATCTGTACAAACCGCAACCGCTTGTGCACCCAATTTTGCTCGGAAGACAGAGTGATGTCGGTCGGGTCAGGAACCCGGGAGAAAGCGCTGTGTACAGAAACTATGGGACCGGGTTGATGGGCAGGGTACGTCGCCCTTGACAGCCACGCGGCGCCTCAGTCGTCTCATCTGATCATCTTTGCTGGCGGTCTCGGCTTTAGTTTCCTGTGAGACCGACGAAGGAAGTGCAGACCCTTTTGGACCTGGTCAAGCCCGAATCCGATGCACCGCGGACCCTTTGGTCAACGAAGGCAAGAGGCTTGTCACGCACCAATAAGCAGCCGATTATTTACATGTCATTTTTAGATTTCGAATCCCGAACTGCTTAGCCGCGTAGCTGCCTTTGGTGCTGGCCTGCTCAGGGCTGGCCTCACACGCGAGTCAAACGTGCTGTTACTACTAAATGACGGTCTCGGTATGGCTTGTTCTTGCTTGAAAGCTCTTCTGGCTCTGATGACGTATGGTCTTGACTAGAGTTTATCATCACTGACTTGGCCCTTGCTTCCAACTCCATCCCTTCATTCACGCTTTCTTCACTGTCGCTTCTCTCTCACGTCCTCGAGGTCCATCCTCCCACTGCCATTGTCATTGATGCAGCCTTCCTTCCTCACGTGCTAGAGCTCATCTACGACTCGAATGAGGACTCGCATCATGTCGTCATCGTAGTCGGCGAGCCTGACAGTAAGGCTTTAGCCGGCGCAGCGAGGCATATTAAACTGGTTCGGTGGGCTGACGTTGAGACGGAAGGCCAGGCTAGCCCCGCGCCGGCAACTACTCCTGGTAGGAGTTCATATAATTCCTTCTTTGCCAATATTGATTTCGTTTTCAGACCCGAATGATGTCTTTACTGTATCATTCTACCAGGACCACCACGGCGGAATTCAAGCTGCACAACTCACGCACCTGAATATCACAGCCGGGGTTACCGCGACGCGGTCTCTGTTACCTCTTTCTACCCCCATGTCTGCATTGGATACCCTTGTCTCTGCCCACTCCTTGAGCACGGCGTTTGGTAGGACTGTCGCATATACCGCACTTTATGAAGGAACCAGCTTCGCAACCCTCAGCAGCACCACTTTGTACAAGACCGACGATAGTACGTCCGCGATCTCTATCAAGTGTGTCCACCACTAACATCGATCTCGATGCAGCTGTTACACTTACAGGGATTCCAGACATCTTGTCAACGAAGCAATACCCCCTCCCTTCGCCTACGATCTTGTTCTTAACCCCAAGGCACCTCGCAGATTTGACGACTGCCGTCGTGCGCGAAGCTGAAAAGAGCGTCGTGTTCAGACTTGCATGGCGACACAAGCTCGCTGGCATCATAGACGGCTACATGAACAAAGACAGCCTTTGGGACCGTCTAGTCTTCGAAGGTGCCAGAATCAAGGTCTTGGGCGAGGGCGCTGCGACCCTTCGAGGCTTAGTAGTCAGCGGCGGTATCGATTCTACAGTGGTCACTCCTACGCGCATCGCGCTCTCTGTTCCCTTCGTGAACGCATTCACACACCCTGTCGTCGCGGCGCCCATCTTCGCGTCTCATCCCCTCGACCTGCAAACTTTCGCGCCTTCCGCGAATGCGCACGTTGGCCCTCCCATCATCAATGTCGAGGCGAAGTTGACTGGGGTGGAAGATGACGTTGTCGAGAAGGGCGGCGATCCCGTCGGCCATCTACACGTGCGCGGCCCCATCGTGGGACGGATCTTGACCGTGAGCGACAACGCGGAGCCGGAGCAGAAGGATCAGGAGGAGCCGTGGGTGCCGACTGGGTACAAGTCGCGCGCACAGACAAATGGGTCGTTCAAGGTCTGGCCGTTGGTCGAGTCGTTGAACAAGTAAAAATCGCATGTTTGTGGCCTATGCAGTATCTGCTCTGGTGAAATTTGGGTATGTCGGACTTCGCACATACTGATATTTCCGCGTGGTGGTTGAGTATACTCTCCGAGCGTGCCATCCTTGCTATCGTTTTGCAATAAATCTTTTACAGCTCTCTGTACATCTTGTACCCATTACCGTTAGTACCTGGAAAATACGATCCCTTGCTATGTCCACTGTTGTTGGAATGCAGTACATCGAGATCAAACTTCCAGAAAAAGGGTGTATGTCAGTCTTTCGAACATGAACCATGTCAAAGCCCAAAGGTTTCGTCTGGTATGTACCTGATGATCTTCTCAGGTGCAAATAATAAGTTACAAAGTTCCTTCATTCACAAAACCTCGAGACTGATCTTAATACTCCCGCTCGTACGTACGGCGTCCGTGAAATAATCCTATGCATTCCTAGACCCAGCCAGATCCGAGCACTGGCACTTGAAGTATACATTTTGGGACTCCTTGCCCTTCGAAGATCTAACAAGCGCTAGGCACCGAACGTTGAACCCTAATATCCACTGCGTCGATGAGTTGCCAGATGCAGAAAGGCGCTTGTGGCAAATGTAAATATCCGCTCATCGATGTGATTAGCGCGGGATTGTCAGACCATGTCTCTGAAAGAGTTGATTCGTAATGTTGGATTTGTGGATATGGGCTTGATGGGGGCGAAGGAAGAGACCTAGGGCAGAACCTTGACTCAACAGGCTTGGCAGATAATTTCTGCATATGATGAATCCGCATGGTTGAGCTTCTCAAGCTCAAGATCCGTGATGAAAAAGTGCAGGGCTATGCAGAGTGCCTGCTGCATACGGCAGGTTCATGTCAGATAACGGTCACAAATCCCTAACCTTCTCTCTCTCAGTAGTGTCCAGTGCTGATTTGACCAGTCGTTCCATCACAAGGATGCTTCGGAATCGTGAACATCAGCGCCGTGCTTGTAGTTCGCGCTGGATGATAACCGCCAATTATGCGGGACTTGTTGAGCTGCAACTAACGCAAGGACATCTGCTGGGCCGTCCTGGTCCTGATATTCGCCCACGATGATGCAGAGCAATTGGTAGAATAATGACTCGACTTCTAAATAATCAGCATTCTGTGAGGGTGAATCATGAGTGGCACAGAATAAATGACAGAAAACACATGAGTCGACATGCAGGTTCACAGCACCAACAGGGCACGGTAAACAATAACCTGCGGAAATCAAAAGGTCTCCTATTCGTAAAAAGAAGCGGTGACAATCCGTAGGAGAGAGAGAACGGACTGCCGTGAATATCTGGAAGATATCTGATCAGCGCCCGTCGTCGATCTTCTCATTTCGCATACTCAGTTCTCGGCGTTGCCTGGATGCTTGTAGTCAAGAATGTTTAACACGCGCGGAACACTGAGAGACGACGAATGGGTCTACGCTGCATCTGTTCTTATCAGTGTGAAAATGTGATGTTCGATGTAAGGATCTAAATTCACATACCGCCGTGTGATGATCAAACCAGGGCGACATGTCTGTGAATGGCTAAGATCAGTTAGGAGTTTAGCACCTGACTGACAGATAATCGAGTGTCGGTATACACTTGTTCACCTCACATGAACCACACAAATCTTAGAGGATACTCGGTTGAATGTTACGGATGAAATCTTTAGATAATCTGCTAAGCCGTCTTTTTGAAGCGGTTGTCGGATGCCATGGCTCCAGCAGGACTAGTCATTCTGAGGCCCGAAGGTAGTCCGAGAAAGCGCAAGGTATCCAGGATTCGAAGAACCGAACGTGTTGCACCTGCCCAAAAAGAATTTCGAGCTGACAGAAGCAAGCTCGTCTGATAAGTGACGTTGATAGTGGTAAAACGCAGTCGCAGATTGCATCGCGCGTCTAAAGCCTAGGATATGGAACTTTTGCCAGACACAGATTGCATAGACCGCTGATCAAGGAGAAAGGATGCTCAATACCGCGAGTCCGGCCTGAGATGCTGACATCGTGTCTTCTATGTCGCAAGGGCAAGAATTCGCCTCAGAAGGGAGTGTTTTGAGCGTCAAGCCTCAAAAGTCACCATGAGGAGACTTCAGCAGCGTCTCCATTCGACCGCTGCGCATCTTCCTATGACAACTAGGCAGTGCCAAGGCCTCGAGATGATTGTGAGTGTTCTTGAAGACAAGGAATCTCCGTTCAGGAAAGCACCGCTCAAAAAAGGATGCTAGCCAAAAATAAGAGACACTGGACGTCAATTCGTGGGATATGGAACGGCGTAAATACAGCGCCCATCACAATTTGAAGGTGGTATGATCAATGACGACCGAAAGAGCTCAACTTCCACAACAAGAACAAGAGCATCATAGGACTATCATTGGGCCGTCTACCAAAACTGCTGAGGCCTCAGATCTCAGAGCCAGAGGCAAGGTGGATAGAAAGACATCATACCCAGGCCATTACATCGCATGTCCAACGTCGGTCGTTCCCCGTGCTGAGTCCTATTAATGATGTTTTTTCTATGGGGGATAGTGTCCACTATATCCGATTTATTCGATGGTGACACCCATTGGACCGATGAGCCAATTGTGAGAAGTGCCGAAGGCCAGCGAATCGCGGCGAGTTGGGGCGGTGATGATAAGTGAGGGAAACAAGAAGCTCGGCCGCGATTGAAAATTGGTGCGTGTTCCCAGCTGTAGCCCAATAGCTGGAGTGGCGGAGCTGAGGAGTTAAGATCTGTTGAGATGTTGTGACGGGAAGATGATGGGACTGCACCGGGTCCCGAGAAGATCTCAGGCCTTTCTGGCACCGTGTTCCCACGCCTCCAACTTGAGTCTTCCTCGAGTCAGTGTTCGTACTGGGCCAGTGGAAACTACTAGTACGTGGGATTGTTCACTGCTAACGGCGAGCACTCTGATACCATTGCTTCTTTCCCGACAGCGCTCATGAAAGCCTAATCGTCGCCTCGTTTGGCGGCAGTTCTGATTTCGCGAGGACTATATGTACAAAATTAGATGCAAGGATCCAACGGGTTGCAGAATGGCATCGTGATAGCTCGATCATACGTGCGACGTCAAAATTATCCATGGTATATGTCTGACACACTGCAACTCTCTCGACCACGAGCTTGCTCTGAACATCGAGAACTTCTTATCATGTGTATGGACGGCTCCCTGAATCCTTATACGAGCTTCGCAGATATCAACAACAAAATAAATTATAACAATCGTCAAGTGTGTGAGGGTTTGTGACTGCCAGATGGCCCTGATATCTTCAGGATTGTCACTCAAATCCAGACGAGCCGTATGGCAGGAAGCTGCTGAGCCCGTCATCACTTATGGCTGCTTCTGCCGCCGTAGGCGATCAATCCAAGGACACTGGCATACGTACATCTGGAGGACTAGGTTCGCACTGATTTTTACCCGCCTCATGGACTGATATTGGTCCGTTGAACTCAGAAAACCGGGTCCTCTGAGCGCAGAGAGCGCTTCTACGTTCCACGCAAACATATAAATACCATGGTCCTTGAAATGTAAAGCAACCCCCATTCATCTCACATCTCGTACACCATACGGAACCCATCACAAACTCTAGTAAGCGGTGTCCATCTCTGATACTCGCAGTGCTCTGACTTATCTGCGTTCGTTGAAGCTTTCGGCGATCAACATGAAGTCGCAGTCCTCTGCCTACCTGGAGCCATGCCGTGCATGCCGTGCGACCGATAGTCGTGAGGGCATTCCTGTCAATCAATGTTCCTTCAAGACTATGTGGACGAAGGATGGCAGGCGCTACATTTGGCACGATGATTGCAACAGCCCGACCTGCCCCAAGTCCCAAGCTTACGTTCCCCCCAGGAACTGATTGTGGTCAGTTTTCATTATCGTGATCTCACATCTAAGCTTGATTTATTCTTCCCTCAGGATCTTATTCATGCATCTCTACCAACTTCATCATATTTCCCAATCGTCACTGTCCTTTGATACGATTCAGTTGACTGATCGAATGTTTTCGGTAACGGCGGTTGTATGTACGATAGCAAAAGTCGGGTTGATCTGATTGTACCGCTCCTTCATTGAGGAATCATTGTTATGTGTCCCCCGTGTCTCTATCATATGCCCTGTGTGTATAAGTGCCGCCGTGAAGATCTGTATTGAAGCAGATTCGGCTGTATAATGACACCAGGGACTCCATCGGCCAATTATACGCTGTGCATATCCGCCTGAGAATTTTTCATCCACCTGATCATAGCGGTAAGCTAGGTCGCATGAGGCTGATGTTCGGAGTCATAGGCCCTGATGATTGCTTTGGCCATGGGCGCTTCACTATATATCACAATCTGCGCTTGAAAACTCAAAGTTCAGACTCCGTTTAAGGGTGGAAGACGTTCAAAAGCGTTGCTACGGCCTTAGCTACTATTAGGCTTTTCCTGATCAGACAGTCGATGTGAGTTGAACGAATAGCTCTCAGTAATTCAAGCATACTGATACCTACTTGATTGCTGACAGAGAAGAATACGACCATGAGGGAACTTGTACGCAGGCTGACTGCATACGACTGGATCGAGAATCGTTTCATGGAGCAATGCATCTACTGGAAAGAAGATGAATTTTTCTTCAGATCCATCTACCATTCTCCTGGTATCGTTGACCTCGACACCCTACCCAAGCCAGATCCCATCCCCATGGAAGATATTCGGGCTTTATGGCATGAGGGCCTCACGGTGGCCCCAAGCCCGTTGCCAGAGTCGTCCTACGTAAAGGTCCCCGACATCACGACTTGGGAGGTCGACGCCGGCGAGTGGACCGTTGGAAAGAGGTTCTCAGCCGAAGTCGAGATTCTTGAAACGTTGAGAGAGCACCCTCACCCAAATTTATGTGCATACCTTGGATGCAGCCGCGATGGCGATTACGTCGAAGCCATCTACTTCCAGCGCTACTTACGTACGCTGGAGGAGGCGGTTGAAACGCAGGAGTATTTAGATCGCGAATCCATCATCGCTGGGATCACAGCTGGCATCGAACACTTGCACTCTTTGGGGCTAGTCCACTGCGATATCAAACCACAGAACATCATGTTGGATGACAGGAATGTCCCAGTTGTCATCGACTTCGGTTCGTGCGAGCGGGAGGGGCAGATTATGGTGAGGGGAGGTGGCACCCCCGGCTGGGCGAAGTCATCGTGGATGTACGGGCCTGATGCTATTCGCGTGGCATTCAAGGAGAGGGACCTGTACGCGATTGGTCTCGTCGAGAAGTACCTGAGGGGAGAATGGTCGATGGAGGAGGTCAACAACGAGGTGTGTACCAATCCTAAAAAAAACACTGGCCTTGACTTACTTTGCTGAAATGGAAGGAGCCTGAATACTTGGAAAGTGCGAACGTTAGCCTTGGATTAGATTCGACAGAGAATGAGGTTGGCCACTTGAGCGAAGCGAGGTAGCAGCCGAGTAAAACACAGGGATATCAGACAGTCTACGAATCGTAAGCGCTATGACTAGTTAGTGGTGATGTGTTCCTGTAAACATTGCACTACACCACTGTATATCATTTATGGCGTATAAGCAACATCCGCTTCGATTTGCCGAGTCTGCTGCTGTGCGGAAGGCTAGCCTGAGAGTTAACCAAACGTATGAAGACAAACAAATACGCCATATGTTTTGCCAATCCTGCCTTCTCCGCCGGTGCCCCGGGATATAATTGATGATTCTGGCGTTGGTAAATATAGTAGCTTCCTTTTTTGAATCGAAAGGCAATGGGACTCCTCCCATGAACTTGAATTTAAACCTCAATCCTATGAAAGCTATAGTCTGAGCGTTATGAGCACCTAGAGTGTACCGTGATAACCGAGAGGATCTAGCGCCTGCTTATCGGAGGTTTATCTAGAATTATTCGTGGAGATGTGGCGGCGGACTTCTCCCACAGTCTTGTCCATACGTACAAAAGGCGAACATAATTATGTCCTCTAAGTTCGCGTTATCGACAGAGACAGCTGGGATGTGCGTCAGTCACGAGAACTCGGAGGCGAACGCCATATATTTGGAGCGCACCGAGGTTTCATGGAGAAGGCCGTCTTTTGAAAAGAATAAGATTCATCCTTCAGCTCAACGCACCGCTGTCACGACCCCGTCGACCTGTCTACATTCCTACGAGTGTTGGTGAAGAAAAGCTGGACAGAGTTTACGGAGCCGATGCACATGCTGCCAAGTTCGATAGTGCAGAGAATTCATATAGAAAGCTGATTGTCGAGCGGGCGAAGCCGAGCTGATGCATCCCATTAATCCTGTAAGAATTGTGCTAGTCCACTTGCAGAAACGATATAAGAAGCACTATCTACTCAACTTCGATAGGAGACGGCAAGCCCAGTCTGCGGGTGTCTGCCGCACGGCAAAAAAATGAGGCTGTGCTCTGGGCGTAGAAAAACCAGAAATCCTTATAAAGAGGACACCTGCCAGCTCAAATCCATGAAGCAACAAACGCACCGACTCCGTCGAAGCGGTCAACAGCTCTGATGTACCGATGCGGGCGACTTTACCGCGACCGCCTTTCGATCCTATACAGCCCCGCGCTCATTCTCGAACGGATGGTCATCCCATGCACCTCCGCCAGGCGACGCAGGCCGCCACTCCTCCACGATCTCCTCCTCAGCACCGAATGCGCCCATGCCAATCCCCACGGCGCCTGCCCATCTCCCAGGGGTTTCGAGCTCACTCTCTGAGTCCTCTCCCGGCTCTCCTTCGGCATCGACCACCAAACCACCCAGTCCCAGGGCACCATCCCACATCCTGAGACCGTCCTCCTCCTCTCCCTCACCCCACTCCTCTCCATCCCCACCCGCACCCAATATCCGTGCAAGCGCATCCATATCCACCCTCCCCCTCCCCTTCCTCGCCCCCTCCTTACCCCCCTTCGTCCCTCGCCCCTCCCCTACCCGCGCGCCGTCCATATCCGGCCCCCACACCCCAACAACACCCGCCGCCGCGCCTCGTCCCCCTCTTGCTCCCGCCCGCACTCAACAACCAGCCCCTCCAGCTCGCCCTCCGCGAACAGCTCCTCGTCGCACACGCGCGCCTCGCCCCCGCGCGCGGCCGCGAGCAGCTGCAGCCGCGTCGGCGCGCGCGCGCGTGCGCGCGTGCCGAGGGCGGCGTCGGGCGCGAGGAGGTGCGCGGTGTGCGCGAGGGAGATGGCGGTGTTGGGCGGCGCAGGGGAGGAAGAGGCGGGGGCAGTGCGAGACGGGGCTGAGAGGGAGAGCGGGTTGAGGAGGAAGGCGGTGGCGAGGTCGTGCGCGGTGCGCGGCTGCCTGAGCTTGGGCTTCTTCGCGCCCCCTCCGGTCGCGCGCCCCACCGCGCGCGCGTTCTCGTTCTCGTCCCCGCGTTTCCGCTTCCCAGGCCGCGGCGCGTCGAGATCCCCGCCCGCCGCCCTGCTCGCCTCCTCAAGCGCGAAATCCTCGTCGCCGCTCTCCGCCTCCGCCTCCGCGTCCCCTCCGAACCGCACGTCCACGACCCCGCCGTCCCGGACCCCCCGCCTCCACACCTCCCCACGGAACTGCACCACATCCACAACCGCACGCGCCACCTCCGTCCTCCTCCCAACCTTCTTCCCCTTCCCTCCCCCTCCTCTCCCTTCCCAGTACCCCCGCCCCTCTTTCCCCCTCCTTCCTCTCCTCCCCCACCCCCCAACCACGGCACCCCGCCCATAGCGCGCTCCACGACGTCTACGAGCCCCCGATAGCGCTCCATCACGCTCCCCGCGCCCGCCCCAGCGCCCGCGCCGAGCCGCGCCCCGAGCGCCCCCGCGAGCGCCTGCACGTGCGGTGCCGCGCGCGGGGGCGCCGCGTGCGCCTCGAGCGCGAGGATCACGAGGGCCGGCGCGAGCGCCGCGGAGTTGTGCGCGGGCTCGGTCGATGCCGGTGCCGATGCCGGTGCCGACATTGACGTCGAGGTCGATGTGGAGATCGAGGACGGAGCGGGGAGCGCGAGCAGCTCGAAGAGGCCCGCGGCGGTGCGCTGGACGGCGGGGAGCTTGTCTGGCACTATGGGTCGGAGGAACGCCTGCAGGTCCGCGGGCAGCGCGGGCGCTGCGGCGGTCGGCGCGCTATTGGCGTCGGTGTCGGCACCTGCGGAGGTGATAGATTGGGAGGAGAAAGAAAAAGAAGAGGAGGAGGAGGAAGAGAGGAGGGAGACGAGGTGCGCCGTGAGCGCGGGGATGTGCGCGGTCGGGAGCGCGCGCGGGAGGCGGAGGGAGAGGAGCGCGAGGAGGCGGGCGAGCGCGCGGGTCAGGGTCATCGGGGTTTCGGAGAGTAGGTACTGTCGGACACAACTAACGTCAGCAAACACTCGACAAAATAGACAGAACACGACACGAGCGACGAGTGACGAGAGAGCGTGGGTGAGATAGAATAAATGACGAGAGAAAATGCGTGCGTGCGTCCCAGGCTCGGTATGTGGACGGAATGCCGGCACGCGCGCCTCAAGATCTGCTCCCCGCGCACACGTACGGCCCCGATCCCGATGAAGCATAGGCCGGTGCCTACAAACACACGCGTACACGCGCGCGCGCGGAAGCAGTCTCAGTCCATGCCCTACCCCACACCCGCGTCTTCGCGAAGCCCCCGGCGTCCAACGCCCCACACTCAATCACACCCCCGCATTCGCATTCGTTACGTCACGCCTGCGCGACCCAATCCCCACCCCGGACACGACGCCGCACGAGCAAGAGGCCAGGACAACCCTTTTTGCCGGGGACATCGCGCATGCGCACACGATCCGCAAAGGCAGGAGCGCCGGCCCTCGACGACCCTGGCACCCCCTTAGCCAAAGCCCTAGCCAAAGCCCTCACACGCTTTCGGCCACGCGCGCGTCGGGCCTCGCTATCCCCTCGCCTCGCCTCGCCCGCACGGTTAGCGTTACCCCGCGCTCCGTGTGCACCGACGATCAGCGGGAGCGCCTAAAGGGTTCGCGAAGCCCGCACGAGGCAGCCCCAGAAATGGGGAGACGGGGCGAAGCCGAAGCCTTCTAGGGCGCGCAGATGACCGTGGTGGACGCGGGGAGGGAGCCGCACCGCGTTGGGGTGCTGTTCTTTGCGGGGCGTGCGAAGGCGCAATGCGGGGTAGAGAAGCGAAGAAGCAGGAGCGCGAGAGGAAAACGCCAAACGCCAGATCCCGCACGCGCAGTTCCCGGCCGATGGGAGTCTGTCTGTCTGTTTGTACGTAGGCAGGCAGGCAGCTTATCTCCGCGCTCCGGGACGCGCTCGGGCGAAGCGAAGAGAGGTAAGGGGGGCACGCGCTCGGTTCTCACGGCGATGGGCGCGCTCGAGCGCGCGTGCGCGTGTTGGCTGCTCATTTCCGAGCGGACGGGGCATGCGGGTGGGCACGCGCGCGGGCACGAGCGGGGGCGCCGTCAGGGGGTGGAGGCAGGCGGGCGGCCTCGTGCGGGATTACGCGTATCGGAGCGCGACGAGGCAGGCGCGGGGGGCGCCCGATGCGGGTGCGTTACGAGAGCGGGTCTGCGGGACGCGCGGGGCGCCCGCGGCTGGCGCGTAAGAGAGGGGCAGGCATGCACACGAGGGGGCATCGAAGGCGGGGAAGCGTGGGGTCGCGAGAATAGGGGTGCGAGCGGGGACGGGATGGGAGATAGTGGGAGGAGATGGGAAAGGGGACGGGAGGGGGACTTACGGCGAGGTCAGGGGTGGCATCGGGGCAGCCGGCCTCGCGGAGGGCGAAGAGGACGGCGGCGCCGGCTGCGAGCTTTGCGGGGCGGCCCCAGCGGAGGGAGGCGCGGTGGAGGGCGAGGTCGAAGAGGGCCTGGGCGCGGGGCGCGATGCCGGGATGGGCGAGGCGGGCGGCGAGGGTGCGGATGGACTCGTGGAGGGCGATCTGTGGACAATGTAGAATAGGGAATGAGGAAAGAGCGGGAGGAGAGCGCACCTTGTTGCGGTCGTGGGTGGCTTCTTTTCCCTGGCCAGCGAGGAGCCAGCCGGCGGTGCCGCGGAGGGACTTGAGGGCGGTGGGGCGGGTGTAGGGGAGGGAGGGGTAGTCGCGGGTGGAGGCGTCGTTGGGGAAGTCGATGTGGGAGGTGAGGACGCTCTGGGAGGGGTCTGCGAGAGTGCCGCAGCTGGTGCAGACGTCTGAGCCGACGTCGGGTGCCCATTCTGTGGGCTGGCTGCACTGTCTGCACCGTCCGGCCATCGTCGTGCACGGCGAGGGGACGGGATGGGACGGACACCGGACAGCGTGTGCGGGCGGGGTGTGCGGGGTCCTGCTAGGAGTGGGTGGGACGGGTGCGGCGAGAGCTGGCCAGGTCGAGATGGAATGGGTTCACTCGGGCCCATCCGCGCTATAAAGTCCTCGTCCCTTCGCCCATCGCCCACCGCTCCTCCTCCTCACCCGCCATGGCCCCGAATCAGTTCCAGTCAAAGTCCTCCGCAGCAATCCGTCGCAGGCTCTCCAGCGTCAGCACCTCCAGGAAGCCAAATGCTCCCGCCTACTCCACCCTCACCGTGCGTAACATCCCCCGCCCCCCGTCTTCCCGATCTCACCAGATCCCTCCCCATCGCGCCCCCAGCCCATGTGGGCGGGCATCGCCGGCGCAGTCGTGAACAACAACGCCGGCTACGAGATCGCCATCTCCGTCCACGACTCGGTCTACAACACAGACTTCTCCTCCAGCGTCATCCCCTACACCCCCAACCAGTCCGAGGAGCAGTCCGCCGCCGTTGAGGAGCACGTCATCCAGGCCATCCGCAAGTTCTCCTCCGAGCACCTCTGCAAGTTCCTCGGCGCAGGCGTCACCCTCAGCCTCCTCCGCGAGGCCAGTCCCCATCCGATCGCTTGCCATCTCCCCCGATCCGATCGACTGACCTACCCCGCAGGCACCCAACCTCTGCACCCGCCTCTGGCTCGAGCTCGACATCGTCCCCATCGTCTTCAACATCAAGCCCTACCACACCGACTCTACCACCCGCCCCAACATAAAGCACCGCATCTCCTCCACCACCGGCTCCTACGTCCCCTCCGGCGCCGACACCCCCACCGTCTACGTCGACCACTCCGTCCTCACCGGCACCGTCCCCCCCCACACCCTCTCCGCCGGCGTCGCACCGCGCCTCCCCATCCCCCGCACCCTCGATGAGCAGGCCGACTCCGCCGCCCGCAAGTGCCTCATGTACTTTGGCCCGAACAACAACCCCCGCCTCAGCATCGGCCCCCGCAACCAGGTCACCGTCGACGCAGGCGGCAAGATTCACCTCATCGACGACCTCGAGCCCTACCGCAACTCGGTCAGCAAAGGCACCTGGAACGCCGTCGTCAAGCTCGCCGACGAGCTCCGCGAGAAGAAAGTCAAGATCGGCTTCTTCTCCTCTACCCCGCAAGGCGGTAAGCCCCCGCATCGCCTCCCCGGCCACGAACATCGACGCTGACCAAAAAAAACCCCTTAAATTCTTCGCTTATTTCCTCGGTCCCTGGCATGCCCTGCGCCCACAATCATGCCTGATCTCCCACGCGTGCCCGGCACGCAGGCGGAGTGGCTCTCGTGAGCGGCCTCTATCCGCGCATCTCCTGCCGAAACCGCTGCTGAGCGCGTCTGCTGATCCACAGATGCGCCACGCGCTCATCCGATTCCTGACCGCCTTGGACGTGGACGTGGCCTGGTGAGCATCCCTCTCGAGGCGTGACGCCGCCGACTCGCTTTGGTCTCTGCGTTCCGTGTTCCGTGCGCCGTGGGGAACTGACATTGCCGTGCGAACGATTTCATTGGGGATGGGGCTCTCGTCACTTGGGTCGCACCCTACCCAAGTGGGTCTCCCGCGCGCTGATCGGAGCGCGTCTTCCCCGCATCACGCGTCATCTCCCTACCTCCATCCTCCCCCAGTTCCGAACCAAATACTAACGCAGCCCCTTTCTCCTTCCCCGCGTCGCCCGGCGACAGGTACGTCCCGAACCCGTCGCCGTCCGTGTTCCGCACGACGAAGAACAACCACAACATCCTGCAGGGCGTCGCGCCGCCCTCGCTGCGCCTCACGCGGGACGCGGAGGATAACTTTGACGCGTGGATCCTCAAGAACGGGCTCCGCTGGACCGCGGAGGGCGGCCCGCTCGCGCCTGGCGGCGTCGATATCGCGTTCATCGGTGCGTGGCGGCCGCTTCTCGTGCCCCTATGAACCTGTACCGCCTGCTCTCTGCGCCGCGTCGCACGCTCCGGCAGTAGTGCGGTGACGCGGGTGCAGTCTCTCCCTCTCCCTCTCCCTCTCCCTCTATCGCTCCTCGCTAAACCCACGCTGACGTCCACGCGCACCGCGCCGCGGCGGATATCCCTCGCAGATGACCCGCAGATGCCGGGGCTCATCCCGCTCATCCGCAAGGTGCGCCCGGAGGTGCCGATCGTGTACCGCTCGCACATCGAGATCCGGAGCGACCTCGTGCACGTCCCCGGCTCGCCGCAGGAGGAGGTGTGGAAGTACCTCTGGAAGAACATCCAGCTCGCGGACCTCTTCATCAGTGCGTCCCGCCCCTCCTTCTCTTCGTCTCGCCTCGGCTCGCTCCCGGTCGCTATCGCGTCGGTATATCGGGCTCGGTGTATTTCGGTGCGATGCTGATCGGGTCCCTGGCGTTATTTTTGGCGGCTTGTGCAGGTCATCCGGTCAACAAGTTCGTGCCCAGCGACGTCCCGATCGAGACCTTGGGCTTGTTGGGCGCCGCCACCGACTGGTACGCCTTCTTCGTGCCCCCCTCGTCGCCCACGCTGACCCCGGTTCCCGCGCGCGCGCGCGTGTGCGCAGGCTCGACGGGCTGAACAAGGAGCTGGACCCGTGGGACACGCAGTTCTACATGGGCGAGTTCCGCTCGCTGTGCGCGAAGGAGAAGATGGTCGAGCTCAAGTGGCCCGCGCGCGAGTACGTGATCCAGATCGCGCGCTTCGACCCGTCCAAGGGGATCCCGAACGTCATCGACTCGTACGCGCGCCTCCGCGCGCTGCTGCGCGAGCTCGGGACGATCGAGGAGGAGGAGATGCCGCAGCTGCTCGTGTGCGGGCACGGCGCGGTCGACGACCCCGACGCGAGCATCATCTACGACGAGATCATGCACCTGCTCACCACGGACGCGTACGCGCCGTACGCGAAGGACATCGTCGTCATGCGCCTCCCGCCGAGCGACCAGCGTGCGTGCCGCCCTCCCGTGTCTCGCCCTGCCCGCGACCCATAGCTGACCCAACCCCTCGGTCTCCGCGCGTGCAGTCCTCAACGTGCTGATGGCGAACGCGAAGATCGCGCTCCAGCTCTCGACGCGCGAGGGCTTCGAGGTGAAGGTCTCCGAGGCGCTGCACGCGGGGATCCCCGTCGTCGCGTCGCGCACGGGCGGGATCCCCTTGCAGATCCAGCACGGGCGCTCGGGCTTCCTGTGCGACGTCGGGGACAACGCGGCGGTCGCGCGGCACCTCTTCGCGCTGTACACCGACGGCGCGCTGTACGAGCGCGTGAGCGAGTTCGCGCGCACGCACGTGAGCGACGAGGTCGGCACGGTGGGGAACGCGGCGGCGTGGCTGTACCTCGCGGTCGTGTACGCGCGCGGGGAGAAGGTGCGCCCGCGCGGGGCGTGGATCAACGATTTGATGCGGAAGGAGACGGCCCAGCCGTACGTGGAGGGCGAGACGCGCCTGCCGCGCGGCGGGCTGGATATCCAGGGCTGAGCAGAGCGGCGCCGTCAAACTCGTCACCGGTGGAACGGAAGGGAATCGTGCGCGCGTGTGCTTCTTGTTTGTGTTTTGTGTACTACTACCCCCCCCCCTGGCTCGCGGCCTAGAGCGTGGCCTTGTACCTCGTGCGATCTAGCGTGTTGTGTGTTTTTGTTTTTGTTGTTTGTTGTTTGTTGTTGTACTACCAATTGTCTGTCTGTCGCTCAAGAAGTCTGGCGTCGTTCGCGTAGAGTAGTAGCCGTAGCTGTCGGTCGGTGCGTTACCCTCTTACATAGAGCAGCGCGGCACGCGGCGCGTACGCACTGCGCGCCCCGATGTCAATGATACTTTGCTTTGGAGAGGACGTGGACTGGACGGTGGATGCAAGTCGGTGCCATTTGAGAGAGTGCGGGGCAGGCGAATAGTACTAGGCACCGAGGAGATCGCATCGGGAGCCGGGCCTTTCCGCATTCGGAACGAAGGGGTCCTTTGTCGGGCGCTGCCGAACGCGGCTTACACCTCGAGCGAGAGCCACTCAGGCTGCCGCCGCCGCCCAACGCACCCTTCCCTTGCCTCTGTCCACCACTCCACCGCGCCACCCATCTCCACCACCACCACCACCACACTAATAGCCCACTCGCGCACTCACATTGCTCACTCGCTCGCTCGCGTACACACGCCCCTATGGACATCGACCCCCACTCGCCCCGCACCCCGCGCGCGCGCCCCAAGCGCCCCCGCTCGCCCTCCCCCACGCCCACACCCACGAGCACATTCGCGCACGACGGCTGGCGCGCCTCGGTGAGTGCCCCTTCCTCCTTTGCGAGGCTCGGTTTCTCGCGCGGCGGCTGACGAGCCCGCGGCGCACGCACAGAAACGGGCCATGTTATCCCTCGGCGGCGGCAGTGGCATCGATCGCGATGGTGGTGGCAGTGGCGGGGCGGGGCCGCGCGCGGGGTCCGAAGAAGGCTGGGTCGCGCAGACGCGCGAGCTGCGCATCGACGCGCGCGCGCGGGGTCCAGCGGCGCCGCCCCGGGAGGACGAGGAGGACGGCGAGGACGCGCGGATGGTGAGTCCCCGAGCGGCCCGCGCGTGCGTCTGGCCACTGTGACGATGACGATGACGATGACGATGACACGCCGCGTTGCGCCCGCTTTTTTTTTCTTCTCTGTCCATTGTGCCGGTGTGCTCTCCGCGTTGCCCCGCGCCGGCCGCGCGCAGGGCCTCGACGCCGAAGACGGCGCCCCGCCGGTGCTCGCGCCGTCCCCGCTCAGGCTGCCGTACTCGCCCCCGTGGCCGCTCCGCCCGCCCGCCGCGCGCCCACACGTCCCGCATGTCCCGCACATCCGCATTTCCACCGCCCCCGCCCCCGCCTCGCCCGCGGACTCCCTACCCCTGCGCGCCCCACTCGCGTCAGCCTCCGCCTCCGCCTCCGCGTCCCCATCCCCCGCGCCTGCACCCGCGCCCCCTCACCCTTACCCGTCCCCGCACCCACACGCGTCCTTCCTCTCCGCGCCGATCCACAACGCGCCCACGCCGCCCCTTCTGGCTGCCGCGCACCCCTTCGCCCTCGGTCTCGGCCACAGCCCCTCCCCGTCCCCGTCTCTGTCTCCCTCCCCGTCCAAGTCGCCCTCCCCGTCCCCGTCTGCGCATGGCCAGCCCCCGCCGCCCGCGATCCACATCCAGCCCGCGTCGCCGCTCGACCCGGGGCACCCGCACCAGCAGCCACCATACCAACACCAGCATCAGCAGCCACCATACCAACATCAGTCGCACCACCACCAGCAGTCGCAGCAGCTGTGGGGCAGCGCGGACGCGCCAGTCGCTTCGGCGGCGGCGGCGATGCAGAGGAAGGCGCGGTTCACGATGGGCCCGCGGGCGGACTGCGAGAAGTGCAGGCTCGGGATGCGGGGCCACTGGATGCACTTCGACTGACCTGGCGGGCGGGCGGGGCCGACGTACGTCTGCCCGCGTCTGGTCTCCGACACGCGTCCCTCTGGGGCGGTGTTTCGCGTGTCCGGTCCTCGTCTGTGCGTCGCGTGCTCGATGCCACTGCTACTACCACTGCCACTACCACTGCCGCTACTATTAGTATGCTCGTAGAGTCCATCTCAGTTCCCCATCTCGATACTGGTTACCCCCTTTGCTCGCGGCGCGGATATACATATGCGCCCGCTACGTCGATACCTGTTGTTACCCAGTATATCTCCCTCCCTATCTCTATCGCGCTTTGTTGTTTTTGCTACATATATACGCCCTGTTACACGCATGCTAGCACGCTTATTACGCCTCTCTCAATGCGATCCCTGTCTGTACGAGCACCCCGCGCGCCGGCCTGGTCCCACTCGCAACGCAACGCAACGCAACTCACGCCCCCAGACAGACCCGCCGCGCCTTCCGCTCTCGCGCGCGGGCGCATACAGACTCTACGAGCCGCTCGTCGAGATAAGAGGTGAGATGGGCCGCGGGCGCCAGACGTCCGTGCAGGGAGCTCGCGCGAACGCCGCCCCCACATCGTCAGAGGGTGCCGAGCACACACGAGCCTGGCCCGCGTCGCACGAGGCCGAGGCAACACGCCGACTCACCCGTATCGTCGACCGTTGCACCTCACCTACAATCACCAACAGCGAAGAACAGAACAGCGTGGGGCCCGCCCGCGCGACCAAGGGTCTCTTTGGGAAGGATGCCAGACACAATTCGTGAGCGAGCGAGCGCAAGCGCGTCCGCGCAGACGCCTTGTGCTGGGCATCTCGTCGACAAGCACAAGAATCTCGACGGGGGCCGGATGTCCGCACAGGGAGCGAGCGACGACGCCGCTCGCCACGTTGTCAGACGGCGCCGGCCAGGCCAACGTGCACAGACGAGCCCGGCCCGCGTCGCGCCCGCTTCTCCCTGTCGCATTGCCGGCGCTTCCGCCTCGCGCGAGGCCGAGGCAATGCACTGACTCACCCGTGTTGTCAACCGTCGCACCTCACCTGTGGACGAAAAACAACTGGCGGTGGCAAGGAACAGAACAGCGTGGGCCCGTCGCGCACGTTCCCAGCGCCCGCGATCCGATACTCGCCGGTATATTTCGGAAGGATGCTGGTTATCACTGGTACGCAAGTGTGTTCGCACAGACGCCTTGTGCTGAGCTTCTTGTCGACAAGCTCTTCGATGGCGGCGAAAAATAATCGAGAGGAGAGCGCTCGCCTCTTTAGTCTTGAGCACGCCCAAAACGCTCGTCCACCTGAACCGTAACACGATCCTCGTCTGCTCACCGGCGCGTGACGCACGCGTTCTCCCAGTGCGGCGACCGGCGAGCAGCGCATCGCGCAGATCAAACAAAACAGCCTTACCGATCTGGACAAGACTGCGTCGCGTCGCGCCACTCGCAAGGAACGCTACAGACCGATGCAGTTGAAACAGCCCTCTCGCGAAAGCGCGAGAGAGAAGGACGAGGGGTGCGGACGTCTCCCGTACGTCAGGCGCGTACTCGACAGCCCCTCGTTCGGTCGAGCGAACGCGCAAGGCCCTCGAGTATGGCACCGACATACGATGGCGTCCGTCTGCTCTCGTCCCGCTCAACACAGCGCTCCGGGGCGTTCGTCGAGGCGCCCCTGGGACCGGTGCTGGAAAATCCGACGTCAACGAGCAGGGAGCGATACGCATGTCGTCGGCGTGGGCGATCAAATCAGAAAAAAAAACCAAAGGCCTGTGAGTTTCTTGTGTTCACGGAGGAATCCCAGCTTGACAGGACTGGACCCTATTCCTTCTGGGGAAACTGGTCAGCATGACGAGTCTGAGGTATCAAACCCGACTCATCTCTGAGCGAGATACCAGTGGCCCGACGATAGGAGGACATATGCGACGGGAGGCGAGATCGTGAGCGCATCCAAGGGCGTATTCGTGTGTGCTGCATGTGCAAGTGGAGCTACGCATGGCGAGGGCCGGTTGGCTATTGGTCAGGGGCGAAGTCTGCTGCAGACTGTGCGCTCGAGCTGTCAGGACGCGGAGCGAAAACTACAACTCAGCGGCGAACGGAAGGAGGTCGCGCGACCTAAACCGATTGGTCGCTCCTCGACCGAATGTCGAATCCCCAACATCGCCGACTCCGCATCTACCGTTCTCTCGCCCCGGACAATGACAATGCAAATCCGATTGCTTTAAACGAACCAAGGATAAAAGACAAGACAATCCGGAACAACAGAATGAAAGCTGAAGCGTACGAAGCGGGAAGAAAAGAACACGGGCAAAAAGTTCGAGCGTTCGCGGTGTCAAATCGTAAAGGGGCCCGACCGTGCAGGACATTCTAGGGCGGTACGGCGAGCGTGTGTCCCAAATAGAACAATCAATCGAAAGCGGGAAGCAAAAATGAGAACTAAACGAAAACGCGAACGCGAAGAGTCCAACAACAAGACAACGAACGAAGGAGAAGAGTGGGAGTCTGCGAAAGAAACAATGGACGAGGATTAGCGTGGAAAGATGGCTCCGAAGAGCAGTGGAAAGAAAACAGGAAGATGTGTCGAACCAATGATGTGTGGAGAAGAGGAGCCAGAGGAATGCATAGATGACAGTTGTGATACGGGTTGTATGCACGTCGAGAGATGATAGGGGCATATATAAACACAAATGGTGGTCAGATGAACCGTGCCGGACCAGTGGCGGTAGGAAGGAAGATGTGGGAGTATGCTGTCGTGCTGGGTGTGTGACGGGATAGAGCGCGGTCGGCAAATGGAACAGCCATATGATTGTATGTGGTGTCGGGAGATGATATAGATGGCGTTGCAAAAATTGTGCATTTCTGCTGATATTCTGTGATATTTGTAGTGTCGGTGATATGGCGAGTCGTGATACAACGCTTCGGTTTGTCTTCAAGTGAGGAATGATGTCGAGGGGCGCCAAGCCGGAAACAAGGGAGGTCAAATCAACAAGCCCAAACGGTGGAAGCACAGGAGCGAACAAGCGGTTGGGCGGGGGCGATCCAGTCGATGGAACGCAAAGCGAAACATATCGAGAAGGAGGTCCGAAAAACATAGACAGAGACGGACGAAACATGAGCATGCGTGCGGGCATGAACGTGAGACATAGCGAGTCTTGATCGTGGGACCGCGGCACGGCGGACATGAAGTCGGGCAATCATCGAGCGGGTGTGTGGTGGAGATAGGAGTGAAGAGCGACGAAATGGATCAAACGAGGAGAAAGTGGAGGAACGAGGATAGAAAGCGGAGTCTCGTGGCGACGATCGTGGAAAATGTGGGGCAGGAAAGTCATTGCGCAAACACGCTATGGCGAGAAGCGATGTCCTGATTGGAAGAGAACAAACGTGATGGAGGAAGTGGATAGGACAGGCATGGGGAGCTTTGCATGGCGTTCGAAGTGAGGTGAAAACAGAAAACAGGATGGAAAAAAAACTGTGTCCAAGGCAGATACCCGGTCATTCGTCTCGAGAACGATCAGAATCCTCCAAAGCGGGTCGGATTGAATGTCTCGGCCTTCCTGACGGGAACTCTTCCACCGTACATCTTCTTCCCCATCGCCTTGGACGGGGCCGGGCAAGGGCTATCGCCCAATTCAGTATCGGTCTCATCTTCACTCTGCGCGTGTCCGTCTTCCACAAGGGTCCCCAACACTCCAGGATTTGCGCTTCCCCCCCTCCTTGTCCTCGCCGCATTGGCGGCCGCGAACAGCTGTGTCGACCCTGGAGCGGAACTCCGCTTCTGTTGCTGAGCAGCGGCGTTACCAAGCACCATACCATCGCCATAAGCGTAAGACTTGGTGCGCCCAAATTTGTTCTTGCGGAACTGATCCAGGTCCTCCTTGCGTGCCGCAGCGTGGTGGGGATCATCCATGCGCACGTATGCACTAGGCTGGCAGCGCACAGAGCACTCTTTGAAATACTGGCAGTAGCCGCCTTCCAGAATGTATACTTCGGGGTAGTGGATCCTTGGGTAGCAATGGTTGTTTAAGGCACGATCCTTCGAACGCAGGTGCTTCGCGCTAAATATGGAATGAAGATAGCGTGAGTCTTGTGATTTGCGCGGACCTGAATCTGTGCTTACAACGTCGGCGCCCTCTGCAGACTGAACTCGCAGTGAAACACAAGGATAGTCTTCTGGGGGCTGTCACCACTGATGCTCGGGGTTGGCTTCATGACGTTGGAGCCGAGGAGGTATTCCTCGAGCGCGGTCGTGTTATTGATGTTGACGGCGCCGGGAACATGGCCCCCATTGTACTCGTAATCGAATCGGCAATCAATAACCTTGAACGACGCTATTTTCGAGTTGTACGCGCCATCCAGGAGCTTGTCCAACTATCAGAAAGTCAGCGACCTGGGTCCAGGGGGCATGACTTCAATTGGAGCTCACTGTCTGGCAGTTGATCCTCATCAGGCCGTCCTCCCTTACCCTGTGGCAAGGCAAGATCTTCCCATGAGCCTCGTTGTCACCAAAGCCAGCGAGGCCCGCACCCCTTGGGCTCTCCTCCCTGTCCCTCCTGACCATGGCAGTCGCACCAGTCAGAGGCCTAAAATCGTCAGTACCATCGCACCTCCTGATGGTCTTCATCTGCTGCCTCTTGGTATAGGCAGCAGCAGGGGAGGACATCTCGCCCTGTTCGAAGGACGACTCTTCGGAGTATGGCTCACCCAGCCCACCGACAGGGAGCATAGCGGAGAACGCACGACGAGGGGGTGCCAACGGCGCATGGATATGGCGTTCCGCATTGCCGTCCATGACCGGATAGGCAGAATGGATACTCTCTAGCGGAGGGACCATCGCGGAAAGAGCGGGACGACGGGGGCGCTTGTTGAGTGAAGGGTTACCCATTCCACCGAGCATGGGCTTCGCGAGGCGCTCGAGCTTCGAGTCGCTAGGGGACGAAGGGGGTACGGGCGAGCTTTCCATGGTCCCCGCACGGCGCCTCGCAGGGGTCGGCTCAGGTGAAACCGAGCGCCTTTTCTTGGACAGATTGACAGTAGTGTCATCATGGCTTGGAGAAGATGGGTGATAGAAAAAGCCGCCGAGAGGTTTCCCGTTGGGGCCTGTCTGTGGAGAAGGGGAGGAAAACGCGTCGGGTGCCGACGATCCGCCGGAAGCAAAGGAGCTGTCAATGTCCATCGCATCTGGAGAACCAGGAGCTTGGGGTGACTGGCGAAGAAAAGACATCATCAACGACATGCCAGTTTGCTCATGAAACGATACTTACAGGGGCAAACATGTTGTTGTCGCTGTGTTGGATGTCAATAGGCTGCGAGGCCTTGGACTGCCCCAACCATTCCATAGGCAAAGCAGCACGCTGGGTGCGTTTGCCGCTCGTAGTACCAGTCTTCGTCGGGGGGGCCTGTGGCATATCGTTGCTCGCGTCACGTCCAAACAGTCTCCCGGAAGTCGTGAGTCCCCGAGGTCGAGTGGAGGCGTCGCCGTCGCTCTTGCGGCTGGAAGGGAACATACGCATGGGAGCGGGGGAGATATCCATGGGCACGACATCCTCCTTCTCGGCTTCGGGGGCTAGTGCAATGGTGTCGCGTGGGGGGGAGTTGATCGACATGGTGGAGGCGAACGAAAGCTCCAAGTCTGAGGAAAGAAAGTCGTCGATATCATCCTTCGCGCCGAGGACACGCTGGCTCAGCTTGCGCATAGGCGCGGCCGGCGGCTTCAAAAAGCGCGAAGACATGTTGTTGGAGGGAGCTGCGAAGAATGCTTGCATGTCGTCTGAATCCAATCTTTGTTTGTAGGCGTCCGGTTTCTGTCGTTTGCTCACGCCGCGATCGTGTTTGGTGTCTAAGGTACGGGCAAAGAATCGGTACATGGGCCGTTGTCGATCGTAGGGGCGTGGACGTTGTCGGTGGCAGAGTCGGTTTGTGCAGCAGGCGTCGGTTGAACACGGTAGTGAAACAGTGAAGGGTATGGGAACGCAGTTGATACAGGAGTAGTTGATACAGGTGGTATAGCAGGCGCGTCGAGGACAGACGAAACGAGAGTCGAAGTCAGCAAGTTGAACAGAGGAAGGTTGGTTATTTAAGCACGCACCGAAAGTGAAGGTGGCCCGGACCTGAAAGTGGGATCGTGGCGGACTGAGACCCTGTTGGAGGCAGCCGGCTGGCCCAAAGATATGTGTCAGCAAGTGAACAGCGAGGACGAGGAATATAACTGGGAGCTGAAACGGGGGGACTTCGGGGGTCGCCGCGTGGTCGTAGCCCATTGTTCCCCCAAATCTGGAGGGATGGCGGCGATGAGGCAACGCGCGGACTTGAACTTAAGCGTGACCCCGAAGTCGCCATTGTGAGTAGGTGGCGTCAAGGGAACATGTTTACCTTGGCGTAACGAGTGTGTTGGCGGAGGAGGCCGCGCCTGGATAAAGAGAAACCGAAGGATGAAAGGATTGTCAGCTTGAGGACTCGAGGACGGGAGAGGGACTGGTGGGACAGCACACGGAAGGAAGAGATGTTCTCACGGGACTTGAACAAGTCGGGGGCCAAACACAAAATGTGGACAATTGTGGGTCCACCTGGTGCCGTCATCACATCAACACGTTGCTTCTGCCGCACCGGAACGCACGCACCGCTCAACGCCTCGAGGTGGGATAGGAAAGTTCTGTTCGTTCAGCGGGACCTGCGCCGTCGCTCTTGTCCTGCCCGGTGGTGTCGCTGGCTAATTAGAGGAGGACCGCGTCGCCCTTTAGGCGCCCCTTCTTATTTGTACCGCGTTTGCACCCAGTTGAATTTGCCCACGTGATCGTTTCCTAGCCTCTTTGGATCCTCCGTCGCGAACCGCTGGTCCGAGTCGCTGTCGTCGTTGGCCATCACTGATGGCACGGATCGGTCCTTGACCAGACTGATCATTATCTCTCTCAGCTTCATTGACTCCGGGCATCCCGGCGGTGTCGATCATTGAGACCAGCTGAAACCCATCGAGTCTTATGGCAGATCCGGTTCAGACCTTGCAAGCTGACTTTTGGTATATTCTACTACATCCTGCCAGGTCAAAGGACTGTAAGTACAGCGATAGTGCCTGTCGGTACTGATTTCTTCGGTATTCGACGTAGTTCTGTTCCGCATAGCAACGAACACCGGCTCGGTCCTTCCTTAACTCATCCTCAGCGCTCAGCCAGGCCCGGTGATTCTATCACATACTGCCGCAGCACTTACCAATGATCCTTGTCATTCTCTGAGCATCATCATCATCATCATCATCATCATCATCATCATCATCATCATCATCATCATCATCACCAGACCCTCGTGCCAAAACTCTCCTGCTTCATGCTGCAAGATGGTACTCCTTCTTGAAGTCGTCGACAGAGTGGTCGATGAAATAATCCCAGGCTGGGAATATATACTGCATCGTGTCATGACGCAGTTCCGGATAATGTGTCGCGATCGCCTCGACAATTCCATCATACACGACCTATTTCCATTCAAGATGGTTCATTCCGTTTTGGCGTGAATCAAGGTGTCGAATGGTTGACTTTATCTCACACACCTTGTAGCCTGCCTCATTCACATGGAGGCCGTCGTACAGGTATTCTTTCAGTGCGCTTTCCTCCTTCCCCGCTGCCTCCCACAGCTTAGTCCATGCATCGACGACCGGCAGACCTTCCTTTTTACCGAGCCTCACAACCTCCTCCGCATAAGTCCGCGTCTTCTCGAAGTGCCTGTCTAAATCCTTCGGCGGGTCACGGCTCGCAAGGTCGGCGCCGCGCTGTTGCGTGTTCACCGGCGGCGCAGATATCAAGATAATCTTGGTATCGGGTGAGTAGTATGGAGAAGATGGCGATTGAACCATGTGGATCATCTTGAGCAGGTTCTCAGTGAAGCGGGGGAGCGGGACATGTTGGGGGGTTCCGGGGATGCAAGCGTCGTTCGCGCCGAACCAGATGGTGAGCAGCCGCACACGGGGGACGTGCTGTTGCTCGTGCTGCTTTGCGAAGATCTGAAGCACAGGAAGAGAATCAGTCGCGTCGGAGCACATATACCAGAACGCGTCTTGCGGACCTGCTCAAATACGGGCAGCGCCCATTCCGTATTGTACCCCGAGAATCCACGGTTAATCACGTCGAATTTACGTGCATAGACGTCTGTCGATGTTCAGTGACAGGAACGTATCAGGGAGATCACTGTAATGTTACTCACGAGCGAGACGTGCACCAATCCCGTTGAATTCCCATGCACCCTGGGTCAGAGAGTCTCCAAACAGCATGATAGCATCTTGATATGTAGCCGCCATTGCTCACGATGTCTCGACGGAGGAAAAATGTAATACTGCGAGGATGCGGGTCTGGCAGGGTCTGGCTCAAGACGCAGAGCGATGGTCATCGGCCATCTATAGATCTTGATTTCTCCGTTTGCTAGTCCAAAAATGGGCATTCGCCCGGTAGGATCGACATCCTACAGTGTCTCTGCTCCACATCGCAAGTTGTTCTCTCTCCAATACCGTCCTGATCACCTACCTGCTTGGCCGTCCATCTCTGACTCTCGACTGGGCAACACCGATGATTGGTATCTGAACAAGTATCGGTGTCTGCTCAACCTGCGGCCCGTGCAAGCCTCGTAATGGCTTGCAAATTGCCGCGCCTTCTCTGCGCGGATCGACCGAGGCAAAACGATCGACATACGTGTCTCGACACCTCGACATTTTCTCTATCATCATCCCCGGTCTTCTCATATGATGTGATCCCTGTCATGCTACCCTCTTACAACTCGCCCAACCAGATACGAGTCAAGCCCAGTCACTGCTCAGTTGCGCGTCTTAAGGTGGCTGTCATTCAGATGACTTTGTTTCCCGCCGCTCAAAGCGCAGCTGCTTCTTCACAATTTCCCACCCAATTAGGCCGAAGAAGCTGCTATGACGGTGCGTATATATCTTTGGCGAGGTGCTAATGGAAGTTGTGAGTCCCACGTCTCGCCAACGCCTTTATGCATATATGGGGCAGTCCTGCCGCCTGGTCCAGCCACGTTGGGCCGCACGCTTTGCTTGTTCCATGCCGAAGCGGCGAGGAAACCTCGCTTGTTCCGGCAGTTATGAATGAACGGTAGCATGGAGAGTATGAGGCGGGTTGGCCGGTGCGAGACATTCGCCGCCACCCCTGACGCACTCCTATTTATACCCTGCCCACAATTTTTGCATTGCCTGTACTTCCGCATCTTCATCTCACACCAGCATGCTGTTCCGTCTTTGTCTGCCTCTTTTCGCCATCCTGTTCGCGTCTGCCGTCGCCATGCCTGGGCCATCTCTTCATGCTCAGGGTGAGTTCTTAGAGTTTCAACTAACGACCTGCCATTCTGACAGTTTTCCAACCGCTAGCCGTCTTGTCTCGACTGTCCCTGATGAAATACGTCCCTATTCAACATCTCATCAACCCTGATTCGGTGTTCTATGCCAGCAGACATACAGACGATATCTCTGATCAGCTGTGTCCTTCCGGGCTGAGCGTATGTCCGATCGCGAACCAGACGGAATCACAACCGCGAGGTGTGGCATGGAGCGAGACGTGGACTCTGGACAACCTCGTCAATCATGGCTTCAACTGCGCGAACTTCGACAGCGATCTCGAGAACTGTGGTGGATGCTCGGCATTAGACGCTACGTCAGTACAGCGATTCTTTCCTGAAATTTGCTGACAAAAGGCGTTGGTCTGATTGACATTCCGAATTCCTTCCGTTAGCTTCAATTGCTCTGATATCTCTAATGCTGTGAAGACTTCGTGCGTAACCGGTCGGTGTATAGTTGGGTCCTGCGATGAAGGGTACGCGATTTCGGATATGCAAGATCGATGCGTGATCATGAATGAATGATCTGATGATCCGTGTATGACTGCCTCTTTTCGCTTTATGATGGGCTGCAGATAGGAATGCCACGATCTACTCTACCTGTACTCGTACGTTTCATAATTTAAGCAGCTGGGTTATTTGCGCCTTATTTGCGACTATAACTCGGAAATGAAAACAGATTTTTGTGGTGATGTGGGCCCAGTTTCTCAGCTTTTCTGCCTGATACTCTTGATAGCTGGATACCTGACTGTCATATCAAGCGCCTATATGTAATAGAGAGTTTGTTGTTCGTTGCTTGGCAAGAGCTTTAGATTTCAACAAGAACAAACAACCATCTCACGTGTGGGACCGGACTAGCCAAATTTTGCAGTCAGCTGAAGCATCTTCATTTTCTGTAAAGACCCCGTCCGGGGCAGACCTACGACCACAATCATGTCGACTACCCTCCCGCTCTTTTGGAACTTATCATCTGCCAGCAAGAAGGAGCGTATTGACGCGTCAGTCAAGCTCATCAGCGCGCTCGAAACTCTTCAAGTATCGTTCGTTCCAAAAGAGCCAAGCCCGGCTAGTGAAGACGAGGAAGACGATGAGGAGGAGGGTGACGAACATGAAGACAGTGATAAGGCGGCGCTCAAGAAGGAGGAAGCTAGGCTGAATTTTTTGAATGCGGGGGATGTATCGTATTCCATTCGGCGGCTAGTGAGGGGTTTGGCGAGTCCGAGAGAGAGCAGCAGACTTGGATTCTCGGTTGCCCTCACTGAGGTATGTCTTCGTTGCTATTTGATGCACGCTTATCTTTTTTTTTATAACTTTACTTTCTCCCACAGCTACTTTCCCGCATCAACACGGTGACATGTTCACAAATCCTTGCACTCATAATAGATGCCTCCACAACTCAAGGCTCCGCCTCTGGTCAAGAGGATCGGGATGTCCTTTTTGCTCGTCTCTTCGGAATCACCGCACTTATCCAGTCCGGGCTCCTCACTCGCCAACAGCCCCTTCCGTCGTCCGGCTCCGCATCGACAGAGGCCAGCAGCCTTGCAGGCTACACAGATGTGCTTTCGGAACTAATTGCTCTTGGGGAGAAGAAATCGTGGCTGCGAGAGAGCGTGTGGTGGACACTGGGTCTTGCCGTGGACTCGCTTCACGGTTCTAAGGCGCCCTGGAGGGAGGATGCCCTCTCCAAAACTCTTGATGTAGTTTTCGTGGAGAATAAGACCTGGACTCCGGAAAAGCTTGCTCTTGCTCTGAAGTTGCAGAAACTGTGGCCGAACCGCGAATGGCGCAAGCTTTTCGCACCGACGCTCAAACATGGGCAGGTGCTGCACACCGGGAACATGTCGGCATTATCAAAGATTTTGAAGGTCATTGAACGAAAGATATTTGACTACTCGTTTTTGTCCATTAACGGCCCACTCTTTTACCTCAGGAGTCTGCCATGGAAGAGGAAGAGGATGCGCCGAAGGTTGGAGGGCGCTCTTGGAAACCACAGGTCCACTACGTATGGGACATGTTGCTGGATGAGCTGCTCCCGTCTCAGGAGAGTGAGGTGACGCCTAAGGGTTCGTTTCAGGAGTTCTTTAGAATCGTCGTTGACGGTAAGCGCGATGGTTTCATGTTGTGGGTGATCATTACTGATCATTGTGCTAGAATCCCTATTTGCTTCTTCCGCGTCTATTGAGAGGAAGTATTGGGGCTTTGAGATTTTCAGGAAGGCATTGCCTCGTGTCAGGGAGTCGGATTTACCAATGCTCTTCACTCAAAACTTCATGCGGACATGGATCAACCATCTTTCAAACTACGACCGTTACCTGCATAGTTTCGCTAAGCAGATCGTGCGCTCTTCTATGATATAGCTTGGGAATTCTGCTAATATTAATCCTCACAGGCCACTAATATTCACACTGTTGTTCAAAAGAACCCTGCCATCGGTTTCGCCTTCATTATCCAGCTTACTGGTGTGAACGGAAACCAGCAGTTCGACAAGCTAACCAAGACGAAGACCGTCGAGTCCATTCTGGCCACCATGAACGTGGACGGAATACAAAACTATATCGGGCACCTGCTCAAGCATATAGACGAAAACGACCAGTACGCCTCAATTTCGAGTTCAATTTACTTCTTTGAATAATGCAGCGTCGCAGGGATGATATTCAGGTTACAAATTCCCGCCGCTCGTGGATCATTGAGCAGCTCGCAGGGCTCATTCGAAATCACTCTATCCCCAGAACTGATGAGTGGCTAAAAACTGTTCTCGATTGGTTTACGGTGCATGGCATGTTCATAGTCAAGAAAAAGTCCGAAAAGAGCTCTTTTCGCGCGGTATGTTCTCCTGATTACTGACTGACAACACAGTAGGACTGATTACTTTCTTTGTAGTTGCACTCGGTGATATCCCCTCCGTTGTCAGACGTTTTGCGCAAGCAATGTAGAGAGCGCCTCTTAAGCTCTCTAGCGGAGTTGACGGCCCAGGCAAGCCTGGTCAAGTCCGACGATGAGAAGACTCAAAAGGTAGCTGGTGCTGCTGCAGATGGATCTTTTTGGGTCTCAAAGGTCGTTGGCACGATCGAGCAATTGGACAAAGACTCTAAGCATGTCGAACCCCTCTTCGAGTTTGATGATACGGAGAAGGCTATCCACGAGAAAGCACAGGAAGTGGTCACCGTATTGCGCAAGGTCAGCTTTTTTTTCATTCTCCAGCGTGGCTTACAAATTAAATTCAAATGTTATGACTAGATCACAGGCAGCCAGCAGGAGGCGGCCAAGGGCGCTGAACTTCTTCTCCTTTCCTCTGTTTTGCAGCACTACGCCGCAGATGACTCTGATAGCAGGAATACTGAGTCCCTAGAGGTGATTGTTATGCGTCATTGTCAAATACATCTATTCATGCTATTTTCGCTCAGGCATGCATCGACGGTGCCTCTCGTTTATTCGCATCGCCCCCGAAGTCCCCTAAAAAGAAAGCTAACAAACCGATCACCGACGAAGAGAATGTAGAGTCCGTCCCGGAGCCGATCGACGTCCTCGTGGATACTATCATTGGCTTCATGGAGAAAGCGACGGCCTACATGCGCTCTGTTGGCGGACAAAGCTTTTCACTGCTGAGTGGAGCTGTGAAGGAAAGTACGGTAGACCTGATCCTCTCTGTGAGTGTATTCGCTTTCGGAGGTCGAAAATTACTGACCTGTGTACCAGCAACTTGAGCGTCGTGACCCTGCCGAACTTCTAGCCGACGACAGCAGCGACGAGATGGATGTTGACGAGGATGAAAGTGAGGGACGCGACGCAGGCAGCGGCGATGAGGACGGAGATGAAGATGAAGACGAAGATGAAGACTCATCGTCAAGTAGCGGCGAAGACGATGACGATGAAACTGGAGATGAAGACGAAGATCCAGAACTTCGTAGAAAAATCACTGAGGTCTTGCGGGCGAACGGCATAGAAGCGGCGACGGGTCTATCCGACGACGAGGAAGAGGAAGATCAAATGGACGACGAGCAAATGATGGCTATAGACGATCAACTGGCGCAGATCTTTCGTGAGCGCACGAAGGGCAAGGGAAAAGGTGAGTTTCCAAGCTCGTGTATGACGTTCTGAGACTCAAGTTAAGTATCAGATGGGAACGCCCAACGGGAGGCGACGCATTTTAAGAACCGTATCCTAGACCTGGTTGATATATTCATCAAGAAACAACCCACCAGTCCCCTCATCATCAGATTCATCACACCTCTAGTTGATCTCACCCTCGGGTCAGGTTCAGACGAAAGGCAGTTGTCCACTAAAACAGCTGGTCTCTTGAAGTCTCGCGTGGACAAATTGAGGGACGCGCCTTCGAGCGTGGATAAGGATGCCGTGGTCCGAGTTCTCGAAGAGCTGCATACGCGTGCCCGCAAAGTCCACTCGTTGGATGCGTTGGCTACCATCAGCGGATGCAGTCTTTATGTGTCGAAGGTTTTGCTCCATGCAGGGGCAGAAGAGCCGGTACTCAAGGCTTATCGAGAATCCCTTGTCGACTTCATCACCAGGAAGGCATCCGATCTAAACTCAAAATTCTTCAACGATTTCATCAAGCGCAATCCAGTCGTCGCTTGGAACCTTCGCGGTGACCTCATGACCCTCACAACAAGGGCAGTGAACGTGTATCGCCAAATCCAAGCCTATGGGCTTCTCCAAGCATTGGTCAATCAGCTGCCATCTATCGTGAGCATAGAAACATTTTGTGTCAGCATATATCCTAACAATATATTCAGGGTGACCGGCAAAAGGAGATCGCATCCTTCATGTCTTCGTTACGCCAGAATCTTCATGACATCATCTCAAAAGCCTGTGACGAGACGACGCTCACAGCTGCGCAACTCAAAGACATTTTGAAGCTTGCTCTCCTGGCTGTACGCCAATCAAAACGGTGCTTGTCAAAGCCCGATGACTTGTCCAAAATTTGGATGCCTGCCACTTGGATCGTCCTGACATCAAAACTAGCCGGTAACGACAGATTCAAAGCTTCGACATCTCTACAAGCCATGTGTCGCCAGATAGCTCAACTGGTCCAGGCCCCGGCTGTACAGAGCAAGAAGAATAAGATTACAGCGACGAATACAGATGAAGTTACTGGCAAGAGAAAAGCCGAGGCGATTGGAGACGATGCAGCGTCAACCAAGAAGGCCAAACGGAAAAAGTCGAAGACGGCTAATACTTCATAGATGCTTATCATCCGTTCGTAGACAACGAATCTATCATTTCCCGGAGCTCTGCTAGAGCAGATAGGTCGCATGGTTCAGCCATGCATTGCTTGAGCGCGCGGGCGACCTTGCGGGTCCTGGTTGATTCTGTGGGATCAGCATATATTGCAGATGAAGGTGAAGGATTGACCGACTTATTGCGTTTATGGCGCTCTTCCACCTGCAAACGTAATTTGTTCGCATGGACATCTGCGGCCTCCAGTATGTTTTCTGAGAGGCCTGCCAATCGTCCGCATTCGATACCGAAGGATTCTGTCGCTAAACCAGTTGTAAGCCGGTACAGGAAGGTAATCTCCCTGACATTATTGCCTCTCGTCTCTTCAGAAAATCCCATGTGCAGATTTTCCAAGTCGCCTGGGAATCGTCGCTCAAGTTCTGTTGCCACTAGTGGATAATGTGTGATGAACAAAGTCTTGCATTTCTTCACCTGAACGAGATGTTGCAAGACGGCTTGCGCAATGGCCATCTGTTTTGACCCTCTGTGAGCTTCAAAGGGATCAACAACGACAAGACTCGTTACCCCATCAAAAGTTGAAGTTCCTCTGCCTAGCTCGTCGAGAATAACCAGGCTCTTAGCAGTTGCATGGAGGAGAATGTCGCTCGTCTCAGACATTTCGACCATAAATGTGGATCGTCCTCTAGCGAGCTCGTCCGACGCTATACAAAACGCATGAGTTAAATCAACGGACGCGGGTGGCAACGTCTAGACGTACCGCCCATTCTTGTAAGGATCCCGTCCTGAACGCTCATTTTGACCGATTTGGCTGGAACATGAGATCCAATCTGCGCCATGATGGCAATGAGCGCAATCATCCTTACGGACGAACTTTTTCCCCCCATGTTGGGCCCAGTAATAATTTTGCTCCTGGGCTTGTCGGCGCCCATTGTAACAGTGTTAGGGATGAAGGGGTCCGATCGCATCGCTTCGATCATGGGGTGACGACCGTCTACGATTTCTAAAATGTCTTCATCATCATTGAACTGGGGCTTGACATAATCGCCTTTGACGGACACGAGCGCTAGACTGAGAAGACAGTCAGCGACGGCAAGCTTGTTGACCGCATCGCGCAGCAAGGCATAACAATTCTGAGAAATCTCTTCAAGAAAAGAGGCAAAAGCTTGCTTGGCTGCGTCTTCAAGCAACTCTTGGAGCTGCGCAAGTTCCTGAAGCTTGGCATTAACTATTGGCGAACGATATCGACGGACTTTTCTCGTGCTGTAGATGCTGTGTCAGGTCGAGGATGAAGAACAGAAATAAACTAGACATTACGAGGAGAAAACCTGCCAGTTCTCAGGAGCTTTTGCATGTTCTTCAATAGGTAGTTCGATCAGATACTGTCATGTTGTCAGCTACTACAATGGTGAATGCACGAACAAGAGCTAACCTCATCACCTTTGACGGTCGTCCACTCGATGCGTGGCTTTCTAAGCACCTTTCTGACTACCAAAGGAGATAAGACAACACATCACGCATTCTGAGTATCGAGGACTTACTCGACTTCAATTCCTCCGCTAAATCCATTTCTACAGCCTGGATACCCATGTCAGCATTTGAGACAGAGGGATATTTTTCGGGATCAGTCCACATCAACGCCTTGTTGCCCTCAGCTGCACGCTTCAAATTGATCTCGCCTATGAGGTTTTGAACAGGGTCTCTCAGCCGAGGCAACGCCGCCATGATTTCATTTAAAATAGGCGAATTGAAGCCAACGTCCGCTGGGCTATCTACCGCATGAAACGCAACGGCGGCCTTGTTGAAGGCTGGGAGTAGAACGGAGAGTTCTTTTGGAGTGCACTGTGAAATATGTTATCGATGCGAATATAAAGAAAACATTCGAGCAATACATACTTTGCCGTATTGAATACGACACAGACCCTTCGCTAAGTCAGGCAATCCTTTCAAGACTTGTCGCAGTTGAACCAGCTTCATGGATGGGCTCTCAATGATTTCTTCAACAGCATCTATACGTTCTTGCAATGCGCTTTGGACGAAACATACTCAGGAGCTAAAAATTCCAAAGTGGAAGCAAGAAGAGCCCATGACTAACCTCCTGTCTACCAGCGGCTTTCCAACCCAATCTCGCAGGAGCCTAGATCCAAATTTCGTAGTCGTGTGATCCAAAACCCACATCAAAGAGCCTTTGATGGTAAAATCTGTTTCGTTGCGGTATATTTCCCTTTGGGCGTATTGGCGATCAGCGTTAGCACACTAGCATGACGCAATACGAAACGAATACTCACAAGTTCGTGAGGGTATTTCCATTCAATAGCATGTGCGTCCGGGTCGTAAATGTGCTGTAAAATTCAGTAGCCAGTAGGGCGTCTGTGATGTTAAATGCGGAAAGATATTTGATGCACTCTGCAAGCGCGACAACGACTTGGCGAGGAAAGTCTGTGATGCCCGCCATGAGTTTTCCTGGAAAGAGAGTAAGAAATTTAGCTCTGTGTCAAGCCGGAAAGAAGAAACGGTGTACCGGAGGCCACGGTTTGGGAGGCTGCTCCTGATTCTGGCTTCCGAGCGTAGAAATCGGACACGTACTTGAAAGCATCAGTGTAGGACATTGGGTGTTTGTATCTTTCTACTCGAATTTTGTGGTCACCCGTCCCGTTCCTGCTCAACGGCATGTGAGTTTCCAGGAATCTCGGAGGCGGATACATCCTCCTACTGAACAAAATGGTTAAGCATGCGCTCAGTGGGGCTGCTCGTTTTCCTGGAAGGCAGCAGAAGTTCAGCAGGCTTCAGGTGTACCATCCGCGTCTGATGTGACTCGTTCAATTTGACTTCTGCTGATCGGTACAGTGAAATAGTCACCTCAATTTCGGTGCGCATGTGTCCGTCTAAATACGATTGTTGACTGTGAGCTCCATACGAGACAGTGAACATGCTCACCAATGAACTCGTCATGGACGACATCACCGGTACTGGGGCAAATGACAATCATGCCTATGCAGACTTTCTCGTCAGCGCCCATACCCCCGCGGGATTCTTCCACCAAACACATTAAAAGAGGAGCGGTGGACTTGTCCACATCGTCTACGGAGTCTATCTCATTGACATATCTAGTAATACATATTAGAAGAACGTCAAGAACCACAATACTGGATGTAAGAGGCCTACTCACGTAGTAGCTGTATAGAGATGGGTCAGTTCTCGCTCGAAGGGAGCATTGCGGTTGTCGCTCGCTTTCTTCAGTGCGGCAGTCTCGGTCTGCTCAATAATGCCGACCTTATGACCTCTGGATAGAAGCCTGTTTACAACATTGTAAGAAAACACAGCGAACCGACAAACAAAACAAATTCGAGCAGTACTTTTTGAGATGTATATCTCGGCGGTGATCAGGAACAGACGCGACCAGGTAGTTATGGTCGGGATAGCATACAATACTCAGCTCTTTCGAAGCAATCTACAGATATAGTGAGAACCTTTTTAGAGCTAGTCTTGAGAAGAACTTACTTGGGCATCTTCACCGAAGAATTTGTACTTGTAGCCGACCTCAATCATGAGAAGCACCCCTGGATGTTTCTCCTTGAGCCGTCGAACCTGCAGAACGAAAGATGACCATGAAAAACAATAGGAAATTTCGAGCTCAGAACTCACCTGCTGCTCTAACGCAGTGTAAGGGAGACCTCTTGGACCAATCTCCTCTACCGCCCTGGTGCGTTTAGCTGGCCCGGCCTTCTTCTTCCCTTTCTTGGATGACGGAAGACTGAACATGGCATGCAAGTTCTTGAACTGAGGGTCAGACTCATCCCCAGAAGCCTCCGCATTGTTCGAAGCGGGTTCCTCTTGGCTTTCAGCCTGTTCCTCGTCAGCAACCTCTGACTGTGTAGCACTTTGACGGAACAGATTGTTCTCCAGTGTAAGCTTCTGCGAAAGTTTTTCGCGGACAGCTTTGCGTTTGCCATCTTCCTTTGAGAAAAGAGGAGGCTGCTCAGGCGAAGACGGGTCATATCGCCACTGCTCGGGCATGCCAGCGCTTGCGGGAATGCGTGACGGGCCACCTTCAGGGTGAAGCGACGGAGACGTTGGTAGAAATAATGGTTCCGCGGTCTTCTGTTTCTTTGGCGGTCGCGCATCGTCATCGGAGACGGTCAAGTCAATGGGTGAAGCGGCTCGTTTGCTATGTCCTGCGGCATGGTGTTCGCTAGCACCGCGTGCTGCTGGGCTCGCCTGAGGGAAGAAAGAAGAGAGCACGGGTTGTTTCAGGTGGACATCCTTTCGTGTTTTGTTTGTTGACATGTACGTGGGATGCGAAGCAAGTCTGGTGCTCAGCGACGGTAATGACGAAGACGCGACGCGACCGACTCAGCGGACGACGCGCCTTGATCGACGCGTCTCACGCTTTTGCGACTTGTCTTCACCCACATGCAAGCTGCAAGACTCTGCCGCACCCCGCTCTTCAACTCTGCGTGCAGGAGGCATATATGGAGCTCTCCATCCATCTACCGCGCTAGGGGCTTTGCCACGTCCACAATCCCTCCGGAGGGAGCTCCGGTGACCGCTACGAACCGTGAATGATCTATGCCTTTGTACAGTTGACATTGTATCTAAACTCTCAAAATCAGGTGCCGAGGCGACTCTCAAACGGTTCTGGAAGACGGTCAACATCGAACCACGAGGAGACTCTCTAACAGTGACCTTGGACAACCGAGCTCTGAAGACACCGTCCGGACACCCCCTCCTCGTTCCACAGCACAAGAAACTCGTCGCGACTTTGATTGCCTCAGAATGGGAGAACCAGACATCTGTTTTGAAGCACCATGCCCTTCCTATGGTGTGTATCACAGTGCTTCGATCATCGACCCCGACCGATGTCATGCCTTGTAGACTTCGCTCACTGCGCGTGCAATCGACGCCATGGGAGATGAGACCACTCGCGCAGAGACTCGCGCAACCCTTCTGAAGTATCTCGATACCGATACAATATGGTGCGCCCAATTCTTACTTCACGCTCGCCCATTCATCTCAAGACTCTCAGCTTCCACCAAGATGACCCTCCACCTCTGGTCCGTCTGCAAGACGAGCACTGGATCCCCTTGTTAGACTGGGCCCGCTCGGAGTTCAACGTCGAAATCAAGACTTTTGACTCCGTCCTATTCTATGCCCAGCCGAAAGAGACGAAACAAAAATTTGACGAAGTGATGAGTAAGTTCGATCCTTGGCAAATGGCAGGTACGTGGCGAATTCCAGTCAGAGGCAATACATCCGTATGACTAACCTCCTTTGAAAAGCCATGGAGCGGGCCACCTACACTACCAAGTCTTTCATCATTGCATTCGCACTGGTGCACAAACATATCACTGCGGAGCAAGCTGCGCTGGCCACGCAGGTAGAAGTATCTAGTCAAATAGAGCGATGGGGTGAAGTAGAAGATTGTGAGTCCCGCACACACCTTTCCACCCTCACATCTCACATCTCAATCTCTATATGAATAGCGCACGATGTAGACTATCACGATGTCAGGCGCCACGTAGCAAGTGCTGCCTGTCTGCTGTCCAACCTTTAGAGCCCCATAATGGACACCCCTGCTCTTCGCTGACCGTCATTATATATGCGGCTTCATGCATTGTTGAAGGACATATTCCCGTAGCCTCTCCTCTGCTTCGAGACTTCAAAGGTCAGGATCGAGCGTTACGAGTATCGAGAATCATCGATGCTTTGAAAACGATGTTTACTTGATGGAATGTGACGCACCTATTTTATCTCTGCCTTCGCTCATCCTCGACCCAAAAAGAGCTAATTCACCGAGGTACGCAGACGTTGTATGCCGTACTGGCGCTCACATCGTCCGCAGCTATCCCGAGATTGCTCAATGGGCAACAAATCCTTTCGCTACCCACAGCGTATCGAGGTTCTCGAGCTACGACGTAGATTAAGCTCATTTTCGTCTCAAAACCACTAAACTTACTAATTGGGCGAACCCTGGCTGCCTGACGACGTCATTGACAAGGCTCTCTAGCTCTGAGCGCGAGAGTTTGTATAGTTCAGATGTCTCACGCAAGGAAGATAGGAACAACGACCGTTGCGTCTCCGAAATACCTGACTGGGGCTCTGTGGATGCTCGTTCCCTAGAATCAGATGAGGCTACAGGCACAGGTGGCGGAGGCATCGATGCGTCATGACCGGGAGCAGATGAAGATGGAGGAGACGACGGCGGAAGGGACGAGCTAGGATGCAGGCCTTGCACCAGACTGGAGATGTCCCTTGCTTTATTTCTCCCGACCTCAGAGACCTGCGGAACCGTGGCCCCGGAGTTCAAGCGCAAAGTAGAGTTCGTCCTGGCCAAGTGATTAGGAGACGGAAGAGCAGACGAGAGCTGGGAAGAGCTATCCAGAGGCAGAGATGAGAACCGTGATGCGGGATCACGGCCAAAGCCAAACGAGGTGACCGAGAGCCCAGAACTGGAGGAGCTAGGGGCGTGGTCAGGCTGAGTGTCGGTGGATGGTCCTCTCAAGAGCGCAGTTGGTCGAGGTGCAATAGCGCGTGGCTTCGGAGCCAGCGACATGGTCGGGTTCAAGTTACGAGCAGGCGCAGAGGTAGGCGCAGGAGCACTGTTTTCTTTACACGGGCACACAACACGGATGCCGTCGATGAACTGCGATGCTACATCTGGAGACTGAAAGTTTATCTGGAATCGCCGGAAAGCCTGGATAAATCCATAAGTGAGGGGGGCGCCCAATACGCGACGCTGAGCGATCTTCGCATACTCACACCGGCAGGTGTCGCGCTGTCACGACGATAGAGGTACCGAATCATGACGACAGAATCGCGGTAGGCCGCCCTGAGAGGGGGACCATGCACAGTGGCGCCCAACGAAGGCAGAGAAGAAAAAGACAGAAGATCCAAGTCCTCCTGATTGAATTAAAGCACCGTACACCGTATACAGAGTCAAAACGGCGCGCATATATGCACCAGTCAATGTCAGTGATACTCACAAAGACGACAGGATCGCGCTGGTCGATGTCCATGGCATCGTTGGCGGGTGCCGGGCCACCATCCATGATATACCAGAGAATCCTGAGCCTGACAGACTCCAATTCACCACGCTCAGATTTTGTGATATCAAGAACGAGGCGCATAAGAGGGTTGAAGAAGTGCTGCCAGTCAGGCTGGGGTACAGGTGTTCGCTGACTAGCCTGAGATTCGGAGCCAGCAATTGACAGGGGAGGGTAAGACCTAGAATACTTGACGATATCGAAAGATCCCGTAGACGTCGTCGAGTGCAACATTTTGAATGTGGTGGTTGGAAGGCAGGAACCTATTGGACGAATCTGGCACGCGTCAAGTTGGTACTGGTGGTTCTTGGCTGCTGCAAGCTAGCTACACAAAATCCTTTCCACTACTATTGATACACTCGTGCAGTACGGATATAAATATGCCTCGGAGAACATCCACTGTTAATGCTGGAAAATCCCGAACGCGAGTATCTAAACAACTTCAGCTATGTCCGCAAGTTTCCCAAAAGCAATCTGTTGCTGATCCTGGTCTAGAGTCAATGACTGGTCCCTCTCGCGCTGTCGAGCCTCCCACAGAGAACGGTCCCACTCGTTATAGCTGTCCGTCACGTCCGATATCTCTATCCCTCTGCTATCGGTGTCATCACTTGAAGTAGTCCAGTTGCGGCCATTGTCCCAAACTCGCCGCCTTGCAATCTTCACGCGCTCGTCGAACCAACCACGTCCCTCGCTCCATTCGATAGGATCGTCCCCATCCCTTGATTCGAGATCCGATGGACCAAGCGTTGCAACGTGGACATAAAAGTCTATTTCCTTCATCCGCATATCATAGCGTACATCGGCGTCGTCTTTCGTCTCGGCCCAATGTAAGAAGTCTGGCGGCACCGCAAGCTTCTCCTCAAGAATTCGGACGTCTTTTGCATCGATCATCCAATGCACAGGTGATGTTGTCTTGAAAGCACATTCAGAATCCAGTACGAGTGTATCACTGGATTCTCCGCACCTGATTGGGAAGGCAGTAAAACCAAGTAGCACGAGGAAATGCATAGCAGTATGTGTCTGCCTTCGGCCATGCAGGTTCTGGAACGATTGCGGTGCCGGCATCATCCAAAGATAGTGGAGAAATCGAAACCGGGACGGTTAGAATTCCATCCGGTGGGGGGCCATGACCGAGCGAAACAACGTGGATCTTATAGAGAGACGTCGAAAGATCAAGTTGAAAGCCGATGACGATGGCCGGTCTGGCGGAAGTACGCCATTCTTCAGAAGACAGCGCAGGGTCGTGCCAGTATGACTGGTCATTGGCCTCCATGCTGTATCCTTCAATCGACGTCCGCGACACGATTTGGACGAGTATGAGCTGCCCCACCTCGACGGGGCATTTATTAGTGGCTTTGTGATCCGGACTCATCGCCGATTCCGTCGAAGCTAGTTAGGCGGGTATGAGAGAGATGATTGCGACGAGATGACATAGTGTAGTTACCTTCTACGTCCGTGTCGTCATGATTAGCCGTTTTTTGAAGATCTTGAAGCTGTGTGCGAAAGCACCCATAATCAATGGTCTCGTGAAATTCCAAACCGCGCGCGTAGTCTAGAAGCTGGCCGAACACGGGGTGATGACCTTCAGCCAGTCTTGATCCCGTCCAAGCACGCTTTTTCTCCCGAATGTGAGCGTACCTGCCAAAGATTGTCCCTCTGAAGCAATGGTCCTGCCAGGGAAGTTCTCCGCGTAGCACAAAGAGAAGCGTGTAAGCAAGTGATTCTAGATCGTCGCGAGGACCGAGGTCTATAGAAATACACGCTGAGCGTGGTCCTTTGCAAATCAAAGAATTGCTGACCTATACCGTGATGTGCATTGATGCTGGCCCATCTAAGTGTACCGATGACATTACTGCGCTCACTGAAAATATCGAGAGTCTTTGGCTCGCCCGCTGGACACGGCCGCGCAATTCCAAAGTCGATCAGATGTATGACGGAGAAGTCTTCGTTGACCATGACATTGTTGGGCTTGATGTCGCGATGAATAATGCGATGTTTATGTATGTGTTCTAAAGCGGAGAGCTGTGGTAACAGTAGTCAATTCATATTTTCACTGAGGCTCAAGCTAACGCATACCAATTGATCGGCAATATGAGAGACAGACTTGAGAGAAAGCCTCGCCTTCTGGGCAGGGACGATGCTTCCGAGGCATTCATCGAGCAGCTCCAAAGCCAGATACTCGAAGTGTTCGAATCGCCCGTAAGCAAAGGCAGTGGGAATGGAAGGATGTCCAGCAACAAGCGCCAATACACGAGCTTCATGCTGAAGGATAGTTCGCTGGACTTTGAGAGATGTTCTAGACTTCTTGAGTGCAACGACGCGTCCAGTCGAAATATCTTCCGCTTTGAAGACGAAGCCCTGCAATTGTGATCACTATCAATCAATCCCACGAGCTTCATCGGAAACAATATCACTCACAAAACTACCAACTCCAATCTCAACTTCCAGTCGATATGTGCTGCCGGTAGACGTGGTCATCAGTATATACTATCAACAGTTCAAGATGAATGGAGATGTCACGACTTACTGCTGTGGGGCTACAGCCTTGTCGCGGACAAGTGGCACGAGTAAGACACGAGTCAGCGTGGGAATTTACCTCTCGTGATTGAGATAGCTAATCACGTTATTCCTCGCGTTGGAGAGTTCCAGCCGCCGACTCCATACCATCGTTTGCCCCTGTTCCATGTTACTGTAAGACATCCGCGAGACCGATGCAGCAGAGTATATAAAGACATGATGCGCGGCAAAAATCCCTACTTGGTCCTCTTCCTCCTACTCCCAGCATCATCACACATTACCCATTTACTTGATCTGCGTTGATCGCACTTGTTATTCACCAATACCCAACATGCCTCGCATCAGCGATATCATCCCCGACTTTACTGGCTGCTCTATCGACAACGGCTCTCTCCGTCTGGTCGAGAAACTGGGCTCAGGGGCTTTCGCCGTCGTCTACCGTGCCCTCACATCCCCACTCACCCCCACCGAGTATGCCGTGAAGTGCGTCAAGAAGTTCAAGGCTGGCTCCAAGCTAGCCGAATCTCAAAAGCACGAGGCACAGCTGCACCAGCTCGTCCTCGGCCCTCGTAATATCGTCCACGTCCACCGTGTCCTTGAGGACAGGGGCTACATCTACATCGTGATGGACCTCTGGACCGCTGGAGACTTGATGTCTTCCATCGCCGATCGGTGCCTATACTATCGGAAGGACGAGCTGCTGAAGCAGGTCTTCGTTCAGCTCATCGACGCCGTTGAGTCCTGCCACGATAAAGGGGTTTACCATCGCGACCTTAAACCAGGCAACATGCTATGCTCCGAAGACGGCTCGGAGGTCTCCCTCGCAGACTTTGGCTTGGCTACCACTCAAATCTATACAGAGGACTTTGGCCTTGGGTCCAGGAGCTACACAAGCCCTGGTAAGTTGGCCCTCTATCTTTACTAGCCTATAATGATCCTGATCTTCATTTGAACTTTCGTAGAATCGCGCGACGAATCCGTCACGCGCATCCCCTTCTCCAGCGCGAAGTTCGACATCTGGGCGCTAGGCATTGTCCTCGTCTACATGCTCACGGGCCGCCACCCCTGGCGCGTTGCCCACCCCGACGACGCCGAATTCATGCAATACGTACGCGATCCCGACTTCTTCCGCGATCGCTACCCGCTCTCGCAAGAGGCAGACGCGATCCTCCGACGCGTTCTTGCCGCAAATCCCGCAACCCGCATCGAGCTCTTCGAGCTCCGCGAGGAGGTGCTCAAGGTCGACACGTTTTTCATGTCCGAAGAGGACATCCTCGGCGCGTCTGAGCGCGTGCGACGCGTCGCTGAGGACTGCGCGAACAAAGCGGGCCTGCTAGACTCGGCTGAAGTTTCGTGCTACGAAACCGCGCCTTCGCTCATCTTTTCTGGTCCTTCGGCTTCGGACCCCGAGTGTGAGGCTCCCCCCACTCCACAGACTCCCATGGCTTGCCTCCCTGAGGTCTGCGCGAAGTTAGAAGCCATCAAGATGGACCACGCCGACGGCTTTTCACCTCCTTCAGAGGACAACATAGAGGTTCCTGTGGTAGCTGCTTAATGCCTGGGTGCAGGCACCTTTATATACCCTGTTCCTACGATTCGTTCACTCACTGCTCTATATAAACTCTTTTTCAATCCTCAAATGCTTGAGCAAACGTGTGAACTCATGAGATTCTCAAAGTGAGAATGTAAACACCTTCTGTCGCTTGTCAATGGCAATCAAGGCGCCCGTAGTTGTCCGTTCAAAACGAACAGGAATCAGACAAAAATAAATATTGAGACCCGTAGGTCTACCACTCTGGGAAAGCGTGTCATCCTTGTGCAGGGGCCATGCTAATCTTCTCTGTATCGTTCCAATTTTTTCGTATGTCACCCCGAAGGGGACAATCACTGCTGTATGCGCCTTGGTGCACTGGGTGTAGGATCGGATTTTGCGCGCGCGGCGGGTGTTGGGACCGTTTGTACAGAAGGACGTAAGTTGGCCGGGTGGACATAATTGCCTAGTTGCTTGAAGGGAAAGCTCAGCGAATGGCTGGCGATGATGGTACAGAGCCTTGATAGACAGCAGATGGTAGCAAGAGAAGTAGTGGATACAGACACCGTGCAGTAGAGATACATTATATAGACGCACGACTAAGCTAGCACTGTGGAACAGGAACGTCGAGGCCGGGGTCGAATCCTTTAGGAAACACCTGCCGCACATTCACGTTGATCCTCGCCGTCCGCATATACTCCGCATATGGCGCCCACTCTCGATCCCGCTCTACCACCGCCGTGTCCCAGTTTTCGACCTCGGACGCGTCGTCGGCTGGTAGCGTTTGAAGATGCACGGGAAGCGTGTTTTCTAGAATTCTGGGCACACCTTGGAGGTCGTTCGGAACTGTTTGACGAGCGGGTTGAGAGAGAGGAGCGTACCGTGATATGCGCGTCGACACGCTGGGCCGGACATGATGACCACATCGCCGGAACGGAGAAGGATAGGGACGGGCTCGACATCGCGCGTGAGGCCTCCGATGAGGAATACGGCAGCATTGCCGAGGCTGCGCGGACGGGTGGATGGACAACAAAAAGGCAGAGAGTAATGTCAGTCTGTCAGTCGGGTTTCAAAGGGAGAGCAACACTGACGAGATAGAGACTAGCGGCGACGTCGCACACACCTCCGAGCGGTCGACGTGCGCCATGAGCGTGTCCCGCGTTTGGTAGAAGTTCACAATTCCAGCGTCGGGTTCTGATATCGTCGGGCATGTTATTTAGTACAGCACGATCGTGAGCAGATAGCATGAGAAAACTCACCATAGCTGTCTTTCCAAGTATGCCAATCCGGACCCTCCTCACCCCATCCCTCGACGTCTTCCCGCCGAAATACCTCATCCCAGTGCACGCTTTCCACCGCATCTTTGCAAACGCTCCAATAGGCATCGCTCACGGGCTGCTTTCCCTTGGTAAAGTCGTATTGTTTCGTCCCCCAGTGGTAGAACCAGCCGATATTCGCCCAGCGCAGTTTGGGCATGATCGCGGATGTCGGGAGGGGGTGGACGGAAGCGGATGGGGAGGAGGGAAGTTTTGGGGTGCTGGAGAGGAGGGGGAATGTTGATGGGGATGCGGGGGTGTTGGAGATCAATTGACGAGGGCCGGAGAGTTCAGGGATCGAGGGTGCTGTGGAGGATGCTGAGAACGGAGATGGAGGCGAGGGAGCGGAGGCGCGGGGAAAGACGATCTCTTCTTCAAGGTTGTTTTCGCGGGTGTGCATGAGCGAGTTCCATAGTCCGCGATCGGGGATGATGTAGTGCGTGTCGAGATTCGTCGCGTTCGGGTGTCGGGCGTGGTCGCGGAGAGACCAGCGGACGAGGTCCCGTTGCGTCTCAGGAGAGACAAACGAGGGAAGAAGAACGAGGCCTATTCTCAATACCAAAAAGGTAAGTTCGAGAGACTGCGGATGTGCAGAGCGAGACTCACCAGGTATGCGGGGCACCGCATACGCTTTCCTCGCGGGCCTGCCTCTATCATCACCCTTCAGCTGTATCTCTCGATGTTCGACGGCATCTGGATGTCCCTTCCACCCGCCGTTCGCGATCTCCTCGACTCTTGTCGGGTCTAAGGTCGCGAGGTCGAGAACGTCAGAGAGATCTGGTGGGGGGAAGCGTGCCTTGTACTTCTTCTCCTTCGCTCTGAACGGCGTCCAGTCCGCGTCGACGTCCTTCGCTCTGTTTTTGGTGGTCTTGTAATATTGCCGCCTCGCCTTCTTGTACTCTTTGCTCGAAGGGTCGTATGGATCCGCCGTGGGGATGGTGGCGGTGGTGGACGAAGAGGACATGGGCTGCCATTAGGACCAAACAAGGACCACACAAAGTGCCGAGGACGCGACTCGAGCCGGCGAGTTGAAGGAACGGTAAGTTACTCCAACCCGACCAAGCCCGACGATTGCTTTCACCGCTGGATGCTTCAATAGTCGCTGTTATTGCTCTGTCTCTCTTATGTCGTTATGGTTGCCCCGCTCACCGCATTCCCTCCTTGCTCGTCAATATGCTAGACCCCACCAGCTCGCGCTACACCCCCGCCTAATATCCTCTCTTCATCACCAACGCACCTTCCTTCCCCTTTCCCCCTCCACCGGATTGCACCCGCGTTTCCAGAGCACGCAGACAAAGGAATCCTCGCCAGCTAAACAGGCCAGCTCCACCACTACCATAAATGACCCCTCTACCTCTTCGCATGTAAAACCTTCCCCGCCGACGACAGAAAGCAGCGGTGCGCCGAAAGAGCCAGTGCTGAGCAGGGCGTGGAAGAAGGTGAAGCACGAGGCGCAACACTACTGGCACGGCTCCAAGCTGCTGGCAAAGGAGGTGCGCATCTCCGGGCGGCTCCAATGGAAGATCCTGCACGGTGAGAGCTTGACTCGCAGAGAGCGTCGGCAGGTTCGTCTCAACCTTCTTACTCGAGCCGACCGACTCTTTATTGAATTTTGTGCTCCCGATGTTCTGTGTAGTTGAGGCGCACGACGCAGGACTTGCTCCGCCTCATCCCGTTCGCCGTCTTTATCATTGTCCCGTTCATGGAATTCCTCCTCCCGGTCGCCCTCAAACTCTTCCCCAACATGCTGCCCTCGACGTTCGAAGACAAATACGCCGCTGTGAGCACTCGTCTTCATCGTTCGACAAATTCAGCCGTTCATGCGGCCATCATCTCCTGCAGGAAGAGAAAAGCCGGAAGCTTCTTCGTGTGAGACTCGAAATGGCCAAGTTCCTCCAAGAGACTCTGCGCGAGTCCGGGCTCAAAGCCAACGCGCACATCGTCGGCAGCGAAGCCTTCAAAGAGTTCTTCCGCAAGGTGCGGAAATAAAATAAAAATGCATTTTTAGGCCCCGCTCACAGCCATATCATGTGCGCACACACAGGTCCGCTCCACCGGCGAGACGCCCTCCGCACAGGACGTCGTGAACGTCGCCAAGCTGTTCGACGACGACCTCACGCTCGACAACCTCTCGCGCCCCCAGCTGGTCTCGACGTGCCGGTACATGGGCCTCAACGCGTTCGGCACGGACAACTTCCTGCGGGGCGCGATCCGCTCGCGGCTGCTGCAGATCCGGCGCGACGACCAGGCGATCGACGGCGAGGGCGTCGACGAGCTCAGCACGGCGGAGCTGCAGGCCGCGTGCGCGAGCCGCGGGATCCGCACGTTCGGCGTGAGCCCCGCGCGCCTGCGCGAGGAGCTGACGACGTGGATCGAGCTGCACCTGCACAACCGCGTGTCGGGCGTGCTGCTGATCCTCGGCAAGGCGTTCCACTTCGATCGGACGCCGGGCGAGGGCGAGAGCGGGCAGACGGCCGTGACCAAGGGCCTCGAACATGTGCTGAGCGGGCTCCCGGATAACCTGGTGCGCGGCGCGCGTCTCTTCTTCTTCCTTTCCGATATTTACGCATGTGTGCGTGCGTGTCGCAGCTGAACGAAGCGGAGTTGGAAGTCGACTCGGACAAGGCGTCGTACAAGCAAAAGCTCGAAGTCCTCCAGCAGCAGGAAGAGCTGATCGAGGACGAAGAAGAGCAGGAGCAGAAGGAGGAAGACGCGCGCAGGGCGAAGAAGGAAGCCGAAGAGCGATCCAAACGGGAAGAGGAGGCACGCATGGCCGAGTCGCTCTTGCCTGACTCTGAGGTGAGCAACCTCCTTTTTACTTCTCGTTCAATGCTGAGCGCATTGCTATTCTCAGCTGCACCCGGAAAAGTTCGAAGAGGACGATGCTCGTATGACTACGGAACAGGTCAAGGAGCTCGGCGAGGCGCTTTCGATCCTCTCGGCCAAATCGAGTGTCCTCAAGGAGCGCGACGAGCTGCGCGCGCTCATGGAAGAGAACTCGCAAGCCGAAGAGGCACGTCCTTTCATTCCTGTTCTCTGGTCCGCAACCCTAACTGCCACTTAGGACCCCGGCTCGCCCTCGGCCGCGCTCGTGAAGCGCATCCGGACGATGCTCACCAAGATCGACACGCAGCTGGAAGAATACGACGCGCGGGTGGGTAACTCGCTGCAGATGATCTCGCTCGACCAGCAGGGCCGGATTCCGGTCAAGGACCTCGAGACCGCCCTCGCGGTGATCAAGCACCGACCTGATGAGGATGTCGTCCAGAACGTGATCGAGAAGCTGGACGTGGACAAGGATGGGTACGTCGAGCTGGAGCACGTGCTTGGGCTCGCGCGGGAGGAGGGGCTGGGTGAGTGTCATTTCCACTTATGATTCCTCGGTCTTCGGAGTTTTGACCTTCTCCTTCTCCGCGACAGGGATTGTGGTGGACGGCGAGGCGCAGTCGATCATTGGCCAAGGGAGGGAGATCAAAGACTCGAAACCGCGCAAGGAAGATATAGTACAGGAGTAGCACCTCCGCATCGCCTTTACTTATTATCGCGTATCGCCTTATAGACTATTTTCCACCCTTCCTGAGTTTTGTTCAGTTGAATAAGATGAGCATGAGCGCTGGGCAGGTCCGCCCCAATGATGAGCGAATAAAAACAAGAAGCATCCACAGATTCGAGTCCGCACCGAGCTGAACTGAAAGCGTAAGTAAGTAGTTATGCAAAGCACTGGCACTGGCACTGGCACTGGCACTGGTACTGGCAGGATCATCGGTTCGCCGCATCGACTGCGCGCACTTTCCGCCTGCCTGTCGACGCCTCTGGCGGCTCGACGACTTTTTCCGGCTCCTTCTCCTTCGCATCGCTCCCGGAGCCGGCACCCATGACTTCCTCGGTGACGTCCTCCTCTGCGCGCTCAGTCCACCAGCGGCCGGCCTGGAGGGCGAGGACGCCGGTGAGCGCGACGCTGCATATGAGGTTGGAGGACGCGAGCTCGAGGATGTTTATTCGGAGGGCGGGGGGAACGGCGTCGACAAGGGCGTGTGGAGGGAGGGGGGGGAAGTTTGTTGATAGATCTACAAAACGTGCGGTGGACGAGGGTCACGTGCGGTGATGAGAGGAGGCGGAGGCGGGGGCGGGGGCAGAGGGGCTTACTGGGGATTACAGAGTACAGATACATGGCTATGGCGGTGCCGTACAAGACTGACGAGTGCGCGAAATGTCAGAAGGCGCGCACGGGAAGAGCGAGGGCGCGGGACGCACAGGTGCTCGCGCCATCGAACATGAGATTGACGGCCTCGCCATCACGGAGGCTCCAGAGGAGCGCCGCCGCGCCGAGGACTACGACCGCGGAGACGAAGGAGGCGGTGTAGGGGGATATTTTTGTGAGGGTGTTGTAGTAGGACGCGGCGGTCCACAGGTGCTCGTCCGTGACGGGCTGTTTCCAGAGCGTGAGCGAGTCGGCGGTCCAGTGGGTGAAGAGGAGACCTATTGGAGGGTGGGTGAGCGTGAGTATGGATCGGGGGTATTGGTATTTCGGTAAGGGGAGGGGAGGTGGGAGCGCGTAGGGTGGGTGAGCATGTGGGCGCTCGTCGAGAGACTTGCCTAGGAGGAAGGATGTGACGCAGATGATCGCACTGACGCGGAGGGCCAGCGTCGAGAGGAGGGGGAGGGGGTGGTGGCCGTGACGGTGCTGGAGGCAGCCAGCTTGCTGAGGACCAAGAGAGGTTCAGAGACGTGTCGAGCGGGACGAGCCTGTGATTTCCCTCCGAGCGCTGTCCTATTTTCATTTTCGCTTCATTTTCCTCTTGGCCTGACGTACCATGCCCGGCACCTCGGCCAATCCCCGTTCCCTCTTTCGGCCCTCCACCGTCCCTCTGCGCACACAACACGCACCCTCGCGCTATGCAGACCCTCCGGACCACCCTCCGCAGCGCACACCTCTCGCCCTCCCTCAAACACGTCCCTCTCGCATGTCGCAGAGCGCTCTCCACCTCCCTCGACTCCCCCTCGACCCCAACACCGCCCCCAAAACCCTGGTTCGTCGACGCCGACACAGAGCCCATATACCACCACCGCCAGTCCCCGCCCCACCTCCCCGCCGCCGCCTCCCCGCTCCCCGCCGCAGTCTCTGAGCCCATCCGCATCCTCCACGCTCAGCTCCTGCAGTCGCCGCACCTCGAGCCCTCCGCGCTGCTCGTCCGCGACCCGATACCCACGCCTCCAGGCCCGCCGCTCCCGGACGCAGTGCCGAAGGGAAAGCGGAAGCGCGGGGGCACGCACGCGGGGCAGGGCGTCGCGTTCCAGGGCGGAATCTGGTCGTGGATCGTACTGGCCCAGGTGCGCGTCTTGCCATTCGGTTTCTCCTTCCCAGGGTTTGTCGGTGCCGATGCTGACCTTCGCTACTTGGTGTTTGACGTGCCACAGGTCAAGGAAGGCACGGAGAAGCGCGGCGCCATCGAGTCCGTCGTGCGTCTCGTGCGGAAAACGGTGCGTGGGCTCTCCTGTCGCTGGTCCCCGCAACGCGCGAGGCGCCACTGAATGCTCCGACCTGTCGTTCGTGCAGCTCCTAACGATGGACCCTCCGCTCCCGCTGCCCAAGAACTCGCGGAGAACGGTCAGCGACGGATGGGCGATGGTGGACGCGGGCGACTTTGCCGTGCACATCGTCAGCCGAGACGCGTACCAGAAGTTCTTCACTGACAGACACAGGTGGTAGGAGGCGTCCTTTCAGGGAGCCGTGGGCACGCGCCCTCGGGGGAGGTGGTATATATGGGTTTGTATGGAAGCGGAGTAATTCTAGCAATTGATGGGCCCCGTCCCGACCCACTTACTGTAAGATCATGGCTGTACTGGCACTCGCGACGCCGTTCTGCGGTTCATCAGGAACCTCGTGCTAACAAGATTCTCTCGATTGACGACGAAACACTTGCGCGAGGCGCTTGAAGCCTAGCACATCCCAGACATGACGAGCCCCAAACCCCTGTCTCAACTGCGCCGTGCTACGCCCGGTCCACCCCTCTCCCAGGGATGGCAATCCGTGACGTTGCGGGACGTCATGGACGGCCGCTCATAAATACCGCGCGCCCCTAGCGCCTGCGCACTCACACAAACATCCTGACCACAGTACTCTCCACAAACAACCCTTGCATCTCCATTTGCTGACCCGTACATGGCACTGAACGAGAAGAATCCCGGCACGAGAGGTGTCGACACCCACCTTGGGCTCGCGAACCCGACCGCGCACAGCAAGCGCGCGGACCCGCTCGCGGCCGACTTTGTGCGGCTCTCTCTCCCTCCCTTTCCAGCTTTAACAGACCGCTGCTGACCTCTCGCCGACGCCGCGCGTCCGCGATCGTGGCCGCACCGCGCGCACGCACGCACGCACGCGCAGGCGAAGCACCCGTCGACGAAGAAGAAGCACGCGGGCGCGGGCCACCAGTCTGAGGACTCGCGCCAGGCGCGCCACGCGATGAAGGAGGCCGCGGGCGTCATCGAGGGGCGGCCCGGGATCATCGAGTCGACGAACATCGATCCGTTGTGCAAGAGCACCAGAGGTGCGCGCGCTCGGTCTCCCGCCCCGTCGCATCACTTGTCGCCACTGACAGCTTGATCTCCCGTCCAGTTTGATGGATTCGAGCTAAGTAAACCTGGTTCGAGATTCGCATGCGTTGCATGTAAGTTACTTTGGGCGGGAAAGCTTAGTGGGCTGAGCTCGTTTGTAGTAGTATCGAAATTAGCATCGAAATGTACGATTAGTGCCGTTGCATCTCATAGCCTCTGGCCATCTGTCCTCGTCATCCAGACCTTCAAAGGACACGCAAAAAGCAAAGTATTAGCAAGGGAAAAGTCTCGAACCCCTATCAGCACGTGACACCCGCCGCCGGAGCAAAATGCAAAGTTCAGTGCGTCCGGCCCCCGCGCGCACCACTATTCTTGTCCCCTTCGGGGTGACATACGAAAAAATTGGAACGATACAGAGAAGATTAGCATGGCCCCTGCACAAGGATGACACGCTTTCCCAGAGTGGTAGACCTACGGGTCTCAATATTTATTTTTGTGCTTTTCCCTGATCGAACGTGCGTTGGATGCGCGGACCGTAAGAGACTTCGTAGATGTTGCTGGAAGTGTCTCTGGGCCATGGCTTCACAACATCGCCGGCCGAGACGAGAAAGAGACACAGCCCAGGGATCTTGTTTGGTCTCTCTGATAGTGAGTGCTGCTATCGCTATACTTATAGAATGCTTTCGGACAGTTTGACTGGATGAGGCACAACTACGTGCCATCACGTCGGACGTCGAGCAGTGACGGAGAGGCGATTTACAGAGTCTGATAACGCGATACCATGCATACATTCATTCCCAGAGCGATACCGAATGCATCCGACTACCGACTACCGACTATCTAGTACCCACCCCCGGTATGAGTCTCATGCACCGCCCGACTCCGTACTCAGCCTCGGCGCGGGGTGCAACAGATGTGTGTATCCGGGAGGGAGAAGGAAGCCTGCAGTTTAATACACGCGCTTGAACGGCGGGACGGACTTGCACTCGTTCTCGTCGAGCGTCGTGCTGATGACGCCGCGGTACTTGATGTCGACCTCCGGCGAGTTGACGTCGCGCTGCCACGTGAGGGTGTGCTTCATCCAGTTCTCGTCGTCGCGCTAAAGAAGAAAAAAGCGGCCCAGCGTGAGCATACATAGGACTCGATCGGAACACGCAGGCTCGCGGGAGCAGCTCTCACATCGGGGAAGTCCTCGCGGGCATGCGCGCCACGGGACTCCTTGCGGGCGGCCGCGGCAGTGATCGTCTGGACGGCGTTTTGGAGGATGTTGCGGAGTTCGAGGGTCTCAACGAGATCACTGGTAATGCATCGTCAGCATATGCCTAGCCTCGCGACAGCAAGACACGCACGAGTTCCAGATCATGCTCCTATCCTTGATGCCGACATTATCAAAGGTCTTGTAAATCTCCTTGATTTTGCCGACACCCTCGTCAAGCGTGGCCTGGGTCCTAAACACAGCGGCATCACTCTGCATGGCCTTCTGCATGGCCAACCGGATCTTGGCTGTTGGCTCAGGACCGTCCGAGGTCCTGATCTTGTCCAAAAACTCGATAGACTCGATACCGGCCTCGTCATTAATCTTCTTGTGCGGCTTGCCGGGAGTGAGGGTCTCTTTGATGTGGTGGGCGCAAGCGCGGCCGAAGACGACGATGTCCAGGAGGGAGTTGGCGCCGAGACGATTCGCGCCGTGCACAGAGACACAAGCGGCCTCACCGGCAGCATATAGACCGGGGACAACCTTGTCTTTTCCATTCTGCAGAATTATTGTCAATGAACGGACAAGGTTCATGAAATTATACTCAGATTAACCCACCTCGTCCGACGTCAATACCTCACCGGTATACTTTGTTGGGATACCACCCACTGTTGGACGTCTGAGTCAAGTAGTAGAAGGTCGCAGAAATGAGATTATAGCGTACTGTTGTAGTGCACGGTGGGCAGCACAGGAATCGGCTCCTTCGTGACATCGACACCGCTGAAGATTGCAGCCGTCTCCGAAATACCAGGCAGGCGCTCGTGGAGGACCTCAGGAGGCAAGTGACTGAGCTGGAGGTAGATGTGATCCTTGTCAGGACCAACACCGCGGCCCTCTCGGATCTCGATCGTCATCGAACGCGAGACGACATCGCGAGACGCAAGATCCTTAGCAGTCGGAGCATAGCGCTCCATGAAACGCTCGCCCTCGGAGTTGAGAAGATATCCTCCCTCTCCTCGAGAACCTAGAGACCGTTGAGTTCAAGAAAAGAAGAGTGCATTGAGAATATAGCATACCCTCAGTGATCAGGCATCCAGCACCGTAAATACCCGTCGGGTGGAACTGGACGAATTCCAAATCCTGAAGCGGCAATCCCGCACGCGCGACCATGGCATTACCATCACCGGAGCATGTGTGGGCACTCGTACAACTGAAATATGCCCGTCCATACCCACCGGTCGCCAGAACGGTCTTGTGCGCGCGGAATCGATGCAGCGTACCGTCTTCCATGTTTAGAGCAATAACGCCAACGCATTCGCCGTCTTGCATGATTAGGTCGAGCGCAAAGTACTCGATGAAGAAGTTTGTGTTGTGGCGGAGAGATTGGCCATAAAGCGTGTGTAGCAGCGCATGGCCTGTGCGGTCGGCGGCGGCGGCGCAGCGATAAGCTTGACCACCCTTGCCGAATTTCAGGGACTGTCCACCAAAGGCGCGCTGGTAGATTTTGCCTTCCTTGGTTCGGGAGAAGGGGACACCGTAGTGCTCGAGCTGTGATCAACTACGCTAAGGCCGACGACGTCCGAAACTTGATATGTGGGTTACCATACCTCGATCACGGTATTAGGAGCTTCTCGGGTCATGTAATGAATAGCATCTTGGTCACCGAGCCAGTCAGAACCTTTGACCTACGAATAATGAGTACCAGATGCGAGAACAAATGCGGGCGCTACTAACGGTGTCATACATGTGCCATCTCCAGTCATCCTCGGTCATGTTCTGTAAAATATTGAGAATCACTTCGCTCTCTTCGGAATACGCTAGATACTCACACCGAGAGCAGCGTTAATGCCTCCCTGAAAGCGTAGTCAGTCGCGGTATTCGTTGCGAACGGCCAGGTCAGACACACCTGCGCAGCGACGGTATGACTTCTTGTAGGGAACAGCTTCGTGATGCAGGCCGTGTTGAAACCCGCTTCTGCAAGGCCGAAGGCAGCTCGAAGACCAGCACCACCAGCACCACTACGCGCATATGTCAGTTCATTCGTGTAGGCCGGATTCGTCGGCCGTCGAAAGACTCACACAACAATGGCGTCGTACTCATGTTCAATCAAGGGATACTTTCCTGATGCCCATGACTACGACCACCAACGATAAAATACCCCTGTGTAAGTTCCATTGGTCGACAATCATGAATGAACAATACCCACCTTGACCTCCTCGGCCTTAACCGGGTTGGTCGCGACGACCCTCCGAGCCGGTGCCGAGGTGTGGAACGCGCGCGAGCGGTTCAAAGCCTTCGGCAAGCCTTTTCTAAGCATTGTGGGGGTGGCGAGTGACCTGGAACAGAGCGGAGATGATGGACGAAGGAGGAAAAGAAGGAGGATGGCGGAGAGGATGCGACGGTCCGTTTCTGGACGGGTCTGGAGTGACCATTTTGTGACGACGCGATCTGTCCCTCCAATCACACGCGTGTGATTTCCCCGGCTTCGGCGAGCTCAGTGGGCGTGTGTTTGCACGGGTTATTTATCCCTCCAGTCTCGGCTCGTCTCGCGACTGCACAAGATAAGTCCATAATGTTACATCAAGCGCACAATCAAATAAATGTGGTAAGTACAACACATCAACGCGACGCCCTCGTCGTTTATCGTAGCACACCCAATGGATCGTCATGCACCTGAGCCTTGTTCGGCGACTGTCCGTGCGGGGATGTATGCGGCTTATACAAGGCTATTGGCGGCGGAGGGACTCGGATGACGGATGCTCGTGGCGGAGGCGTGAGAGACGGTGGTGTGAATGACGGCGTCGTCCCAGAGAAACCTGATCGTGTGTAATTCCATGGTGCACGGGGCGCACCGACGTTCGAAGCTGCTCCGGAAGAGTTGGCTGAAGCCGGCACCGTCGACGACCAAGGTGTGATCAGACCTGTCGGCTGTGCACTGTCGAATCGGGGAGAGTTGAAAGTCGAGGCAACTGCTGTATGCGGATTAGGCGGTGCGAATGCTTGTTGAGAACTTCGAGATGTGATGGTTCTTGAACGTGGTTCGTTGACGGAGGCAGGTAGTGGTGCAGCTGGCTGTGAATGTGAAGGAAGCGGAGGGTGAATGATACTGTGAATCTGAGAGCCCTGGGAAGAAGGTCCCGTGTCCAGAGCTCGCGTCGCTACCTCATCTTTCTCCTTTTCCAGCCTCTCCTTCCTCCTTTTGAATTCCTCTTCGCCGACTAAACGCTCCTCCTCGATATCTGTCACGCTTCCACGTAGAACATCGCGCACATATGCCAACGACTCCAGAGCTTCCCGCTTTCGCGCCCGGATTTTCTTAGCCTGATCCTCAGCGGCATTCTCACCTTCGTCGAGCAAAAGCGTGTCCACAATCCACCCGACAGACTCTCCAAGGCGTTTTTGAAGCGCTTTCATGTCAGCAACATCTTTCTCCATTTCGAAACGGGTTCGGGGCTCCCACGGAGGCCTTTCTTCAGGTGGCCGTTCGTCGACAAGAGGGTATGCAGCATACGAAGCTGACTGCGATGCGGGGGTACGAACTAGATTTGCCGCTAAATCAGGGAGGTTTTTCTATAGATCCAGCAGTTGTTTTCAGATCAACATAACATCGGAATTGGAATGCAAGCCGACCTTGATCTCAGAGACAGCGTTCAAGATCGTCTGGTTGAGCCCTAACGCTTCTCCCCGATCCATCAACCCCTGCTTGAGCATCCCCAGGTTTGCAAACTGTAGGCTCGCAGCCGATGCCTGTCTTGCATGTCCATTCCTCCCTGGACCGCCATTGGGTAGATCGCTTGCAGATACGCTTGTCCGTCGCCTCTGTGTTTCTCCGGGTCTACCTGCTCGACGAACTCGGGGTTCTGGGGGATCCGGAACCTCGGTGGGAATTCCGAGGAGATTGCGGTTTTCGAAGACGATTGCGGCGCCTGTAGCGGGAGTAGGGGACATTTGGAGGGTAAGTGCCTGGCGCAGAAGCAAGGTCGCATGATGGGGCATAGTGGGAGATGTGGTGGGAGGGGTAGGGTACCGGAGGAGGTAGGTTAGTTGAGTGCTATAGTCAGATGGTATAACTGAAATATTTCAGTCAGCATTTTGAGAAACAGTTTGACCAGAGACTCACGTCGATTTCGTATGCGTAAGAGCATGGCTATGCAGATCCAGGGCGCAAGCTCGAACGAGGGATCAACGGCAAAAAGACCGTCCCAAAGAATCATAGAATCGTGCATATTGAACTCCCGTGTGAACATGAGTCGCAACCAGCGGCTGTCAAACAAGTAAACTATTAGCCTCTACCAAATATCTCGCTACCATCGATAGCAAAAGCTCAGAGCACGACTCACATGCCATAGATTTGCGGTTCGATGCCTGCGCTCTGCATTCGCTCCCAAAGCGCTGGGTCGACACTCTTCAGATGCTCCTTCTGTATTCGATTGCAGGCCAACAGAATCGGGGAAACATACGGCTGGATCTGAACCTGGCCGTCTGGCACGTTTAGCTGAACGTGCCCCGGGACTGACCCTATCATCGGTACTTCGTCTTGCGGCTCCCTCCACTCGTACCACCGCCCGACGCCGCGCATTACGGCCTGAAAAAGCGACCACGAGTCCGCCGCAACCCATCTCCGTGAGCACATTTCCGTAAAATCGTCGGTCACGGTCGAAGACGATCCATCAGCCTCCGGAACAGAGTCATAATCTACAGCGTAGTACAATGGCGCCAATAGTTCGTGCATGCCTTGGCGGTACCCGACTGCGGGATTCATCACAGAGTAGAGGAACAAAATATTGATCAGCTGCGATTGAACAACGGGAGAGCGAAAATATCCAATATCAGGGAAACTAGATCGAGTCCAATTCGGTTCTGGAGCACGATAAGAGAATCAAAGACACGCACGTCCGTTCAACGTCCTGTGAGATTGTCTTGCGAAGCTCGACCGCAGAGAACCACTCTTTCCACGGGTTCTGCAGTGCACGATGATGCCAATCGTACGCGATGTTGTCTGGCAAAAGAACATACCTCATCGTGCAAGCTGAGAGGATTGTTCTGCTCCAGGTTACTTGTAGCCCTGTTCGGTCTCTGTGGTGGCGATTCTGTGCCAGGGACGATGAACCCGTCCTCATAGCTCCCATCTGGGGCTTTCATCTTCGCGAGTAGCAATCGTGTGAAGTCGGTCCTCAAAGCGCGCATCGGTTCAAGATACGCGCTGGGCGCCAACGGCAGTTCGGACGGCCGCTGCAGTGGTCCAGGTGGTGTCAAAAATACCTGCGGAGGTGCGATGAGTCCCAGATATCGTTCAATAAAAACGAGCTTTCAAAGAGAAAAATAGTAAACGCACTTTCCACGCCAAACTCCTCCCAGGGACGCCAGGGGATCCTTCCGACGACTCGAAAAGTCTCCCACCAAGTGCCGCATCCTTAACCTTCGACATGCATAGGCCCGGGTCAAACAAGTGATCATACGCATGCCTTGAACAAACCCCAGAATGAAGGACCAATGTCGACTCAGTATCATGATTCGATGTGTGTGAAGCTGGATCAAGACCAACTTGATCTCATCTACCGAAGGGCGCGCACGCCGTTCATTGGCGGCCATGTTTTAGGTCGCAGATATTTTGCGTACTGCTCTCCAGACAATTTTGTAGAAATGATACAAGACAAGGGAGGTGGAAGGTGAGAAAGAAATAATCTGTTAATGAAGGAAGAGTAGCAAGGAGCAACCCTAGGTCGGGTGTAGGTCGGATGTCCTTGTCACGAGACAAGGAACATCATTGAGATCTGAGATGAGATCTGAGATTTGCGGAGAAAACCCAGCTCGAGTGTACATACACACCTGCATGCACAGAGTGACTTTATGATTCTGTACGGGGTGTATCGCACGACTATATATTATAGTGACCTCCCCCAGGTTCTAGCATGTGCTGCAAGACAAACGTAATGATTCGGATTAACACCACTGTCAAGTATCTCAAGGTTGTCCACAGGAGTTAAAACCACATGGATACAGAGAAACTGGTTTCTTCGCTCTTCATCGCATGCCACCAACCGGGCGGAAAGAAAAGTATATCTCCCGGCTCCAACGTCGCGTAGAGAGCATTGGGAGCAACATTTTCCGAAAACAAAGGAAAATAATCTTTTTCGGGCTCATCAAGCTGGGAAGCGAAAACATCTACACGGGATGTGTTGCTCATGGACGGCTCCAAGTTATTGGCGGCAGGATTGTGTATCGACTTGACGGAAGAATCGGACGTTGGTGTTGGGTATGGATACATATAGGGAGTGGCACCGGGAGCAGCCAACCAAACAGTCTTTCTTCCGACGACTTGAGCTGTGTCGAAGGTGAGCACGCGGGGTAGAAAGTATGCGCATATAGACCCACCGTAAAAATTATAGTATGGATCCTATGCCAACTCAGTTCACCGCCGATGCACGATGTGGAGGCTACTTACTGTATGTGCAGGGGACACTGTCCCTTTTGGACCCAACCATGCATTGATGACGAGCTGATCCTCGTTTCCTGGAGGCCTGTAATCTGGGTAATCGGAAGGGATGGGAGGGCATGTATATACGTAGTCGGGTAACAAGATGTCCGCCCTCAGCTTAGAAAACTGAGACAAGAGGTTGTGCTGAGCAAGATAGAGCACGGGTGCGCGCTCAGGATGGCGGGGATCGAGACAGTCGAGAAATTCATCCCAGTCCATCATCCGCTGTGACCAGTCTTCCATCCGATAGTCACTGCCTACCTCGATCGGAACTAAGCGACCCGGGCCAGCAACGGACTTGAGATAGTCGATCGAATGCCAAGGATGATCATTCATGGCAGGCCAATCGAGCGCATAGCCGGTGAGTATGAACGGCTGCTGGTAGAGTTGGCGTTGGAACGATACAAGAGAAGGAGGCTTGTTGAAGCGGGGGATAGATTCTGGAGACAATGCGGTCGATGGTGTTTGGCAGGTATCTGGAGAAGTGAGGCTGTGAGAGACGGGAAGCTCGAAGGTCTTCGACGGAAGATATTCCGTTTGCAGTCTAGATATCAAACTCAATACAAGATCTCTCCTCCCTTCACCTGGGGCACCCGCGATTACCAAGACACGATCGAGGCGTGTGATGGACGCTCTGACGATTTGCTCATCGAAGACATGCATATGATTTACGTCCACGATAGAGCGTATAGTACAAGCGTCGGTGTAGAGTCGTCTCCAACAAGCAGGATCGGGTTGACGACTTGTAGACATGGCATTGTATGCAGCTTGTGCCAGTTCGTCGAGCAAGTGTAAAGATGCAGATCCGACAGTAGAAGTTCGTACGGCGGTTTGAAGATGATGGATTGTTTCTGGGCCACATGATGACATGCCTAGAGTTATGAGATGCGTCAATCTATTGTGATCAAAAAGCCTAATATCACGATCTCGCAATGGAAGCATTTAGACTCACTTGACACGTTGCGGTTAGAATCATTTTCAAGCTCGTCTGCCAGCTCATGCAGCAGACGATCGAGCCACGACATAGATGATGGATGAGGGCTCACTCAAACAGGTCCACAAGGCTGAGACTGAAAGGTTTGAACGGGATCTGATGTGATGAGGACACAAATAGACCACAAAAGGGGGACAAGGAGCAAGAAACAGCGCCACCGAAAAGCCGGCTAGCACGCATGAGGTAACAGATCTGTCACGGGATGGCCTTTTTTATGTCACGCAGCTCGTCAGCGCAACTGATAAAAAGGTCGGCGGAGGGCTCAGACCCGTGAGAAACAACCCCGAGCGATCGTTCTTTTAGAGCAGCTACTTCGGCACGGACGGCCCGGCGAGAACCGCCTTCTTTTTACGTTATGTCTTCAAGGTAAGCGTGGCTGGCTATTTCATGTTCGTGCGCTTATTACCTGTCATATTGCAATATTTTTGAAGGTTGGACCGGCTCCTCCTTTTACTTGATACAGGATCATCTGCCTCAGTGAGGACTACCGCCGCCAAACAACTCGCTCAACTCGCCGCGAAAAGCGTCATTAGCGATGTTGTCATCGAAGAAGATGTCAAGTACTCCCACCGCCATCACGTTCCTCTCGGAGACATGTTAGGATGGACAGAGTTGATGGCTGTCATAGCAAGAGTACATGCTCTCCTATTTTCAATCATTCTGTCTCGCTCAGTACTCGTTGTTCCAGGTCCTCCCATTTTTGCACTCTAGATCTTACGAAACACGAGCGGCTGCTTCTGCTGCACTACTGCACATATTCACCTTAGTCCCTCTCTGGCACCCTTTCCATGATGGTGACCTCGACTCCGACCTTCAATCTTCATCCACATCTCTTCCTCTCCCTGAATTTCCAACGCTGTCAGTAAAAGAACTCATGCAAAAAGGGTCTCTCCTTCTTGCCTCGTCTGGCAAGGAATTTGCGAAGCCTCCGGGAATATTAGCCAACTCCTCGGAAGTTTCGAAAGCTCGTAAAGAAGCTATCCGTCGCCTTGGACTTGAGTTTCTGGACACGGAGGATATCAACTTCGTGAAACTGGAAAATGAAGTAGACACCGACGTGCAGATGGAAGATGCAACGGAAGCAGCGTCTTCTGCTGTCTCACCGATCTCTCCGACGAGCGATGTGCTTCCCAAGCTGAAAGAACCCTCACCTCCGCCTCGGTCTATGTCTGGCACTCCTGCGGCATCGTCTCCGTCGACGTCAGCTGTACCTCCACCACCGACCGAAGATGACTTGACCGGTCTTTCGGCTCGAGAACGCAACCGGTTGAAGAGAAAGCGCAAGCAGGGCAACAGTGCGTTTGTCGCTGCGCCCCCGCCACCTTCACATCCAGGGGCCAGAGTCCAAGCTACCCCTGCAGGGCTGTCAAACAAGTAAGTCTAGTGTTATGAGGTCATGTCTGTTCGCTCATATTTGATGCAGAGCGCGTCTTGTAGCGGTCGAGGACAAGCCAGTGACTTCCTCCAGAGCAGACAGCCCAAAACCCACTCCGAGTACAGACAAAATCGTCGTCGATCCTACTAAGGGCGGCGCTGTATCGCCCAAAGCTTCTGGTCAACAATCAAAGGCCCTTGAAGTGCCACCTGGGCACTGGATATGGGATGGTCTTGTCAAGGTCCTTGAGGTCGATCTTTTCAGTGCTGCATGGGAGGTTCGCCATGGCGCCGCCATGGCCCTGCGAGAGTTGCTTAAGACTCAGGGAAAATACGGCGGTACGAAAGGTGTGAGCGATTCTCGTAGAGTTGCGTCATTCTGTTAATATTTTGCATCAGCTGATCTCTCACGAGACGAGAACGAGACTGCGCATGAACGATGGTGTAACGACTTGGCTGCCAAACTGTTATGCGTGTTTTGCCTAGATCGCTTTGGTGACTTTGTATCTGACCAAGTACGTGATTATGGCCTCTTTGAAGCTTGATATATCCCTAAACCTGCCCAGGTTGTAGCGCCTGTACGTGAAATGGTTTCGCAAACACTAGCCTCCCTACTACTTCATATGCCTCGGCGTTCAGTGCTGCATGTGCATCGTGTTCTCTTACAAATGATCCGCCAAGATTTCGCCCTATCGTCTAAAGACACGGAGATGCCTCGTCCCAAGGGTGCTCATGAAAAGGGCCATGTTTGGGAAGTCCGGCACGCAGGTTTGTTGGGAATCAAATACGAAGTTGCCGTGCGTAGCGATGTTGTCGAAGATGAGCTGGTCAAGATGGAGGTCGACGAAGTTGAGGCGGCACCTGGTGCCCTCGTCTACAGCGGCAAGGAAATTCTCCAAGACGTTGTTGACGCTGCAATTCTTGGGTGAGTTATTTTTTCTATATAGATTCTCAGTAAGATAATCAATTTTTTATCATCCTTCGAAAAGCCTAGGCGATCGAGATGACGATGTCCGTTCAGTGGCGGCATCGTGCCTGATTCCGGTAGCAACTCACCTTGTCCGACAAATACCGGAATGTCTGAGTTCCGTTCTCGCGGTTCTCTGGAACTGTCTGCGTGACATGAAAGACGACTTGAGCTCAAGCGTAGGAATGGTCATGGATCTTCTAGGTATGACGTTGCCAGGTCGTTGAAATGCTGCTGACATGTCGTTGATCTACACACAGGCAAGCTTGTCTCCTACCGCGAAGTGATTGACATTCTGGCCAACGAATCTGCTTCGTCTGTCTCATTGTGCTGTAATATCATGCCCTAGCCACTGATACATTTTTGCATAGGCGACCGCTGACTGTGCTTGCGCCTACCCTGTTCCCGTTTTTCCGCCATACGATTCCCAGTGTCCGCCTAGCTGTTGTCGAAATGCTCCACTCATTCATGAATGTGCAGACCTTACCGAAGGATTGGGTCACAATTCCGCTTCTGCGTCTGCTCTTCCAGAACTTGATAGTCGAAGAGCGGACGGACGTTAGGAATGCGACGACCGCAACTTGGAAAACTACCATGGCTTTACTACAATCTGTTCAAGGCTGGATGGAGTCACTGGTGCCGCAAGCCCAGTTGCTGGAGTGGTTCGCCATCATGATGACTCCGATGGGTGTTGCTATCGATTCTGCGACTCTTTACGACCCTCTTCAAATTGAAGGCGGACTCGACAACACTACAGAGCGACACAACGTAGACAAGAATATGCTTGCTCAGGATCTCACGCTGGTCACGCAGGATGTGGTCTGGAGAGCGAGAATTGCGTCTGCGAATGCTTTGGCCTGCCTCATGTCCCGTTGGGGCTCTCCGGTATGTAAGGTCGCTTCGAGTACATTGTTAGTGCTAACTCGTGACGCGCAGGGTCAACTGGTGGATGACACGTTCCAACCAATTCTTCTGCATTATATCGACTCTGCCAGCATGCTTCAGAAAGTGCTAAGTGCTATAGTCACAGAGGAATGGGCGAGACAGTGTGACGCACACGGAATTCCACAACATCTGGTCGAAATATCCTCACTAGCTCGCGACCTGAGTGACAAGACTCTAGCTTGGTTACAGAACGATCCACCCACAGCCTATCACGAGATGGCCTTCACTCTGGCACGCATTCATGGCGAGTGTTCAACTCTTCTACAATCCTTCGGCCACGAGTGCAAGATCCCATGGTCAAGCATCCCCACATTGGCTTTGGAAATTGATCCCACGGGTATGAAACCAGGATGCTTCTCGTTGGCGACAGCCGAAGAAGCTGTGGGAGATATGTTCAAGAAATTGAAAGACAGCCTTGGTAGGACAAAGAAGCGGGAGCTGGGGATCATCGCTGAGAAGAGAAAGGCTGTTGTGGCCAGCATCGAGCGGTATAAGGAGGTGAAGGCACAGCATGACATCCGTGTATCTGCGGCCTTTGCTGCCGCATTTGTTGCTTTGAAGAGTACTCCGGACAAGGTCAGCCCTATCGTCAAAGGAGTCATGAACGGGATCAAGGTTAGTCTCCATTCACATACGTCAACATCGGTTTCTCTATGCTTATCTTCTTCTCAGAACGAAGAGAACATCGACCTTCAGACCCGTTCTGCAGTGGCTGTCGCTTCCTTCATCGAGTTCTGTGCCCATCACAACCTCGCTCAGCCCCCAGATAAAATTGTCAAGAATCTTTGTACATTCCTATGTCAGGACGATGAGCGAACGCCTACATTCGCTTATAATCGCAAACACTTGTCAGCAATCTTGTCATTTCCCACTTCGTCAAGTGCGAATGACACTGGTCCGAAAGAGGAATACAAGGCTGAGAGCGCCCACAAAGCAAAGATTTCAAGGCGGGGTGCAGGGCTTGCGTTCGTACAACTGTTGGCACGCTTTGGACCTAGGATGCTAGACACCGTGCCAAAAATGTGGCAGTCGATGGCCGGCGGGCTTCTCAGCGCATGTGATGCTCGTACGTATACTTACACAATGCTATTGATCCGTCTAATTATTTTGTGTAGAATTGCCAGAGGAGGCGGACCGACTCATCGAACAGCAATACGGCCAAGATGTTATTGATTCTTTGAGTGTCTTGGAAGCTGTTGTACCGACGCTGCATCAAGACTTGTGGCCCAAGATCAGAGAGCTCTTCCCCATGATGACAATTGCTCTGCGGAGTCGCTTCGCAATAATTCGACAATCTGTTGCTCGATGTTTCGCGACAATATGCGATGTCATGACGGTTGACGCAATGCGCTACCTGATTGAGAACGTTATCCCCTTCTTGAACGACACTCTCATCCTATCTAATCGACAAGGAGCCACTGAACTTCTATACAGTCAGTCATAGCCCGTCATTTCTCCAAACTGACACTAACCAGGTTCATTGCAAATAGACGTTGTTCAGAAACTTGACGATAAGGCTCTGCCGTATGTCATCTTCATGGTCGTACCTATCCTTGGGCGTATGAGCGACCCTGACGACGATGTTCGATCGACGGCTACTAACACATTTGCCTCACTCGTGAAGATGGTTCCACTAGAGGTATCTGACCCTTTCTTTATGCTGATATAATCACTGACACATGTTTCCTAGGTTGGGCTGCCTTCTCCTCCGGGCTTCCCGGAAGAACTACTGAAGCGCCGTGACAAAGAGCGCCAGTTCCTCACTCAATTACTTGACGGAAGCAAGGTCGAGCATTACGAGATTCCTGTGCCAATCAAGGCCGAGTTACGCAAGTATCAGCAGGACGGTGTCAATTGGTTAGCGTTCCTCGCTAAGTACCAACTACATGGCGTTCTTTGCGACGGTTAGTAGTATATTCATATCTGTGCTGAAACGCTCTCAGATCAACCCCATCACAGATATGGGTCTTGGAAAGACTTTACAGTCCATCTGCATTCTAGCAAGCAAGCACCACGAACGTTCCAAGCAGTATCAGGAAACAAAATCAGCTGATTCCGTCCACCTGCCTTCGCTGATCATCTGCCCTCCGACGCTGACCGGCCACTGGTACTACGAAATTCTCAAATATGTCGATAATCTGAAGCCTGTCATGTACACCGGCAATGCTCGGGAACGAAGCAAGCTGCTCACAAAGCTCAAGAATTACGATGTGGTCATCACGTCGTATGAGGTGGTTCGGAACGATATCAGCAGCCTTCAAGGGAAAAGTTGGCATTATTGTGTTCTTGATGAAGGCCATTATATCAAGAACGCGAAGACCAAGATATCCAAGGCTATCAAAAGTATCCGTGCGCATCATCGACTGGTGCTCTCAGGAACGCCGATTCAGAACAGCGTTCTGGAATTGTGGAACTTGTTCGATTTCTTGATGCCTGGTTTCCTCGGCACAGAGGGGTCTTTCAACGAGCGATTTAGCAAGCCCATCATAGCCAACCGGGATGGCAAAGCAAAAAATCCTGAAGCTGGTCGGTCCAAGACGACTTTCCCTTTGAACCTATTTTCTGACGAATTACGGATTTGTAGCTGTACTGGCGTTGGAAGCTTTACACAAGCATGTGCTGCCGTTCCTCCTCCGTCGTCTAAAAGAAGATGTTCTTCACGATTTGCCGCCAAAGATCATCCAGGACTACTTCTGCGAACTTTCCGATGTTCAAAAGCAACTCTACGACGACTTTTCTCAATCGCAGGCGCGCGTTAACGCTGAAGATGCTGTCAAAGCCGCTCAGGTGACGTCGGGCGAGAAAAAAGCACAGCAGCACGTTTTCCAGTCACTTCAGTATCTACGCAAGCTGTGCAATCATCCGGCTCTTGTCCTCAAGACCAATGCGGAGGCCATCAAAGCAGCATTTGAAAAAGCTGGGCTCAAGCCCGAGAGCTCAAATCTAAGCGATATACAGCATGCTCCCAAGCTGTTAGCCCTACGGTAAAAGCTATATGTTGCAATAGATCGGTCTCCTCGCTGACACTCTATGACAGACAATTGCTCGTTGATTGTGGTATCGGGGGATCTCCTACTATCGCTGCAGATACAGCCAAGAGCGAACTCGCAGACGCAGAACCGACCGCCACAGACTCATTCTCCCAGCATCGCGTGTTAATCTTTTGCCAGATGAAGCAAATGTTGGACATCATCGAGACAGATCTCTTCAAGAAGCACCTCCCTTCCGTGACATACATGCGACTGGATGGAAGCACTGACACGAACAAGCGTCATGCTGTCGTTCAGACGTTTAATTCCGACCCCAGTATCGACTGTCTCCTGCTCACGACTCACGTCGGTGGACTGGGACTCACGTTGACCGGTGCCGATACTGTGATATTCGTGGAGCATGATTGGAATCCCATGAAGGATCTTCAAGCGATGGATCGTGCACATCGTATTGGGCAAAAGAAGGTCGTTAACGTGTATCGGTTGATCACCAAGGGTACGCTGGAAGAGAAAATCATGGGGTGCGTCCTAGGTTATTCAATCTCTATCCTCGCGCTCACGTATCCCTTTTTCATGGCACAGGCTACAACGATTCAAGTTAAACATCGCAAACTCTGTCGTGACGCAGCAAAACGCAGGTCTAGATACGATGGACACGGACTTGGTCCTCGATCTTTTCAAGCACACCACAGAACATGAAGAGCTCTCCCATCAGCGAAGGGAGAAGAAGAAGGAAAAGGAGCACGCTCTTGGGAACAGCAAGAACATTCTCGATGGATTGGAGGATTTGCCCACTGAAGAAGAGTACCAGGACCTAGAGCTGTCCAGCTTCATGAGTTCTATCGGACGTTAATTGTGGGGGTGCTTTCTGTTATGTTTATTCTCTTGCAACTTCGTTCAGTATGTTACATCGCGTAGACCGTTCTACTGTATCTTTACAGCTGCCTATAATTAGTTCACAAGGACGGTAGTACATAGTTGTGCAATAGGATCATATATCACAACAACGGAATGTATGAACTTCTTCCATAAAATTAATTCGGAAAGTCAATTCGGAAAGTTAATTCAGAAGAGATAGTAAGGCCCGCCAGGTCTTCTATTACGACGAGTAGGAAGATGATGCCGAAGTAAGCGTGGAACGCTGAAGGCTAGGAAAAGAATAATGACGCCTGAGGCAAGACCGGCGATGGTACCAGCCAGCGCTCCGCGGCTCAAATGTTTCCCAGTCGACGACCTGGACGGAGAGGAAGGTGAAGAGTTATTTGATGGTGATGAAGTAGACGAAGAATCTGTTAAGCAAGTACGGTTGTCACCGGATGCTACGAAGAAGGGCGAAGACTGAGCGAAAATGCCTGCAGCACGCGATGTATCGAATGCTACTGCTGTATAAGACCCTTCATCTACATCCACCGGAGACCACTCGAGTTCTGCTGCGGTCGACGGCACATCAGTCGTCAGCGTGCGAAAGGATACCATGGCTCTGGAGTATCCTGGGGCTATAGCATTTTGCACAGAGAACGAGTTCGTTATCTGGATCGTCAAGGGTATAGAAGTCTGCCCCTCGAACTTCCATGAGAACGTCGTATCGTTGCATGTGGTGGTGTTGGCGGGAGAGTCGAAATAAAGAGACAGAGAATTGGATGATGTTGGGGAGGGTGATGATGACGTTGGCGACATCGACAGCGAAGACGCAACGGTAATGGTGGAGGTCGTCGATGCATTGCCCCCATCCGATGCTGTGTGTGAACTCGATGATGGGGCTTCAGAAGTCGACGACTCTAAGTGCTCCGAGCCCTTCTTGGCCATCACAATATTGAAAGACAGGATCAAGGCCAGGATGAAGGAGTAACGTTGTAACATATCTTCTGCAAAGTTCTGTTGTTTGTCAGTTGCCCACAATCGACGGGAACAATTGAGCGACCCACCAACGATGCAAGAGGCAGGCATCCTTGCCTCAGGCGATCCTGAAGCATTGCATATAAGTATATCTACTTCCCCCGATGACAAGATCGTGTGAACCTGGCCCACTCAAAGGTGTGGCTTGGGAACATAGTTCGGTTTGCTCGCCGAGAACGCCTGGCATCGAAAAATGCTTCGATCATGCTCCCAGATCACTGCTGTCAGCGAAAGCCTGAAGATGGAACACTTTCCTCTAATTCACGCAGCTTAGGATGCCACCTGACCTCTTCCCAAATTGACCGATCTGAAGCGAGCAGTACATGCTTCGGAAGCTACTCGTTCACACGAAAGCCGGGCGTAGTAGGTAAATCGGTAGCGGTTGACCCGTGATGACTTCGTGAGAAACACAGGGTTGAAAGTGTGAGCTGATACAGGGGTCGATGAGAAGAAGCGTGGTGAGCTCCAGATGAATAGCTGCTGTATCAGGCGATATAAATGCTAGGCATGCTGTTAGGCAATACGGATCGAAAATGAAGGACTCACAAATTCTCAGGTTGAAGAACACGACCTTGCAAGAGTGTTTGGTCGCAGTGAAAGCGAGACCGCTGGCTTAATACCAGTGCTTGATTGATGCATGGAATACCGAGTACAATGTGGTGAACTCAAGGCCCGAAGCTTGACCAGTCCACAAACGTCCACAACAAGAAGGTAACTTAGGGCTATCACGTCGGTGATCTCCGGTTGCCTCAGGTTAGGGATGCACTCACGATCGACGGCCCGGGAACACTCTCAGCCGACAACAGTGAGCTCATTTACTACACTTCTGCACGCTCAGTTCCTTCCAGTTCGTCGTTGGCGTTTGGGTATGAAAGCAGCCATTATTGGAGCAGGCCCAGCAGGATTGGTGACTTGCAAGACTCTTGTAGAAGCATCCTCACCTGAACTTCCGTTCGATCCCGTAATTTTCGAACAAGAGGAGGATGTGGGCGGGACATTTCAGTATCGTTCGTACCAGGTAAACGAACATCCAGATCTGAGCTCCAGCATGGGATCCAATGAGCATGTGACATAGAACGCGACCTTAGTATCGTCGAAGCAACTCACTGCTTTCTCTGACTTTCGACTACCTCCGACTTGTCCTGATCATCTTACACTGGAGGTTTGTATTTCTAATTATAGATTAGCTTCACTATCCTTACCGCTATCTTTCCAGGAGTATGTTGACTACCTTCGAGCTTATGCCAAGCACTTCCATGTATGGGAGAGAATTCGGTTCGGATGCAAAGTTGTCAATATCTCGCGCAACAGCGTTCATGGGGGCCACGATGTGACCTATGTCCGGCGCGCACAAGGTGACCTGAACGGATGGTCAGATAGTAAGCCAGTCACCTTGCGCTTGAACCATTTATGTCACCCACCCCACATATTCAGACACGGAGGTCATCCACGTCGCATATGTGGCAGTGTGTACTGGATTGCACGTTACACCTTCCATCCCCGACATTCCTGACATTAACTATGTTCTTGAGAAGCTAGATGGAGATAAGGATATATCTCCTGCAATCTTTCATTCAGCTCAGTACAAATCGCGCTCCCAACTCCAAGGAAGGCGCATCATGATTCTCGGAACTGGCGAAACTGGGATGGACATTGCCTATGAAGCTGCCAAAGCAGGTGCCAAAGAAGTCATTCTATGCTCTCGGGCAGGGTTTGTGCATTTTCATCACTTGAACTGCTGCCTCTAAATCTGAGACACTCTTTGACCAGCTTTCTCTCGTTTCCCAAGGCACTGGTGATAGAATCTGTTGTAATGCTCGTAACGTCGTGCTGACATCCTTTGCTTGAAAGAATGATTTCGAAATCTTTGGCTTCAAGTTCGAGTCAAAAAATCCCGTCCCAATTGACTCCTTGATCACAAATTTGGCAGAGACAGCATACGTGGTACGTATCATATCATTCTTGATCATGTCTCAAACAGGTTCGTAAATACCGCTTCTCTCGCCTCAGCATCCATGGGTGGCTGGATCGCACATTCGGTGGTTGTGAGCTGATCTCTGGTTCTCAAACCTGACTATATTTCACCGAACGTTATACAGCATCTCTGATTTCGTGATCAAACGTGTATTGTGGATTCTCACAGGCAACCATTCTCCCTCTTGACATTAACATTCCATTTGGCTGACATCGTACAGGTACACAGGCAGGCTGCAATCAATGGGTACGAGAGCCTCTTATTTTTCCTCTGTCTCTACAGATTTAAACGATACATCAGGTCGGAGAATTGGAACCTGAACGTCTAGGGCGAGCCTATGTTTTTTTGAACAAGGTGAACCGTGGACTGTCCATAATATGCACATGTCTCATCATATTGCATTTAGTCTCACAAAGCAATGCCATACATCAATCGTCCTTATCGCAAACGACCTGGTGTATTGGACTACCTGTCCAGATACATAGACCCCCCGGAAGATATGCCCCCCAGGACGGACTTCACCGTCGATCTCGCTCCATTCCCTTCACACTTCCTTTCGAGTGGTCGCGCCGTCTTTCCCGTGTCTAACCGAAAGGATGCTTTGCGCATGGCGGGCCGCGATGTAAGGCCTGACACCGTCGTGTATGCCACTGGATATGCGCAGAAGTTTGATTTCTTCGATCAAAACGGTGACTACGGAACACCTTCGGAGGCCGATGTCCGAAATGTTGCGAAGAGTGGAGACGAGACCGTCGCATTCATCGGATTTGTACGCCCGGGAGTAGGTGAGTCGATTCCACCAATGAACGTATCGGCATTTCCACAACGACTCACTGGCCTGATACGATAGGTGCAATTCCACCGATTGCGGAGATGCAGTCGTTTTTCTGGGTCTCTTTACTTAAAGGTCAAGTGAAGATGCCCTTACCTCCGCCTTATTATCATCTTCTCGTAAAGGAGACTGCGCGAATCAAGTATGGGGTTGATCACTCGACATATATGAGCACACTAGCGAAGGATATCGGAGCAGCCCCCGGACTCTGGGAACTCTGGCGCGAGTATGGAACCCATGTCCTTGTATGCTATTGGTGGGTTGTTTCTCTGATATCGTCTACGTCAGGAAGTCTTCTAAACCATGTGCTGGCCCTGAAGTTTTGGAGCAGCGTTCACCCCGTTCTATCGCCTCCGCGGTCCCTTCCGGTCTGAAAAGGTCGTTCCAATCATCAAGACCGAGCTCTGGGAGACCATCACCAGACGGGGGATACTCGGTAACCTTTTGATGGGACTCATACCTATGATTTTCTACTGTGTGATCAATCTGGTAGCTTTCGCCTCGGAGAAGGTATGGGCACTTGTCGGGGGCCGACAATTGTACGTTTAAGTGGGCAACATTCAAGTGCAATCAACCGTCGATTATTTATACTCATCGCAGCAGCAGCAGTAGATCGGATAGTCTCAATCTTCGCGCCCTGGTGTGTGGCTTCGAATGTCGTTCCGAATGAAATAGTCGGTACATAGAATGCTTTGAGTTGTAGGGACGAGAGTGATACACTTTACTATACGCTACATGACTTGTGCCCTCTTATCAAGTCCACGGCGCTGGTCCGCTATAGTGAGTTGGTGGGGTCATTGTGAAAAAAATTGGTGGTTGTACAGCGCGCTGGAAGCCGCCTGGAGTTGGTAAAAGATTGTTCTGGAATGGGCTGAATTGTAGGGAGTTTGGGGTTGCAGCCGGAGTCAGCGCGAGGGACGGTGCATCTACAGTTGCTCCCGGAACCGGTGGGGGCTTCCATTGCTGTCATATCCAACAGTGAATAAAGAGTATGGAACAGCTCAAAAAGTCTGTTTACTTACGTGCTTACGTCCCTCCCGATATAACTCTTCCAACTTTTCATCGAACACACCTCGCTCCTCAAATTCATGGTACGCCTTGTACAGCATGAGCGCAGAGCGCGCATCTTCGATTGAGTCATGTGTGTCCTGTTGGATCTGCTCGCCCAAAACAAACCAAGATAGAAAGCGGAGCGAAAGACGTCGTTGTCGAGAATTGAGGAAGTACAAATCAACTGTGTCGATAACTTGTTCCGGTGGGACGAATATATCTAAGGTTCAGATGCAAAAATTACGTCAACGGATGGGATAACAGGCGAGTCCTACGGGAGCATACTGATAATGCGGAAGTCCTTTGAAAGGCCATGTCCGATGAAAACACACCCTCGATCGACGAGCAGCCGGAGCTTTTTATAAACAACCTTCAATGGCGTGAGTGTATATGGTGAAATATTGGGGTCAAGGTCTCCGACTGCAAAAAATAATGGTGTTGATATAGCTCCAAGATGCATGAGATGTATGCTTACATTTAATGCCAGACCATTCGGTTAAATAGTCGACAATAACCTCGCTGGTATGAATATGGTCGTCGATGAACGGGACGCCTTGCCTTGGCCCATCTCCACGCAGCACGGAGACTCGAGCCAAGCTGAGACGGGCAGGGCGGAGAATCTTCTTCGTTCCATCTGAGCGATACTCAGTCTCTTCCTATATGTAGAAATCAGCGGTCTCATTCGGACACCCTAACGATCTGCTAATACCTGTTGCATTGACACGAATTCAGCGTCAATTGCGACGAGTGTTCCAGGCCGCGGAAGCTCGTCTGGTCGGAGGGGATCGTGCTTGATTAAGTTTTCGTCACGTTTGCTATCCGATGATCCATTCCGTCAGTGTAGATTTCAAGAACGTATAGGGCAATACAGACCTAGAGATCGACGTATCATGACTCAAGATTGAGGCATCAATCTGATCAGGCAAGCCCGAAAAATCCAGCCGGTCTCGCATGTCTACTCGTTCCATGTAAAGTATCGTAGGCACCTGCAAATAGGGTCAACGCAATGTGATTACAGAGGCAGGTGAGAACCTCGCACCTTCCACTTGCCTGGGAAGCTCAAGGCCTCTTCTTCTGATATATTGTGTACAACGAAGTCGTTGAAGACATACCACGGGCTCTGTCTGTCCTCGAGGCCTTCCGCTTCTGGGACTAAGGCAGAAAAGTATGTTTTCTGATCAAGGATGAACATAGATTCGAACGTACCTTTGACTACTGCAACTAGATGCGATCGTTTATCCTTTGCTACAACTTTCACAACCATTGCCTGTAGTCAATCGTCCCTTTCTAAGTCAGTGACCACGATGTGTTGATGTGAAGCAAAACACTCACCCGCAATTCATAAATAGCACTCTGGAAATCATCGATGCCTTCTGTCTGGCCCCTCAATTGGACCCTTGGTTTCAAGAATGTCATTTTTCTATTATCCAGCCAATATTCTAGGCTCTCCTCGCTATGGACATTAGCATTGAGCGCGAGGATGGGTGGAAGATTTCGCGTGGGGATCGAGTGCACCGACTCGAAGTTCACGAATTGCTTGCATTTTTGACAAGTGGCTTTGTAACTGTTCCGCCGGACGAGCGACGTGTACAGGATAGAGGCAAAGTCCATGGCACTGTTGCTATCAGTGCTGACAGCCTAACAGTGGATGATTGAAGTGAGTAGACCGTCAGATGACTCGGAATGCGCGACAAGCAGCAGGCTGAACATTTGCGTACTTTACGCGGATATACCAGGTCGACGATATGGGTGTTGTGCTCCTTCTCCCGAACTGCCTTACAGCTTGTGCACATGATGATGTTCTTGCTGTTCAGCCCAAGAAGTTGTGAGATGGGTGCGGCCGCTGGTAAGGGTGAAGGCACAATGAATGGGTTTGACGAAAACATATTTCCCTCGGAGCCTATCTTGTCAATGAGGAAGCGGTGGAATGCTTGGATCATGTGAGCATAGTCCATATAAATACTATCACGTCCATAATCGACCAGTTCGATCTTGTTTTCGACTTGAATCCCGACCCGCATAAGTGATAAGTTTGACAAGTTTTGACAAGAAGCAGGAAAGAGGACGTACTATGCGCCAATACACCCACAGTCTTGCAGAAATTACTTGACTGACAATTTGTACCTCGCGCATCTTCGAGCATGCGTGTGACGAAACCGAGCTCGCATAGAAGACAATGCTCTCTTGCGCAGTTGGTAGTGATGTGGGACTTGGCTAGACACCGGATCGGGTAACTGTAATGCATGACTTGAAGAAGAGGGTTCGTGTACGAATTGAGAATGTGCGTTTCGAGGCCGCTGTACTCCGTCCGATTATAAAAGCTATAGGAGATGATTTGAAAGGAGTTAGAATAGAAGGATATGATCTTGAGCTTACGCGAAGTCGAAGTCTTCGACTCCGAATTTTGAGTACGCGATTTCCACTTTAGCATAACGAGGTGGTACATCGTCCAAGCCGTAACGAGCCTCATTCGCCAAAGACGTGAGCTCGGCCTACAGGTCAACTGATCGATGAGCAACCAGCAAAAAATGCACTGAACTGACCTCCGGCCTTGATAACTTCCCGCTCCTGAATCGAGCTTGATCCTTCCTCGGTGCCGTAGCGACCATGTTCCTCCGTCCCTTGAGCTCCCTCGGTAACGGTGCATATGCTATATTATCATTCATCTTCATCGTGTTCAGCACCTGCTGGGGGATCTTTTCAGGAGCGCTTGAGTATTGAGGCGGTGCTTCGAACTGAGGTGTCCAAGATGAAAGCAACAGCGAGCCATAGTACGGTATACCGATCGAGTTGAGTGGTCTTTAACATATCATGATTCAGTCTGCCTAGGGAAATGATGGGGCCCTTACGTTGAGTCTGTCCATTGAATGTCGGGTAACGGCTCTGGTGTATCAGCCCATTCAACTGGTTGGCCCTCAAAGCCGTTGAAAGGATGTACACCTTCATCATCAGCAGCCGTCATAAGGTGAATCACCCCGTCGGCATCCCCGAACGCCATATATGCACCCGTTGGAGAGACGGCCACAGAGCTGATGGGTACTTGCGTATCGAGCTGTTTCGTTGATTAACGGTTCAGAATTCATCGTCCAGTGGTAGATAATACCTGATAAAACTCAGTCGCATTGGTGGGATTCGACGTATCGACAATATTGACCAAGCCTTGATTTGACGTGACGACAATGCTTGAGGATCGTCTTGGAAGGGAGTTGATGAAGGCCGGGCCTGCAGGGAAGGGCACAGGCGGCAACGGACGCATTACACGCATGTCGTACACTTTGACCAGCGGATCAGGTATCGGACGTGATTGTCTGACCACTTTGAACTCAAGATCACAAGATTTTGAATGGGTTGAAAACATACCTCAGTCCCCAGCCGATAGTATAAACGTAGTTTCCACTTGACTGTAATCCTTGTATTTCGCTCTCGTGTGCCTTAGCAGTAGCCTCCGCGCCACCGTCTCTCCTGAGACCAGTGCGTGGATCGTGGCAACGCACGAATCCATTAGCGTCTCCAGAAAGAAGAAATGAATGTGAATAATGCAACTGCGTCACAGGAGAGGAAAATAAGCTTTGTCGGACAATACTGCCAGTCAAAGGGTTCAGCAGAAGCAATTCGAGCGCCGACGTCGCCACTGCAAGAAGATTGGATGAGCCTGAGGTGTTCGAAAACGTAGTCACAGTAGCAGCAGGCGGCCTGCCATCGCATCGGCATGAAAAGGTCAGAATTGTGTATCGAAAACGCAGATCGGTAACACAAGGCATACCGATGATACCACTTGTTGACCCCTCCCTTATTCCACGAGCCGATTCCCTCACTTGCGACCCCGCTTGCGCGTACATATTTCTCATCTGCGATCACTTTCTTGACTGCAAGATTACCGCCGACGCGAAAATTGACACCACGCATCCCGCGTGGTGTGTAATAGGCGACAACATGGCCAGTGTTTGTACCTGACCAGAGTGTATCGGAGACGGGGTCAAAACAAAGAGCAGTGATGGGCTGGGGGAAAGTTTGGCTTTGATGCGTAATAGGTACCGTGGGGCGATACGCAGCAGTTGACATCGACGACGATGAGCAAAGAAACAGAGAGACAGAGACAGAGTTGCCGCCGGGACAGTATCTGCTGTATTAAGAGTGACTCTCTACATAAGTTACATGATGTAGATCTGTAATCTGCAAAGATCTTTTGTCGTTTTCCCAGGCAATTCAAAGATCTTCTGGATCTGCTCGGCATTTTACAGATACACATTTGGCTTATGTTTCTGCTTGCTCGCAATCTTTAGACGCATCGGTAACAAACAGACGCGCGTGCTATTTATATAGTATCAGGTTTAAGCAAGGCCGTAAGTTTCTAAGCATTCAATGCAGTCCAGTCGACGCCCTGACCGGGCCCATACCTCGACTCCAACCACGCATTTGCTTGTTTGAAATGCGCGTTTCCGAAGAAACCTCTGTAAGCAGATAATGGCGATGGATGAGCTGATCTGTCACCAAGAGGTTAACGATCTGCCAAGAACACTCGTGCGAGCTCACAAAAATCACCCACTTCAAAACAAGATGCTTTTTCTTGAGCGCGGACAGTTAGCTCACTCACCAACTAACCTGCAATTATCGATTTTCTAGTGCTCACCTCGTCTATACCAACCGCAAGGCATGTCTTTTGCGCAGGCAGTCCCCACGCTAAGATCACCACACCCCGGTTATTATCGTCGTCGTTGGCAGCCTTGCGATGCACGACAGCCCGAAGCGCTGCAGTCGTCAGTTCCTCCCAGCCTTTACGCGCGTGTGAGTGGGCTTTGTGCGCGCGGACGGTCAAGCATGTATTGAGGAAGAGCACGCCTGACTTCGCAAGCGGTGTGAGGTCGCTGGTGGCGATTAAGAAGCAAATCTGTGTGATAAGTGTCCCGTCTTTGCAAGTTGAAGTGAACAAAAGGTGGCAGACCCCGAGGAAGGAATCACGAATGACGGGATGTCCTCCTTAATTTGTTTGTAGATGTTCTTCAGAGAAGGCGGGGGCCTGGTTGGAGAAAGAACGGAAAATGCTAGACCTAAGGCAAATAGAGTACATCAGTCGTAGCACTGGATACATACGTGAGACAGGATACCATGAGCCTGATCCACATCATGATACGGGTCCTGTGAACTAGATGATAGGCTGTGGCATTGTGATAGAAAGGCTTCGAACGCACCTGTCCGATGATGATCACTTTCACAGACTGTAGCGGCGTGAGGCGCGACCAAGAGTATATATCGCGTACTATGGAGAGAATTTTGAGTTTAGTGTTCGGCAACTGAGAATTGTATCACGACTGACCAGCAGGGTAGATTGTCTGTGATTTGTGCTCAGACAGCAAGAACATCTTTAGCTAGCACATCAATGGCGCGTAAGTCCAGTGTCTTCAATTGAAAAAAAAAATCTTTACTTTATGGAAATAGGATTTCTTGAACTCACCCTGCAGAGCAGCATACCAACTCTCCCCCATCGTGTCGCGTTCCAGGTTCTCTATGGCATGCTTGATATCAGTAGCCGTGTTAGAACGCGTTTCTGCGACTTCGATAGCGCTCTTCAATGCCTCCGATGTCTTTTTGACAACCCTGACGCGCCGCAAGCAGTGAGCTGACAAGAAACAATGCGACGATAGCTGTGGCTCGTCATACCTTTGACTATCATCACTAAGATTGTCTATATCTAACTTTCGTCTCTTCTTCGGAGGTGGTGATGGTAACATCTGCCTTGAAAAAGCAGCCATTGATTTCATTTGGAGTGACGTTACATGAGGAACCTTTCGCGGAGGCATGTTTTTGGTATTGGGAGGAGGTGGTGGCGGAAGGAAGATGACTCATTTCGTATGACATGTTTTGAATTTGAGGTTTTAATGAAAAGAGAAAAATAAATATTGAGACCCGTAGGTCTACCACTCTGGGAAAGCGTGTCATCCTTGTGCAGGGGCCATGCTAATCTTCTCTGTATCGTTCCAATTTTTTCGTATGTCACCCCAAAGGGGACAAAAGTGGATGTACACACACCGTGCGGACCCAATGAATTTTGCTCTCTGTTCCGCCGGCGGGTGTTTTCCTATTGGACTACTGGGATTTTCTGCGATGGTGGTTATTTGAGATAATGGGTAACTTTCCACAGGATTTGGAGCAATTCTAAATCAATAAATCGGAGTCGAACTCTGATTTAGATGTGAAACTAGAAATCTTTCAGAACCACAGGACCATCTACAAATCGGTGTATGCGCGCATTTGATTCAAGCGGAGCTTCAGCCCCAGTGAGAACGCCCTCGTTTGAGCTGCGACGAGAACGAGTCCTGGCGAATGACTGTCGGGGAATGAAATCGAGGACTAATGCTAGCGAATGGTCTCATATGCGGCGCGCGATTTCCTTAGCTTAGTTTGCTTCCCGGTACGAACTCGCCACCTTCGATTCTTTCTTGTCATAAGTTCGTCTATTCCTGTTTGCCCTCGGGTCTAATCGAATCAGATCAAATAGTGTACTTTACAATAATTAAGGCTGACTGCACCTTTTCAAATATCCACTAAAGAGCCTTTTCTACCAAATTTATTGTGCATTCTGCCTCAGAGCAAGAACGTGCTACTCTCAAGAACCTCTGAATCGATTGAGATAGATTGCAGTAATTTTACATATAATTTTGCTAGGTATACTCAATCAGAGCCCTGTTGCCATCCGATGCACCATTCTCGCTGCAATATGTGTACGGCCCCTCTCGCAATCAGAACTATAGGAGCACAACATCGCGAACGGTGAAAGAGATGGCGATAGACGTACCCTTGATCGATTCTTAGGATGCACGCAATTCGGACGTGGTAGACATCTCTCATTATCGCAGGATTGTCTGACACGAACAAGCACTCTAAAGTGAAGAAAAATCAATCAGTGGGGCACGCTGATTGACGAGGTGCACAAACCTAATGGGAGGGGGCGGGGGTATAGTGGTGCTGGGCATGGAGCGGTAGAAGGCTGGGGTGAGTGTGCGTGGTGGATTTGTAAGTAGGAGGAGGTGGTGGTAGAGGTTCGGCAGTGGAGAGAGGTCTGTCGGGAGAGAAAGATGAGCACTAGGAAGGAAAGATATGCAGGAAGGAAAGGCAGACGTTGTTATAGCGAGCGCTGCGATGCCGCTTGGTGGATGGCCCAAGGTCGTCTGTAGTGTCGTTGCGCGGGCTGACGCGGGTTTGGCAGAGGGGGCAACGGAGGCAACGTAAGCGATGGGCAGGGTTGGTCTGCTGGTAATGGTGCCGGCGTTGGAGGGTGCTGTGGGTGGGGGCAGGGGAGAGGCGGCAGGGCTAGACGCTATGCCGTCGAGAGCTTGGCGGCACCATCATGGGCAAAGCTGGCGCAGGCATCTGGGGCGCGGAGCTCTGCGTGCTGCAAGAAATAACCGAGGTCGGCCCAAGCGTCTGTGAGGCTGCGGAGGCGGGCGTCGGCATCGAGGTTGGCTGCGCGCTCTGAGTCAAGCTTTGCCTCGAGGGCGAGGATGGTGTTGAGTGCGGGTTTTGGGAGGGAGGAGACTGGGGGGGACCGACTGCGGGGGGACTCTTGCTGGCTGGCGGAAATGTCGTTGAGGAGGTAGTCGAGACGGTCTGTGGGGCACTTTGTGGTGTGGAGCTCGTGCTTGAAGTCCTCATTCTCCTGGAGGATGGTGAAGAGGATGAGCGCGAGCTGGGTGGGTGGGGGCTGGGGGTTGCAGTTGACGTGCAAAAACATGCGTCTGGTAGCTCTGGGACTGGGGCCGTGGGCAGCGCGGTGTGGCAGATAATCACAGTCGGCGGGAAGGTGCTCACGACGCTGCTGGACCACGACGTGAACGGGCCCGAGAAGTGGGTGTGGGTGCGGGTGCGGGTGCGGTGCGGGTGTGGGTGTGGGTGTGGGTGTGGGTGTGGGTGTGGGTGTGGGTGTGGGTGTGGGTGCGGGCGGTGGAAAAAAGAAAAGAGAGGGAGCAGACTCTGCTGGCGCTGTTGTGCTCGATGCTGGTGAGCAGCCACGAGTTGGCAGCACAGACGCTTATCGGGGGCACGTTGTGGATGGTGCTCGAGATGCCACTGCCGGACGGCGCGAATCCCATGGTGCGTCGCTCCCTTTCCCAACTCTACTTGGCGGAGACTGCCTATATGCGCAGTGCCCGGGTTAGTTCTCACGTTTATTTTTCCACGTGGAGCAGATTCCGACGAACATATTCTCGCACCTAAAGGACGACTCCAAGACGGAACACTTCCTTGACTGTTTCTACAAGTCCTGCATTCACTCGATGCTCAAGCTCGTCTTCGACGTTCTAGATCGCACGCCGTTCGCAGGCGAGCCTCTCTGTCGCCGTCGCGGTCCCCGATCTTCCCTTCCATGTCTACACGAATCTTACTCAGCTGCGCAGAGCCGACGCTGCGCCTGACGCGAGAGAAAACGAACTTGTTACTGTCCTTGTGTGACCAGCCCTCCATCTTCGCGCTGCAGCACACGGTCCGAAGCCACTTCTTCATGCTCACCTCAAACATCTCTACGCACGTCGCCAGGTTGCTCTGCAGCAGGGATAAGCATTTGAGCCTCGGGCGCCTGCACTTCCCCAGCTCCTTCGAGGCCAGAGGACTGACGCTGACTCGCGTTTGGGCGCCTACTGTAGCTGCATTGCGCTATCTCCGAATACACCTCCATCAGAACAACAAGAACTTCGTAGCGCACCCCCCTAAGCAGGAAGTGTTCAAGGCGATCCTCGAGCTCGTGCTACAAGAGTCGGACCGGGACACGCGCACCCACTCGTCGTGTCAGGTGTTCTTCAACCACATGTGCAAGGTCGGTGTCCTGCTGCTTGTTCGTACGTGATGATTCCCAGCCTGAGCCAGGACATCGCGCAGGAGAATACGAAGGAGGCGATCGATGACATCATGACCCGGCAGGAGGCGCTCGTGCGGCAGCTTTTCCAGTCCAGGTTCACAAAGAGGTGCTTCGAGTAAGTCATCCTGCGCTGGGAGATGAACACCGCGCCAAGTGGACGCTGCACTATCGCTGCCACAAACAAGCATGCCTACGACGGGACAGATGCCCGCGATCAAGGCTGTCGCAAGTCTCTCTATTGCATCAAGCTCTGTTGAGATACCAGCACCGAACACTCCAGTTCCCAACAAGGTGCATACCGTGTCCTCTACTATCGTCACCATGCTCATCATAATTCACAGATTATTCCAGTCGATAATCCATTGTAAGTGATTGTTCTATATAGTGGTATTGTACTGATCGTTGTGTCGCTCGACATGTAGCATGTTACCACGTCAACCCAGGCATGTGCACATACCAGCATCCCCTCCCGACTCTTCGAGTGTCACCGCAGGAACACCCACCGCCATTGCCGAACCCGCTCCTGATTTGATATGTTCCACCGAAGCCACAAACAAAGTGACCGAACACCAGCCTGCTAGTGCCGGAGCAAACACCGCACCTGGCACCTTGCCAAACTCACCGCCAAAAAAACGCTCTAAGGTGTTCGCGAAGGACAAGTACAAGGCTAGCGTTATTAGTACACAGTGCGTTTTCCTTCGTTTGAAGCTCATAATAACTAAACCATCACTAGGAACGTTTTTCTTGCTCGCTGGCTTCAACGCTATCCCGACGGTTTTTACTATGAATGCTCCGATGCCTATGCGGCTCTCTGTACCGACGAGATGAAGGTATGCACACAATCCTTAAATCAAAGGGTAATTCATGGATTCATCTGCGTGGTCTCTCATAAATAGGAATTAAAGGATCACTGTACAAAACTGTAACCATGCTCATGACACAACTTCAGAGACTTGCAAAGAACGTCTCGACAAAGGTGGCATAGATTTGGAGGGGTATGTGGGTCAGAGGGGTGTTGACGAGAAGGGGCCGACCTTGTGGACCAAGATTGGATGGAGACAGACAATAGGGAGCATCGAACAAGACAAGGATGAGCTAAGAGTGGTATAGATGGGGATCAGGCGAGCGGGGACAAACAGGAGTAGGGCGGTGGACAGACGGGGAGCAGCAGCGTGCATGCAGATGGTCAGCACACTGAGATGGCGGAGTAGTGCAGAGTTTGACGAGCAAGAGGAACAGGAGCAGCAAGAGCAGCAAGAGCAGCAGAGGAGCGGGATTGGTGGGATTGGTGAGGGTAGCAGGAGTGGCAGGAGTAGCAGCACGGGCAGCGGAACAGCGGACGAGCAGGATCAGCGGAGGAGTGAGCGCAGCGGAAGAGCAGAGTCGACGGCATCGGCGGGGGTAGCAGGAGCGGCGGTAGTAGCAGGGGCAGCGGAGCAGTGAGTTAGCGGGAAGAGCGGGGGAGCCAGAGGAGCAGAGGAGCCAGCACAGTGGAGGAGCGGCGGCAGTGGCAGCGGGACTAGCAGGTGCAGCGGAGCAGTGGGCGGAGTGGGCACAGGAGTGGCAGGAGCGGAAGGAGCAGGAGCGGAAGGAGCAGGAGCGGAAGGAGCAGGAGCGGAAGGAGCGGGAGCGGGAGTGAAAGTGGCAGGAGCGGTGGCGGGAGTGGTAGCGGGAAAGAAGTGGTGGGAGGAGCGGGAGGAGCGGGAGGAGCGGGACGGGTGGTGCGAGATCCAGGACCCGAGAGCATTTGCTGGCATTTGGATTAATCCTACATGTATTAGCCTGTCAATCACATTGGCCTTCATATGCTCTCATTCGTGTGGAACCACTCAAATTTCGACATAAGTTACCTGCAACTGTTGACAATAGATGGCATTCGACCGAAAAAATGATCAAAATTGTGCTTCCGTCAACGGATTGTGTCGAGTGATACCTAATGAGATGCTATGAGATATATGAAACATTGAATACTATCGTATGGGAACGGAGCGATATATGTTTATTCACTGTTTATTTGCCAGCAGTCGACGACATTCTAACGCATTGCTAATTTCCGGACTGGGAATGCATGTGCTCGATTGCTAATGGTTGCGAGCGAATATATCGCTCTCATTCGCCCACATCTGTTCTGATACTTGGGCGTTCTCACTGGGCTTCAGCTTTGACCCGCTTTTCCGCACAGCCAGGCAAGATGAGTCGTCAAAGTTCAGGCGGAGTTTTAAAAAAGCATTTACAACGAGGAATCTGAACTGGAAAGGGGGTAGGACCCCAGGCTCCTACCCACCACCGTGTCGAGGGCAAGGGTCTATTACTATGAGAAAATAACGAAAAACATATGAGAAAACATATGACAAATAAATGACGTAATGAAGTAACATTTTGAACCTTAATCCTCGAGCAATCCCAAGCCCTCTCCATCGGCGGCTGGCATAAAACATATACAAACACGCGCCACCCGGAAGTTTCACCGGTGTCAGCCACAGAAGACCGGCCGCGCGCGAGATTTAGATCATTAGTAATGCGAGTGTGTGACATCATGAAATTTACTGAGTTGCACTCGGGGCTCTGGGCCAAAGACTTGAAGCTTGAAGAATGATACACAACACAATGGCTCTACAAGCCCCAAATGTCAGGAGTATAACTTGATGGAAAAGTGAATGCCAGAATGAAAGGTAATAAGTGCTGGTTATATAGCACTGGTGAGGGAACAAAATAATTGACATGCCAGTGTAGTGGCTATGTTGCCACGTTAGATTTTTGACCACTCATGAGGTCGCAAGTTCGAACCTGGCAAGATTATATATGTTTTATCTGGTCTATAAGCTCTGTCTTATGAAAATAAAAGCACTGTAGCTTTTGGTGAAACATATAGTAAGGGAACATATCCGATCACAGGAGAAATCTTGCCAGGTTCGAACTTGCGACCTCATGAGTGGTCAAAAATCTAACGTGGCAACATAGCCACTACACTGGCATGTCAATTATTTTGTTCCCTCACCAGTGCTATATAACCAGCACTTATTACCTTTCATTCTGGCATTCACTTTTCCATCAAGTTATACTCCTGACATTTGGGGCTTGTAGAGCCATTGTGTTGTGTATCATTCTTCAAGCTTCAAGTCTTTGGCCCAGAGCCCCGAGTGCAACTCAGTAAATTTCATGATGTCACACACTCGCATTACTAATGATCTAAATCTCGCGCGCGGCCGGTCTTCTGTGGCTGACACCGGTGAAACTTCCGGGTGGCGCGTGTTTGTATATGTTTTATGCCAGCCGCCGATGGAGAGGGCTTGGGATTGCTCGAGGATTAAGGTTCAAAATGTTACTTCATTACGTCATTTATTTGTCATATGTTTTCTCATATGTTTTTCGTTATTTTCTCATAGTAATAGACCCTTGCCCTCGACACGGTGGTGGGTAGGAGCCTGGTAGGACCCCCCCTTCCAGTTCAAAAATCTAGAAGGGGGTCTCAAGCTCCGACAGAATGGATTCGCTCATGCCGACGCGGCAACCAAGCCATCGGAAGAATCTGGTCTTTAGAACTCGCTCTAAAGGCCTATGGAAAGTCATCCAATATGCTACTAGCAGGTAGAGTTTCGATATCCTAATGTTTTTGGATATGAAGTCTGTATTCTGAAACTACTTTTTGTTCTTGGCCGACATCCGTTTCTTCGCAACACGCACTTCCTTCTCGAACCGGCTCCTCTTCCTTTGTCTCTGCTCATCGCCTCCAGGCTCATCAACCTCATCTCGTCTCCGAGTCCTTGCCCTCGACAGCGCATCCTGCTTCCTCCCTTTCGTCCTCAGCTCCTCGTAACCGTCCCCGACCGCGCCCATGCGCGTCCGTCCGACAGATCTAAGCACGTCGGAGAACTCGTCTTCCAAGCCCCCGCCACGCCGTCTTCCGACGATCCCACCTGTTCCACCGAGTGCAATATCCTCTTCATCTTTTCGCCTCCTCTTATCGTCCTTCTTCTTCAGCACCAAGCGCGTCATATTTTCTTCCTCGAACTCAGTCATGCGCTGGATCTCCCGTGCACGGGTACTTTGCATCGATGGAGTGGCGCCCAGGCCCGACGTAGATTCCACGAATGGACGAGAAGGATCAAGGTGGGCTAAAGAAGAAAGGGCAGCAGGAATTGGCGCACGGCGCGCACGTTTGTCTTTGCTGGACTCGGTGTAGGGCATAGGAGCAAGTTTAGGGGGGCGGTATATACCGTCCCGACTATGGCTGTCATTTTCTTCATCACCATCATCTTGATCGCTGCTAATATTCCCGTTCTCGAGATTTTGAGGGTTTGGTCTGAATGCGAGAGGGTCTGGGCAGTCCACAATGAGCTGCATGGCCCTCGGTAGTATTCAAGGTTCACGTACCATCAACAACACCCTGGCTGGTGTCTTCCGCGGCCCGGACAAGCTTTTCGATTTGATATCTCATTCTGCCCTCTAGGACATTTATCTTTTCGAGGACAAACCTACCCTCTATCATGGAATCTACCAGGTCACCGGCCATTAAACCCCGTGAACCTCGTTCTGTAGAGCTGAATGGGAGGGAAGGCGGAGTACGATCATTAAAAGGTTGGCCAAGAACCTTGCGGGAGTCGGCAAGGACAAGGGAGTGTATATAAGACAGTAGGACGTGGTGCTTGAGGGATAGAAGGGATATCCCTTCCTTAAAATCGTGATCCAAAGAATTGTTTTGCCTGGAACCGTCAAGTCAACGATTTAAGAATAGCAAGAGAGAAAGAGACACACTTTTCGCGCAAAGATTTAATCAGCTCACGCACAGAGGATAGACTGCGAGTCATTTCCTCCATAACGTCGCAAAAGCCCTGTTGGACTGTGTCTACGTCCATGATTGCCATCTCTTGTCAGTTCAAGAAGCGTGAGGAGCGGCCCTGATAATGTATGCAGAAACCAAGGCGGGTTAGAAGAGAGTTGAGACCGTGAGAAAAAAGATGATTCAGTAAACGGTTTTCTAGGCCGCCGCCTCGGCGAGGCGTAGTGCATAACATCGAGGTTCATCAGAGCCCAGTGCGCTTCATCTTTCCTAAAAGATGGTGCAAGTTTTCAAGCTTACCTGTCTCTGAGGCTGGGAAGCCTTACTGGGGGGATAAGGTGAGAAAGAGACGCTCAGCAGTCGAACCAGTGGTGCATGACCCCACTTCGATTCCAAACAAGGAGTCAACAAGGATCGTCATGACTAAACCACTCATGAGCCCTCGTCTCATCCACTTCGATAGCGAGACGAACATTTCACTTTGCCCAGCGATGTCGACATCACGCAACCACTAAGGACAGAAGTCACCTCTGCGAGCATATTGGGTAGTATCATGGTGTAGTACTTCATGATGGAATTTGCCAATCTTCTTTTCGTCCAAAGGCATTTGGTCTGTATCTGAAGTTTACACTCAATTTCAGGATACGGTCGTAAAACGTTGTCACCGTTACCGTGGTGCGTGCGACTTTGACATCTTCTGCGTGCTCCCGGGCACAAATAGGCTTGGGTCATACATAGGATTGGGTTATCAAAGGTAGATGATTCAATACACGCCCTTTTCTGATTCATTTTATTTTACTTCGGCCCGCCTTCAACTCTTGGAAATGATCTGTGCGGATAGCCTACATTAATGTCAAGATTCACCTCTTGCTGAGAATCCCTGTAGTCTTGCACTCGACGTCCAACTGATCGTCAAACGGTCGTCGGAAGCATTCGTCCGAGTGAGTGCATTCATCTGTGCTTCATCACATCAAGTCCTCGGCCCTTGTTTGCTAATGGACCGATAGGTCAAAAAATCTGTTACTCAGATAGTAAAGCTTCCTGACTATGATACACTCCGGTTTGACTGTTTTAGAACGTATCCAACACTGTCTGCAACTTTCTACGCAGAAGATGGGGTTCAAAAGTGTAAATGTTTCTTGAAAGAAAAATGCACGAAGGTATCTGACACTAGAACTCTCGCCATGCTATGGTCTGGCTGCATCCCCCCATCTCGCGTATCTATTAGATTCGTGCCATTATCGAGGGCACGCCTGATATTCGACTGATTTTCTGACTCGAAGACAGTTCATCTTGCTTTACCATTTATTATACAAGGAGTCTGGGGTTTTCTAAGAGACTTGAGAAATCACACTTGCAGCCCATGTGGCCAAAACGTGACAAGTTGAAATCTGGGTAAATTTGCACAGGATTTCTACAGAAAAACTCAGGCTCGGCACTATGTCTCCTGACAGTACGTGATGACAAGGTGCACTGCCACTTGTATAGCAACGCATGTTCCTCGTTTCTTTGTATTCACGGACGTATATTAGACTCCGTCCAGTGCGTTGCAGTGTGACCTGCACATTTTCCTTAACAATTCGCTGAACCCAACCCACCTTCATTCTCATGAGCGGACGTAAATCTACCCCATCCAAACACGCGCAGGTCGACAGCAGCGACCCAGCACAGAGTCTTCTCAAGAGCTTCCACGGGCTTAGTCTATCTGGGAAATCGCCTGTCAGCACTCCTCGTCGAGGGAGTCGAGACACAACTCAGGCCGGACCCTTCGCTGGGGGGTTTCATCCAGGACTGTTGCCTCTACCTCCCATTCTTTATCAAGCCGCACCACGTCTTCCCCAACCTCCGTACGGTGCAACAAACGATGGGATGACCAGCGCACATGTGTCTATGCCCATACCAGAACATGATCATGGACAATCCCTTACGATGTACCATGCTTTAAATCCTTCCTTGGAGTTAAAGGCTCCTCTCCCCTCCACCCCTCCGCGACTGCATTCAGATCCAGTCGCCCAGTTATCCGTGACTGCCTTGACTCAGACACCGCAATCCGCCTCTACTAAGACGCCGCGATCCTCCCGGCGCAAGCGTGAGTCCTCGGCCGGCGTTGAAGGGGAAGACTATGTTCGATGCAACGGGATAACTCTCAGGGGTCAAAAGTGCACGAGGAAGGTCAAGAGAAGTTTATACCAGGATGTGGCTTTTTGCCATCAGCACTCGGACACGCTGCTTGAGCGAGTGAAGTTTACAAGTCCAAAGACGGGAGAATCTGTTAGATTTCAAGGTAGGGTTTTCAGAGTCAATGAATAGTCAGACTTGATGGTTCTCTAGATTGGATCCCGGACTATCTTCACCGTTCGACGCAAATCAGCCTTCGTGCAGAGATGATCAAGCCTCGCTCGGACAGCGACGAAGATGGCTACATCTATGCCTATGAGATAGAAAGTATGCGGTTATAAGTCGAGTCCCGATTGTCATGCATCTAAACATCCCGCGCAGAGCTTGGTTTGGATTCCAACCAGATTCACATTAAAGTCGGACGCACGACAGTCTTGAACAATCGCATCGACCAATGGAACAAGCAGTGCAACTCCACAGAGCCAGACCTGCTTGGATGGTGGCCAGATGGCACACATTCTGATACCGTCATACGTTTGATGGCGGGGCGAGTGGAAGCGGGTCGGAAAGGTGCATTGTGCCACCGCCTTGAGCGACTTGTGCACATCGAGCTCTCCGACCTGGCCGCTCGCAAGCTGCATCTGGACCCCGCTTTCCCTGGCGATGTCGACCCCGATAAAATCGACGATAGTGACTTTTTCAATAGAAGCCGCAAGACGTGTATCGATTGTGCGTGTTCTTACCTCTCTGTGGATAAAGATGTTTGGTTTGCTGATTAGGATCAATGGCAATAGGTGGTAGAGTCCATAAAGAGATCTTCTCCTTTGCGCGCGCACAGGACGGACCGTACAAGAGGAAGGAATGGGACCTTATTGTTAAGCCGGTGATCGAGAAATGGGGAAGTTTCGTGGAACAGTTCGTATGAGGACGCTAGATGACATCGTTGATTGGTTTTTGTCAAGTCTGTCCTGCAGTACGCCACGCGTATCACTGATATCATGAGCTGGCTGTATCCCCCCCTATTCCCCCACATTTGTATCTGTCACTTCACCAAGGACGCCGCCGTCATAGGTCATTTTGATCGTTGTGTACTGTTGCTTTGGAAGAATTTGTTCTATGGGTCCTTGTATGTTTTTGTCTTAACGTTTGTGGGGGCGTCACTGCATTCTCTGGGCTTTGTAATCCGGGCCTTGCAGAACAAAGAGGGACAAAGCCGGTCGAAATGTGGCTGTGGCTTTTATTTGGCTTTGTTGACGTGTTGAGGCTTTTGGCGCGCTCGGCCTCACTGTATTGTCCAAGCGTTATTGTCCCTCGCTCCTCGCAGCACTTATAAAGGCCCTCAATTGAACATGGAGGATTTCTATCTCTTTCTGCCCTCGACCCGGTTGTCACCTCTGACGCAGCCTACCAGCATACCCTACACCCCACATCTCTGCGACCGCTAACGCTTGTCATCAATAGTTCACTTTAACACGCCATGTTACTCTCGTTACCCGCCCTTACCGCTGCCGTCTCATTTGCTGCATTCCTTCCGATTAGAGGCGCCGTGCACCAAATTGTCGTCGGAGGCCCAGGCATTCTTCAGTTCAATCCGTCGTCCCTGGTAAGTTCTGTGGTGTGCTATGCGTTTTTCATGTGCCTGAAATGTCCGGCGGCACCAGACAGCGGATCCTGGTGATCTCGTAAATTTCGTTTTTCAGCAGAAGAATCACACGGCGACACAATCTACCTTCGCGAATCCTTGCCAGCCAGCTGATGGTGGCTTTGATACTGGATTGTATGTGTACCATATGCTCTTGCTTCCCTTGTCTAATATACTTCGTTCCACAGTGTTCCCGTGGCTGATAATGAGACCCAATTCCCCGTGGCGCAGTTCATCGTGGCAGACACCAATCCCGTATGGGTCTATTGCCGTCAAGCAAACCATTGTCAACAGGGCATGGTTTTTGCCATCAACCCTGCAGACAAGTTCGCTGCTTTCCAAGCCGCTGCAATGGGCAATTCCTCATCTCAGTCGTCTTCCATTACTTCTTCGTCTATCACTGCTGCCACATCCTCGGCCACAGCTACCAGTTCCTCTGCGACCGCCACTTCCTCTTCTACCGGACAGGGCACTGATCACAAGGTTATTGTTGGGGGCCCTGGCACGCTGACATTCCAGCCGTCGAACATCACGGCGCAGCCCGGCGACACCGTTACGTTCGAGTTTCATCAGAAGAACCACACGGCTACCCAATCCAGCTTTGCTGCCCCCTGCCGGAAGCTGTCAGACACATCAACTAGTGGCCAAGTCGGTTTCGACTCTGGATAGTTAGTCAACTTATGTCATCTGCGATATGGTGTGGGTATTGACAGCACCTCACTCCAGCATGCCTGTCGCGGATAACGCAACCTCTTTTCCCACTTGGACCATCCGAGTCAATGATGTACGTATCGTGTATACTAAACCTTGCTATGTCGATGCTAATCATCTCACCCCTAGACTGCTCCCATATGGACGTACTGCGCACAGGCCAATCATTGCGGCTCGGGTATGGTCTTCTCTGTCAATGCGGTGGAGTCCGGCTCCAATACGTTCAATGCCTTCCAGGCGCGCGCGATGCAAATTAACGGATCAAGTTCAAATAACACATCTGGTAATGGGGCTATGAGGCTCGATAGCGGTGCAGGCATCGCGTTGGCGCTCGTCAGTGTCGTTCTGGCCCTGGTGCTGTAGAGGCGTGTCGGACCACAGCGGCTAGACCAAACTTTTGACGACACTTATGAGTGACTGTGGTGGGTGTTACATTACCTTCGATTTCTCCTGCTGTCATCTCGCATCCGACTGTAGCATATTCTCTCGCGAACCTATTGGTAGCTAGCACTTACTTATACCTTCTAACATTGTCTCAGTAGCATCCCTCCTTACGCGATCGTCGCCCCCTCTTTGCTGTATCATCTCTATCACGAGGCACGATATCACGATCCTTACGATAAAGGTTTATTTCTGGCTGTTGATAATCAATTGTTGTCCGAGTCGGTCACGAAGCATTGCCGCATGCCTTGCATGTTCAAGTATGTACTTAATAATTGACGGAGAAAAGACTGCAGTCGGTGAGGGCATCGCTTGCGATGCCACATCGGACCCAAGAGCAAGTCGCTCAAGTGCTATAAACGCCACTGGCGCGTCCATTAGTTTTAGTAGCGCCATGACCTTGCACTTCTTTCCAGCTTATTCATGCTATAGCATGGTTGTTTGCATGTGAACTCAGTGAGCACGGAGTTCCCTCGAAGCTGACTATGAATTTATCGCCCCTGACTCGCAGGTCGCTGGCGTAGCGCGATCGTGGAAACCACGGCATCATCCGATCGATTGGCCATCATGCATCATGCATCACGACTCGCGACTCCGAGGTGCAATCAGCTGTCCACTTCACACATGCCTTCGGCCCTTATCTGAGCGCTCAGTGGGCGATTCTATATGTGCCAAGACTCCGCCTCACTCTCTACGAGAAGGATCCGAATGAACCTTAGATGAGTCTGATTTATGCACTGAAAGTCGTGGGATAACGCCTGGAAGAGAACTCCATACGCGCTGTCAAAGTCATGTCTTTGACCCCGCCTACAGAACATTGTGCCCCTTCCGAACAGCGGAGGCCCTCCGTTGATGCGAAGACATACATGTGTGAACAGCCTGCAGAAGCTAGCCTTCTCGGTCTTGCGGCTCTGATGAATAACGGCAGCTATCCTGACGCCAGCAGTTAAGTACCTTCATGCTCAGATCAAGCAGCCGCGTTTTTCTCTAACGCTATCGCTGCTGACTGCCATCATTTTCTCCACACCGTGCAGCATGGCGATCTCTATGAATGAAGCACAATTTCTTGGACTGTTCCTGGAAGCCTTCATGGTCGGTACGTTACATTACCGGACACCATCACAAATGCACTCTCATCCGAACTGATTTTGTTGATAGGAATATTGTGCACGTTATGCTGTGTGATCGCTTTCACGCAGCTCCGACTACCTACTCACCACTCAACTGGATGGTTGATACCCGTTACCACCTTGATGCTGGTGATGGCGTTGATTGTGAGTGAGATGCGCGCCCCATCGTTCGTTCTAGCTGACTTGCGGCATATCTTTGGTCCTATAGCATCTCATCGTAGACTTTGTCAGAGGATTTCATGCATTCGTGCGGCTGGTGCCTTTTTACTACCTCAATTTCAAGGACCCGTTGTTCTTGGTCAAAACAGTGCTTCTAGCTGTGCAGACCTTGGTCGGCGACTGCGTCCTGGTGCGTGACCGTCGCTTTCTTTCAAATGTTCTTTGTGCGTCTAATACACCGCTGTACCATCTACTCCTTCTCCGATGGAAGGTCTGGCGATGCTATACCATATACAATAAACGTATATGGGTCATAATCATACCCTTGCTCTTGACTATCGGTGGTCTAGGTTTGTCTACCTCACCTTTTGTAAGAATTCCTGGCTCAATCAATTGCTTCAGTGACAACTGGCGCTAATGCCGCCATCTGGGCGCGTGCAAGAACATCCAACAGGCAAGGCGCGGCCCTTCCGTGGGTTACTGCGTACTTTGCCTTGACGCTAGCGGTCAACCTCTATTGCACATGTGAGCAATCAAACTTTCCTTTTCAGGAGACCGTAGCAATCCCATGACTGAGGCGCGATCATTGTAGGTGTCATCTCCCTCTGGTGTGGATACCATGCCCGCAAACTCCCTCACGGACTGCGTACTTTTCGGCCGATCGTAATTGTCCTTATCGAGAGCGGTGCTTTGTACACTATCAACTCGTTGGGCGCTATCAGCACAGAAGCCATCGGCAATTTTGGAAACTTCACAGCCGTTGCTCTACTTCCATCAACTGTAGTGGGTGACATCTGCCTGATATGGGTTGCACAGTAAAAACCTGCTCTGACCGACTAAACACCGCTAGGGCATCATATATTGTTTGATCATCTTGCAGATCAAGTATGGCTCAGAGACGTACAAGTCTCTCATGCTCACTACGACGCAACAAGTTACTGTGTGTGACCTTCTTGATCAATTCTTCTATAAAGAGCTGGCTAACGAGCATCGCAGACACTGGAAATTGACATTCGCCCACGATCACCATCGCCACAGTATCGTTCATTCCAGCGAGGGCATCAGGAAGTTGAACGACAAGCGCTCGAGCTCAACGAGTTGCATATGACGAGCACGCACCATGATGGCGCATCTTCTAGTTCGCAAAAGGATGCCGAGTAAACTCCCCGCCGAGAGGTTTGTCGAAACGCTCGCAAGATTTTTGTGTCACTATCATGTATGCTACACAATTCCGATCTCTACAACTTATGCGGTGATCTACAATGGTGCGTAGGATACTTGCATGCGATGGTATGGTGGTGGACGCCACTTCGTGACAAGTCTTGACGCCGCCCGCGGATTTGCTACTGCGTGGCCACATGAGCTCTGATGCTCCTTAAACTTGCTCAACATACTCTCATTGATGTACTGGATTGATTCCCCGGGTCAGAAATTTCTCTACATTAAATTCAGTTTTTGATAGGCCAATTTGGCGCTTTTTATTACATAATACATCGTAAATAAAATATGTATGGTGCTGCATCGCAACCATCCTCCGCTGTCAAGAGTGCGTTGTCTTGCGCACAATTCCCTGTCCGAAATCTTTGTCTAAGCATTCTAAAGAGATATCTTTTGGGCGTCGATAGAGGGAGGGAGACAATCAGGATCTCGGACGATTTGGCGGTTTTGGGTAGGGTTAGGGTTAGAATTTTTCTTTCTCTCGAAACGGCGGATCTATTCTAAAGTAGGGTATAGTTTCTTAATAGAATTTTATTTACAAGCTCCCAAAAAAATATTTGGGACTTGACATGAAGTGATGTCCACCACCATACTCGTCATCAAAAATAAGAGAACAATGGTTTCACGCTGACTAAAGTGAAAGTACTGAGAGAAAAGGTCATCAAGCATCTGGTATGATGCCTTCGTTACATACCTCGTCGACGAGGAAGCATATTCTATCTTGTGAAAGCTGCAATCCATCAACATGAACCCAACATTTTGTCCTGACGACATGTGTTGCTTTGGGAGGCTCTCGAGAACATACACTTAGAGGCACTGAGAGGCACCGGGCCTGCTCAGCTTGCGCATATTGAACATTAGACCGTATCCGAAACGAGTTTTTTCGCACTTAGTTGTGAAATTGTACCCCTGAATAAGTAAAAATCTCGAGCGCTATGATGCAGCCTCTAAGACCCATATATGGTACGGTTGCTTGCGCACAGCGGTATTCGATGTGCTCTGTAAAACACTGACCCAGCCCAAAGCTTGTCTGCGTCATGAATGACATGAGCAACAACCCTTAGCTTCAGCAGTAGCTTGAAGCAGACTCATAAATAAGAAACTTCCTTTTCTTGCCCTTCCCATGAGTTCCCGCCCTAAATCATCTTCACAATCCGCTGTTACTCCAAGGCTTCCTACCTAGCTCGACAGGCGAAAACTCTACAGAAAGCCTCATTACAAATCCAGGTCATGCACAAATCAACCAAGTAATCTGATCAACAGACATGCCTTCAATAAGGTCACATTGCAGTCAACGAGAGCAGGCAGTTGACGATAGAATGCTCGAGCTATACATCTGGAGATGATGCAGGACGGCACCCGAGTTGAAGTGAGGTTGATTACAGAGGAGCTTAGTCATGGCATAGCTTCTGTACTGTTCCTGGGCAAGAGAAATTTACTGAAGATTTAAGTGTAGAGAAAAGTGCACTTCGGATACGGTCTATTGTCAAACAATTGACCTCCTAGTATAATTTCAGAGAGCACATATATGGAATTGCCTGGGCTTGCGTTGCAACTTTCAAGTGGATCGCGTGACATGATAGACGCGTCAGGCGCGTTGTTAGGGAGCACTTAATTCGAAGCACAGTGCCCGAACAAAATACCCACTGATTGTTCTCGCCCCGCTTATATCTATCTCACGACTGTTGCGTTCGTATTTAATCCCTCCTTCATTCACACACAGACTATTGACCGCAAATCTTCCCATCTAACATATTGATAGCGAAATGGTCGGTGCGTCGCGCATAGTCACCCTGTCGTGAGACCCTAGGTAGATCACAGATACAGGCAGGAAACGTAAAACGGACGAGGCTGGTATGGCCACCAGAGGTTCCGCCAAGGCTGCGCGAGTCAGTGTCAGCCCGGACTCCAAGGCCAAGGGTGGTAAAAGAGGCCCAAAGGTGAGTGCCGTTGCTGCCTGCTGCGCCGACCCAGTCTCATCACTATCCTCTGCGCGCAGGCAAACTTAGCAGCATCACAATTTAAAGCGCGCGCGCTTCCCCTTCATATCAACGTCACAAATACTCCTCCCTCCAGTGCAGACGGCGAGTCTGCACCCGCAACATCCGTCGACCCTGGATTCATCGGGACCACCACGTTACTTCCCAGCACATTCTCAACTGGGAGTTACGGCTGGAAGGGAAGTAAGCGTATCACCATCGAGTTGCCAAACCCTGACGGTGGAGACGACTCGAAGGAGAAAGTCCATGTGATGCTGACGTGGGTATTGCTTCGTACGTCTGAATAACTGCTGACCATGCCAAACAGTATCAATGCTACCGTCATGGGTAGCAAGAATGCCAAAGAGGAACCCGAGGGAAAACACGGAGAAGAGGCTGAGGCTGCTGAAGAAGAGGGAGCCAAGGGAGAATCACTGGATGAGGGAAATGAAGCAGCCGTTGCCGAGGAGGCCGAGTGAAATGGTCCCATTGCCTGCAAACAATCATCTGAATCGCTTTCTTGTCTATGTTATGAAATGTAAAGGTCTATTGTTCTTGGATTTACCTGTATTATCCGTTATAACGTCCTTCTTATTTTTCTTCCGGCTCGGCGATGATATCTACTTCGACGCAAGCCAACTGTCGATTTCGAAATTCCGCAATCAGCGTCGCCGAAACATGCAGCAATGAATAGAAGATATTTGATACATCAGGAGAGTAAGCCAAGAAATACATATATTAGAGATCAAAATCCGAGTCACTGTCGTCCGCTTTCTTCGTCGGTCCTCGTACGTTCTTCGTCGTATGGTTGGTCCAGGTGGAGGTCGATCGCATCTGCGAGGATCGGTCATGATCCTCTTCATCTTCGTCGTCTTCGCTGTCGATGTCTCTGCTGCCTGGTGGTGGTCTCTCAGGTGGTATGATGGCGCCGCACATGATGAACATCGCTTCTAATTCTGTCGTCGCATATCAGTTTGAATTGAATAGAGCAGTAAGACTGGGGCAAACCTTCGACGCGTCGCTCACGATCGGCTCCCCAAGATACGATCTGCGTCCGGATCTCGCCCCCTCTGTATACTATGAACATTGGAACTCTGGAGTCGGGGAGGTTAGGGAGACATTTATCTCCTACGATGGAAACGAATTTCGTTCGCGGATGGCGAGCAGCTATAGCCCTAACATGCTCATAAGCTCGATCGCTACGAGGGATCCTGATAAATGATGGGCAAACATGAGATGCGCTCCAGAGGACAAAAGCAAGCGAGGTTCACTTACCCGTCTTTGTAAAGGAAACAAACAACCCCGGTGCCTTTATTGTCCTCCTCCCCTGGCTCGTCCACCTTACTAGCATCCGTCACCTCTCGCGTATAATCGTCCCTGCCAATGGGATATACTTGACCGAAGCGTGCTTTGTCGGCATTTTTCTTCATCTCAGTGAGGACACGTTGGCGATATGCGGCAATATAGCGTTCAGCATCATCATCGTGCGCATCTTCACCGAGCTCTTGAAGCTCCGATGGTGTGAAGTCATCGAGGAGATCGTCAAGTGTAGGCGATGGAGGTGGTGAGGGAGAAGGAGGAGTCTGTTCGCGTGGAGGGAGGATGCCGTGCTTTCGTAGAGCCTCGTTGCTGAGTTTCTGTCGGTAAAGCTCAGACAGAGATATGTTTCTACTCACAACTCTGTATCCTCGTTCGGGTTGATGGCCATGATAATGGAGGTTCTAGTTCAAGATATGTCTGCAGCAGTGCTGGACTGCGCGACTGCGGAGCAGAAAGAGGCAACTTGGAATTCCCGCTACGCAAGACGGCGATCTGACTGGAATGGCTATTCGAGCCTCTTGCTTTTCCCTCGACATACTCCAGCGACCTTCCCGTTTCTCCCATTTCCAGTATCTACTACACTCAGCATCTTGCCGTCGTGTGGTATAGCTTGATGGACTGACCTTGCTGTATCCGTGTATTTTTTCAGTGTGCCCTTCATCATGCCATCACCGTCTCCAGTCTCTCTCCAGACTATTCACTCTATCACACCTCGCCACTACCAAGAAGAGATATTCTCACAAGCACAAAACGGAAATGTCATCGCTGTCCTTGATACCGGGAGCGGCAAGACATACGTTGGCATCATGCTCATCAAGTGGACCGCAGCGCAGGAGTGCAATCGAGGAAAAGCTATCATATTCATTGTGCCGAAGGTGCCATTGGTGGAACAGCAGGGCAATTTTATCGCAAAGCATACCTCATTGCGCGTGAAGCAAATACATGGAGCGACCGCACTGGACATGACGAACCGCAGTGGATGGAAATCCATATTCGATCGTTCAGATGTGTTCGTCATGACTGGTACGTCTCCGATCACTTTAGCAGATGAAACCAATGGATTCACCGAGAACTCCTCATAGCCCAGATTCTTTTCAACCTTCTGACGCATTCGAACTGGAGCCTGGAAAAGGTTATTGTGTTTTTGCATATTTTTCGCATTCCACGCACAGACCCCGATTTCATGTTAGGTATCCCTCTTGATCATCGACGAATGCCATCACACTCGGGGGAACAATCCTACAAACGTTGTGATGAGAGATTTTTATCGCCATGTACCCAGGGAGGAGCGTCCCAAAATATTTGGCATGACAGCCTCACCAACTTGGCGGACGACCAATCCAGAGCAAAGCATCACTGAGCTGGAACGGAATATGGATGCGAAGGTGATCACTGTTATGCATCACGCTGTCGAACTTGAAAATCATGCACCGAGACCCACAGAGGTATCACTGCTTTCTCGATCCATCTTCCTCCTAATCAAGATTATTTTCTTGCCGTTCTAGATCATTCATAAGTATCCAGCATCCCCAGAAATTTATCCTGAGTATCCTTTGCCCACCATCTACAGCCGCTTTGATTGGTCCAGAATACCTGCTAGTGTGGATATTTCCTGGTCCAAAATTCAAGCAAGATATAACGTGGCTGTAGACAGTCTCGGACCCCTCGGCGCCGAACTTTTCTTGTACTCCGACCTCCGGCAACGCATTCTTCAGCTTATGGTGCCATCTGCGTCCGACGAAATGGAGATCTTGCGCGCACAGCTCTACGATGATAGTCCCATGTCAACGTCAACTTTGACTTACCTCACGAAACAACTTGCCCCCGAAATGCGTGAGATCTACGAACTGGTGGAAGAATATGCACCATTGTTCGAATCTGTCGATGACAACCCAGACCTGCCAGAATCTTGGTCCTTTAGTCTGGAGTGGTGCTCGCCTAAGGTCAGGGAACTCGCCGAGATTCTCACATCGTGTCACACGGCAAATTTCCAAGGAATTGTATTCGTGGAGCAGCGGCATATCGCAGCTTGTTTGGCGAAGCTTCTTTCTCGTATTCCTCAGTTGCGGGGAATAGTGTCGTGTGCAGAATTGGTCGGCCATGGGGGTGAAATGGGAGATCCACTCCTCGAAATGCAGGGTAGACGGCAGAGGGAGATCGTTAATGCGTTCCGCCAGGTGATGATTTCATTTTTGCTTCTCCTCTTCAAATCAATTGACAGAGTTAATTCCGTTTTTAGGGAAAAATAAATCTCCGTGAGGTGTTTGTATTCCTTGAGCAGTTTTTTAGATCTAACATCGATCAAAGTCATAGCCACACCGGTTGCAGAGGAAGGACTTGATTTTCCGGTGAGTCGAGTTCGCATGCCCAATATAACGTAGTGTGAACATCGTTCTCCTCGAGGCTTGTGATGTCGTTATTCGCTTCGACGCCATCCACCACATGGTCGGATATGTGCAATCGCGCGGTCGGGCTAGGCACAAAACCTCCACCTTCATTGTCATGGTGCAGGAAGGCCAATCCGCGGAATTGGAGAAATATCTAGTGTTTTCCGGGAAGGAAGAAGAGATCAAGAAAGTGTATCAACAAAATGCTGATGCTCGTCGACGAGAGGAAGACGAGGACACTTACATCGATCCTGAAGATCGCTTTGCGCGGGAGCGATATACCGTACCATCTACAGGGTCTACACTCACCTACGACAGCGCAATAAGCCTATTGAACCGCCTTTGCGCCCTCATACCATGCGACCCGTACACCCTTCCCTTAATACCGTCTTTTTCAGGCGACTTCGTCTCAACTGTACGGCTTCCGTCAGCTTTGCCGTTGTCGATGGAACAGCTGATCTACACCGGTCCCAAGAAGCGATCGAAGAAAGAGGCCAAGCAAGCCGCCGCATTCATCGCTGTCAGGGCGCTGCACAGGCTTGATGTTTTCGACGATTATTTGCTGCCAGCACGCAATGCTAAAGATCGCCGAGGTGGTGCAGATGAGGCGCTAACCATAGATGTCGGGTCTGTTCCACCCATTATGGATGTTGTCGTTCGAGATCCGTGGACCCTTGGACAGAAGATGTGGACACATGCCATCAGCCTCGATGGGAGGTGTGTGGTTGCGCTCGTCACCGGTACGGATTTGGGATCTCCCGTCGAATTGACCTGGGACGGATGCGTCGTTCGGACCCATCCGCCTGTGCCAGTCCAATTCGACATCGACGACGAGCGCAGGCAGCGTCAATTGCTCCAAGAGTTCACGAATTTTGGCTTGTGGTGGTACGTAACTAGTCGGCCGATCGATTCTCCTCTGTCGTGCTATCTTGTCCCATTCTCTGCCGACACAAATCAACCGGATTTTCAGGCCATGGAGCATATTCTCGAATATCCACTTGGAAACTACGACTGGACTTCTGTCAATGAGGACCATTACAATAGAATTTTGTTCAGGAATCGACACCGGCACGCAAACATGTATGTTCTTCGCCGTATTCGTTACGATCTGACGCCTCTGTCGAGACCACCAGAAGGTTCATTCGAATATGGCTATGAGACCTACCGTGATTTCTACTTGGAACAACAGAGAGTCAAAGTGAAAGGCTCTCTTCCCGAAATACCTCTAGATGGTCCTCTCGTTGAGGGATATCGCATTAACAGGCAGGTCTCGGGAACATACCATCTCAATTCTTCACAGTCCACCACAAAGATCGATTCAAACTTGAATGTGTGGGGGAATCTACCACATTTGATCCCTCTATCTCTGTGTACATGGTACAATATCTCGGAGGATATCTATAGGGCCTTTGCTCTTCTACCCCGACTCTTGCACCGCGTTTCGGATGTCTGGCGTGCTCGTTGTGCTCGATTAGAGTTGGGTTTCCCTGCCATTGAGAACGATCTCCTCGTCGAGGCTTTCACAATACCGGAAGCCAACGCAGGCTTCAATAACCAGCGCTTGGAGACCCTCGGTGACGCTGTGCTCGAGATTTGCACATCCGTCCACATATACAACAAATTTCCTCGCCGCCACGAAGGGCAGCTCTCTGATCTGCGCCAGCGGTATATATCCAATCGGTACTTGCTGTCTCGCGCAAAGGACATTGGTCTTGAGCGATACCTTACCAGTGAGGCACAGGCCAACAAGACCTGGAGGTATGTTGTCACTCATGCTCCACAAGACGATGCCCAGCCCCAGGCACATCGTTTTGCGAAGCGTCGATTTGCACGGAGGAGTTTGCAGGATTGCATGGAGGCTAGCCTCGGTGCCAGCTTCTTGACTGGCGGCATACCGATGGCTTTGCATATGGGAGCGGCACTAGGCTTGAATTTTGGCGGCACCATTCCATGGTCTATTCGATATAGTCGTCCTCCGCAGTCAGCACCCCTACCGGCGCTTTTTTGCCGATTGCAGGAAGTGCTAGGCTATGAATTTCACCGCCCAGAGCTGCTGGTGGAAGCTATGACGCATCTCTCTTTTTCGTCAAACGGGACCTCTTATCAACGGCTCGAGTTTCTAGGAGACGGTGCGAAAGACGAATTCACGCAATTTCGACATATTGACATTGTTTGTCTTCCAGCTGTGCTGGATTTGGTGGTCATCGCTTATCTGTACAAGAAGTTTCAATATGCCACTTCACACCAGCTTGCCTTGCCACGAACGCGAGCGGTCTGCGCACCAGTCCTAGCGTCAATCGCAGTGAGACGCCTGGGCCTTCACAAAGTCCTATTATCCAACAATACGGAGCTTAGTATTGCTATCAGCCGATATGTGCCGATCCTCGAAGAAACATCTACTGAAGAGATGGTCTTGAAGAGCTGGGCGCATGATCCACCAAAGGTCATCAGCGACGTGCTTGAGAGCCTCGTGGCCGCCATCCTTATCGACTCTGCCTATAACTTTGAGAAGACCTCTGCTGTCGTCGAAGAGCTCATGCAGGATGCTCTGGATGCGCTATCTCCGGATATGCCTCCCGACCCTGTATCCGCGCTGTTGGTTTGGGCCGCTCAGTCAGGGTGCCGTCGCATATATCTTCGGTGCGTGACATTGACATTGTATTTGGTATCTGGCAGGCGTCTCGACCTTTCTATCTATAGCAAATCGCGCGGTCGACCGGAATCAAAACAGAATGACACTGTATGTGTTGTTGTACACGATACTGTCGTCGCAGGCCCTATGACAGCGTCGAAATTATCTGTGGCTAAGGCGTTTGCCTGTGAAAAGGCGTATATGATCCTGCAAGATGCCAAATCTCTCCAGTGTCTACACCAATTATGCGATTGCTCTCTTTCTACAAGCGCCACAGCGAAAGCCAACGTGAAAACAACATACATCGCGCTTGACGGAGATGACCTAGAGACCTCCCTGGATGACAGCACGGAGGAGGGGTTTGAAGCTTTGGCTCAGCAAACACTGACGGACACTCGTGGATCGATGCCTCTGGAGACTGAAGACCCAGGTGAGCTGGAAATTGAGCAGAATTCAAAAACGGATGTACTGGAAGAACTTGAGGTCGAGCAGATGATTCACGTGGTTCGTGAAGAGATGCCGTGAGGTTTGTTGCATGTCCATCACTGGATTGACTCTTCCCGATTTCAGCGACGTTGTCTCCATATTTCATGCGACCCAGTCTTTCTTGGCAATATCATGTTATGCTGCTTTCCGCCTGTCAATATAATTCCGCGGCCCGCCTCCAGGCTTCGACCCTTACGACTCTCCAATATCTCCAATGCTTTACCATAGTTTACGATTTCCTATGCTAAACCGAATCCGTAACATTTTCGAATTTGAAAAGGGTAAGCATGACCTCGTACTACTCGTCCCTGACTTCCGTCCTTTCACTGAAACTCGATTCTGCCATGCCCATGCCTCGAGGTCGCTGATCCGGAACAGCTCCATCACGCGTCAAGCTCCAGAGAGATAAGTGAGGAGCCCTGGTGTTTCGGAGATGATATGTCTCAGCGGCTAGGAGAGCTTATCAAGCAATCATGACGCTGATTCGCCGAAGCCTGCCGAAGCCTGTAGACATGGACACCTCAAGCCTCGAGCCCACGGTATAGGCCACTTGCTCATATTGAGATCCTGACAAGACGTCATTGATCACTAGCTGGTTTTCACGCTTGTTTCAATGGGATGGCAGACTTAAATAGCCAGCGCTCAGTAACGGAGATGTTCATTTCTGGTTTAGGCCAGAAGACCACCGTGTCCGAAAGTGCTGTCAATAGGGCATCACTGGTCGTCGTCTTTTCCGAATAGGGCTTATCAGTGAGTTTGAGATTCCCAAAACCGTGTATTACAGATGCACGTATCACATTTGCGCAGTGTCTTACGCCCAATACCTCCGTCATCTCAGCCTCCCATCCTATTCGGAATGGTGGTACGTACGTACATATAACGGAAGGCTCGGATGCTCAAGTCACCCCTCAACTCGAGCCTGAGCACTGACTCCGTACCGACCTTCTATCATTGAATTGGACGCCCACCCTTATATGCTTTTGCCAGTCTACCTTTCGATCGCTCTTGCCAGCGCTACCTCGCTTTCTTCTGATTTCATGCACCTTCTTCCACTCCTCGGGTTCGCTTTTTCTCCTCTTGCCATAGGTCTCCAAGTACCTCTTACGGTCGATCGGACCAGTGAACACCATGCCCAAGTACTTATACTCGGAGGCGGTATGACAGGTATCATTGCCGCGCGAACTCTTCACCAGCAAGGCATCCATGATTTCAAAATCGTTGAGGCCCGCGATGAGATTGGAGGACGAATGAAGAGTACCTTGTTTGGGTCTCCTGATAGGCCTTATAGACTGGAGGTCGGTGCCAATTGGATTCACGGGACGCAGTCTGGAGATGGTCCTGCGAATCCTGTCTTTGAGCTTGCGCGGAAATACAATATTTCCCTGCAGGCTAACCACTACCATAGCAGCATGAGTCCGTCTTCTTCCTCGTTCGCCGACGATATAACTTACGAAGAGTCGACAGCAACCTTCGATTACACAGGCCAAGTGAACTACCTTGATGTCTTCAATGCCTCTGTTGATGCATTTAACAGGCTGTGTATCGCTGGAGGTAACTTATTGTTGCTATAAAAGCATCCCAATCAAAGCATCTGATTTTCAGCATTAGGTGGAAATATCCCCAGGGACGCTACGTCTCGCATCGGCTATTCTACCATCGGCACCACTCCTCTGACTCACCAGGAACTGGCTGCGGAGTACTACCAGTTTGACTGGGAATACGCTCAGACTCCTGAGATGACTTCTTGGGCTGCAGCTGCTTGGGTAAAATTCTTTTTTTCCTTGGGGAGCCATTTTGGTAGTTGTTCCGAGGACCTTGCGCTGGCCTCGTGTTCAGAGACCAAGTATGGAGTTGCCTTTTCGAATGCCACTGCTTATTTACTTGCCCATAGGCAACCAATCTCACCTTCAATATTGACCAAGGCGGCTTCTCGAGCGAGAACCTGCTTTCGATTGACCAGCGTGGCTTTGCGAGCATTCTACAGGCTGAGGCCGCTGAGTTTCTCACTAATGATCAAGTCCTACTCAACACCATCGTAAAGACCATCCAATACTCTGATGATGGTGTAATGGTAGTCCTTGAGGATGGATCGACTTTGAGTGCGGATCACGTACTGGTGACGTTCAGCTTGGGGGTTCTGCAGAACGACGACGTGATCTTCGAGCCTGCTTTGCCGAAATGGAAGACAGAGGCGATTCACGGGATGAGCATGGTAAGCCACTTTTTTGACTGATGTCTGGCGATGCCTTTCTAGATACCTGGTAGGGAACGTATACCAAGGTCTATCTGCAATTCCCGGAGAAGTTTTGGTTCGACACCGAGGTGCGTACAAAACTTCTTCTCCCTGAAATCTAGTCTCGACACTCTTCTAGTTTGCTCTGTATGCGGATAAGAAACGAGGATGGTATCCAGTTTGGCAGGACCTTGACACTGTAGAATTCTTCCCTGGTTCTGGGATCGTCTTCGTGACTGTGACGGTATAGTGCGACAATCACCATCGTGAATGTGAGCTGACGATTCAACACAGGGCGAGTTTTCAAAACGGATTGAGGCCCTTTCAGACGATCAAGTGGAAGGGGAGGTTCTCTCCGTGCTTCAATTGATGTATCCAGAAATGACGATCCCTGAACCTGAGGCATTCTATTTCCCTCGTTGGTTCAGCGACCCGTTATATCGCGGAAGCTACAGCAATTGGCCAGGCGACTTGACTGTCGAAGATCATGAGAATATCAGGGCCAGCATTCGGAATAGACTATGGTTCGCAGGCGAAGCCACGAGTCGGAAATATTTTGGTACGTACAGATAATCAAATCAGAGCTATTGGTTGGCCAAAAAATGACCTGCCTCAGGCTACTTGCACGGCGCGTACTATGAAGGGCAAGAAACGGCCGGCTTGATCGCCCGTTGTATAAAGTCACATTCTTGTCACAGTCCATCACATCCTGTTCGCCGAAATCCTTGGGATTGACGATTTTACAGGATTGCAGGCATTACCACTACCCTCCCCATTGCTCCCTTTTATCCTCTGTCTTGTAATTGATGTAATCGGAACATATGCTGCCTGCACGCAATGTACCATATTGATGTCGCATTGGAAACCTGGCCTTGAAGCCTGAATGTTTGAGCTTGAACGACCATTGTGGGAAACCAGACAGATGACGACGTCATCGCACGTGGTAAGGCGTCTTCGCGAACGATCTTAGGGAGCTTGGACGGCAATATTAAACGTTGCTTATCCTGGACCATCAATTGTACCACGGTGCACCTTGCTCTGATACTGATCAAGGAGATACCAGCACGGCAGACTTTGTTTGAAACTAGGTACCCAGACATGGCTAAATTGGTAACCTCCACCTTTCTAGCACACCTCAAATCTTTGTACCCTGCCCCCACAGAGCTTACTGCATCGGCTGATGGTGGGTGGTTGTAGAAACCTATCGTGGAGTTGATTTGGATGACTTTCATTCCAGTTTTCAGAAACCCATGGTACATCGTAGCCACCGTAGCATTCAGCACTGGCAACAGGCCTGACGCCGTGCCGCTCATCTTCAAGCACGTATTGAGCGAGCTGGAAGAAGCGCATAACCAGTTCAAAGTCTCCGGCGAGAAAGCACTTGAGGAACGCCTCCTTCTCGCTCGCAAGTTCCGTGATTGCTTGTTCAAGTCCGGGATGGTAGCCGGTTACTCGAAGGTACTTCGTCCCGGCCAAAAGAAAGCTCGCTAATTTTCTACTTGCAGGCAATCAACGGATTGGTGTCGCTCCTTGAGGTAACGCCCGAGGAACTTCGTGACACAAAGATCCAGAGGTATGACACGTGGAACATGCGGAGGTTTCCCTGAACACAACTGGATTCTATAACACAGAAATGTTTCCCTCCCGATCGCAGAATATGAGAAGAAGGGCCAGGAGTTCTTCCAGTCATTGTATGGTGAGACTGGTGACAATGTTCAGGGACTGCTGGATAAGATAAGTCCCGATATGGGTGCGTCATTCCTCAAGCTCCCAACGCTCTTTCTGATGTACCAATTTGTCCAGGTTGGTTCAGCAACACGATAGCCTACGGAATAGTGTATGGTTACGGCGAAGTCACGGACCAACTGGAGACAGCATACACCCTTGTTGGCACTCTGATCGCAGGTGACACCCCGCGTCAGATCAACTGGCACATGGATAATGCCCGTAGGAGTGGTGCTTCTTTGGAACAAGCGAAGGCGGTCAGGCAGATTGCCATAGAGGCTTCTGAAAGTGCTGGGGTAAGGTGGAGGGACGGTGTACCAGAAGTCAAGTGAATGACGCGATCGGAAAGTATCTTGGCGTAGTATGTAGGATATACAAAAGTCGTCTGTAAAGCTTCTCAGGCCCTTCTACAGGCAATTGTTTTGAATGACTGACTGGGGCTGCGTTTCACGTTGGTATCACGAATTGACTGAATGAGAACGAGCGAGGATGTGGCATAGTGGACGAGTTGATGTCAGTCAGGAGCTGAATGGCTCAGGGCTGTACTGGTAGTGCGCTGCACTTGTTGCATGGACCGTGGCGCGCAGTGGCTCTGCAAGCATCCCTGATTGTGCATGAGTGTTGTGTTTTAGGAGACAAACCTATCCCAAATAGGGAGCGTAACTAGCCGAATACAGAGTTTTGCGCTGTTTTGGTTGCTTTGTACAAGCAATCGGAGTTTGCCGACGTGGACGCATTTTGAGCTCACTCCTGTTGTTTCCCTCTTCCCCCTACATTATACGCCTCTCTACCTCTTTGGAGGTAAGCACGCCTACCAAGAACACTCTCACATGGCAGATACCATGCAACCCGACGACCATGACACCACGAATCCACCCACAGCAGCCTCTATACTCGGAATAAAGGGCCACTTGCGTTTGCGCCCGCACGGTTCAAGCCAGAAAGCCCACATCGTGTTGCGACGTGTGGAACTGAACAAAGACTCTGGGGATGAAGGAGATGATGGGAATGTGGTATACTTCAGTCTCTTTGCTCAAAAACGGATCGAAGTGAAACCTGGGAAGGAGATTCTGCTCACGATTGGAGACGGGCCGTTTAAAGACCAGGCGATCATCTTTGAAGGAGACATACCGAGCGAGCCCTCGCTTTCTGACGAAGAAGAGGACACACAAGTTGCTGAAGATGAAGAAGACCTTTTGCCCACCGACCATCTTATTCCCCCTAAAATGCGCAAGCCCTGGATCAAGCGAGTGGAAGGACCGGTCGTTATTGGTGAGGACGTCTGATTATAGTCTCTGCATCAATCGTTTATCGTGGTTCACTCAGACTCTGTACACACGCCAATGCCAAATTACCAGTCTGTGGCAATCCAAGCACAGCCTGAAATGACACCTGCTTCAGTACAAACCGTACCGACTACTCCTGAGCGTATTTCGACAGCCTCGCAAACCCCTCCTCGAGAGCATTCCTCAGACATGTCTATTCAGACAGATTCATCTCTTCTATCTCCCGTACACGAAATTCTTTCAACGGAGGTGTTTGTTGAAATCGATACAACCTCGATTCAAGAGGCGTCATTGTTGGAAACAGATCAAGTACGTGTTTCAACATCTTTGACGGACATACAGCATAACCAGTAGATGTAGCAATCAGACCGAGAGCGCAGCCTTTCTCCTATGGAGCTCGATTCTCCACCTAGCAGTCCAACACAGTCACCTATCCGTACGCCTACGGATCTTCCCGCCTCGCTATCTCAGGAAAGATTTATTCCCGGCTTGCAATTTGTGCGTGGATTCATATCTCCTCACCAATGCTCTCTCTTTACGATTCTTCAACCATTCAATAGTCGCAGAGTGAGGCACACATCAACACTATTTCTTACCAGAGTGCCACATCACCTAAATCAAAATCCCCTGTCACCACGATTCGGCAACCCCTTATTGTGACTGCAGCCCCATCCCGCTCACCTCTCCTTACGAACAATGTTCGTCAGAATGGTGCATCGACGTATGTGGACCCCCTCCCCTCCGCCGTCGCGAGTGCTCCGTGTCAGACAACAAAAGCATCATCTAATAACTCGCAACAACCATACAGCCTGCAGACACCTCCAGCATCACGTTCACCCTCTCTCATGCCTCGCCGCAGAGCGGGTTCAAATTCCCACCAGCCTCTCCCACCACAGCATATTGCGTTTTCACAACAATCCGCATTAGCAGACTCGTCACATTCATCACCGTCTGCTCTAGCCGACATCGGTGCTCATACCAGAACTCCTTCGGTCAAAGCGAACAAGCGCAAGCATGTTGTGAACCCATTTGTTTCTGGAGGGTTCATGACCGACTTCGTCGGTTTACCTTCTCAGCCTACACCCGACAAACCTGTGGTGTATGAAGATCGGCTTCGGAAGGTGCGCTTCGACATTCTCATCCATACTCGTCCCAAGGTCTACTGATTCTGATTCATGTTTTGCTTGACTTTGATTTGATCTGTTAGCCTGACACTATGGCGAAGGATGCACATATGCCAAATGTGCATACGCCTGTCAAACGCGAAGGCTCACCTCACTCATCTTCGAAAATCTCGAAGGCCTCACAAAGTCCCGTGACATCCACCAGTGTGGTACAGCCAATCAGGCAGCATCCGGCGTTCGGTCATCATTTTCAACCCTATCCTCCACAGAGTATGTACGGGCAACCAATACATCCCTCGACAATGATGCATCCTACGATGTCAATACCGAACATGCTTCCGCCAAGCAATATTCCGCGGATCCAACATACTTCTTCCGTTCCTGGTCAGCCCATCGCGATTCCACATATGGCCAGTTCATCTGTTCTGCCGACTTGGCACTCACAATCGCAATCGCCTCACCCTACCCCAGAGGCATCATCGACCAGTTCAACGTCTTCAATCCTGGCAGCGATGGGATTTGATCCGTCGGCTTGGACCGCTGCTCTTTTGCGAACATCTGCTGCCTCACCAGCAGGCCAGGCCCCAGTACCACTGGCCCCTGCTCCTCTTGCTCCGCCATCAGCGTCTTTCCGTCACCCAAATTTTGTTCCAGCAAGCTCTACTGCCATCAACTCTACAGCTCCTTCAGGGAATTCTGCGCCTATTCCAATTCCTATCCCTATTCCGATGAATCATGCCGCCTCACAGTACTCTCCCTTAAATCCCTCGTTCGCACGAGACCCTTCACCCATGTCGGGGCCAAAAGGATATTCAATGCCACAGGATTTTGGGAGTCAGTTCTCGCCGCCGCCCGGGACTAGGTTTGGTACAAGCCCTCAGAACTCCAATGTCTCGTCACACCCTCTCCCAATGAAACCGCAGGTTTTGCCGCCCATGCCCCATCTATGTGAGTGCAGTCCATGAGCTTAGTAGCCGACGTCACTGCGGTCGTTTTTTCGTGATTTTCTGTCCCTCCCAAGGCAATTCAACCCTAATCGTCTGTATTTCTCGTTGTATATAGCGCGTCATGCTTCACCCCTTGCGGCTCCTGCGCGCGCTGCAGACGCCCGTTCCCGCGTCGCTCCTCAACCACCGGCGCCCACTAGCGGCTACAAGCGTAAAGTTAGCCCAATCGCAATACCAGAATCACCTCCTCCAACTGTCCAGTCCGGGGGCATGTCCCACCCTGTTCAACCGTCTTTCAACTGGCCTGTGGTACACAGTGATCGCGTAGTACGAATCAACGGGGATCATGTTGGGATCCGAGGAATTTCGTTTGATTCTACAGGGCAATACCTTGCTGTCAACTGTGCGTTATTCATTGCGTTGATACCCCGTCGAACACTTAAGGATAACTGCGCATACTGAGGTGTTATCGATTTTAGGTCACGACTGTACTGTTCGTGTATTCGAAAATGGTTCACATTCAGAGATCGCAAAGCTGTCGCATCCCGCACCTGTGGTAGCAGCTGCATGGATGGAAGACGATGAAGGCATCTTGTCGCTTAGCGAAAATGGCGTTATCAGCAAGTGGAGCAGAAATGTACAAGTCCCCTCGTCAACGTGTCGCAATAGTACTAATCCTCTTATAATCTTCAGGATGATCAGTGGTACTGGACAAAGGTTGCCGACGCAAGCAATCCGGAGCGAAAACCTGAAGATATTCCGACAACTATGGCTTATACGAAAGACAGGATTGCTGTAGCATATCCAAGGATAGGTGTCAAAGTCTGGATGTTGAACAAGGGTACGTGTGTTACTCCAGTCATTTTACCCAGTAAACTGAGTCTGCCTGGAATAGGAACATGGCAATCACAGCGCTCAATACTGAGGCAGAATGTTACCGCGATCAAGTTCGTGGAGGATGGTGACGCGCTATTGGGTGGGACAAAAGACGGTGTGCTGTGAGTACAATGCATATTTAGTGCGGGAAGCTGAAATTGACAGACATTATCAAGGTGGTATTGCCAAATCCCTAATGGGACACTACGGGCTTACACATTTTTCAAGTCTCAAGTGTCAGTCAATTTGAACCGTCTTCGACACTTCTTTTGCTGATTTGCGTATCAGATACCACATTGATATCAATTCTTCCGGTTCGCATGCCCTCGTGGCCCAGATGGGTGGCCGCACACATCTTGTGGGCATTCGGCAAGACGATAACAAAGGCCTGGTGGAGCAGGCGTACGTGCTTAAGGACGCTGAATTACAAGCGAAAGCGAATTACGACTTCGGTGCGTCGTTTACGAGCAAAGGCAAGGGGGTCTTGTTTGGGTGTGTAGATGGCAATGTTATTGTCTGGGATAAGAACAAGGCAGAACCAATGTGCGGATTGGATCATGGTGAAGGTAGGCACAGTGCTTCTGTCGTGTGCGCTATAAGCTTACGCGTCGGCGGTCGATCTGTACAGATGTGGTGACGCAAGCCGTCGGGGTGCGTGTTTTCATAAGGTGCCCTGTGATTCCGCCACTGACAGCCATGAACTGTAGAGTTACATATCTAAGCCATCCAATGCCGACTTCTGGCTTGTGACAGGGAGTGACGATGGCAGGCTGACATGGTGGATGCAACCTCAATCATCTGATTGTGAGTATTGAGCAGCACTGTCGTATTGTCTAGCCTTTTCTAAATTCTTTTTTCAATCAGTTGAGGACTCGGAGTCTCCTCGGAAACGCATGAAGACAAACTGATCTGGGCTGTCGTATTTTACTGCTCCTTTATTCTGGATTAACTTATCTTGTTTTCTTTTTGCTCTGGAAACTTCTGTACAATACGTAGAGTACATAATTGGTTATTTGGAGAGTTGAGTCTGGATCTGTGTTGGTTTGTGTTGGTGGGATGTATACATATACGCAATTTCAACGCCACGTGAGCCATTCAGTAAAAATGAAATTTGGTGGTGTTTGTGCGTGCGGTGGCCGAGGGCCGAACAGCCGGGCGTGCAGTCAACAACGCCGCTAACTACTTGAGTCGTCGCCGTCGTTACCTCCCTCGACGTCCTCATCGTCTGCGACAGCCGCTCACTTTTGTCATTGATCACAGACATCCCTTCATCCTCCTATAACTTCGTTGTCAGTATCTTCTCATCCCCTCGCCCCTCTTCGGCACGAACCATCAAGTTAAACACGTCAACTGACGACTGGATCAGCTTGCGTTTCAGATTAAAGCGACTGATCAACTCAAGAGAGGCCACACGTTCCTGTGAACTCCCATCAATTAAGCCACCAGCAGCGCCTTCAGCAAGCTTTCTGTCTTCTTCAACGCCAATGTAAGTGCCTCTTTCTCTGCAGCAGCACTATTCCCGCGTGTCGAGATGCCATCGTATCTCCCACTTTCACTCTTTCTTTGAGGGTCGATCCGTGTCAATCTCTGCGTCGGCATTGTGGCAAATTTCATGACTGATGCTGTTGCTGTCGGTCCAGTTGTCGCCAATTCTATCCTAGAACCGCCATCGAGACATGCAGACTATTAAGTGCGTAGTTGTTGGGGATGGTGCCGTAGGAAAGGTACGTCCACATAGCCCTGATATTTCCTGTTCATTGGTAGTTGAACATTGCTCTCAATCATTCCCAGACTTGTTTGTTGATATCGTACACCACCAACAAGTTCCCAAGCGAGTATGTCCCAACCGTATGTGCGATTACGTCTGTTCTTTTTGGACGTGTGTTTGAGAGGTTTTCCAGGTGTTTGACAATTACGCCGTCACCGTAATGATTGGGGACGACCCCTATACATTGGGATTGTTCGATACTGCCGGTGAGTTCGCCAAGCAATGATGGTTGCACGTTGGATATTCAACCCTTTTTTGTACTACCAGGCCAGGAAGATTATGATCGTCTTCGTCCATTATCATACCCGCAAACAGATGTTTTCCTAGTCTGCTTCAGTGTCACCTCACCCGCGTCCTTCGAAAACGTGAAGGAAAAGTGGTTCCCTGAGGTCCATCATCACTGCCCTGGGGTGCCATGCCTTATCGTGGGCACGCAGATAGATTTGCGAGACGATCCCCAGGTGATGGAGAAGTTGCAAAGGCAAAAGCAGAGGCCTGTTACGTCTGAGCAGGGTGAAAGGCTTGCTCGGGAACTTGGCGCTGTCAAGTACGTGGAGTGTTCGGCTTTGACTCAGAAGGGATTGAAGAACGTCTTTGATGAGGCGAGTGGTCATATCTTTCGAAGCTAACCACTCCGCTCATGTTTCTGCTACAACCAGGCCATCGTCGCTGCGCTTGAGCCCCCCGTTGTCAAGAAGAGAAATAAATGTGTCATCCTCTAATAAACACCTGAGAACTCGCCATCTAGTACATCCCGTTCACGACCCATCTACGATTCTTCCCTTATATCCCACACTTCTCCCTTCCTTTCTCCACCTTCGCCTTCTGTCATCTTTTCTGCTTTGCCGCCTCTTCTTCCGCGCCAACTCAATACCTACCCACCTTTAACTTTTTCGCTGTGCGTGGACTAGGCGAGTTGTATGAAGTCCGCAATCAGGCGGCTTAGCACACTCCTATGCGCTGGCGTCGCTTCCATCAGCGCTGCGCTCAATGTTTATGTTCGTAGGCTGTTTTGTAGTTCTTATCTGGCAAACTTGGTACAAGGGGAGAAATCTAATACCCGTCGACAGGGATAAGGCCAAAAGGAATGACGTCACAGGCAAACTGCACATTGTGAGAGCTTGGCGTGATGCGTCTCCTTTTACACGCTTCTATCTGCTTCTATTAGTTTTCAACTTCGAGATTTTGCAGCTATTTCGAAATCTATTCGTGTTGCATATTTTGACTGATGCAAGTTGGAGTCCTCTTTATATGGCCTTTCGTTGTGCGTACAGGACGTCGAGTTTCTGAAGCGCCTTCTGGTGTCTACCCTTGCCCACCCCCATGTTGCAATGTCTGGAGTTCGGACTCTCATTTCGAGGTCAGATCATATCTCAAGGCAAAACATCGAAGGAAGTTCTACTTCTCGTAAGTTACATTGATATGTCGCGCTCATTTTGTCTGTCAAAGTCTGAAGGACACTTCATGCCGTTACTGCGTTTATCTCAGTGAAACGACAATGTGGGGGAAGAGTCGGGGACGAAGCGGCCCCAGTGAGCTCAGCCCGGCGAAGTCGCCCAAGATCTTCATTTTTCGAAGTCATTTCTCCTCCGGATTTGGATCCACATATACGGGGTGAGCATGCTGCAGACGCCTTACTCATACTCCTCTGGGCCAAGCGCTGAGCCGTCAGTTCATTTTTCCGTATCGCCGCTCTATGTGGCCTCTTGCGAAATGACATCGTGAGGTGCCAGCAGCTTTTGGGGTTGTTCCATGGCTGCTCGATAAATTCATTACCTACTCCGTGACGTCTTAACGCATGCGCACAGTAGGTTTTTTTCAGCGTCTCCGGAGGACGCACTGAAGTAGCCATAGCTGAGGCAGGAACAATCCCAGATAAGGGGTTTTGAGCTTCAATCCTACTTCATACCGACCGCCGCCATGGATAGATCTGCTTTTTCCAATTCATCTCTTAGAGGGGCCTTAATCCCACAAAAGCAGAAGCAAGCTGAATTACAAATGTGCTGGTCATCTGAGGGCTAGGCGCTAAGCTCTGGACAGAGAGTTCGTTCCATCCTCGGCTTCACCAGAGACAGTGCAGCATAAACACACAATTTCTCGTTTCGGGACATTGTCTATGTGACGTGACACGTGTATCATGAGCATCGGATCTGGAACGGACCAAACAGATACACAGTGGCATAAGGAAAGTCGATCTAGCAGGACATCTGGAAGTCATGAAGCGATTTATTCAAGTAGATTCGAACGGCACTTACGGGAGTACAGATTGATACAGGAATCAGAGGGAAGGTGAGCGAAAGTCATTCGAGTCTGGAAGAGTAGTCGATTAGTGAAAAGCATTTCTCAAGCATCCTGTACCAACGTTCAAACAGCAGCAGTAGGAGCAACGAAGGGCCAACTGAACGCGTGTAGCATAGTTGATCAGCTAATGATTATTGAAATAATTCGGAAATAAGAACTGACCCATGAGAAGGCTTATGCTTCTCGTCTTGCCTTTTCACGGGCTGCTCGCCCCGCTTGAGTTTGAGTTGCTTGAGCTCCTTGACAGGAGCAGCAAACACGTTCAGAGCAAGGAGCAGGCAGGCAAGAGCGATGAGTGAAATACGCATATACATCGTGATCACAACAAGAGTGAAGATGGACGGGTGTATGAGCGAAGGTGTGTGGTCGCCTAGAAGGCCTGGAGAGCACATCTGCTCCTTTATACCTGCGCCTGGACATGAGGCGCTCTAGCCGTGTGAGCTATCTCGGCCCATGTGGAGAAGGAAGGATACCGTGATGTCGGACTAAGTGCAGGTTACAAGTGGAGATTAACGGCGACAGTTTGCTGAATGAGATGAGCGAACGCTGATTGCAGCCGTCGGACAGCAGATCGGGGCGCTCCGATTGTGACATAATTCCTCGAAAACTGGCTAGATGAGGGATATCGGAAGCACGTATAGCGCGTTCGGAGTTGCGTCTCGAGCTGCAGGCCCTGAAGGTGAAGCCCATAGAGCTTCGACATCCCAAACGAAACCTTGAGCACGCTCTGGGCACCATATCTTGCTCGCTGGAAGAGGGGCCATTTCGAAGCAGCACGGAGAAAACGGATGGAATTGATTCCGGCCAACGAAAATTGGTTGTCATCGGTGCATCAAGCTGTCCGGGCTCCGAACGAGGGTATGCATCAGTATCCTGTTTTTGTGTCTGAGCGCGATGGAGCCTGTCCGGCGCGCAAGGCTTTGCTTACTGAGCACCATTGCACGAATAAGACTGGAAGAAGTATGCGTTGATAGTAAGTCTCGTTCGATGGATTACAAATGGAGACAAGCGTACATCTGGATGCGCATTGTGTGCGACGAGGCATGCAGCGGGTACTTCCGCCAGAGTCATAGATAGTACGCCACTGGGACCAAACAGGTGGCAAACACCCGTTTCCATTTGGGGTTCAGCAACCTCTTTCCCCTTGGTACGTCTTCAACGCGAATATGTCTCGGCCACAGGACGATAGGAACCAGGAGGCGACAGTATACTTGGTGTGCTCTTTTTTATGGATAATTGAATGACGCACTACGATCCTAACGCGGTGACCAAGGGAAATCTGGATGAAAGGTGTACTGATGCGCTCGTATGGGAGCTAATGCTACAAGCAGGTCCAGTAGGTGCGTTACCAGACATACGCCTATAAACCTTCCATTGAACTCGACTCTCCCTCATAGTCAATGTACATTTACCGAAGGACCGCATCTCCATGGCACATCAAGGCTATGGTTTCTGCGAGTTCTTGACCGAAGAGGATGCGGAATACGCTTGTAAGATAATGAATCAAATAAAACTATGGGGTAAACCTATCAGGGTCAACAAGGTTCGTCAAGGATTTATTTTTCTCGTATCAAGCGCGGCGCTCAATCACCCTTGCATTCTTATCTTCGACTCGTTCGTCTGCGCTTGATCGACAATTGCTGATATATATCTTGACTGTTCAGGCCTCCTCTGACAAAAAGCAACTTGATGTCGGCGCCAATCTGTTCATCGGAAACTTGGACGACAATGTGGACGAACGGTTGCTGTATGACACTTTCAGCGCGTTCGGAGTGATGGCAACAACTGCCAAGGTGAGTTCTGTCATATTTCGAGCCCTGTATCTTCCGTGTGCATCATGTCTTGTACACTGCACGTCATTGTTTCCTGACGTGCTCCACTGGCCGGCTACAGATCGCTCGCGACCCGCAATCGGGTAAATCCAAAGGATACGGTTTCGTCTCGTACACCGATTTCGAGTCATCAGACGCGGCGATCGAATCTATGAATGGCCAGTTCCTCATGAATAAAGCTATCACCGTACAATACGCATTCAAGAAAGAAGGCAAGGGTGAGCGGCACGGAACTGCCGCCGAGCGTCTTCTCGCCGCGCAAGCACGCAAAAACAATGCTCTCCCCGTCACAGCTCGTCCTCCTCCTGCACCCTTAGCATTCGGTGCGCGCCCTCCCATGCCAGGCTTCCAAGGTCCATATCAAGGACAATTTGCTGGTGTACTGGCGCAACCTCCACCCCCTCCAGGATTCACGCCGCAGCAAACTCTTGGTCCAGGTGGTATGCCGATGCAGATGACTGGCATGCAGCCAGGAATGCCAGGCATGCCGGGCATGGTGCCTCCGATGATGGGAATGCCACCACCTCCTGGTGGTATGCCTATGTACAACCCTGCGCAAGGATATCCTCCCCCTCCCCCACCTGGTTTTGCTCCGCAAGGGATGCCTGGCATGGTGCCTATGATGCCACCTGGCCCGCCACAGCAAGCATACTTAGGATAGTATTTACCTTTCCACTCTGTAGCTTTCACGTGCTGGATGGTTTCCAATCTGAGCTTTTTGGTTGGATGATCAGCCTCTTCGTATTTCAGGCAATCTTATCGGGTAAGGAAGTCTCAATCATGAAAGGGGTTCGAAGATGACGGTTCCGATATTCAATGAGAGTAAGAAAAGCAAGTATCACAAGGGGCTGCTGGGAAAAATAGTCCTCATTGCTCTCGCCGGAGGTGGCAGATTCAGCGGATATAGAAGATCGGAGAGGTACTATCACTAGGCCCAGGAGCTGGGCAACTGTCACAAGGACTGTGCTGTGCATGAAGTATGTCACCGTTAAGTTTAGGAATTCAACGAAGAGAGCGCACAGGCAGCGCTCCCCGTTCCGAAAGAGTTAACGATTTCGGGAGCGCCTTGGGCCGTCGCGAGATGGATGACACGAGTCTGCTTCTGGGGCCGTGCGATGAAGCGGGTTGTGAGAACCATAAGCATGGGAGTCAAGGCACGAGCATGACGGACACACATATCCTCTGCGACAGTAATTCCCATTCGTTCCTTGTCGTCCGGTACCACGGCCACGCACAGATGCATGATACCCTCCTATCTATACCCAAGTATTCCAAATAGGAGCTTGCTATTTCTGTGATTTGTGATCGCTGGAATGATTGTTTTATCTGGGACTCTTCGTCAGAGAGTCAGCCTTCGTCAGCAAGAAGAAACCCGTGGTATACAAGGAGGGGCTGGCAAGGCATGCATGTACTATGTTGTCTTGCATGCAAATATCCTGACGATTGTACGAGATCATTTTCCAAAACGGTAGATGATAGGTGTGGCAGTAGCATGCACGGACATCTGAAAACAAGAGAAATAAGGCTATGCAGCCGAGACAACGGGCATGAAGCAGAATCGAAGCTCTACAGTATAGTGCTGCAACCAGTCGGACACCGCGACATCTGAAAAGAGGTGTCTTTCTCGAGTAGGACCCTCTATCAAAGGTGAGTCCATAGCCATTTCTCACCGTCGGCGGGATCATCATAGAAAGAAATGCATGACCAGTCAGAGTAACGAGGTCGAGAATCCATGATCCATGGGATCCATGGGATGAACAGGGGCCTGGATTGTCCTCGGAGAGGATACGGGCCGCGATCAAGCCAACGCCTGGATGCAGTATAGACAATGGAAAAGGCAATATGGCAATCTTTTATGATGAAAGGTCGGCCCAGAGCAAGTCGGCCTTGGCCATTGACCACTAGCAGCGGTTGATTCCGAGAAGATGGCAACGAGATGCCCGAGACCATTTTGCTCCCGTGTAGGTGCCGCCAATACCAGACGGTGCGGGTTTTCGACGGTGTTGATACCAGGGGTAGTGTGACGGCGGCATGATCAAGGGTGAGAAAAGAATATGCGGCCTGGATAGCGATCACTCCATGCATCGTCCATCTGTAATGATGTCGGTGGCCAATGATGTCGCAGAAAGAGAAATGCTGACAAGTGGCAGGGGGTAGAGAGGTGGGTAGAAGTTGGTGGCGACGGGGAGATTCGTCGCATTTATGGGACCAATGCGACTCGAGGACGTATCATAACATGAAATATCTCCACTACTTAGCGCGCCCGTAAGCTCGCGCCCGCTTACACTCCCATTTATGAGTATAATTTGGCAGTGCACGGATAACCAAGCGCGATCCCCGGGCGACCTTCGGGCGGGTGGTCACCGGGATTCGATGGTCCACAACCTCTGCACTTGAGTAAGAGAGACTTTTCAGGTGAGATCCTCACCGGTGTCAATGACCAGAACGAGAACTGCTCTTCAACGATTGAGCCTAGAGTCAGTTATGGTGACCTCCACACGACAAGCAAGACGCCCATATGACTCCTGTGACATGCGTGCCACACTAGCTACAAGTGGCAGCTCTTACTTTATCCCTGTGCGGAGCCCTCGTTAGCGTGAGTAAGAAGTCTGGCGCTTAGCGCAAACCCAAGCGCTACACACCTTTACTAGTCCATGAGCCCAGCTGGACGAAAGTTTGATGCATCCACGGCGTTGGGACAAAAAATGTCATGGAGCAGATTGTAAAGGAAGCAGAGTTCAAACCCAAACGGACGCAACTCAGCGGTCAAGGAAGCCAACACAGTGGAGTCTCACTGATTCGATACTCTTCCTCGTGTAGGTGCCTGGTGCTGTCCAGCGAAGTGTAGAATGAATGACTGGGGAAATGACAGGAGCCCACTAGAGGAATATGGTGGTCATTTTTATGTTACGCATGACCAGAACGGGCAGTAACGCGGGTGACTCGTAGCTCTGATCCAAGAATTGGATGGAGTTGTCGAAGATGTGAGTTGAGTTTTTTTTTCAGGGATATCAACGATCACGACAGGCAACAAGAAGCAGATCGAAGTCTCCAGTGCTGACCTCGACTGAGACGCAGAAGGCTCTGACTCGCCGCGCCGGGAACTGCCGACTCCACCGCTCGGAAATCCTGAGAACCACAGAACAATATTCAAAGATGGCCAATGCGCAACATTTCTTGGCGACCCAGCAACTCACATTTACAGCCCAACCCATTGCTCCTCACTTCTTGCAGTGGTTTGGCAGACATTCTGCAGTTACCTGAGCCATGTCTCTAGAACCGGAGGCTTATGTTCTCCTCACCATTCCCAACTGTGTTCTCTCACTGCCCTCTGGCAATGCCACATACAACGGAAGCCTTGCTCTTGAATATGTGTCTCTTCCCCTCCCTCCATCGTCTGTCGTCGACCCTACAGCTCCCGACACGTTTCTTGTTCTTCGCCTCAGCTCATACGAAGTCCTTCTGGATCCCGCGCGCACCATCACTGCAACCGTCTTACCATCGGGCGAACGCAAGTACATCTTCCATGCGACCCATGATGAACCAACTCAACTCTTCCTATCAATCCCTCCTCCCGGTAACGCGCACTCATTGGAGGACATCGATGTTTTTCATAGCGTCTTAGCCGAGTACGGAGACTTTCGTGGGGATTTCAACATTGCCTCTCCGGCAGCCGATGCTCAGGCCACCGATGAGAAGGAAGAGGATCTGCGCGGAAGGTTCATCCTCGTGGACGAGAATAACGGCGAAGTCATTGGCGCTTTGGATAATACCATTTCTGTGCGCGAAGATCCAATGCTGCGAGAGAAGGGTCACGAGAACGATCCTGTGATTGTCGAGCTGCCAGAGGGGGTGGAAGGCGCGGGGGACTGGACAGGCCAGGAAGTACTTGTGCGGACCGTACCACCTGAAGATAGGGATTGGATGATGAAGGGGGCCGTATTTGCCAGGTACCTGACTGGCTTTCATTCATTTCTATGAATGATGACGCTGACATTTTCTCACAGCCATGTTATATCCGGGACGACGACCCTGCTCACGTCTGCAATGAACTCGGCATCAAGCTACTACATAGCAAACTCCACCCCGTCGCCTCATGCCACCCCGTCCACCACCGCACCTGGATCTGGAACCGCTTCTCCACAACCTTCGCGCACCCTTCTTCTTCTGCAGTCCCCCAATACCCGCAAGCATCTGACCCGCATTCATGCCCTAAGCGGTCAGGCCGTGAAGGTGAGCAGCAAAACGGCAGGCATGGTAGAAGGAATGATCCACCGCGTTGTCGGCGGTTCCGATAAGGGCAAGGGTAGAGCTTCAGGGACGTCGACACCCTCATCCAGCAGCATTGCTTCGGGCTATAAGCCTCCTTTACCCCCACGGGTCAGTTCTAAAGCCGGATCAACGACAAGCCAACTTCAGCCCTCTCCACCCCCATATACCGCTTATCATGGAAACGCCGCTGAAATTCCGCTTCCGCTACGTAAATCACCTTCCACCATCTCCCCGTCACCATCGCCATCCCCAGCACCCACGCCTCGTGTGAACCGTTCACCCGTGAGCACGCGCACCTCTCTCGCTCTCTCCGCTGGCATTCTTCTCTCCACCCTCTCCACTTCTTCTGTTCGCCTTGTTGACGCTGGCTCGTCTGCCTTGAGCGCTGCCGTCACGCACAAGTACGGTTCCGAGGTAGGCGGTAATGTAAACATTGCTGCAGGCGCAGCACGGAATGTTGTCCTTGTGTACGTGGATGTGACGGGTATGGGCCGACGTGCGATTGTGAAGACTGCAGCAAAAGCATGGGTCAAAGGGAAAATGCGGGATGCAACAGCAGGTGTTAAAGGCAAGTGAAGCCGCGAAATGTCCTCGTTTCTCGATATACCTATCAGAACATTTGATCAAAATGGATGTAATTGCATGTACGGATTCAAGTGTATCACCGTGTCTTCCGGGCCTGATTTTTGTTTCATCCTTTAGACGACCATGTTACTATATTTTGCTATCAACTTGTGTGCATTGTGAGCAGGGTTCACGAGGCTTCCCCAAGGGCTTGGCGTGCGCGTCAATTCTTACTGACAACTCATTCTCAAGCAAAGCTATATCTTCCCTGGTAATCGATAATCACTCGAGGATGAAAAAGTAAGCTATGCCTAGAGAGGAATCGCATCTCCATCGAATCAAGATTGCGTCGCAATGTTTTCTCATTCTCTTACACATTCTCTTGCACCGGTTCCTTGGTCTCGAAATCGTGACAACTACACATGTTGTGATTCATTGCAGACGTGTCAATAATCAAAGCCACAACAAAGGACGGCCTTGAAGTCACGTTTTCGGGCCACAGCACCGTCTGACATTTAAATTGACGCGTTTCCCTTTGCCTCGCCATATACCTTGACCTTCTTCAGCGCGCCACTGAATGCCACAACTGCCTTCCCAAGCCACATCGTCTTCTCGCCAACTGATATCTCCTTGTCGCTTTACACCTCAACAAGACTCAAGACTTCACGAGCGATGTCTCCAGCTCGGTCCTCACAGAAACGGGCTCAACGCGTTCATCCATATGAACGCGAAGATACAGGGCGTGTCTTCGGTTGGCCACCCCAGCCGCATGCTCCACCTGTCTCACATTCAAATGGCGCAGTAATCTTCCCTCTAGAATGCATCCGCACATACAACGTACGTCGTCTTCTGTTCCCTCCCGTTAGACGCGTCTGACGCGTAATTTTCTCTCCCCAGAAATTGCGACATCCTTCTGCTCCGACAATTCTGGTCATCACGCCTTCCGATGTACTTCCATTGGCGAGTCTCCGCTCCGGGCAAGACGGGTTTTTCTTCCCGCTGGCAGGCTATATTCTCGACGCTCTCAGCGCATCTGCTACCTTCCAAGTCCCGAATACCGCTACCACGACGGGTCTTTATCCGTCGTATCTTCGTCTCAAGCCCATATCCTCGTCGTCGCAACGGAGGCCTATGTCCGTTTGCTCTTTAAAGCCGACAAGACCCGGCGGTGGCAGGGCTGTCAACGTATTCATACAGGTGCCAACGGCTCTCAGGAGAATGGCCAAGTATCTCGGCATGTTTACCTTCGAGGTTGCGTTTCACGACAGATATCGAGATCAAGATACAGCACTCAATTCTACTCAATATTTACGACTTCCGCCTAGCGTAAGTGCATTCGACACACCCGTGTTCCATAGGATGTCTTCTTATTTCGACGTCTATTCTTCTCCCCGATCTATAGACACAGGCAACCCTCTGGCCTATCCCTCGCACAGTGACAGCGCGAGAAGCGTTCACAACCTTGGACCACTCAGGATTGAGCGATCGTTTCAACATGTCTTTTTTTACGCGCATCCCACGCGTGAACGCAACTTTCATTCGAACAGACGATGTAATGTTGGATCAGCTTCGCCACATTCCCTGGTCATGGTAGTTGCTAGGTTGGCAAGGCCCGTGGCCATCATCGTCTATCTTAATATTATTTTCGGTCATTTATTGGGGCAATCGCATGTACGGCTGGTTAATAAAGAAGTTGAATCTTCATAGACACCCGGACAAATGCTCTGTCAAATTCACTCATAGTCACCAGAAAGGTCAGAAACGAAATATGTTCACCGCAAGAAAGAGCTTCTTTGTCTGTGGTCTATTGCTTTCAGTGCTTCAGCTTCAGCCCCGAGTTGGATATAATCACTTGTCGTCTGGATTGATGGTCCAAGTCTATGCAGAACAGCGTTGAAAATAAATTAGCCCTCAAAACATACAATTGAACCTTCACTCGGCGTCCAAGGGAACATATGAGCATTACAATAGCGTCAACTCAGGCGGCACGCCTCGACTCTCGAATGCTAGCCAATCGCCAGTTCCAGTAGGAAGCAGGCCCATCGAGCGACACTTCCAAAGTCCGAGACCGAGCGTAAGGAGATTGCATGCGAAATAGACCAGTTTTTGCAGCGAAAGCGTCGTCAGGGAGTTCGCGTCTGCTTTTGATGAAGGTGACGATGCAGGGGACCCGGGTGCGAATGGCGCGAATGCTATGTCCAAGATTGACAATTAAGGAATAGTGCGGTATGAGGTTTCGGCCGGGGATTGTATGACATTCGAGGGTGACGTACCAGCGTTGATCCCAGCAAGGTTCTTAAAAGGCGAGAACAGGAGCATGGCCACGATACCCATGCTGAATATCTGTACGCCTCCACCAGACATATAAAGCATGAACGCCTGCATGGGAAGCGACTTCGCAGGAGCAATGGCGAAGTCCCATGCCCGTTTCTCCTTCAGGGCCTCGTATGACGCGTTGGTGGCGGTGGAAGCAGGAGCAGATTTGTTCACAGCTTTTCCCTGATAGAGTGACGTGGAAGAAATAGGACCCAAGTAAAAAGATGTCCAAAGGAATGATGGAAGTGCTACACACCGAGGCGAGTGAGGAGAAACCTGGGGGAGGAGGGAGATTGCGCCATCTGTGACAAGCTTATGCATCAGTAAGTTCCAACATGACAATAGAACGCCGCCTACCTAGAGTTTTCCAGAGAGGCATAATCTAACGCCGTTGCCATTTGGTCAAGTGAAGGGGTTTGAGTACAGGGAGTCTTGACAGTGTCTTGACGGTAGTAGTAATACACCTGTGGTCACCGCATTCGAGTACGTGACGTGATTACATCACACGTGCGAGCAACAGCTTTTCAAGTTCAACATATTTGTGACATCTTGCAAAATGAAAGTGCAATATTCAGATATTCAGGTCTACTCCAAAGAACGCAGGATACGAGGCCAGTACATGCCGAAGCCTGACAGAAAGGCCTGATAGGTTTATGTACTACCTCTAGACTTGGACATCGCGCTCAAAATAATCAAGAAAAGGACCCTCAGATATAGCGAAGCCAAAAATATACACCATGGTCTCCTACACGAGATTAAATCCAGACTAGCGCAATAAATTACTGTGTTTTGGTCTTTTTCGCATCCCCTGTTAAAGAGTGCGAATCAGCAGCTCGCAAAGATTCCCAGAGAACAAAGCTTGAGGGTTAAACATACCGTTCACCGTACTCTTTTGCGCTACCGTTCCGCCGACAGTTCTACCAGGCGTCGTCCAAATCGACGCTCCACCGAACGTCTTGACCGCGCGTGTGACAAAAAGGGAGCCAAGAACCAAAACACACACCGCCCTAGCAGTGTCGGGATCTACCGGCTGCAGCTCCTTGCGTCCATTGAAACTAGCCAACCCGACAGGTGATAGAACTGTGTAAAGAAGCTCGTGCAAAAGAGCGAAAAATGGTTGGGCATGCGTCAATGTGGCATAAAGTCCAGTAACCAAGGGCGCAACCCAAAGGTCAGTTGCGGTCCATCCGTATGGCAGGAGTTCTGATGGAGTCGTAAGGCCTATAGGAGTAGGGTGTAGAAGGGAAAGAGCATTGGTGAACAAGGGACCGCCGTTGGCCATTATCTAGTGAGATGACGAGATGAATAAGTTGGGAGAATCGAGACAGAGGCAAAATAAGACGAAAGAAGTTCAACGAGATGGCATGTGTTGATACACACCAGTGCAGTAACCAACAGAGTCCAAGGGGATGAAGACACGACAGGCGAGACGTGGTTTGTGACGACGGTGGGTACGATGTTGCACAGTAAGGTAGCACGAGTGAACGCGTCTAGAACCGCAAGAGGAGCCTCGTTGTGAATGGAAGGAAAGGGTACATATGGGAAAAAGTCGACGAGGAGTTCCGCGCCGAGATACAGTGCAGGTATCGTGCCGGACAGCATGAATGAGGGTTGAATGCCTAGCCAAGGGGCTATCGCAGGCATACGCAGAGACACAGCCAAAAGAAACACGCAGACAGAGAATAATCATAGTCTAGATCAGCCAATCGATTCAAGACGCGCAGGAGACACACCAACAACTGCCTCGCCGCCGTAAACCATGACGAGCGTCGTGGCGAAGTCGCGCGTCCGAGCTCGGCTCTCTATAGCAGGGCGCGCTCTCTGAGCGTGATCGCCGTTTGCCGTGGCACTAGTGCTGGATGCATACTCCCGGTGGAAGGCTTCACGTAGTTGTCGAAGAACTACCGCGAGCCGGAAGGCAGCGGCAAGGTCCAGTGCAGATATGGGTGCACCGAGCCAAGCGAGGGGCCCTACGGGCGCCAGGGCGTATTTATATACAGCAAAAATGGGTGCAAGGGCGGCGGGCGGCATGGCAGAGAGCGCTGGCACCCAGAAGGGAGAGAGATTGGGACAAGCGATGATGAGATGCTAGGTGTCCATCTATAAAGCCTCTGCAGGCGCCTATTTCTGGCTGAGATTCGTCTGAGCGCCAAATAGACGCTCACGCGTGCATCACTACATCCTCCTTTTGACTTGAACATCCATACACCGCTGTCAGTGTCAGGTCATGCGGCTAAATCGCAGATCCTATGCATGGGGCATTTACTCTCAGACGCAGTATCAAGGCTGTCTCAAACGGACGGTAACTTCTTGACGGTCCCAAAGCCTCAGGCCTCAAGGCCCTCAAGTGTTAAGCACATCTCCTCACATCTTAATCTTCTCTCTCAGTCTTTGCCTTCTTCCTGTAAACGGTAACATGATAGCTCTAGCTATTGACTAACTTTTCCTTCCAGATTTGCCACCGTGGTATAGAGAGCCATCCGATTCAGTCGTGTCGCGTCTATTGAACTGTCAGTGATGTCAGCGTCCGTACCTCCTTTCATGGCGGAAAGAAAGGCTATACGGGTCGTCCCCCTACGGTCAAACCCTGTTTTGGAGGCTCTATGTATTTGAGTGTGGGCTCTGGGCGCCCGAGAAGTTCGGCTGAGGGCATCGCGATTGTGATTGTCAATGGTGCGTTTTTTGATCATGATAAGTATCACCGGATAACGCGCACGAGCCGCTGGTCATGTTATGCAACCTATCAGGCGAGTCGGTCCGTGCGTCCCCGGGGGACATTATATTCTCCCGCATATTCCTTGAGTATTCAGCATCCTAAAGTTCTTGTGTTCCTAATTTGTTTGCAGCTCGTTCTCTCTCCCGGCCAGTCTGACAGGTTGAAGCAAAGAAATTCTCATCATTACAGGGTCAAAGTCTCGGTCGGGTAATGTCCCATCTATCGTCTCTGATAAACACCATACGTTCCAGGTTAGTCAATAAATGTGTTTGGGAAGGCGTTTGTTGGCCTTTGAGATTTGACAGTTCCACACTGCCACTGTTGTTCATTCTATTCGTCATTCGTCGATCTCTGGTCATGCCTTTCTCTTTTATCTCCTCTTGTCTACATACACTTTCTGTCAAGAAGAAAATTGGGTAGACGTGGCGCAGACCAGGAGGCCATTTCATACATTTCCATCTTCGAATGTTTACCGAACAGGCACTGAAAGGTCTGATACGGATTCCTGCGTTGGAGGTTGAAGCAGGATCGGGAAACTGACTTCGATGATCACAGTCACTGTCCATGTGACTTTTCGATGTTCTGTGACTGCTCGCGACGGTGACTAAGCGCTTAAGCATGCCCCTTTCTTGAACTTTTGCAATATCGACCCGCTGGCAGTTTTTCTTCGACTTGATGGTGAACAACAATGTTGGGGATCTTCTCAACTCGGACATCCAAGATCCCTCTGACTTTCCTCCACATTCTGTTGCCCCAGGCCTCCGAGAACTTGATAGCGCGCTGCGCTGCAAGATCTGCTCCGAGCTGTACGAGGCTCCTGTTATCCTAGCATGCGGCCATTGCTTCTGCTCTCTGGTGTGCCTTCAATCATATGGAACATAAAAAACGCGTCTCACGCGCAAATTAGTGCATCCGGTGCGCGATGGCTGACAAGGCAGAGTGCCCTACCTGCAGAAAACCCGCCAATGACACCCAGTTGAGGGCAAATCTGTATATGGAAGAAGTTGTTGCGGCTTGGAACAAGGCGAGGTGTGTATGTCACTTCATCTGATGGTTTTGTACTCCTCCTCAAGACTTCTACAATATCCGTCAGATCATTTGTACTGCGTTGGTCCAAGGAAGAAGAGTCGAGGACCGAACAATCTAGTAACAACACTGCTTTTGAGGGTGGCACGCGTCCAGTCAAAAGGCGCAAATTGAGTGCTGAGAGATTCGCAGGCAGCTCAGATGTCGAGAGGCTTGGAAGTGAAGATGAGCTGCTCAGATCGAATTCCACTGAACGCTCGAAAGCCAAAATAATACATCGCAATCACAATGATTTAGTAACATCCAACGGAGAGCCTAGTTCTTCGTCACGTCCTGCAGGTAGATCGAATATCTCTGAGTTTGTGTGCGGATACTGACCAATTCGAGTTTCTCTAGACGTCCCACTTGTGGACTGTCCTGTATGCGCTAAACAAGTCCCCTTCAGTGTGATCAATCAACACATCGACGGTGGATGCAGATTGTCGCCCACATCTAATTCAGCTCCTTCTCCACGAATGAAATCAAAGACGGCACAAAAGACCGCGTGGTCTAAGATCTTGAACGGAGTGCCAGTGGACAAGGGCAATTCGAAGGGAAAGTGAGTGTTCGATATTCAATGCCAACCCCTGCTGTACGACCGCTTATCAGCAATGTCAACGTATAGGGGCAAAGCTACCGCAAAAGATTCTGACTTGACCATGTCACCATTGCCGAAGGTTTCCTATGTAGTCCTCAAAGACAAACAAATTCGTGATCTCCTAGCTCAGTCCGGACTATCGACTTCTGGTGAGCGCAACGTTCTTGTCGCACGGCATCAGCGGTAAGCATCTATTATCAAAACCTACTTTCAGAAATTCGATTGACGAAACATCCAGATGGGTTTATGTCTACAACGCCAACCTAGACCGAGGGGAACAACATCGAAAGCGCGTCTCCGAACTGCGTGCAAGCATGAAGCAGTGGGACGAGAGACATAACGATCAGAAGAAGGGCGGAAAGGAAGTTGTTAAGGACGTTGTTCAATATCAGGTGTGCGGCCCTTGTTGATCTCACCAAATAATGCAATCTACGTGCTAATGTTCATTGTATTCTCAGAAACAAAATAAAGCACATTTCAATGCCCTTATTGAACAAGCTCGCCCGAAGGCGCCCGATAAATCACCACCTACAAATTTATCTGTCAGCGAACCTGATGGGTCTGGTAACGATTCGAAAGAAGGCGAACAGCCTGATGCATAATAATTATTGCACGATTTACATTAGTACGGGAGTATAGGCGCTGAGGCAGAGAGACTCGATGCTCAGGGTCCGGAATCTGTTCTGCTATATTGAAACAGCGGGTGGTAAGCTACAATGTCTCGAATCTGTTCACAGCTGATACAATATGCATACGTCCTAGTTACTTTTGAAAGCAAGGCGCCCGTTCGTTCGTGAGTCCCTGAACGTTGAGCGCTCGTGCAACAAGTCGATCTACTCCCTGGTAGACAATATCATATCTAGATGCACTGCTATCGATCAGCAAATCAGTCCTTCTCGTCGAGGAAAGTCCACCTCGTTTCCTTACTTGAGTCCCGCCCAAGGCCCTCTTGCAGTCGAGTGGCATGAGCTAGCACAGCATCGATCATTCCTTTGTCCTTTCTGCCCAGCACCCTGTCGGATGAGCAGTATCAAAGAAAGTCAGCAGGTGCGAAGTTTCTCACCTTGTTATACCCCAATATGCTACCACAGAGACCATCAGGGTGTCTAGTGCCATGTCGTTACTCCTAACCTAAGTTCGTTTCGTTTCGTAAAGACGCATTCATTCCTTCTTTTTTTCTTAATTCCTTTTCGCAGGATTGCACTCAACACTGGTACAGAGCAGCACCGGCCCTCTTCTAACATCTACGATTTCTGCATTGAGCCTCCATTCTTTGAGTTTCTGGACCAAGGCAGCTGCTGTATGCTCACGAAGAACATATTCCCCTGTCTCGCGCTTGCGCCTGACTCGAAAAGGCTCAAGTACATATATTTAACCTAAGCGTCCCAAGCCTCTGAAGATCAGAAAGCTGTTACTTCCGAGGATGCTTCATGTGCGCAAGAGCCGGTACGATGATTGACTCGTTTGGGTCATGCGGCCCTCTGTGACTCAAACTTGTGTTGTGGTACGCCCCACGCGATGACGATTGGCCTTGGGACAAGGGCAGTGTGGAGGTGTGGGGCTCGAAAGCCTCTATCTGGATCGTAATCGTACGCTCTTTCTAAAATTCACGTATACCACGTTAGATCGATGCGCATGGTCTGTAGTATTGACATGCTGAAGCTCAGTAGCACTTGCTCCGCCTCACCGTTACGGCGGTCAGAAAAGCAACCACGCTTTGCAGATGTGATCACAGGTCAAAACTGATGTTTGGCTTCTCATCGTCGTCAGATTTCGTGTTGCCAGCGGACGCACAGCATGGTCCAAAACAGTTTCCTCAAATTCGATTATGTCCATCGGCTAAGACGAGATTTGAATCAAGACAGACGGACCAGTAGCGATTATCTCGATGAAAAATAACAACCCAGTCCCAAGGAAAGTGGTAGCTGCCGAAGACGGGCTGGTAGAGCGTTGAAGATCGTGTCTTTGTAGATATATGTTCATCATTCGGTGTTGGGTAACTTTTTGATTGAGCAGTGCCTATCGTATCGTGATCTTAAACAGGTCTGAGGGAGTTTAGGAGAATATCATAAATGAAGCGATGAAATGAGATGGCTACGCATCTCCCAGAATAGGGTACTTACCAACAGCTTCCCTGCAACGTCGATCTTCCGTCATTCAACAAATGCTTCCTGGTTCAGGTTGACCCTTGTGTATGGAAGCCCGAGCTAGCGCCGCTCACTATCCGCTATATCAATCAGCAACTTTAGATGGGGACACCAGTAACGATATATCTAAATCGAATCCGAAGAACATCAAACATATCGGATCACGATGAGGAGACGTCATGCTGCACTGTGCATGTTGTATCGGCCGTGATCACTGTTGAAGCTTGACGCTGTGCTTATGCCGATGCTAGTGGTGACTGTGATAAGCTGCTTACCCAGCGCAAAGTGACTAGTAGCGCTCACGGCGAATGAGAGCCTGAGCGTCGAGCGCTTCAGCGATACCTGCGTGTTTAAAGCTGAGTTAGGTGCGTGGCATCACCATGGGCATTGAATATGAACAGGGCCAGCTAAGCTTCACGGTGCACGGTTAAGCACATGATCTCCTTGTGCTTGTTACATCGCCGACCGCATCCATCCGTCGCATAGTACTGGTGGAACTTGATGGGTTCGGTTCCGATGGAATGCTTCAAGAACAGCGGCACTGAAGAGGAAGAATGGATCCAGTGAAAGCGGTCCGATTGGCGACAGCGACAAGAGCTACCCGTCTCGGAGTTGTGTTACGACGGTGTTGTACTCTATTGAGGTGGAGGAGGGTGGAGGGCAGTTCTGTGAAGCAACTGTAGTAAGCGCCGAGCACTGCCGCGGAGTCTTAATTAGATCCTTAATGCCCGATCGCAGGGTTTCTTTTGTCCTGAAATACAACAGTGACCAAAACGGGAGAGCACAAAGGGAGACAAGGGGAGACGCCTGCGCAGGCCGCATCTCTTCTAGTACCGACCTGAAGACTTATATACCACTGCGCAGGACGCCGGGCTGCTTTATTCTGTTGCCCCCGTTTGCATTTTCCAGCCCGTGTCTTTCGTCCTTCAACGTCACCTGTTGAGATGCCTGACTTGGATCCGCTCAGTCCAGTAAGATTGAATATCTCGTCACTGAGTATGGTAACTAACATGCGTTCTTTGTAGACACCCTCTTCCCTCTCTTTCGAAGAGTCACCAAAACAAGTAAGTATACATCGAACCTGACAGTGCTGGCATTGCTCACCGTTATGCTAGTGCTCAGCCATTGGCTCGTACAAACTACACTACCAACCTCACAGGCAATGGGACTTCTGCATTATTACCGAGGCTCTTCCTGTCGACCTCATGCTCATACTCCCGCATTATCGTGCACACAATCAGCCAGCGGAGCATCGCATGAGCATGTATATCAGCAGCGAGCATGGGGAAATTAAGACTAAACTTGTGAGTATTGTCCTTCAAATCTCCGATGAAAATGGCGCCGACGCTCTACGCTCTAGTGCCGCAAATGTCCCCGTTCACCATTCTTCCTGTCCGTGCACTCTTCGAGCGACGCCCCAATAACACTCTACCTCCCTTCCGACTTTGCTGGCTGCATACGCCTTCCTACCTGTTCGAGCCCGACCGCACATAAGCCCAAAGTATCTTTTTCCGATGGGTTTACAAATCGCATCCTCCCACGTGTCACGTTTGGCTCTTCCGACCGTCTGCCTCAGCTATACCCACGCGAGGCTGAAGATGAGTATGACGATTCTGTGCACGGCATGGACGAAGTCGAGATTTGCGGCGGGGGCCATGTGACTTTGAGGATGTGGGACGTCTTAGAGGGAGCTCCCGAGAGCATTGCAAAGGAGGCTTGGAGGAAGATTGTGAGGAAGGCGAGCTCGAAGAATGTGAAAGGTGAACTCAAGTATCGCGAGCGCAATCGACAGCACCAGCAGCAGCAGCAGCGTGCTATCGATTGGGATTTCCTCTTGGAAGACTGAGTCTCCATCATCGCAGTTTTTAGATCTTCATTGACTTCCCCCTCAGCAACACGATTCTATACATACGGACGAATTGGCATATCTTCGACGCGTCCTATAATGCTTGATTTCTCTTCGCCATTGCAAGCTCTCCGCACATGTAGCCCCTATACTATACCTACGCATGTACTATATCTTCACGTCTCATATCTACACCTGATGTGTTTTCCATGTAGCAGTTTAGCATCTTCGTCACATCTCTTCATACATACCTACATACCGGCGATCTCAGGTTAGACGCGCCGGATTCTATCCACCGTAATGCGTAGTAGCGCAAACAGCGACCTCATCTCATCGACGGCGTTTAAGCTTTAAGATGTAGGATTTAAAGGGGTTGATAAACGTCAATCAGAGGGGGAAATACAACCAAGATGGGGCTATGGATACATATGACACCTGCACCTTCACGATACTATCAGTCAGACTCTGGAGACTGACCGCGCCTGCCCGCTGCTTCCAAACATGTTTCAAGAACCTCAATAAGGGCAGGATTTTCAAGGGCAGCCGCGACCCTCTCCTTGTCGTTCAGTTGCTTATTCACTAGGCCCGCGAAGTCAGGTACACGCGAAGATGGTGCCGAAGCAGCATCAAAGCATACCTGCATGTTCACTTTGGTGCGACCCTGGTTTCACCTTGATGTCTACCTTGAAACGATTCGGCAAACTACGCAAGAGCCGGACGCGTATTGATAGCCCTACGTTCGCGGATGAGCAAGGTTTAGTTATGAGAAAACAAGTATGCGCACCGATAAGGGTCGACATTCCACAATGGGGAACGGTCGGGGTGAATTCGACCATAACATGATTTCGATCATTTGAGACAGTGATCTGAGGGGCAGAGACCACAGCAAGCTCTTCCAAAGACATCGAGCGATGTTCTGGGTCGCTAATCGAACGGATAAGATCTACACGGCACAAATGACAATTTGATTACTAGTTTGTTGAGGACATATCAGTCTACTCACCGTATACTTCGTCGCCGTCAATCAGCTCAATATCCCCAGAAGGATCAAGTGTGGGGTCGTCGACCTCCTCTGCAACCCATAATGATCCCTTGCCAGCGGATGATCTCCGGGTGAGCTGCCTGGGTGGCTTGATGATGGTAGGGTTGGGATTGAAAGCCTCAGAAGACATTGTTGCGCAAGATAACAATGACTGTGGTTTTTGCTCGGAGAGAGACCCTGAGACCGAAGCTACGTGATGACTTCATTCAGTCAAATTTAATGACAAATCCGACATGGCTAACTCTTGTGCCACGTGACACAGCTACTTTATTATGCTCGCGCCGCGCGCCTCACTTTCGCATCAGCTTACCACGTTCGTGTTTGCGTTTGGGTTGTTTTCACGCTCCAATACGCCTCAGATATGCATCCTAAGGTGGGTCCCAATCCATAACATGAAATAGATCTACCTGACTTGGTTGCAATTGTCACGTTAGAGGAAACGTGCACAAAATAGTGCTGCTGAGGCAGCGCCCACAAGGAATACGCGTAGCTCGGCGCGTCTGGCAAAGCAGACTGATATACAATGTATGTTCGACACCTCACACTCCATTGAACTACAGCTACATTCCAACTTATGCGCGTTTCCAGCCGCTGAAAATGAGCCCATTGCCACCACTTCCAAGAGGTATGCTTGCCCTTGTTCTCGTCGATCTTGGAACCCTGCATCCTGGTGGTGTAGGTTCACTCAAAAAGATACTCCTTTTTAAACAGATCATTGGAACAGGAAACGATTATTGGCAACACCATAGAAGTCAGAAGCTCTTCACCTCTATACGTCAATTTACCTGACGGTCAGCATACGCACGTTACAGGACGCCCCTCCAGCGAAGAAGACCAAGGTAGCAAAGACTGCCACAAGGTCTGAAAGTACAAAGGGGAAGGCATCAAAGTAGGTTATCGCTTCAAGAGTCTCGCGCGCGTGGGTAATTGGTTCGCTTGCTGTAAGTCTATCATTTTGACGTTCGTGAACTTCATTGCAGCTCACGGAGACCGTTGTTACGCAGAATTTGAACTCGCTGTAGGGCTTCAAACCACAAGTCAAAGGCTTCGCAACAAGTGACAATGTTCGTCTTTTCTCTACATTCTCCTCTTCCTTGGTTGCTTCTAATTCAATCCAATTCGCGCATGCATTTCCCTACACCTTTCTGGATTCCAGTAGCCCGCAAGCTGCTGACGTAATGAATACTTTGATCTCCTGGGTCCGTCTCGGTGGCTCACCTCCCCTTTCAGAAACAACAGTCAGAGCCCCCAAAAAGGTATGCCCCAAATTTTGACGTGTGCTCTTGTCTGTTTCTTCCTTCCCACCTGGTGCTTTCACTCCACGTCTCCCAGCGTAATTGCATTTTCCTGTGCCACTAGCTAGTGACTCACATCGTAGCTTCGGAAATGCGGTTTTGCGGTCTGTTGTGTCGTGGAGCGGAACCAGAAGCTGATCTTCATGTTGATAGCTCTGTCAAGAACGTGTCAAACTCTTCTGTATGTGCGTATTACCTCTGCTACGGACACATCCTCAAGTGTTCTGGTCCAGAAACCTCAAATACCTAAGAAGTTATCATTCGAGACCTATGCTGACCCGGACAATTCGTTGGTCATTGGCCCGGAAGGATTTGAACGACTTTGCAATGACGGTAATCTTCCGCTAGAGGGGGCTATGCCAATGATACTGGCTTGGCAGTTAAACTCGAAGGAGATGGCGAAGATATCTCACGATGAGTGGCAAATAGGGATGGCAAATCTACAGTGTGTCCTCTCATCTTTGGTGTCTTGTTCACACCTCTCTTCCACTCATGCTAACATGCATTGTGCATGTGCCAGGATCACATCCCTTCCCGCCCTTACGGTTGCTTTGGACGACCTCAATGATCTGCTTATACTGGGAATGCCACCCCCTACTCTTTCTGCGACGACGAAAAAGAAAGGTGCGGGAGTGCCGGCGAAGGACCCTTACAACCGTGCTCGGTACTGGGCCTACACAGGTGACATACACAAATCTTTCTCGGAACTGTACGCTTTCTGTTTCAAGCTCGCCAAGCCTGAGTACGCTCCTTCTGCTCACAACTGATCTCTATTGTACTAAGCCATTTTGTGGAAATAGAGGCTCCCGTAATATTGACATGGAGACGGCAACGGCGTTATGGAGCGTATTGTTGGTCCCGCGGTACCCTTTGATCGCTGAGACCATAGATTTCATTAATGTACGTTGACCCCCATCATCATGTTTTTGGATCTCGTGTTTTGATGCTGTGCAGGAGAATCGGACCTACAAAGGCGTCAACAAGGACTTATGGAACATGGTGAGTCCCGTGGAATGATTTTGTTTGACACATAGTGATGATTGCTTGCCCTATGTGAATCAGATGCTAGAGTTCTCCAGGACAGTCAGCCCGAACCTCGACAATTATGAAGCGGATGGCGTGAGTGTCTTCGACTTCGAGATTGATTGATTGATTGATCACATCCGTGTGTGAATACAGGCGTGGCCAACTTTGCTTGATGATTTTGTTGCATGGAAGAAGGGCAAGTCGCTGAGAACATGGCCCGCTGAGGACTGAACGTCTTGTATCTCTCCCGCACCTATGTTTATGTTCAGACCAGTTTTTCTGGACATGGTTCATGACCATGCTCAGGCCAGTTCCATGTATCTATCATCATCGTTTGACACTATAGTCCATTGCAATACAATAAATTATTCACTGATTAGGCATGTCCAAAAGTGATAGGTGAGCACCATGGCCGGCGACCATGAAGGATGGGAGCACAGGGACGCCACCGTTTCTTCTCAGACGCGTCCTCTCGTTACTGGTTTTGTCGCCTGTTCGCCTTCATTTGGAACGGTAAATGAGGATTACCGGCCGCTCGACCCTTCTGGCGCTCCTTCGCTTCTCGCTGCCGTTCCCGTTCCCGTTCCCGCTCACGTACACGTTCCCTCTCAATCAACGCGACCTCCGCATATTCCCTTCTGATATCATCCAATGACGCCATGGACTCGTGTACCGCGTCCTTCGCCAACCATAAAGCCGCTTCTTCTCCCTTCCCTCTAGTTCCTTTACCTGTCAACGCCCAGGTTCGCCTGCTTAAATCGAACCGAATGAAGTCCCGCCGGTGATGCTGCATGGGCGAGGGCCATTGTGCATTCACGGGTGTCAGTTCTCGGACTCTGAGCATCGCGTGCACCTTTTTCCAGCGGCCGTCGGGTTGTTCGTGCGGTGAGCGGGACGACGAGCGGGAGGGCGATTGGCTTAGGCAGGTTAAGAACAGTACGCAAAGTGCAGCAAGGAGCAGATAAGTGGCGGGATGGGGCAAGCATAGAGATCTGGAAGTGCGGTCGTGGCTATTCAACATGAGAGGGGTGATCTAGTGTGTTGGTCAACCGTCAGGAAGCTGCCAAATAGCGTGCGAGACGCGGGGTCGTGCTTTCAGCACGCGTCGCGATCACATGCACATTCTGCAGACGTGCCTTTTGTATTATTGTCTTCGAAAACTGGAGGGATAGTGATAGTAGACACATTCACACAGAAAGCAGCTACATGACCATGCTACAGCTCTTTTCGAAAGAATGTTTCCTTACGACGTACACCAAATCAGTAATAATCTAAGTCCACTGGCTTGAGTTCCTGCATCTTCTCCATCGCCTCCCTCACCTCGGTCTCCGCGAACACAGCCGCCTCTTTCGCCACCACCAGCTTCTTCTCCAACTCATCTACCATCATCGGCCTGTAGACTGCGCCTTCGCTCACCATGCCCAACAAATCGAACTTCTGCAATGTATTGCCCATACGGGGAGCAAAACCGTGAGGATCCCAACCGTTGTCATTGAACGACAGCACAGCGCGCACCGCCGCAGTGTTGATGTCGCGGTGGAGCTCCTCGAGCTTGGAAAGTTGCACCTCCATCCAGCGCGCACGGCGTTCGAGCGCAAGGGTGAGGGCCGCCACTTCGTCTTTGCCGTTACCCTCCTCGCCTCCTTCATCCAGGAAGTCGTCTCCCTTAAGCATATCGCGTAGAACGCCATCGAAGGAAGAACTGTCATCCCACGTCGTGCGAGGAAGTAAACGAAGGAGATCGGAGATGGTCTGCGTTAGCGTCTCCAACAATTGCTGGAACGACGATACTGCGTTGTCGATCGACCCAGACGGCATGTTGTTTGCGAACGAGCCTCCGCCGACCGAAAGAGCGGATAGCGCATGTACCAATGGTCCATACTCCAAAGGCATCTTCGCAGCAGGGTTGATCTTCTGTAGGTCGAAGAAGGGGTGCTCTGCCAGGTTCAGGGACGGATTCTGCAATTCGATCTCCTCGAGTAGTTCTTTGACCGATGTGCGCTCGTTAGGTGGCGTCCTCTCCATCGACTGACCTCTCGAAGAAGCCGAGTTCGTGTCCATCACGCTGCCTCCTCTCTTCCCACTCGGCAGCTGAGGTGCCTCCGAGGTCGCCGCGGAGGCAAGAGCCGAAGGCGGTTCAGTGAGCGATTCCTCCTCTTTTGGGATGCGAATGGGTTTTGTGACGGGCCGATTCTTTTTGGGCATCTTGGAGAGGAGGGGGCCATGACTGACAAGCTCTGGTGCAGGAAGGGCGGGTCCTGATAGTGATTTACTGGTGATCGACGGTTGTCGGGAGCCCTTACGAGGAGACGCAAGAGGAGCTGCCTGTTCTACCTGTGCAGCCTTTTGGAGGCCTGCTTGCCTGAGTGTTGCCGCTCCCCTCTCCCCCTCGTTGGCCTTGACCCTTGCCAACTGCGCAGCCTTATCCTTATCCTTCTCTTTTTCCTTCTCCAGCCTCGTCCTCTCCTTCTCCAGTTTCAACTTCTCCATGGTAGCCTTGGTACGCTCTAACCGCAACTTCTCCGCCTTGGCCTCCTCCCGCGCCTTCTCCCTCTCATTCTCCAATCTCTCCTGCGCCAACCGCTCCCTCTCCACCCTTTTATCCACCCTCTCCTTTTCCTTTGAAACCTTCCGTTCCGCAGCAAGCCTGGCTTTCTCCGCAGCACGCTCGGCCTGCTTCGCTGCCCTCTCCGCCGCCTTATTGTCCGTATCCTCATAGGGCTGTTCTGGGAGCTGCTCGGAGGTAGCGGTGATAGACGGCTGTGGAGGCTGCGCCGTCAGCGCGGGGAAATCGGATGACGAGAGCATGGGGGACGGAGACGGTGCAGGCGAACTGGAACTCGGCACTGCGCGAACACGTCAAATGACAAGAAATATATGATTTCATAGAGAGAAAAACAAAAGTAAAAGAGATGGCATGTCAGCATCCAAGTGTCGTGGGGACCAGACAAGGCCAATAAATAAAGGAGGAAAGAGGCATCGCATGTGAAGTGACCGAGCTCGAGTGCCGTTTCAACGCGGGGGATCCAAAGACTGAGATGGACGCGGGGTAACCGATTGGACAATCAAAACCGGGTGTAGAATTTCCGCACTGAGAAGGCACGGCGCTCGGTACTCGGCACTCTGATATGGGACTCCCTCCCCTTGAAAACGAAGGAGTTGTACTCACCGTTGGAAGCCATGTCCATGCCGTTGCCCATATTCGCCAGACTGGGGCTTGGTGATAAACCTGGTGGGGGGAAAGAGATACCAGGAGGCGGGCCGAAAGACATGTGGGGCTGCGAGTACGACATCGCGGAGACTGCTTGCGCAAAGCGAGCATCCGAAGGCGCAGGTTGCGGGAAACTTGCCGACATTATCGCTGGATCAGCAAAGGGCTGCCCAGAATTGTATCTGTTGTACTGCTGCACATGGTCTTGTTCTGCCATCCAGAGAGGTAGAATATTGATTATGATGACACGAATAGCGAACGTATATCAGAGCACATAGAAAAAAAAATGTCGCATGGTCAACACAACATCTCCGCAGGACATCATACAATCAAGAGTTGCCTACCAGTGAGCACAGCGGTGTTCATTCGCGCACCCATTCCACGTTCGCGGTCGCGACTCGATTGTATCAGCTCCCGAAGCGCCGCCTCGCTAACAGGCGTGTCTCGATCAAAAGATTGAAACCGCCCGATACCGTTAGAAGGTGTATGAACATGAACCTGAGCCTGCGCAACCATAGGCGAATTGGTAGCAGAAGTATTGGACTGGTGAAAGTTGTGTCCAGGATATGGTGACCATTGACTCGCCGGAGACGCCACATCTTTGCCACCGAACATAGATGCATGGTTTACGCTATCACTGGGACTTAGAGGGCTCGACGCGATCAAGGGACTCGACGTCGAACTCAAGTTCCCATTCTGCTTGGCCCCTCGAGCGAATCCGAACCTGGACATCTTACGTGATGGGTCCTCGTCCAGTGCGAGCCGGCGTGCCGTGGCTGCCGAAGAATCGCCATCTACGGAATCCGCAAATGGATTGAACGAGCCGGTATAAGAAGATGAGGCAGAAGGTTGCTGGTCGCTTGGAGAACTTCGAACAGCCATAGGATCGTAGATCGATCGAGAAGAGCTGTGAGGGTATCCTAAACCAGGCGGTGAGGCATAAGAGTTGCCACGAAGGGCAGGGAAAGCATCCACAAAGTTGCCATGGAAAGCCGTATTTGCTTCCGCTACGCCAAGGTCGGGAATATTGGACAAATCTTCGACACCCACCAATTTCGGATCCAAGTTGAAACTGAAGCCTCCAAGCCCTCCGTTCGCACCACTTAGGTTCTGCAGCGTACGGTCAAAATCGGGGAATGGGCTGAGACCCATCGACACTGGACCAGACTCCCGACGCGCCTTTACGTCATTGAGGAGGGCTTGAACCTGTGTTGACATTTGATACGACTGAGCCATTTGTTGAGAGCGATTCGGTAGGGGAAGGCCAGGAGGCGCAGAGAGGCCAGGCGGGACCGTAGGAATACCAGGAGGGACAGCTGGCGTGAAAGGTGCAGGTGTTGATGCAGTAGGCTCAGGTGACGCGGACGAAGTAGGCACGTCTTGCGAACCTGATCCAGCATCGGAGTCTACAGCAATCGAATATGTGGGAGAGCGTGGCGGAGGGAGTGGTAATGGAGGTGCAGCAGGTTTGGGCTTGGTAGTCTTGTGAGCGGCATTTGCAGGCGTCATGGGCCGCAACACGCCGGCAGGTGTCGGGGGACGAGAAGACGAAGCCACCGACGAAGCTTTGGGTGCTGTCGCTACTGTGACTCCATTCCTCGCCTCCTTGATCTTCGGTGGTGGATGGGAGTCTGGAGTTGGAGCTCGTGGTCGTGTTGTTGCACCACGCCGAGCATTTCGCGCTGCAGTTGTTGTATTGGTATTATTGTGCAGAGCTGTTGAGGTATGGCTCCTAGAATCCTTTGCCCACGATGCCGATCGGGGTAAACGAGCTAGAAGATGCAAATAAGAAGAGTACAACGGCAAGAAGATGAAAGGACGTACCGGATGGATCGTCTGGCTTCTTGCCCAGCACGACTATTTTCCTCGTGGTCTCAGAATCCTTGATTCCATGTTGCCTAAAGCATGCTCAGCATCATACCAGAGGATTGCGCGATAGGACAGATACGCACAATGTGGTAAGATCTTCCTTGGTGAAGATATCCTTCTCATCACCCCATTCGTGCAAGTTCATACAGCTATGATCCGAGCAATTGACACCACGCAAGAAAGACATGCAATACTTCGTCGTTCCGAAACTGGCGCGCATAGCCTCGTTGCCTCCTCCAGGAGACGCTGTTCCGTCCACAGCAGCAATGCAACGCGCCGCGTCTTCCCGGCGATGATATGTTATATATAATCCAACAACAGGCGTCTGCCCGCCGGGAGGGGTGCGCTTGACCAGCAGAATTTTGGATATTCTGCCATACTGACCAAAATATTCGTTGGAACGAAGAGTGGATATTAGCTAACGCACCATCGCCGGTCAGCGTCGTCAAGTCGGATCATATGACTTGATCACGAACCTCTTCCTTCGCAAAGCGAGGACCGATTCCAACGACATATACAACGTTGCGTTGGACGACGCGAACATTTGCCAAGTGACGGCGACCCAGCGCATCAAGATCCTTGCGTTCACGCTCCCTCTGCTTTTTCTGCTGAGTGAGGCGCCGATGGCTGTGAAAGGTCAAAAAGTTAAACCGATCATGCATCTGCATGACGATACCACCACAAAATTAAGCCACGCACTCTTCCTTGTTGACAGGCTTGAACTGGACAGTCTCGTCGGAATACTCCCTCCTGCACGCCGGGCATTTCTTGTTCAGATTCTCCTTGATGTGATGCCAGCAAAAACGACAGATCTGAGGAGATGTATGAGCATAGAGCGAGTGATATGATAAGAAAAAGTAAAGCCTACCTGATAGCCACAGGGGCATGGCTTGAAATTGAGGTCTGACACATCCATCTCTTCAAGGCAAAGTGGGCATTCCTCTACCTCCTACATCCAGCACCCGCGGATGAGCAGCGGTCTTCAACTATGATGGTCATGGGGATAAACACACCTCTTCATCGCTCCAATACGCGTCTTGAACGCCCGTCAAGACGTGAGATTTGTTTTGTAGAGAAAGGCTTGCATGAGCTACCGGCGCCGTCGGTAAGGAAGGATGAAGTTTCACAGAAGACATGTCGAGAAGATGCAACAAATGCGTTGGCGATGGGGTTATATGGCAGTTTGTTGAGATATGGAGGAGCGTGTGTAGGAGAAAGCGAAGAGGGCGAGCGACGCGACAATGAGGCTGCTCAAAGCCCTTCCTTTCCCACGAATCGATGAGTGAGCCAGGACCCCCGCCACCCCATCCTCAGCGCTTCGGACACCCTACCCCCCGTTCACGCATGATTCAAAATATTTTCATGGTCGAAAATGACCGAGGAATATCTACAGTGATTGACGGGCATTTTCGAACCGCATGGATTCACGTCGAGCTTGAAGCTGTCCTGACGCACGACAACAACCGGGCAAGTCTGTCCGGTAGGACAATTAGGCCGGATGAGTTCGCCTCAGTCGACGAGAGGTAAACAAAAGGATGAGCGGAATGGAACACGAATAAGTGCACAAAACGTGCCACCGCCGTACAAAATCGAACAATTGTCACTGGCAAACGATAATGGTGATGGAAGTTGATGTTCAATCTCTGAGTCTCCCATCACAAATGCAGCTCAGACTGAAGAAGCTCAGAAGACAGGTGCGACCGAGAAGAGGTTAAAAGTTAGTTGCTCACCATTTATCTAGTGGAGGCAATAGCAATAGAATAACAATTGGAACGTGTACATAGCTTGTAGACTTCAGACAGGACATCCCTCATATGTCAAAATCGTCGTCATCGTCCAACTCTCTCCGTTGAAACTATGAACAAGGTTAATTCAATATGACTGAAAGATAGATATAGGTGAAGCCTGACCTTGATAGCGCCTTTCTTCACGGATCCCTTCGACTGTGCCTCTTCAGCCTACAGAAACATCAGCTGGGATCAGCGTGCTGCGCCTTGAAGGACACCTACCTGCTCCAACAAGTCGATGAGCTGATTCTCATTCACTCTTCCGCGCAACTGCCCCGACTGCGCCATGCGCAAGAGGATCCCTTCGATTTGTCGCGATCGTTCCGGGGAAACCAGCGCGATACGAGATACTGTGTGTTGACCCGCAAGAGTTCACCCAACGCCGTGCAAAGCCATGAATCAGCCGAGAAGCGACGGAAGGTGCAATAGCGATGCTTACATCGTTCTCGCGCAGTAGGCTCCAATACAGTAGACAGAAGATCCCGTCTCATCTGCTCCTCGGACTGCCTCTTCCCTTCTTCCTCGGCGCCATCAGAGGCGCCGGCGGGTGCATTGGCCTCAAGCTGATGCAGACGCGCAGCGCGGAGAGCGGCAAGTTCAGCATCAGCCATTGTACGATGCGTTTATGATAGGATCGTAAACTAGAAGTACAGAGAGTGCAGGGATCTGGATGTGTGCAGGAGCGGACGAGAAGATTGTCAAGCTCAGCGCCAACCACGTGCTCGCGCAATACAGATCTCACGAATGGAACTCGACCTCGGATGGATTTATAGGCTGGCAGCTTGCAGCCCTCAAAACAACTAAACATTCAGAACAAAATAAATATTGAGACCCGTAGGTCTACCACTCTGGGAAAGCGTGTCATCCTTGTGCAGGGGCCATGCTAATCTTCTCTGTATCGTTCCAATTTTTTCGTATGTCACCCCGAAGGGGACAATGTCTGTGGTATGGGCTCCGACCGCCGATGATCTGTTTTGCATTTTGTTGGCGAGGCGGGTGCGATAGAATTTAAGCGACACACCTCGGTTATATTTATGTAAAATTGGCTTGAATACAAAGACACAACTGAGTAAAATTTATCCCAGCAAGCCTTTCAACTTGACAAAGTCAGGCGTGCCCAACCCCGTAACCGCGTCCCAGCCAACTGTAGCATTGAACCCAGGCGTCCCACATCCTGGATTATTTCCAGACAAGATATCCGTGAAACCTATGCACATCCTTAGATGAGCACGTTTCTGATTCTTTATAGGGAAGCTTACCAGACAGGCCGATAGAATAGAGCATCGGGTTCAGGAATCCAAGCGGGGGTTTGCCGTTCGCGATCCGGAGATCATTCAGCAGGGTAACGATCCCCGCAAACGTCGGCGAACTCGCTGACGTGCCTCCTACCGAGTGCACGGTGCCATTGACAATCACTTGGAATCTGCGGTCACGAAGTTGCAGATCTGTCAGGTCTTGTATAGAACTAAATATTCCAGAACCTACCCTTCCCCTTGGGCACTGACGTCTGGAACCGCTCTTCCAGTTGGGCTAAACAGGACCTATTAGCTGATAGTCTGCGTTTTACAAAGACACCCACTTGAATAAGCCAGCATAAGTAGCCCCGAGACTTTCGAGGAAAGGCGGCACAGCATTTGCCTGGTACTCGGGTCTCGAGAAATAGACAGAGAAACCGCCTTGCGAAAATCCTATTCCGACTTCTGGCGCAATATGGAATGTCGCACCGACCTGATCAAACATGATGTGAGCTTTTCTAGGGCTGTGTGTCGATTGAGCGGAGAGGCCACTAACTCCCGTCACGAAAGGGCATGTTGCAGGGAAGACCTATGACCAGTACGTTGAAAGCACTCAGCAGATTGAAACTATACAAATATTCTGAAAGGCACCGGTTGGAATATGGTCCTATTGGTCCCGTCGTTCGTTTGACAAGTTCCTGCGCCTACCCCACCATCCCCGCTGCTGAACATGACCGAACCGCCTCGCGCACCCAGCTGTGCGAATGTGTTGCAGACACGGCTAGCGATGCCTAAATTCAACATGCTTCCAATGCAAAGTGCTCAGCACTTACATGGCAAACTCTTTGGGGAACGTTTGTCTTGGAAACAGGTTCAATACTCCACGTTCAATTCGATGAGAAATATTTCGCTCACTCGTCGCCGCCATAGCTGGTCGTATATGCGAACGGAATTTCTGTCTGAGATAGGACAAAATTCAGCCAGTCGAGATATGGCTCGTCTCTTTGCGGAGGAGTCACCGAGTCGTTGATAGTCGGCGCAGTGCCAGGCGTCGAGTAGTACACATTCGGTGTAGGAAAGGTTAGACCTTCAGTGTATTGGACGTCTAAATCTGCCTGAACACAAATCTGAGCATTAAGGCATCGCAATAAAGATGATGATATACCTCGGTGCCTGGAATACTTTGATCATTGAGACCACCATCCACCAGCTGGACTGTGACGTTCGCGCCAACAGCGTCGGGCTGAAATCTGCGAAAAAACGTCTGGTGCAGATACGCTATGATTCCTGTGGTCTTGTCTGAGAGAACGCACGGACCTGCAAGTCGGCAAAGTTGATAAACTACAACGTGTCGAAGATGAACAAATCAATCCATTCTGCCATGATGCTTCACACACCTATAAGAGAACTCACCTGTTCCAGATACCCCGCAATTCCAATGCTATTACCCTTATTGACTGCCGCAGGTACATAGCCCTCAGTCCTGTACAGGGCCTGCAAGCAAGCAGGCGTAATTGTTGTATTACAGCTCGCCGGGATATCCTGGCCAGCGGGACCCTTGATTATACTACCTTCTGCAGCGCTTGCCACACCACCAACAGTGATCTCATGATCCTCCAACCTGAATGTGGCCCTCATTTTTTGGAGTTTGTTAAATACCGTGGTAGGATGAACGACATCGATATGCGCGTGGAGGTGTCGAGGGAGGCTGTACGAAAGTGTCCGCGTGGCGAGCATTCCGGAGGATGAATGACGATAGGACAGGAAAGAAGCTGACAGCATGCGCTCGATAGTTGAAATAGGAAGAGGAGGCAAGAAAAGCCAATCTCGAGCAGGTGAGTATGAGATGTTAGTGGGATTGATGTCATGCAAGGCCAGCCAGTCATGGACAAGGGATGTGGTTTCGTCCGCAGGAGACACCAATGCTTCCACTTCACTGGAAGATATATATGTATAAGTGTCATCAGATCAAAATCATTGAGGCTGCTATACTTTTTTGACAGATGCCGCCCATACTTCTCATGAAATGGGTCGCTGATCTCATACAAAGCGGAGATCAACTCATTGACCCGATTCTGCCTCAGTCCGATTCTGAGAGGAATGGCATGATCGGGAGGAGGTGTGCTGTGATATTCCCATCCGGCAGGCATCGTAGACCAACTGTGTTTGACAGCGAAATCATGAAGAGGCGAGGCAAGAGCGACCGCAATAAACGGTTCCAAGACAAACAAGGGCAATGCGTATTGAAGAAGCATATTCGCTAGCTTTAGTTTGATGTCGGTGTATGCGTCGTACCCATCTTATACATTGACGGGAGCAGAAAGCGGTCTTCGGATAAGAATGGCTGCTGATATGCGACTCGTGTTCGTACCTGCAGGCATGACAATAAATGCTCATACGATCACCGATATACATAGATTGAACTCGATCGTACCGCGAGCGAGAGTCTTCCGGCTCGAAAGGGAAAATTGCTTTCCACGCTGGGGTGATAGCACGCGTGGAATTCGGGTGCAAAGAATGCATTCAACGATGATAATATAACGTTACAAACACGCACTACCGCCATCTGCTCAGGGCTAAAGACATGCTTTGACCCTACACCTTGGGAACTGCTCCGTTAGCATAAGGTTCGTACCATAAGGCACTGACCAGAGAACTTCTGCAAACTCCTCCCACACCATCGTTCACGTTGAATTCACTGCTAGATACAATTAACATATTGGTTAGCACGATCGAATAGGTGGACATGATAACCACTCTTGCCTGCGACGACGAAAAAATTCGAATAACATTGGCCAGATGGAGACGGCCCTCGATCGAATAACCACTCCATGCCCGACCCCTCCTTTCGCATGTGGTTGATTGTTACCTAACATCCACTTCATACCTCCTCCAACATTTATACTCGGCGAACCCACCCCTTCCCTTTCCACCCTTCCACCTTCTACCGCATCCCTTTCCACCTCGCCCGGCGTATCCCAACCGACGTCACCCCCGGGCGAGGCTCCACGAAGGAGCCCACAATACCGTCAGATGTCCTCATCATCAGAGTAGAACTCGTCTTCCTCCTCGTCGATCGACGTCAGATTGGTGAAGTCGACTTTGTACCGCAGCAAACCACCGATTCCACCAAAGCCCCTGACGAACTGTGCTCCCTCCTGAGAGCGATCCGTGACGAATTCAAGGTTCGCCCCGAATTCCTTGTATTTCTCGGCAAACCATTCCAGAAGAGGTTGAGGTTCGATGGCCTGCTCCATCTCGAGTCCAGTAGACTTATCCAGGAACTTTTCACGGTCCTTTTCCTGTTCCTTCTTTGCGTGAACAATGATCTCCTCTGAACATATGATGAGTAGATGTAGCGCAAAAAAACTTTTGACAACCCTTACCATTGGCGGCATTCCGAAGGACATAACGGGTGATATCAAGGTTCTCCCAGACGATCAAAGTTTCCACGGCACCCAGTTCCAGAGCCTTCAATGTATCATCGATACCGAAGCAATATTTGCCCGAATCTTGACTGATTTCATCAAAGTACCGTTGAATAAGCTTTTTCTCCTGGACAAACTTGACATTGGCCAAAGACTCCGCGGCAAGCTCGATAGCCTGATATGTATGTTCAGTACAATATGATGCAAACAGACCAAACGACGCACCTGATTGAACCCATTTTCACCGCCGTAACTCACATCGACAACCTTGATGATCTTTGCAGCTAAACGCAGATCGAACATGTCGCTCTGTCCCAGCTCCGTTTTAAAATCGGCACTACCAGCCAAAACGAGGCCCGTGACGTTGACCTTGTCGTTGGTGATGTAGTGCTGTACGGCGAGTTCGGCTACCTTGCGAATGTAGTTGTGGCGTTTTTCATCACGGAGACGCGAGAAACGTAGGGCAGATTGTCCACCACGACCATGCTTTTTGGGAAGATCGACGGTGAATTTATGAATGACTTCGCGGGTGTTTCCTGCGAGAGTGCCGAAAAGTGTACCGTTGCCGTCCATGACGATAAATCCGAATCGAGAATCTGACTCTAGAAGTTCAGAGAGAGCTTCCGTGTGGAACTTGTTGTCACAGAGGTATAAAGATCTGTGGAGTAGAAAACATAAGAATTTGTGGGCAGAAAAATAATCTGAACTGACGTGTTGATGGGCTTATGGGGCTCAAAATCAAAGGACACCTTCTTCTCCTTTCCCTCATCCGTTAAAATGGTACCGACGAATAGGACAAGACCATTCGGTGGAACTCGGTTGTACAGCTTCAAACGTTGCTGTGTACTAGTGATTGCGGCTAGGACAGACAGTCGATTGACTCGAGATTTGATGTTAGACGCTGTTCCATATTCCTGTGTTAACATAGCGGATGCGCGCGAGATTTGATCCTGGAGTAGACGTTGGTTATTTTCGTTGGAAACATCTGAACGCGATCGCCCGTACCTTCGGGGGTATAATCAGACTGATCATGGAAGTGCCAGCGCTGATGATGAACTTTGTTAGCCAAGAACCGGATGAGAAAAGAAAATTCATATCAAGCACACCCTCTGGCTGCGTCAAGGCTCTTGATGAGCTTCTTGACCTTCCACATCTGAATATTCTGCTCGGCTTGATCTTGACTCATTGTACTGACGTTTTAGGCCTCCAAAGAGCAATATGAACACGAAGAGACGAGCCGAAAACTGAGAAAAAGGCCTGTAGGCCCGGAGACGATGAAGGATCTGATCAAGTCAAGACGAGGCAGTTAAGGTAGTTGCCTGGATTACGGCATCCAAATTTTGCGGGGTGTGCAATTTTAGGGCCGGCCTTGAAGGACTCGTGCCACATTTCTTGATCTCCCTCGTCCTGTTCTTCACCGTTTCAACCTCTAAGTTTATCATTCGTCACCATGGCCGACGGCGCCAACAAACGCAACAAACGCAAGAACGATATCCCAGAAAATGCTGAAAATGCTAAACGTGCCAAGGTGAATTCGGCAGAGGCATCTGCTCAACCAGAACACATGCAATCACCCAGTTCTCCTGCGACCGAGATTCCTGCGCCCTCTGGAAGCGCCTCCCACACTGAACCGCGCCCTCCATTGCTTGTCGCTACCGCGAACCCGCCTCCTGAAATTGTGATGAATGATCGTATCACTGAAGAAGCCGTCGAGTCTTCTGCAGGTCTACCGAGCAAGAAGGGGAAGGAAAAGGCTAATGCACCTTCGTCTGAAGCAAAGTCATCTGTGAAACCCGCGTACAAAATCAATAAACTCGTTCCCGCACGACCTTTTCCTACTGTCGCCACCTCTGTCTCCGCCACAGGGCCACGATCAGCACATCACGAAGGGAAAAACTACATTGCGGTGACGCGGAAGACGCCTCTAGGCGCGTATCTACGACGTTGCAAGGATGTCGTTCTTAAGGACGGGTACGTCGAAGACTCAATAATCATATTCTTCTCGATGTAGACATGATGATAGGTACAAGAACCTACATCTCAGTGCTCTGGGTGCCGCAATTCCGCATCTCATGACTCTCGTGGTGTCACTCCCTTCGGTTCTCCCCTTTGCGACTGATGAGTACAATCTCGAGGTACAAACTGGGACCGTCGATGTGCAAGACGAACTCATTCCGGATGATGAGGAGGAGGATATTTCATATAGAACAAGAGGAAAATCGAGTGTGAGTGTGATGATGAAGATTGGTGACGGGATTGACGAAAAGCCCGTCGCCGGTGGCAAGCGCATCCCACGAGGGAAGAGACGGGGAAGGCTTGGTCTAGCAGAAGGTGCGCAGGCTAAGAAGGGCGGTGGGGCGGCGAATGGCTCCCCATCTAAAATCGGTGATACCGGGATGGACGAGGGTTGATGGTGGAGACATTCGTCATTCTAGAGCCTCAGCTTAGAGTCCGTTACAACGGGTGTTCTTCTCCACAGTCTAACCGGGTGAGTAGCCTCATGGGTCTCGATCCTTGCTTATTTTGATGTTTTCTTTTAGTGCAACCTCGCGGGGGCTTCCCAACTTCCTGAGTATAAATATACATACCCCAAAATTTCCATGCGGCCCACAAGATTGCATATTGTAGATGATACACCGCTCGAATCACTCTGCCTTACATGGCAATGTCCACGGTTACTTTGGATCGTCATTAGCCACCGTTCGGCCTCATCGGCCGTGAATTCGACTCGTGAGTTCTTCCAAGGAAACCTCGACCTTTCACAAGCTGGCTCTAGAAGTCCGGAAGAGCCATAGATCAGAAGCCAGGTTGTTGTTGCTCCGCCTCTGCAGGGTATTATTACCTCTGATCTTCGATGATGACGTTATCTTATCTTATCTGATAGAATCGATTAAGTTCCAGGGGCAACAAAATTATCTATCCTGGCGACTTTGATCGGGTTAGTGAAGTCCCCAGATCTTTTACCCCGCAGGGAGGTCAATCGAGGGATATAAGATGCCCATTTCCTTGTCTTTTCCCTTCATCTCCTCCTCTTCTTTTCTCCCTAATGTCGACCACATTTACCGTCACTGAGGCTGCGCCTCGCCAGCCCGACATCGACTATCACCCTGATCATGTGAAGTACCTTGCTCGAACTGCTCGCCGTCTGCAGAGCGACCCATCTCTCCCCAAATCACCTATTCCTGCTGGCTTCCCCCCACAAGTTGAAGGCCCGATTGTGTGGGAGGGTGCTGATTGGAAGGAGGAGAAGCAGTGGGTTTACGAACTCAGTCAGGCAGAGTTGAAGGAAATTGACGATGCCATCAAGCATTTTCAAGGTATACATCTCTCTTCCCATCGTCTCCCATGGTTTGCTGACTTTCGTTCACAGGTCTTAGTAAGCCGATTGGCTACCTGAGCCAAGATACCTTCCCTCTTCCGACCCTCTCTACCTTGCTTCATGACTTTTCCAAGGAGCTCTACTTTGGCCGCGGTTTCTTCGTCTTGCGCACTCTACCCGTCGACAAGTACAGCCGCGAAGAGATAGCTATAATGTACGCTGGCATCGCATCACACGTTGGATCTGCACGTGGGAAGCAAGACGGTTTAGGCTCTGTGCTTGCGCACATCAAAGATCTCACGCTCACGCATGGGAATGGGACGGCCGGGCAAGGCGGGAAGCCGTTCGGAAATGCAGCATACACCACGGACGCGCAAGTCTTTCATACTGACGTGGGTGATCTGATTGCCCTGTTAGCACTGCAGACGGCCAAGGAAGGTGGAACAAGTCGAATTGCGAGCGGCGCGCGGGTGTATAACGAGCTCGCCAAGATTCGCCCAGATCTACTCCAGGTACTCTCGGATCCGTGGCCGCTGGACAGGTACGTTTCCCTACATCATTAAATAGGTCGTTCGATCTCACGAAAAACGTGCATTTCCATCTGTGTAGCTTCGGCGGCGACCCTGCTTACACGACTCGTCCTTTGCTCTACTACTCTGAGCCCCACATTATCATCCAGTACTCTCGCCGACACTTTACCGGGTACGGCGTGCAGAAACGTAACCCGAATATTCCGGTCATCAGCGAGGCCCAGGCTGAAGCCCTCGACGCCGTACACTACCTCGCCGAGAAGTTTTCTCTTGGGCTCAATTTCCAGAAGGGCGATATTCAATTCATCAACAGTTTGGGTCTGCTGCACGCGCGGGACGCGTTTGTCGACGATCCTGAGCACACGTGGGTATTTTCTTCCGATTGGCCCCATCCTCACTGACATCTTCTGGACTTTGGGAAAGCCGGCACCTCATTCGTCTCTGGCTCCGCAACGACGAACTGGCGTGGAAGACACCGGGACCTCTGGAGCCCATCTGGAAGAGGCTATATTCGGTTGGCCCCGACCAGCAGCGGTTCCCTCTTGAACCTGAGATCAGGACGAAGGCTGGTGGCGTTGCGAAGTAGACATGGGTCACTGTGTGTTCTTGATTTACTTATGATTGAGCATATCAGGCGTAGACAATGTCGAGGATATCTTTTTTGTACGCTTTTATGGCGCCTTCTTGTGAGGGTAGCACGTGAGGCGACGTCAGCCACAAATCGGCTCGCTGCTCGCTGTAATTTTAGACCGGACCGGGACGCAATATAAGCAGACGGGGTCAAGAGGGTCAACGATTACCGGAATACCATCCCTCACCCAGAACCACTTCCAACCATGCCCACTCTTGCCCTCACGACCAACGTGAAGGTACAGTACCTTTTTTCCCAAACGTGCAAAAAATTACGCACTGTTTCTCGACTTGACTGATGAGATCTCTCTGATCTCTGATCGCATTAGCTTGCCGATCCGAAGGCATTTGCCCTTGAATTCTCCAAGGTCCGTTCACACTTCCATTGCCTCGATCAGGATTTATCTAATATCTCGTCATTTTGGCAGGCTGGAGCACAGATTCTGGGCAAACCAGAGTCCTACATCTCGATCCTGTATCATTACGAGGAAATCCTCACGTTCAACGGCACCTTTGATCCCGCTCTTCTTCTCGAAATCGTGAGTGAATCCTGCCGATAGAAACAATATGATGGTTAATAATGGGAAATCTTTTAGACGTCCTTGGACAATATTTCGCCCGAAAAGAACGAGGTATACAGCAAGGCTTTGTTTGAGTTCTTCGAGAAGCACCTTGGTGTGTCGAGCGCCAGGGGCTACATGTGCGTTTAGTTTTTGATTCATAATGTGCGCTTGTCTTGATGTATCGCGAATACACTTCAGAAATTTCAACGACCCCGGAAGGGCGTTCTTGGGGTTAGTGTCTCGGTTTCCGCATCCGCTGGTTGTCTGGTACATGCTGACAGCAATTCGGTCGAAGGTACAAAGGCACGACGTTCGAGCAGATCTTCAAAAACCTGTGAGAAGGTCGTCGATATCAGGACTTTTGTGTCTCAATGGAAAGAAGCAGGAAGTGATACCAATTGTAGTGCAGTGCCAAGATTGTACTGATGTCATCTATGGACCCTTCAAGCAGGACTGCTATGGAGTGTATGTGCAGATTTATGCATTGAATGCAATGAAATACGGCGCTGTTGTACGAGACCGACAACTCAGTTCAAGGACTTGATAATATTTCTGTCCTACTGATATTCTTTGGCTTCTAGGATCTTAGACAAGCGGCGACTGACCTCGACATGATGCGTTTGAGAAAAGAATTCAATGCTGTACAAATACTCAGCGTTCAGCTATTCGGTTCTTGTTCGTGAATGCGATGTACTTGGCAATTAGCTGTACATTTGCACCTCCATGTCATGTCTGGGTGGATTGGTTTGCGACCAAGGGATGTGTTATGGAGTGCCTTGGTCCTTCAAGCTTCACGTCCAGAGAAATTTATGTGGGCAGAATGGCCGTAGAGATACCAGCAGCAGATGCCGATCGGCAGACGTAGACTCTCGGCATGACACAGCCTTCAGTGCCGCACCATAAGAACCTCCATTGAAAAGACACAAACAGGTATCTTTCAGCCTTCTTCCTTACTCTCACTCCCCTCCTGTTGACATATTTCTACGCATCATCGACGCCGCTCTATTTGAACCAGCTGTGTTGCAGCTGACTAGCGACTGCTCGCGATGCCGTTAGCGTCGTCGGGAACCTGGCAGTCCTTAGGACGCCAGGCTTACCACCTCTTCAATCAAGCACCAAACATATCTGCCCACCGCACCATCCATATTCCCTCTGCGCTTCCTAGGGGTGCGACACACTCCCAGCCATCCCATGCGCAAAGGCTTCTCCAGCGAACCCGAAACCTCGTTCAGGGGTTCGTTGGGCATCTCACCACACCTGGGACTCTCGGTAACCACGCTGCTGCAGGCCGTGCATATCACGGAGCTGCGCACGGCACCAGGGGACCGACGATCCAACAAGGTCTTTCCTTCACTACCCGTTACACCCTCGCCCAACCTCTCGGCGCGCCGAAACTGCCTCGCGCACCTACGGTGCCCCGCAGTGTGACACAGGTCGGTCTGGGTACCGCACGCAACTTCTCATCCGGGCGTCCCATTTTCCAGCATCTTGCGGAGAATGTCTCTGTTACGGGTCGGGCATTTTCGCAGCTTGATTTTGACGTCAGGATGAACAAGGAACGACAGGCGTACCTTGGTAAGAAGGTAGCTCGTGAGGCCAAGAAGGAGAATCAGAAGGTTCAGGCAGAGGGGATACAATTCCACCCTGCTGCTACTGCTGCTGCTGATCTTGATGCTTCAACTTCGCCCTCGACAGCGGAGCGCGAGATCGATCATTACTTCCCCGCTACCCCTCTTCCCCGTGTCACTGCGACTCTTCTCATCCCCCTCGCCCCCACCCCTACTTCGCGTCTCCCTCTCCCCGCTAATCCAGCCTCACCGTCATCGCACCCACTCCTTCCTGTTTCTGCTCTTTCTTCGATCCACCAGGACCATAGGCTGCACTCACTCCGCGTCTCCACTATCTTCGCACGTCTCGATGTCGCAAACGTCTGGGCTTCCGGCGCAGTCTGTGATGTCTTTGGAGATACACGAGGCGAGGCGAGTGTCTTGCGTATCACATTCGCCGGATGGGACGCAAACAGGGTCCGCGGTGTGATCGGGGAGAGTGGGCAAGGCTGGTGCGTGCTCGAGGAGGAGCGTGAGGATGATCCGACTGCGAGCGAGATCGAGAGCGAGATCGAGGACGTGCTGTCACAGATCACACTTAGCAGCAGCCGTGCGAGCACCGCCGACGTCGCAGAAAGCCGCATCTTCGAAGACCCCGAGGTTTCGCGGTCCTTCGTGCTGCCCTCGCTTGACTTCTCATCCTCCATCCATGCCACGGAGCCCTTCTCGCCGTTGTCGGGCGCAAACACACCAGGTTCAGATCCTCCGTGGATTGACGGGGATATGTTCTCCGAGTTCGGGTCGATCAGCGATGGCTCAGGCAGCTGGATTGAGCCCCCATCTGTCAGCATCGCACGCGCGTCTTCCGCTGCTTCGTCGAGTTGGATGGGGTTCAGCTCGGCGTTCTCTGACAGAATCGAGGGTCCGAGAGAGGAGATGTTTTGATAGGCTATGATTATTCTCTTATTCATGGTGACTGCTGTATTGCATGACTATCTTTTCGTCCAGATGGCTGGTGTTGGTCACGTCCACACTCTTTATTTGCATGTGGTTTCTGTTCTATAAACGATGTATAACACGCAGAAATGATCCTGCATTCTTAGCTTTACCTTACCGAGCTGCAGTTCAAATTCAACTGCAGGCCTGTTTGCACAAAGTCATTTCAAAATGAACAACACAGCACAAGCTGGAATTGAGGCCCAGTGAAAACGCCCTCGAATGTAAACGAATGTGAACGAGTCCTGGCGAATATGAGTCAGCAGGCGGCTACTACAACCCATGTGGGCGGATGTGGCCGCATAGCATGTGGATAAAACTCTTTTTTGTGCTTCACTCTCTGCTTCTTTTCCTGTTTTATTCTGTTTCTTTGAAATCATGTTGCTTGTGATGGTAACAACGCAGGGCGATGCCAGTGAGGCATGTTATTTGCTCCTGTTTGGCAAAGTCATATTCACTCCGCTAAGTTGTCTCGCTGGCATCGTCGTCCAGACATCCACGGCACGCACAGTTGTTCCCCCTGCTCACAAAGACTGGGTTGTTAGTAGGTATGTATCACCACCTACTTTTGCCTCTTGAGTATGACCCCCTCTTCTTAGCAGAATGCAGATGCAAAAATCAGCTGTGGAGCAGCAAATATTTTTTTCTGTTCTTCTCTTTGCTCACCAGTCCAAGACGAGATCAACAAGATGGTAGGCGGCCTGAGTGTCGTGTCTTCGGCGACCTTGTGCTCCGCGTGTCCTACTGGTCCTCGGTCGACACCCACCAGACGGCCCGTCGTCGTCTCCCGCCTGCGCCCACACCCACGTCGGCGCGTGGCGCGTCAAACTCGAACAGCACGAATGCCCACCCGCATGGCGGCGCGCCGTCCGCGTCACACTCACTGCCGCTCCCGCCTCTTCCACGCCCGCCGCCGCCTCCATTGCGCGCGTCCTCGCGCGGGGCGCCACGGTTGGCCGCGTGGACGTCGCACTCAATCCTGCGGAGCTCGAACGCGAGGCCCGCGCCACGCGCCTTGGCAAACACCTCCTTGAGCGTCCACATCCAGAAGAAGCGGGGCAGCGCGGTGCGCACGGGTGTCGGCGGCGCGAGCTGGGCGCGCTCGCGCGGGGTCAGCTGGCGCGCGGCGGCCAGCGCACGTGTGGGGTAGGAAGGGGGAGGGAGGAGGGAAGAGGGAGGAGGGAGGAAGGGAGGCGGCGGGGCTATGCACCGTGTCGCTGATGCCGCGGACAAGCTCGCGGAAGGCCATGCGCTGCGGGACCATTGAATGCGAGCGGGGATCGAGGCCCAGGGTGGTCATCAATGAGTTTGCTTTCCTCGACGACGCGGGCGCCCCCACCGCGCGCTCCCCAGGGATGTGCCCCCGCCCCGCTGCTGCCTCCCCCACCCCACACGCTCGCCTCCTCCGCAGATCGGCGGCGGCAGCACCTACGCCGCCCTCGGTGCCCGCCTCAGGTGCGTTCCCTCCGCTCCCACCGCCGCCGCCGCCACCGATCTGCCCTGATCGCCGCATCCCACAGGCTCCCGCCCGCCGCGCTTGGCATGATCGTCGACAAGGGTGCCGACTTCCCAGCGCATATCCTCGCCGCCCTCAACGCCTACGACGCGCCGATGTGGCTCTACTGTGACCACCCAGACCGCCCCACCACGCGCGCGCTGAACGAGTACAAGGGCGACCACTGCGGGTGCCCCCACCCCCTCCACGAGGGCATGCAACTCGGACGGTGGCCATGCCCGGAAGAGGTGTGGGATGATGGCAAGAGCAGCAGCGGGAGTGACAGCGGGAGGAGCGGCGGGAGGAGCGGTGGGATGAGTGGGATGACGGGCAGTGGGACGAGCGGGACAAGGAGCGGCAGGGTGGGGGGCAGGAGGGACGGCAGGATGAGCGGCAGGAGGGACGGCAGGACAAGCAGCGGGACGAGCGGGACGATGAGCGAGACAAGCGGGACGATGAGCGGCGGAACGAGTGGGACAAGCGGCAGGAACAGGAGATGCGGGAGAGATGTACATAATAGCTGACATTCGACTGCATGTGCTTTACATCGAATGCTGTCGAATAGGGTGGAGTAAAAAATTGAGTATTTGTCTACATTTGATGGTATTCCAGGGCATGGCCAATTTCCGGACTGGAAATGCATATGGTCGAATGCCCTCGCTTGCAGTCGAATACACGGCTCCCATTCGACCACATTCGTTCACATTTGAGGGCGTTTTCACTGGGATTGAGGTCTTCCCAGCTTCCGCTTCAAATTTTGAGCAGGCAGGTTCAGCAAGCTCAGCGTTCAGCGCTCAGCTTCGTCCACCGAGGACTATTTCCTAAAAGAAGAAAATACCGAGAAAAAATACTTTGCAATTCGGCACGACAGCACGAAGCCTATCGTCCGACGAGCACTAAAATTGGAGCCATAGTGATCAAGCTTCACAGACTGTATCTTTCCCCAAAGATTCCTTCTTCCATGGCCTTGATTTCTATTGATGGATGAGGAACGTCCGCATACGATAGGGGCGCTCAGGTACTCACGAAGTGCCAAGTGCTTGGAGTAGAACCGACATAGGGCCAAGTTGCCTGAATAGCACAACAGTTGATATGCGACATCATGATTGTGGTAAGCCGTCGAGGTGGACTCACCCATCATGCAATACAGATTGGGCACCCCAGAATCCCGCCATGTTCCGTTGATCTCGCCTTCCTTGTTCAATCCCCATATCGGCTTCAGCTTGTCTCCGAGCTCGTCTCCGATGACAGCGCGGATAGGGGTCCTGACGTCCCCATACCTTGTCAGATGAAGAGCCCGTGAGTGATTGAGAATGGCAGATAGAAAGTGAAGAAGATGCATTCATACCCTGTCGCAAATATGACCACGTCGGCGTCCAGCGTGCTCCCGTTCTCAAACAGGAGCCCGGACTTTGTGAAGCGGGAAATTTGACTGTCGTTCTTGAGCTTGATCTTCCCGTCGATGATCGCCTGACTCGCGCCTACGTCTATTATTTTCACAGTTAACGGCGTTAAACGATCAGTGAATGGCAAACGTCTTACCAAAGTAATATCCGCCTGCCCTTTCCCAGGCGAGTAACGGAAATCCTGACCCATCAATGCCATAATTCAAACGGAAGCCGACACGCTCCAGCCCTTCGAGCACGTCCCTGTTGGACGTAGAGACCAATAAGTCGCCATGTACGTATTGCGTGCCGTGCTCACCTATCCTTGTCCGCTATGAGCTTCACCACTCGCTTATTCATCGTTTTTGAGAAATAAATGGGAAACGAAGCGTTTATGAGGTCTGCTTTCTCAACGGGCGGACCCTGTTCAGAGTAATTGCCTATAGACCATCGTCAATTGGGACATTTGAAAAGGGCAGAGCAGACGTACTTCCAAGCTGAATTGGCACGCCATATCTAGTAGACATGATGTACGTCGAGCTGCGTTGGAAGAGGGTGACATCTACTTGCATTGAGTAGGAGGTTTTGTTCTCAACACCGTAGGCTTACCAATACATTTATCACTCAAGTCCTTGGAAATGTCATGGCCTAGAAAGCCTGTTGGGGAACATATCGAAAAGCGACAGCTGACCCACGTACCGGACGTGCACGCCCCGACAACTACGACTTTCTGTCCTTGATATTGTTTGGCTGTCTTGAATTGTCCTGAGTGCATGACTTTGCCTTGGAATTCGTTCTATGCTCAATTAGTAGGCGAACGGATGACATCGGGGGTGACTCACCACTCCGGGGACCTGAGGCATACTCATGACCCCACCCCCAATACCAACAGCGAAAACAAGATGATTGACCACGAAGGTCCGTTCTGAAGCATCATCGCGCTTGATTGTGATAGTCCATTTATGTGTCAAGGCGTCTTGCTCTGCGCTGGTCACGTTAGCAGATGTCCAGACGTCCAACTCTAAGCTGTGAGCATAATTCTCAAGCCAGTCTGCAAGCTTGGAAGGTAATGTCAGGTAAGGAGATTCACTTGTGATAACCCATACCTTGGGAGCAGGACAATATACTGGCCACGTAGGTGGGAACCTAGAGTCAAGTTGGTATGTTTCTGAGGCGTGCGCTGATGTGAAATCACCTACGGAATATATGGCATGTGATCGTACCCTGGATGATTGATGTGTAAGTCTCGACTGGCAATCGCAGTGGACGGTGGTAAGACACTCACAGACAGGATCATGGAGACACAGTGCTTCGTATCTTTTTCTCCATTGATACCCGACCTGCGATTCCTTCTCCACCACAAGCGTCTTGATACCCTGATATTTAAGCCTCGCCGCGATCTCCAGACCGCTCTGACCCCCGCCAATAACAATGACCTTCGGATCTTCATCCAGACATTCGATCTCTCTTTTTCTCTTCTCCTGCCACTTACCATGGTTCGGCTCCTGCTCACGCAACCTGCCTGTCTGCTCAGGGAAGGCTCGCAGGCTCTCCAAATTGGTCAGGATGGCGTGCGCGAGCCAAGGTCCCTGAGAAGAAGGTACAAGCCTGACGACCCCCGAGGCGTGTCCAGTGGGCGTATCGAACGTAAAGAAGGCCTGGATCCATGCAATGTCGGAATAAGGGCGCTGAAGCTCAACAGAGGATGCGTCCAATTTGAGAGACGAGATCTGCGCCGTTGCGAGGCGATCCTCCAAAAACTTCCGAATATGAGTAGTGGTATAGAACGTGCGCATGTCCCATGTGAGAGCAAGTATATCGCGCCAGAATGCGTCCTCAAGCATCAGGCGGAGCACACCGGTCACGTTTCTCGCCTGAACGTGCTGTTTGAATGAACCAAACCATTGCTGCGCTATTTGTTCCGCATCGATATCGTCAGGAATGGTAGCATTAAGTCTGTCCAATGTTGGAAGTGCTACTTGAGTGATGTCGAAATCCATGATAGCGATGGGATTGGCTAACTTCGGAGTTGAATTCTGCGTATCTGGGGAGGGCGCCGTTTATATACCTCGGATATGATCCCGTGGCCGTCATGGAAGGAAGCTGAGACCTATTCGCTAGCGAGGAACTGTCTTCTGAGTGGTCACAGGTTATTGCTGGAAATTCGTGTGAACACGGCATCGAAAAGCACTTCACCACGGCCTCTTGCGGAGTTCTTAGTATGAAAGGCTGACTCGAGGCAAGGGACTGAGTCAAGTGCTGAGAATAATCAGAGCCCTGCCTTCTGCCAGCGTCGAAACCCGTCTGAAATCGAGGTGTTGCTGCTGTTATCAAAACACGGTCCATGGCTCCGGGCTGGTTTGGAGTCATATTTTAGTATTCCTATTACCCCAGTACTATCATGGTCCTTCCTTCACTCTATTAACATCGACATCGACAGTCTTGGCACAGGACAAGACGGAGGATGCCGGCCCATGCCATGTCCGGTGATATACGTTCATGACATGCAGACATCTTGAATATGGAACGATAGTCCAATATAGGCCGAATTTTTGAGTCAGTTTACTTCGACGCACGGACCATCGTCACTTACTTTTCACCGCGCCTCATTATCTCATGACCTCTCTTCGAGGCCCGATCGATAGTTTTAAGGGGTTAGAAACCGATCCGGTCCTGAATAAAACTGTCGAGGCAAACTTCCCGTCAAGCTAATACTGCCTTTCAGCCAATGAAAATTGGTGAGTTTATTTCAAGTCCCGACACGAAGAGAACAGGACATGGCTTGGATGAAGCCATCAGCGATTTGGAGCCTGATATATCAAGTGCACGATGTTGTCGTGGTATCGATTTCTGAAACGCATGGGAATTTCTGTGGTACATATAATTTTGTTCTGCGTCATATCTCAAATCCGAGTCGTACCTTTAAATCCAATATGAGGGACCCTGCGAAAGTACTGGACGGTAACAAAATACCACTCACTCACAGAGCTAGTCGTATCCCCCTCTAGTTACCATTTCTCGTCATCGTCGCTGGGTGCCCATGTCGCCATATACAGCTCCCGTTCTTTCTCCATGAGGAACGACAGCATATGCTTGTGCAACGTTGCGCAGAAATTGACGACATGGGGGAACTCCGAGTTCGCTTCGTAAAATTTCATAGAGCTCATGATCTTGTAGAAGCCCACCTCCCGAAGGACGGCTTCGGGAAGCGTTGGTAGGTTGTCAGGTCGCAGACCCGACTCTTTCGCTTCGTCCAACATAAACATGGCCGAGATTAGGTCCTTAACCGAGGTCAGCGTATCGGCATAGTCGGTGCATATGGAGTCGATGTCTTCCTGATTAGTTGCAACATAGCCATATATGTCAGATCACAATTGATCGATATCCGATCGGAGGACTGACCTGCCCAAGAAGCGCCGATTTGAAGTGAATAACAATCCGCCCATACATGTGTCTGCCTGCCTGGATAATCCACACTGTCGAACCACCGTGAGTGGAGAATAGAGTAATATTAGCAAGAACATAACGCACATCTTCGTGCTGTAATATCCGTTATGATCAGTTTAGAAACCACAGGAAGAAATATCGTCCTGTAGATCGGCGAGGGTAGCACCGAGAAAGTGCCCAGATAGTACGTCGAATCCAGCAGCTTCGAAAGTATCGAGCGCAACGAATGGCCCTTTTCCCACTCAAGAAGCCGCTTGCAAATGATGCGAGAAGTGTAGGAAGCAGACAGCAGTGCAATGGGGCCTTTTGGTGGTTCTCCTTCCATAAAGCTTTCCAGCATCGAAAGGAGTGGAAACGTGAAAGCCACTATGGTATATTTGCGTATACTGGATATCGAAGGCTTAAGTATTGACATGTCACTGTGGCCGTGCAACGTTGAGCTTCTTCATGTTGCATATTGGAGAGACGCCACTCACATCCTATCCTCCGAGTCGGTAAGGCTTCCACCGAACACATACCGCAGGATGCGCAGTGTGCAAGCTCGAAAAGTATGCGATGTTTGCAGAAGGCTAAAGACGGCGCTCCAGCTCTCGCTGGGCTGGGGAACGAGGATGAGATCTCTAAAGTAATCGCCAAGGACAAAGATTATAATTTCGTCGAGGAGTTCAACCGGCAGCTGAGGCTGAGAAGATTGGATGGGCTTCATAAAATCCATGCTGCGGGACGCGGCAGGCAGAAGCCGTGATTGTGGAGACTGGACGCATCGCAAAGCATCAAGATCGAGATTGTGATTCTTCGAGACCGTTTTCGAGAAAGAACAGCCCATAGAAAAGATTTAGACGGGTTTCAAAGTGATCAAAATGCTGATGACAAGCCTGCGAACACGAGAAAAATGCTACAGAGAGCGAGGTGGATCCGATAGACAAAGCTTGACGTTTGTCTTTGATCTATGATGAATTTGAACAGAGCTGAGACACAACCTCAAGTCGATGTTTCGAAGGGCTACTAAATTAGTCGGCATCGTACGGTCAGTGCTGAATGGGAGCCTTTTTTGAAGTCGACACGTACCACTTGATAGTGCCTTCAGCGACCGCAGTTGGATCAGACGATGCCAGGGTATGAGGGCGGTGCATCAGTTGCGCAGAGCCTTCATCGATGGGCGAAAGAAACGAGGAATGTCCGACAACTGTGGCAGTGGGCACTGGCTGACAAGCACAAACATTGGTCACGGTGTTACGGGGAAACGGGTGCTCGCGGACTAGCGGTGTTTCAAATCAAATCATCGTCATGAATCACTCCTCGCACGTCGCATGCACTTGGAAGCGGCAAGCCTGCATCAGAACAGTTCAGAACACGAATTCTGAGCGATCGTATTCAACGACCACAGCGATATTGAGGACGACATACTCATCAGAGTAATTTGGTCCCGATTCTGAATTTTGTCGTCGACAGAGCTCTTGGACAGTTCTCTCAGGAGTCTCCCGACGAGACAATCATGCCGGCTCAGGATTGACAGTATCTATCCAACGAGATAGGCTCCAATGTTCGCCCTAGGAGCGCTCTAGACGGCCCAAAAAGTTGATCAGTCGCTGGGAGTCGATCATCCTACGTCATGACTCCACCTCCTATTCTGCAGTATATAAACTCAGGCATCCATCTCAGTGCGTATCATTAATCACTCACCAACACTCACCTCACGAAAGCAATTCGAATCTACACTCGCATACGTTCGCTCTGTCATGGATTTTATCAAAAAGAACCTCAGTCATGGCGGCTCTTCTCAGCCGCAAGCTGGCCAGGGTCGTCCGGCGGACAGTGGCGGCCTCGGAGGCAACGTGAACAATGCGCTCGGTGGTGGTCAGGCGGGAGAGAAGAATGAAGGTACAGCAAAGTTTCTCTCCCGTTCAGAATACGATGTACTCATGCGGTTATTCCCCTGATCGTAGATTACCTCGACAAAGGTACGCTTCTAAGAATTACGAACATTGATTTTGTTCTGATTTAGCATATTCATAGGTGTCGACTACGCGCAGCAGCATGTCCTCGGACAAGGTCCTCAGAACGATGAGTCTGCAGCTGAGCAGGTCAGTGCTTGACTCTCTTGGAGGAATGATTCTAAACGTGCGCACGCTCTCCACAGGCCAAAGACGAGCAGATCTCCGACGTCATTCGTCGCGGGTATAAAGGCATCAGTGGCAAGGACTTTCCTATCAAAGACAAATAGATATCACACCCACTCTTTGCAGACGCTGTATGATTATGCTGTGTTCTGTGTATGACGTGTATGCATTCGATTGCTAATGCTACGGGTTCGAGATACATATTTTACAAGGAAAATTGTTTCTCTCTCGAATAGCAATTGATGCCTGAACAATACTGAAGTGGAAGAACGCAATCGGTGTAACAACTTCTGGCTGCATCAAACATCGCTAGAGCCACGCGCCGTCCGTGCTGGAGAGCCTACATTGGTGGTAAGAGAATGAACTTACAAAAATTGAGAGACGCTTGCCTATTTTCGATGATGCAAAAACCTCTACGCTTCTACAGGCCATTCCCTGTCGGTCAGCTGCACGTCAAAGCACCTCGGAAGCCGGGCCCATATATTCATTCGGCTTGCTTGGTGTTGAGCTTTGAAGAATAATATGCAAGCATCGCATGCATCAGCTTCGTATCGCTCGAAGAAGTCGCCGAGAACATCCAGTGCATAAGAGTAGTAAAATGCCTGTTCTTGGACGTACGCTAGCATTATCTTGGCTGCGGACTTGCACTCTATCGGGGAAGCGCAGTCCATGCTGACTGGTCCATTGAGAAAGGAAAACCGTTCCGTGATGCAGTACTCTGTGAGTTCGTGCGCACCGGCGAAACATTTCTGGAGGACAGATAGCTCATCACAGTTGATTCCGTGACCATACTCTCGGATGGTGGCTTGGATTTTTGGCAGAGAAATCTTTGGTTGCCAACCGGAAGTATGCCAGTACAGCGCGCTTGGAATTATAGACGGAAGGTCGTAGGATAGAGCGAGAAAAGCGACCAATAGATCTTCGTAGTCTTCATCGGGAAGAGGCTCAATTGGCGGGCAGGCGCTACCCTCAACAATTTCATCGAAGGCAGAGAGAGAGTTCGGATAGCTTGCTTTGAGCCGTCGAATAGCTTCATCCCGTAAGTGCGAAATTTCATACTTTGTTCCTAGCCGAAGCCATGCAGAAACAAAGAGGAAGCTGACCTGCTTGGCTTCGGTGCATCTAGGGGGTGTTTGAGTCTGATCAGCTTCGACTGGGACACATGATTGATAGGAATTACAAACTTGACATTGTACAGACTGTACAGAAGGTGTTCGACGCTGACGGGATCGTCATCGAGAAGGACTTTGGCGCAATTCTTGCCTGCAGCTATCTCAGCTGTAGCGACGAGCGCCCTCAACCCCAGTCAAAACCCGGTCGAGGCAAGTACAGGCAGATCTTTTTGAATGGATTTGAATCTGTCCCCCTCTCTCCCAATCCGGAAACTTAGACTTTTATCCTGGTGATTCGAGGCATATCCATTGATATCCATTAATATATATTCGGTTCGATTCACCATTTTGTTGAGATCTGCCGTAGCGACAAACGTGCACGAAGGCACAGCGGTATGTTTTCGACTTCAAATGGACTATTACGTCATATGTTACCAGTTTCCTTTTACGGACTCACTTGGATATGTTACCTTGCGGAGTTGATGCCTTGGTACTATACAGTTCCTATTCACACTCCGAACACACTATCGTTACCATACGTTTGTCGTTATCGAGCACCTCAGTCGTTGTCCACACGCACTGAGGTGAGCTACTATACCATTCATACTTTCGTAGACCTTTTACTGACTTATCATAGTCACTCGTTTGCTCGCGCTTCTATTAGGTACTTACCATATATATCAGTCGTTGTCCACACGCACTGAGTCACTCGTTTGCTCGCGCTTCTATTAGTCGGCCTCGTAAACTCTGACAGGTTATGGGCCCTGCTGATTCGTCAATGTCGTCCAGCCAGAACTTCTACAATGTTCCGAAGCTAGCCAATGATGGCACGAACTGGGTTATTTACAAAACCCGCCTTCGTACCGCTGTTGGCGCACGAGGACTGGTACCTCATCTCGACGGATCCAGCTTAAGGCCGACTGTTCCATCCCCACTTTCGGAAGACACTCCGATTTCCATGTCCGATGCCTTTGAACTCGAAAATGCACTCGACATTCTCGCAAACTGGGAACGGGATGAATATACGGTTCAGCAACAGATCTACAGCACGATCAGCGACTCCCTCTTACTCAAAATCCAATCACGAAGACTTACCTCGGTTGCTGAAGCCTGGAAGTATATGTGCCAGGAGTTCGAGGACAAGCCCGATATGGTCAAGATCGACAAGCGTCGTCGACTGACCGAGATGAGATGTCGTGATGGCGGGGATCTGCGAGCACATCTAGATGCAATGGAGAAGTTGAAAGAGGAGTTAGCAGGAATGGGGGTTAGTCTCCCGGATTCCGAATACCTACCGATCCTCGCCGCTTCACTTCCCCTTTCGTATCGGTCTTTTGTCTCAAGCATCACTGGCGCCGCGCGCATCCTTGGGCAGGACATTCGACCCGATCGACTCGCCTCTCTCGTCCTTGATGAATGGGAGAACGATCAGTTGCGGAACGAGCAGGTCTCATCTTCGAGAAAACGCACCGCCACCGAACCCACATCTTCGGCCCTTTACTCGCATCCAAATACGGAGGTCTCGTCGGCCTCGTCGCAGAAGATCAAGGGCAAATGCTATAATTGTGGAAGGAAGGGTCATCGGAAATCAGAATGCCGACAGCCAGGCGGTGGTGGTTTCAATCCCGATCAAGGCAAAGATCAAGGGGGAGGAAGAAGTGGACCGAAAGGTGCGAAAGGAGGTACCGCCGCCAATTCTGCTAGCACGACCGAGCCTGTCGGATTCACGGCCACCCTCACCTCTTCCGCACTTGCCGCTTGTCGTGGGGAATCCCGAGACCTGATGACAACTTGCATCGACACCGGGGCTAGCCATCACATGTCGCCCTACAAAGAAGAAATGGAGGATTTCGTCAGTATCACTCCTGAACCCATCACTGCGGCGGACGGCGGAACCTTCATGGCAACCGGACGCGGGAACCTAAGGGTGGAGATCCCCAATGACAAGGGCGAAACATCCCCCATCATCCTACGAGACGTGCTCTATGCCCCTGGCATGGCATTCACTCTGTTATCGGTCCCGCGCGCGGACAAGAACGGCTGCGCCGTGTCATTCAGAGGTGGCCGAGCCACGATTCGGAATCGTGATGACCACCAGATCGGCTGTGTGCCTCTCACCGGCGGGCTCTACACTTTCACGAGCCCGCGCAGGGTTCCCTTACAGGCCAATGCGGCCGCAAGCAAAGCGGTCGCACTCACACTGGCTCAGTTGCACCGGCGGTTGGGTCACGTTGGCACTCGACAATGCAAGGAACTCGTCCGTAAGGGACTTGTCCACGGAATCACACTAGTCCCCGCAGCCGATGGTGATGAGGACGGCAACGAGCAGTGCGAGGCATGCGTGCGCGCGAAAATCCATCGCGCACCGTTTCCACAGGAGAGTTCAACTCCGCGCGCCGCAAACTATGGTGGACGGTGCCACACCGATGTATGGGGCCCCGCACAGACGCCGTCGATTGGCGGCGCACTGTATTTTTCGTCGTACCTGGATGAAGCAACCATGGAGTTAGCCACAAAGTTTCAGAAGACAAAGGCAGAAACACTTACCTCATACCGCACTCATGAGAAGTGGGTGGAAGTGCACCGCGGCGCACGCATCAGTGTCCTCCGGTCGGACCGCGGTGGCGAGTATACCTCGAAAGAATTCAACGGCCATCTCGCAAGCCGCGGAACCCATCATGAGTTGACTGTCCACGACTCGCCGCAGCAGAACGGACGCGCCGAACGCCTGAACGGTACGCTCGTCGGCCGTGCCGTTGCAATGCTCTTAGATGCAGGTCTCCCGAAGTACCTATGGGCAGAGGCAATCAGCCACTGTGTTTGGATCTGGAACAGAACCGGAACCCGCGCACTCAAGGGAATGACTCCCCTCGAGGCCGCGACGGGCAAGAAGCCGGACCTCCGGAACCTGCACGAGTGGGGTTGCAAGGTTTGGGTCAAAATTGACGGGCGGAAGAAACTGAGCCCCAAGGGGGACGAGGCCCGCTTTGTCGGATACGATACCGCCAGCAAGGGCTATCGTGTCTACTGGCCGGGCAAACGACGCGTCAGCATCGAGCGGAACGTCGTTTTCGCAGAGGGGGGACGCGCCGATGCCGCAGACGCGACCGTTCAGGTCGAGGGGGAGCCCAGGCCACACGACGCCCCGAACGTCCCGCCTGCGCCGCGTCCGGACACCTTGTCGTCGTCTGCGCCGTCCGCAACGTCTCCTGCGCCGTCCGCAACGCCGTCTGCGCGTGCGCCGTCGCCTGCGCCGTCCGCAGCCGATTTGCGCCCATCCAGCCCTCGAAACTCTGACCATGGGGAGGAACTTATCGAGGGGGAGCATCCAGACGTCCCGGTGATGCCTCAGGACGCTCCCGGCGTCCCTGCGCCTCCGGATTCGATCCCTGTCGCATCCCAGGACGCCCCCGCCGCTGCCGCCGACACTCCTGACGAGGAGACATCGACCTACGAGCACCAGGGACGTCCCCGTCGAAACGCGCGGCCATCCGAGTACGTGCGACGCCTCGAACGAGGAGAAGGTGTCGCAACCGGCCTTCCGAGGTCCCTCTTTCCGACGGCAGGTCTTGCGGCCGGTCCAGGTGCGGTAGAGTCGAGCGCCACGCAGGCAGAGGACGAGGACGACGCAGGGGAAGAGGAGGGACGCGCAGCTTTCGAGCGCGCAATGGCTGCGAGTGTGGGAGCGGACCTCGAACCTAGAAATTTTGAGGAAGCACGCCGTGGGAAGGATTGGCTGAAGTGGGAGGCAGCAATTCTCGAAGAACTGGCCATGATCAACCACTTTGGCACCTACACCCTCGTCAACCGGCCACCCCCAGGTGTCAATGTTGTCGGCAGCAAGCTCGTCTTCAGGACGAAGCGTGACGCGGAGGGCAACATTGCCAAATACAAAGTCCGGCTCGTTGCGCAGGGCTTTACCCAGGTCCCCGGACTCGATTACACCGACACCTTCGCACCGGTCAGCAAACTCGAGTCCCTGCGCGTCCTGCTCGCGCTCGCGGCCCGCGAGAACTGGGAGGTCGACCAGATGGACGTCAAGAATGCCTACTTGAATGGAGAGCTCGAAGAGGAGATCTACATGGAGCAGCCACCGGGATTTGCAAAACCAGGCGAAGAACACAAGGTGTGTCTGCTCCACAAAACTATCTATGGCCTCAAGCAGTCGGGACGCCGCTGGTACAAGCGGCTCTGTGCTGCGTTCGCGAAGCTGAAGCTCACGCGCTGCTCAGTCGACCACGGCATCTTTTGGTGCCGACTCGAAAATGGGATCATCATAGTCGCGGCTTCGGTGGATGACCTGGCGATCTTCGCGAGCTTGAGACAACACCTCGACAAAGTCAAGGAGGGACTGAAGCAGATCTTCGAGATGACAGATCTCGGTCCGATCCACTGGTTACTTGGCATCGAGATCAAGCGGGACAGGCAGGCCCGCACTCTTTCACTCTCGCAGGCTGCATACATCGACGTGATCGTCGCAAGGTTCAATCTTGACGAAGCCAACCCTCTGACGACACCCCTTGACCCCTCCTTCATTTTGAACAGCACCCAGTCACCTTCGACACCTCGCCAGTACGAGGAGATGCGGAACACACCGTTTCGCGAGGCGATTGGTTCGCTGATGTATGCAGCACGCGGAACTCGACCCGACATTGCGTTTGCGGTCACGCACCTCTCGCAATTCATGCAGAACCCTGGGAAGGCTCATTGGGAAGGTGCGAAGCGAGTTTTTAGGTACCTGAAAGGCACGCGAAGCTACCGACTGGTGTTCGGGACAGAACAGCGTGGCCTCGAAGGTTTCTCGGATGCAGATTGGGCATCGCAGGAGCATCGCCACTCGATCTCGGGCTATGCATTCCTCATCGATGGAGGTGCTGTGTCCTGGTCAGCCAAGAAGCAAGCCATCGTAGCTCTTTCGAGCACCGAGGCTGAGTACGTCGCTGTCACACACGCTTCGAAGGAAGCTTTCTGGCTCGCTGCATTCCTTGCCGACATCTTCGGCACACCCCGCACAGCATCCATTCCACTGTTTTGCGACAACCAGTCCGCGATTGCCCTCGCGCGCGACAACGCTTTTCATGCCCGCACAAAACATATTGATATCCGTTATCACTTCATTCGCGAGGCCGTTGACGAGGGCCGCATCACTCTTGCCTACTGTCCGACCGACGAGATGGTTGCCGATATCTTCACGAAGGTGCTCCCGCGCCCGAAGGTGGAGAAAATGGTTGCACTCTTAGGGCTCCGTGCAGTTTGAGGGGGAGTGTTGAGATCTGCCGTAGCGACAAACGTGCACGAAGGCACAGCGGTATGTTTTCGACTTCAAATGGACTATTACGTCATATGTTACCAGTTTCCTTTTACGGACTCACTTGGATATGTTACCTTGCGGAGTTGATGCCTTGGTACTATACAGTTCCTATTCACACTCCGAACACACTATCGTTACCATACGTTTGTCGTTATCGAGCACCTCAGTCGTTGTCCACACGCACTGAGGTGAGCTACTATACCATTCATACTTTCGTAGACCTTTTACTGACTTATCATAGTCACTCGTTTGCTCGCGCTTCTATTAGGTACTTACCATATATATCAGTCGTTGTCCACACGCACTGAGTCACTCGTTTGCTCGCGCTTCTATTAGTCGGCCTCGTAAACTCTGACACATTTTTCTTTTGCAAATCAGTAAAATAGCCATTTTGTATCCATTGGGATCCATTGCAATCAATTAAATGTTTAAACACCCAATATACATTGCAATTTGCGCCGCTCGCACCATCTGACATCTTCCACATCTCCCGAAATTGTCCCGCACCCGCCATTGCCCTCCACACCCTCCGCCGTCGTCCAGCCTTTCCCTGACCTTCCCCTACCGATGACATGCGCACACTAGCTCCTGTTACGATGCCATGGATGCTCCCGCTGCCTATGTAATGAGAATTTGTCAGTATTTATAGTCATCATGGAGGGAGCGAAACGGTACCATGTTGCGCTCCAGCTGTTTGTACCGCTGCAGATTGGAGTCAGCATATCGGGCTCAATGTGACATGGTACAAGGGAGGGGCGCGACGGACCAATTTCTCTTTCTTGCTCAGCGACACCCAATAGTCTGCACAATCCTGCTTCCCCGCATTAGGATACATCATCTTTCGCTCTCGCGCGCATATGTTCCTATGCAAGATTAGCATCGGTGAGTAGTGTGAGAGACGGTTTAAGAGACATACTCAGCGGAGTTTTTCTTGCCAGGATTCCACTTTCGTACCTTCTTCTCGCTCTCCTGGGCCGTCGAAACAATTCTCTTCCTATCCGCTGCCGAGGCTAATGTGGGCAGTTCAAATGCAGCCTCATCAACAGGATCTTGGCTGGTGGAGGGGCTGAAAGAACTAATCAGCGGTGCAGAAGAGATTGAGAGAGAGCTGACGGACACATCCAAGTCCGAAGTGGGTTCTGTTGGACCAGCGACAGTCATCACCATCGTTGTGTTGGGGATCGTACCAATGCTGGAGTCTTGTTTCGCGGCCACTGAAACAAACACGGGAGGGACGGCAATGTCGATATCCATTAGAACCGTGATGCCGGACGTTGCGACAGCGTTCTCATCTTGCTCCGTTGTTAAGATGGTCATGGGCACAGGGGCTATCTCTTGTGTTGGCGCTTGTATCGGAAGGTTAGCACTACAAGCAAACAAAGTCAATGAGTGACATAGAGGAACCTGTTGAGTCAACATACAAGGGATCAATGATAACCTATCGAATTTGATTGTTAGGATGTGTCAATCTACATGTGAATGCACTTACAATCGGAGTGAAGGCCGGAACAATTGCAAGGGGAATGGCTACAAGAGGCTGCGAGGGGACGGGGATGGCGGTGAGAGATGACGAGGGGGCCGCAGCGAGAGACGACGAGGGGGCCGCAGCGAGAGACGACGAGGGGGCCGCGGCGAGAGACGACGAGGGGACCACAGCGAGAGAAGACGAGGGGACCGCGGCAAGGGATGAGGGGACCGCGGCAAGAGACGACGAGAGGACGGCAGCGAGAGACGAGGGGACCGTGGCAAGAGACGACGAGAGGGCGGCAGCGAGAGACGATGAGGGGGCGGCAGCAAGAGACGATGGGGGGGTGGCGGCGAGAGACGGTATGAGAGCGACTGTTGTGAGAGACTGGAGGACATCAGAAACAATAGGCAGAGGCTGTGAGGACACAATTGAGGGGCGAGGAGAGTTGGAGGTCGCAGTCGTGGTGGTGTCGTCAGCTAGCTCATGCTTGGACAATGTGGACTCGACGCGCTTGGCTGGGCGATCGCCACTGCTGTTTGCGTCCTGCTTGCGCTTACGCATGGCGAGCTGACTAGTTTCGGCAGGTGCGTCGTCGCTTTGGAACTCAGTTTTTATACCGACTGTTGATGTGGCCAACTTAGCTCTCAGTATGCCCCTTCGGCCAGCCTCTCCAAGCCAGGAAGAGTAGGATATGGTTCCAAGCTGGGAAGACTTCCATCCGTTCTCACAAATTGCAAGGAGCGGAAAGCGCGCCTCCATTGTTTGCTGAAACGAGATGGCAAGATTGATGGAGAGATGTTGCCACTCCAACGGAGCAGTGCCCTCGTCGAGCCATGCCTGCCAGATGGGTCGGAAATAAGTACGAATCTCGCCTGCATCGTGTCCGTCGATTGCTTGACCGTTTCGGTCGACAATGAAACCATGGTTAACGTTGATGCCTTTTGATGCGCGAGACCTACCTTTCTTGCCAGGTTGTGAGTCTGGACCTGCGACAGCGCGTTGCTTGTCGAGATAGGTTGTCCATGTCCGCTTTTTCAAGAAGAGTTCTGGCCCGTTCGCTTCTCTAAATTGCCGGCTGTCTTTGTCGAGGTCGTCTTCATCGTCGCTATCATTGAGGTTGATTGTCTCATTGGGTGTCGGCGTGTTCTGAGGATACGATAAGTTTGACTTGGCATAGGGCGCTGTGCGAGATGGATGGGAGGTGAAACCAGGTGCGGGAGCGTTGGGATGGGAGGCGAAACCAGGTGCGGGAGAATTGCTTTGATTGCCGACCTCATTTGGGTTGGGAAACATATGTGCCATCTGCGAAACAACAAATCTGGTGCATAGATCTAGGGATTGGTGTTGAACTGATCAAAAAAAACCCCCGGTAGGACGTACCTCATACCAGCCATTTCATTCTGCAGTCGCGAATTCTCTTATACGAGGAAGACATTCGTGCTTGCAATAGTCGTATATGCACGATTGCCGGACTGCACAAGCGCGTCTGCGGTTGCGGAGCCAAGGTCCTGTGTCTGTGAGTCATAGACAGGAAAATTTGTCTGCGGGTTCTGGTGAGCAATGATGAGCAGGCAGGATAGACCGTCAACTCACATCCAGATGGGCTCGTGAACGAGACCAGTTTGAACCATCTGACGGCGCGAATGAAGAGGTTGTCAGTGGGCTTAGATGGTAGTCGTGATCTCGCCCAATTGGACGAAAGAGCGCGGGGCCTTCTTCTCTTTCGAATGTCCTGTTGTTGTTGTTGTTGTTGTACATGATGGTTGGAAAGGAACTAGCAACAGACATGGGTGAGTCTTGCGATGTTGGTGTGCCGACCCTGCTGTCATAGTTGGAAACCTGTGAGCCCAGAGAGACTGAGCGGCCAGTGCCATGCACGTTGGATGAGCTCGGCATCGACACATACGAGCTGGGGTCACACATGTCTGCAGCCTCCGAAAGCCGAGGACGTCGACGTAGGACAGCAAAGGAGACGTTGGATGCGCTGGACGCATTCAACACCGCATCATGTGATGCGCACGGCAGGACACTGCAATCAGGAATTTCGAGCTGTATTCCCATGTCTTGCGGCCGATTTCGAACGCATCGAAATATCCACGATGTGCGTCCCCTCCTGACCCACCCCTTCTGACCCTCAGATGGCTCCTCGTCGATGGCACTGGAGCTCCTGCTTCTTGTGCTGGCCCTGCCCCAGTCCAAAACACTTGCAACAGCAGCTGCGACGGAGCTGTCGTCCTCGATGGAGTATGATGCAGCGCCCCCCGTCTCGCTAACGGTCAGGATGGTGTTGCCTGTCACGATGTATGCAATGTGTACGCCAGGAGGCGAATGAGTACGGCCCTTCCTTCACTGGCATGCTTTCTCGTTGATGTTGTGCTGATCTCTCAGATATATTGTTCAGTGTATGTACAGTGGGCAGACGAGCGAGATCGTTGTCCCACGGAGATTCACCCGGAAAATGGCTGGTATTGAACCTCTTCCTAGCCTCTCGGAATCGCAGATTGCAGCGATAGCTAGTGGACCCACTCTTCGCATCGAGGCTGTGGCATCGAAGACCCGCGGCGCACGACCATATTCAGGTGATGCGGTTATGAAGGGATCGCACAGGTTAGGTAAGAGTTATTCGCTCGCTCTACCACTCCTTATCCAGGTGGGCAGTCAGCGGTCTTTCGAACTCGAGACGCTCATCTGACGTCGCTTGCTAGTCTCTATGGGACGGTGAGGTTGTTTGCCCACTATGAATGACCTGTTGTTGACAATGCGTTCTTTAGCGAGTTCCTGACCCCCAATGGCACCGATTCGAGTTCCCGGACACCTGTCGCTGGTGGTGCACCCGGGTCTGCATCCAAGCTGGGGACAATCAAAAACCCATGGTGGGGCGATCGAGCTGGCTTGTTGAACCACCAGGCACAGATTTGCCGCTCACGCATATCAACCACCAGCTCAGTTACGACGTAGCTCGGGCGTGATCGTCCTGCCTGACGACGGCAAGTCGCTCGTGGGCGGTAAGTCGCTCGTGGGCGGTGTGGACGGGGACGAGGAAAACAAGGAGGAGGACGACTATGGCGATACGACAGGGCGGGAGAACTCGCAGGCATCGTTGGAGGTGCAGCCGCGCGTGAGCGGGATACAGCGCGCGCCGTCGAATGGGTTGGAGGTTCTCCATATGGGCACGAACCCTTTATTCTATGTAATAATGATTCAATTGAATAGATTCGTGCTATTATCATACCTCGAGGTCCTCCTCTAAACCACCCAAATGTGCTATGTCCAGTCCTATCTTCTCGACCACAAACATCCTGCCTTGTCTAGGTATCATCGCAACAACTGATTTGATACTCTTAATGTCGATAACACATAGTCGAGCATCCCCCTCATAAGTACAAGATATATTGGTGCCAAAGGAATTTGCGAGCCGTGCGGGATCCGGGAGGCTGTACAACGACACCAGGGCGACTGTCTTATCCGCCCCTCCGACAGTTATCATGAAGTAGTATCGTACTTCCGCAAAACGTGTGCCATCCATGTCAATCTAATTATGATCACGAGTGAGAAATATATCAGTGAAAGCCCGAAACTATGTTACTTACCTTCACATTTCTTGATGTTCTAAGTTTAGTGATGTGCTTTGTTTGCTCTTTCCAGAGGGACCGAGCTACCTGCCCATTGGGAAGACGTAGTCGAGCCCATCGCATGACCGACGGCTTCCAGTTACGAGTCTTCTCGGTGTCTGCCTCACCCATACTGAGCAAAAACGATCGGATCGCTGAAGCCTCACCAGGACAAACAAACCGTGATGTGTTGTCCCTCGCTCGCAACAAAACATATCCGCTGCCCTGATCGATTGAGCCGCGAGGTAGCGAGGGTTGTGCTTTTGTGTCGAGCTCAGGGAGCATGGCAGTAAGTGCATTCACTTGCGCAGCACGAAGTCCTCTCTGTGATAGGTTTGCGTATGGTTTTGATGGCTGTCGGATCTGTGACGTGAGGTCGCCAATTGTGCGCTCCATCGGCCACTGCGTTGTATATCCGGGAGGGCCGATCCGTATAACTTCGCGGGCCAGATGTCCGACTTGATGAATAGCATGTCGGACGAAGTGAAGACGATCTATCCTGCGTTGGCAGTATAGATTCTCAAAATCCACAGAAAATCTGGCAAGCCGAATGTACGCAGATTGAAGCTCTTTTTTGCTGATCGAGTACTGGTGGAGGATTCAGATACCTCGGACAAGTTCACAGAAGTTGGCATAGTACTTTTCTGGAAGAATCCCTTCGAGAAGCGACGGTCCCATTCCAAAGATCCATGTCAAGAACTCCCATGCTTTATACCCGCTAGATATCTTGTCAGCTGGATTGCGCGGAGGACGATCGAATGATCCGGGGAGATACGGTAACGTTTCTTCGACATTCTTTCCATGCATCTCCCAGATGTCGATATTACGCAGAATGGCCCAGTCCCAAGTATCGACGTTGTCGCCTGGGCCACATTGCAGAGTACCGCGCCAGAGATTCACGAGAAGATCAGGGATGTTGAGAGATACTAGGTGCATGAGGTCGGCAGGAAAACATGATGGGATGGAAAGAATGTGATTCGGCGGCAAGCCACTTAGAATTGTCGGGCCCGTTAATCCAGTTTCAAGGCGTCGCTTTTTGAAATGTGTCTGGTTTCTGGACGCTGCGACATAATGAAGGTTAGTGAGATATCTAAGATGCAAAACAAGTCAGTTGAAATCAATTATTGCATGACATCAGAACAGTGTGCATACCGCTCGTGAATTTGAACAGATGAAGCATTCAATGAATGCAGAGAAACATCGGGATGATCGCAGCCTTGAACAAAGTAGTTGTCGGGTTTTAGAAGGGCTGGATAGTAGTATGAACTGTTTGGCTTATGGCGTCCTCTCAGGCCGCAGTACAGACGGCACCCTAACGCACCGCCGTGGCCAACCATGCCATCGACCTGGGACATCCCAGGAGTATCGGCCATAACAAAGATAAGAAACAGGTATGAAATGAATTTGTAGTCTCGCGCAGCGTCCCACATCGACAGCCCTTCCATCATGACTGCTGCAACGTGATACATACCAGGATAAATGAACGAGTCGAGATTTTTAGGCTTATTTGGACCAGGTATGAACCCGCCAGGGAGTACATACTTCTTTTTATATCTCTGATCCGGTGCGCGCTCCAAGACGATCCAGATATATATCCAGCAATCGGAAACCTTGAGTGTATAGAGTTGTGCGCCATCTATCGAGAACATGAGACACATGTCGGCCGACGTGATCTTTCCTTCCAAAACAGCCGTGATGTAATCACTCCCTCGAAAGACGTCGTCGTAGATGTCCATGTCGATCTTATTGCCATTCCGGCGAACCTCCTCTATAATCGTCTTTGTCGCCCGTTGCCTGTATGACATCTGGTCGGAGCCTTCCGTCGAGCACCAAGCGGCTTGCAGCTGTGGTCCGACAGGCAATGTATGGAATGTCTGGCGAGCTACCTTGACTTGACCTCTACTATGGAGCAACTTGAGCTGATCGTGGCGAGGTTCATTGCATTCCGGACAAGTCAAGAGGTCGGAAAATGGCCCAGTGTATGCAATGCAGGTGTTAGGACACATATCATGGATGATTGGGACGACACCGCTCATACTAGCGACGCGGCGCTTGACCTGGTCCAGTGACAAGATCTCCGAGTCTGGGTACCGTCGAATGATCGTGTCGCGGACAAGCTTATATGTTTCATTCGATGCATGGCTTATGTCGAGGGAGAGGCGAAGATCGGGGTCATCAATCACTAATTTTTTGCAAGGGGGGTTTCGCATGTGCTCCACACTGTCAGGATCCATGCCACTCTCATCCAGCGAGGCGGTGCGAAGGTTGCTAATGAACTGTTGAGAGATTTCGATGGAATTGATATGAGAGAGAGGAACATCTGCGTCCGGCCCTGCATGATCGTCTGCGTGAGGAGGCGGTGACTCGACGCGAGGTTCTGCATCAGGCTCGGTATCTGGATCAAAAGGCGGACTATCTGCGCGTGGTTGGTTTGGCTGTGCATTTTCTGCCGCCTGAACGAGGTCTGCCAAGCTTCCCTGGTCCGGAATATTGGGGTCTTCTGGTTCAGGTGGTGGGTTCTGCAAAGCGAAAGGGGGAGGGGGAGGCAATGTGGGATCGGTAAACATTTTGCGAGGCACGGCACCTCGCAGAAGATCGGGAACCTGGGGAAGACTGGCCACTGCAGCATGTTGATCAACTCCTGCCGGCTCTGGTAGCAGGGCAGGATCGTTATTGGCATAAATTTCCTAAATGCGCTGAACGTAAGTACTTGGTCAAGCAGCACACATATGGAACGTGAATCGCTCACCAACGCTTCCGTGCTAATGGAATTTCCCATCCGCTTCTTCGATGTACCGCTTGACACCTGTTCTTCCGCTGTCCGTTTTCTTGACTCTGATCCAGACGGCAGCGTACGTTGGGGAGGCGAGCGCGAACGTGAACGCAGCAGTTTGTGGTTGTACCAGGTCGCACGGCACACCCGCCGTCCTCGTTCGCAGTGCTTCAAGCAGGTGCACCACTCTTTCCCGTTATCATTATGTGGCTCGGGAGGGTTCGTAGATCGACGCATCCAGAGTCATGAGCTAGATTGCGGGAAAAAGGATATGATTGTGAGGAACAGCGAGGTATCGATCAGCAGAACACCACTTACCCACAGCCTACGGTGAATGAAGCTGGTAGTGAATGAAGCGAGTACCAAAAAAACGAATTTTCGAGTACGCCGAGTGAATAGCGTCCAAGAACTTGCCTGGGACGCGCGTCGCACTAGCTGAGTTGCTTACGCCTTCCACAGCCTTCCCATCTACACACAACAGACACATCTCTCGCCCTTCTCCACACATGCTGAATGCTACACTTCTAATCTATTCGTCTTCCCTATACCCTGCCTCGCAAATGGCAGTGTGACTCTTTTGGACTCGCGTCCGCGTGCCGTCGTCATCATATCCCCACCATCTCTCCACATCATGTCGTTAAAATTTTCTCCATTCTACTTACTTATTCAATGGCCATATGTGAGTCAGCTGTGTCTCTTTGCAATGTTCTTGACTGACCACTGGCTCATGCGATCTATCTGACACCGGAAGCCGGATGGTTCTCTCTCCATCCACTCTCGCACAACCACTCAACGTCACCATACAGTCCGATCCCGATCCCGAGCGCGTCACAACTTGGCTAGGGAGAGAGACAGCACCGCTTTCGTCGTCCTGACACTCGTATATGATAACCCCACCTCCCCCTCCCCGCTCAGGCTCGCCTTGGCTACTCATCGCCATCCTGCCCCCACATCTCAGTCTTTTCCTGTGCCATCTCTGCCTCTTGCCCCTAGCCATTCTCTCTGCCTTCCTGCCGACTCCCCCCACAACTTTTTGTCCGCTTGCTGGTTCACGCTTCAAATCCCTAGTCGTCATCTTCCTCAGTCAATCACAGCCCCCTTCCTGCCCTGCCGTTATCCCTCCACCCTCGTCTTGTATTCTGGTCACAAAACTTACCCGGCTCGCTCAATCAATCTTAAGATCCGTCCCGTGGAGATGCGAGCTCAAAGGGCCGGCACACAGCCATTTCGAAACCCGAATGCACAAACGCACACCATCTTCTCGCCCACACCATCTTCTCGCCCACACCATCGACTGTATCATAAACCGCTTTCACCTCCCGCTCTTCGTCCACCTCAGCAACAGCAACAACATCGCCGGCGTTCGTGCACCTCCACCACTCCCTCCAGCCCTCAAACCATGTGTATCGCATACAGTACAAGTCACGGACGAGCACATGCCGCTCTGGAATGCCGTCCAACCAAGCAAGAGCGCCACCGCCGCGTACTAGCCTTAGCGCACGAGCACGCGTAACCTTTCGGACGAAGATTTGGTACGCGCGCCGCGGTACCCGCATGAACGACTTGTGCTGGGAAGCAGGTTGAATGACAGAGTGGCGCTCACTGAGATGATCATGGCATGGGCTCATGAGGTGGAGCAATAAGGGCAGCAACAGAGGTGTCAGAAGCGGAAATGGCAGCCCATCCCGTCCATCGAGTAAAACCAGGTCCAGGGCAGCACCTCTCAAGACCGAAATAGAACATGCTGCACGGTCGTTATCGTCAACGCCTGCTGCATTCGGTCCATGAGGTCGAGTCCGAGGCACACGCCGGCAGCGACGATGTGGACGCCTGCCGCGACAGTGTAGACAGCGTGCATTACAAGTCGGCCCATAGTTGCTGCGAGCGTCGGGTGTCACGGAACAAACACATCGATCGCGTGTCTGACAAGCGGGCCCATCTTGACGTCGAACAGCCTGCGCGCGCATACGTGAGGTGCAGCACAGATGAACAGGTTGGCCACGCGTCAGGGAGAAAGAGCGCGCGCTCACACGCATAGAGAAGCTGCGGCGGCCTATCGAGGAGGAAGGTGAGCTTGACTCAGAGTTAGCAAGGCAAACGCTCGACACTAGCACAACGACGTATGCCTGCAGCCTTGGCTCCATCACCGCGAGCCGCGTCGCCGACATGTTCTGGCATACCACCCCTACGTCCTCGGGCGGGAAGCCGGGCATCACGGCAAGCACGGCCGCCTGCGCGCCTGCGGCGAGATGGTACACCGCGTGCCAGGCTTCAAACTGCGCGACGACGCCTGTGAGGATGCGCGAGGAGAACACCGACAGAGAAGAGTAGACGGCAGCGGACGATGCTGCGTGTTGCGTGGCAAACGTTCCACACGCGTCACACCCATACCGGCACCACAAGCATCTTTTGACTTGTGCAGCTCGCCCTCGCCCCCCCCCCCTCCTACCACCTTGTTCCCTCCGTCCCCCATGCATATTCCTTGTTCACACGACTCCACCAGATAGTCATTTCCTCCATACCATGCACCACCCGGCATTCGTTCCCGTGTACCTCACACTACCCACCTCCGCCGGCCGCCTCCTGCCTCTCCCTCGGAAGTGCATCCTCGTAGTTCTTCCAGCTTGTATCACAATCACAGAACCACAGCCCGTCAGAACCGCAATAGGTTGTTGATCGATAACTACCCGTAACCATCCGCTTCTATGCTTTTGCTTTCCGGAACTTTGAAGGCCTCATCCCACTTAATCATCTCGCTCTGCTGCTCCACACCGAAACACTCGACGGACGAGGTACATTACCCCTGACTACTCCTTGGATATGCGTCGCCGCGGTAATTCCAGCTCCATAACAATCGCAGGACCCATCCTGCAGCAAAGTCTCGTACAGATGCTGCTGTAGATACCGAGGATCTGCGTGCGTGCTGTTGCATCTGTTGCTCCGCCTCTCTCTCAGTGTTATGTTTGCCATGTTCAGCTGCCCCTCGGAAGCGACCGCCACCTCATTCTCGTTGCCTTCAATAGGCATGCTGCGCAAGCTTCATGCCTCCTGCACGCGATGGCCGCCTACCTTTGAGCCCCTCGCATCACGTCTACCCACCGTTCACACCTCCCGTACACAATACACTACGCGCGATACACACTACCTACTTCTTACGCATCGTACCTATGCGCCGCTTATTACGACCCTTATGCATCTACAGCTCCTGTCAATACGACTTAGGACAATGGATAATCACTTGATGACACATGCGAGTCGGAATGATCTTGTACAGTATTATGAAATCAGAAATCCCCAAACTCCAGTGTTTGAGAAATGCCGAACATGGCCAAAATTGAGAATATGTGTCGAGAATATACTTGAAAATACTCGTTCTAGAGCTTCTCAAACATTGTGAATGTGCGACAATTCATTTATATGGTTCTGAATACCTGCGAATGGCTCCGCCTGTATCTGACTGCATCTGACTATATCTAACTGTATCTGACTGGATTTGCCTCGACCGACTTTTCACTGGGCCTCAACACGGTGGAGTTCTTCGATAATACGCTTTTGTGGACTCGGTATGTTACAGAGCCTGCAATGACGATGACGTTGCCATCGTCGTACCACAGGATTTCATGAGCTTGAGGCAATTGTTTCGTGGCAGGACCGGAGTCCTCAGAGCGTGGCCTCTTTCGAGATGTGTCGGATATGGTATGTTCTACGGCGTTCTGCATCACGACCACAGGGCTGAAGCATGTTGTCATTGAGCATGGAGAGTGGATTACGTAGGCGGCAACAAAATCAGGGTCGCAATATGCACTGACCTCTACTGACCTTTGCACAAGATGTGTTAATCCAATTCTCCGAGATTCTCCGACAATGAAGCTCGAGGCGGGCTGTAAATCCGTCCTGTCAGGCTTTCGATGCTCCTTCTCAAGACAACGTGATGGCTCACTGCTTCGGGCTTATGTTGTGTGTATGCTGTGATGAAGTAAAGAATTTGGATTTGTGGGTGGTGACGTTGGCACGGAAAGTGGTCGAGACGGTTCAAAGTCGAGGGGCTCCGAAAGAGGCGTCACCTGCGGCCGCTGTTGCAAACCTGGGCAAGGTCACTAAGTACAGCGGGCCGCAACGGTGTCAGATATTTGTATCAGAGCAGCAATTCAGGGCGATGCCGTCGATGCGACCCCGCTAACGATCCATCAAGCTCTCTTGTATTTTTCTGGTTGACGATCCGACGCCGCAGACTAAAAGAAATATACTTACCCAGTATTCAATTGAATGCAGAGCAGAGCCAACCTGCATGCCTTCTAATTACTGACGCGCTCAGAACGTCCATCCAGATTTCTGAGAATGCCCAAGCTGCCGGTCGCGGTCGTCAATTTTGAATCGGACTACCGTGTAATTGTGTCACCTTCTGTTCCCACTAGTAGCCACCCAATGCCTGCAAGGTCAGACATGGATGTCCTGAGGCCACCGTCGTCAGAGGTCGAAGGAGAATCGTCAACGTTGCTGCCTTCGGCCGGCCTGCGATTTCCCTGGGAAAGATCTTGATAAGTCGCTTAGAGATAGATAACTATTTTCTGCTTGCAACCATCATTACTAAAATCCTTAGAGAAAACGTTGATCTATTTCTAAGCGACTTATCAAGATCTTTCTCAGGTACAGTCTTTGGTTACCAACCTTGCGAACTCCTGCCTCGGTGACAATCCAGCGGATTCGAGACTCGCCTCAGGTGCGTTTGTATAACTTACTTTTCTTCAGACATGAAAGACCACACGGATATCTCGTGCTGGGCAGAGCGGTTGGCTCAGGGTGTCATTGGGCCACGAAAGTGAGCATTGAGAGCAATCGATGCATGGAATCCGCGACTGTCCACGCAGTTCTCCGATTCCATACTGTCCGTGCGGCGTGCTCTGACATGGACAAGCGGCTTCGTTTCATCTAGAGACCAGTCTATTCCTGTCACGCTAATTGGAAACTTAGCTTGCGTTTAATGGACCGCCGGAAGTGGAAGTGCCGCTTTTTCTATGTCTCTTCTCGAGCGCGAACGTGTCCGCTTCTTTATTTACTGCATGCCGGCGATGCTCTCTCCGGTTCATCCTCGGACGACTTCTGGCGCGCTCCTGTCCTCTATGTCATAGCCATTGCCGCCACGAGCAGCGCAGGCGCCCTCCCGTGATCTCCGAAGCGCATCCCACCACAGACGGAAACGACTCGTACGTTCGATAACCTCACCCCTACTTATAGCTCGCGCGCCATATGGTCTTCCCATCGATCGGCAGCGGAAGACGCTTCCCTTCCGCAAGTAGCATATGCAGGGACAGACGCGCGCGGGTCGACCAGCCTGTTCAAGCAAGTTCCTTCCTCGAAAACAATTCCAACCGCAGCACGACAGGACCCTTTTGCGCGCACGCGACTCCAGCCTCCGTGCCCCCCCTTCGCGCGCGGCCGTAGCCCGTCCCGGCACGCATCAGCCTGTGCACCCGGCGGACACTCGCCAGCACTCGCCAGCCCCGCACGCTTCGCGATCGCGACCCCGCTTCGCCCCGCCGCGCGACCATCCTCGACGGCGCCCCTGATCGCGTCGAGCCTCCCGGACGCTCGGCGACGCGGGGCGGACTCCTGCTGACCCGCATCGACGCCGTAGTCCGTGGCCTACTCGGTGTGCACCCGCCCGCGCAACGCGCCTCGCAGAAGCGAGTAGCGTAGCACCTGCACAGCGCCCCCGTCACCGCCCCGCTCCGCGCTCGAAGCTCCAAACGCTCAATGCCCCCGCGCCCCGCGGTGCGATCCCGCTTCTATACACACGACCCCCACACTACCCGTGCGCGCGCGCCCTCGAGACGAGTCCAGCAAAGACATGGTAAACCACTTGCGTGCTAGGGCATCGGCGCTATAGTGTAGTGGTTATCACTCAGGATTCTGATTGCCTCTCAAGTGCTTATGTTCCTGAAACCCAGGTTCGAGCCCTGGTAGCGCCTTAGTTCGGCTCTAATTTTTTTTGGCGCGCGACGTGGACATGGGCCATATTGCGCCCTTCCACGTTCCACATCTCGCGTCTTGCGGCGGGGGCTCTTTTGCTACTGGCCAGACGGGGCTCTCAGCTCTCGACCCGCGTCGGCGGCGGTATGATGTGCAGCAGAACGAACGGAGTAGCGCGCCGTGGGGAAACCATAATAAAATTATCATATACAGGCGAAACAGGAAAAAACGGCCACGAAAAAAAAAACAGACAAACGGACAGACGGACAGACGTCGAGGGACATACTAGCCAGAGAGAGAAGCGAGGGAAAAAAACGACCAGACAACCAAACAACCAAGAACGACCGAACAACCAAGCGACCAAGCAACCAAGCACGCACGAAAGTAGTATGAAGAGAGTATACCGAACGCAGTCCGAGAAGCTGGAAGCTTCGAGAAGCGAAGAGCCAAAGACAAAAAAAAAAAAAGGCAGCGAGGCGCGAAAGGAAATGGGGAGGGGTGGGGTGGGGCGGCGGGGAACGTGTATGAGACGCGGGCGGGGGAATATATAGATGTATGTATGTGTATGCCAGTGTGTGTGTATACGTGGATACTATGCTGTGTGCCGCAGACGCACGGTCACGAACGACGGAGACGGAGGTGCGAGCCGCCGCCGTCGATGGTTGGGGGCGGGCGGATGTGTAGGCCTACGAAAGAGATAAGAAAGACGAAAAAAAAGGTCAAGGAGTGTGCGCGGTGCTCGACATACGGGCTGTGCACATTTTGGGATAAAACGAATAAACAAACGAACAAATAGGGAGGGGTGAGGAGGCGTTAGGGGTGAGGGGGCAGGGGGATAGGCAGCGTGTGGGTTGCCGGCGGCGAGAAAAAGCGCATATAAGCATGTGTGTTTGTGCGTGTGCGTAGATACAAAACTCTGTCCGCAGCAGCAGGGTGACGGCGATGACGGCGGTATTGGGGAGGGTGACGGGCATCGGGGAAAAAAGTTAAGCTATAACTCAGGACGGGCGACGGAGACGCGGAGTCGGAAAATGGAGCGGGGCGGGGCGGGAAGAAGAGGACGAGATGAGGCAAGAGTGAGCGAGAGATTATAAGCAACGTCGGGAGCAGCGACGATTAACGCAGGCGCGAAGCCTGATGACCGCAATACGATATGTATACCCCGCCCCGCCCCATCGTCCCACCGTCGTGCTCCGTCTCCGCCACACGACGCGGTGGTGAAAGCGGAGGACAGGCGGAGGCTGAGACGGAAGCAGAGGCAAAATAGGGGTTGGGGGCTAGGTTCTAGGATACAGGACGATGGACTGGGGCGGAAGGAGCGGAGCGGGTGGACGAGCCGAGCGGGGCGGGGCGAGATGAGATGAGAGCGAATGAGATTAGATGCGGTGAGATGTCACAAGATGGGCCGATACGAAACGGGGACGAGCGAGCGAGCGAGCGGAGCAAGAGTGTGTGGAATAGAACAGGGGCGCGAGCGCGAGCACGAGCACGGACGGAGGGTATATACAGCATCCGCACGCCCGCACGCACACGACGGAGCGACGGCCAGGACAGGAGATCGATCCGGGATTATAACGATACAGATACATATGGACAAAGCCGAGCGAACGGGCGCGCGTGCCCCCTTCCCCGAAGCACTGACGAGCAGCAATTAGTAGGTGCGTGAGCGTGAGCGGCGCGAGGGCCTATATGTGAGCAGTGTGTGTGCACGCGGCGCTGCACTTCCGCCGCGCCACGGGCCTCGTCGGGCGCGGCACCCGCCCGTGTCAGGGCGGACGTCGGGGAGGGGTGTGTGGAGGAAGACGGGGGACATGGAGGGCGGGACGGCGGGAGAGGGCGTGGAGGGCGCGAAGGATTCAATCCCGATGCCGGCTGACGAGCTCGACGCCCGCCCCGAGCGCCGTCTTGCGGTGCTGGTCCTACAACACACATAACACACCCCATCAGCCACGCGAATCATCTCAGAAAACCCAGCACAACACGCACCTCCTCATCGTCCTCCTCCTCTTCATCTTCCTCCTCCTCATCGTCCTTCTCCGCGCTCCCCTCGCCCTCCTCCTTCGACCCCTCCCGATCCGTCTCCTCCTCGCTCTCCTCGCTCGAGGAGCTTTCCGCCTCCGCCTCCGCCTCCACATCCGCCTCGACCTCCGCCTCGACCGCGGCCGCGGCCACGGCCACAGACGGTTCGGGCTCGTCCGCCGGCGCGGGCGCTGCCGCTGCGGGGATCACCTCCGCTGCCGCTGCCTCCGCCGGGGTCGCCGCCTCGAGGGCCTCCGAGACCCCTGTGGGCGTGCCCGCCGAGACAGGGGCTATCGCCGCGGACGCGCCCGCTTGTGGGGCGTGCGGCGCAGCAGCAGCGACGGCGGCGTCGATCGAGTGCGCACGCGAATGCGAGTGCGAGTGCGAGTGCGAATGGTGGTGGTGGGGGTGGGAATGGGAATGGGAGTGGGAATGGGAGTGGGAATGGTGGTGATGGTGGTGGTGGTGGTAGTGCGGCGCGGGGACGCTCACGGCGGTGTAGACGTGGTCCGCGGGCTTCTTCTCCGCGTGCTCGTCTGTGTGCCCGTGCTCGTGCTCGTGCTCGTCCGCATCCCCATCCGCGGGAGGGTCCGCGGGAGGGGGGCCCTCGGCCGCGTCGAGATTCGGCATGGGCACGTCGTCGGGTACGCCCGATGCGGCCGCGTCGACATCGGGGTCGCACGACTCGGGCACCGACGCGAGCGCGCTCGCGCGCGGCGTCGTGTGCGCGGGCTGCTCGTCGCCGGGCGCCGGGCTCGTCGACAGGGGCTGTGCCTCTGCCTGTGCGTTAGCCTGCGCCTTTGCCCTCTCCTCAGCCTCGCGCGCCTCTCTCTCCCGGCGCATCTTCTCCTCCTTCCTCCGCCTCACCCACGCCATCCCACTCCCGTCGTTATCGTCTTCACCGCCCGCTCTCCTGACCGTCCTCCCCCGCTCGTCCCGCTCCCATCCCCTGGCCCACAGCGCCCCCGCCCCCGCTCCCCACGCGCCCACGACGACCTTATCGTCGCTCTGCAACCGACTCCACACGCTCGCCGGCGCCGGCGCGCCGCCCGCGCCCGCGCCCGCAGCGCGGTTCGCGCGCACGCTGCCCATCCCGCCGTACCCCCACTCGACAAACTCGGGCTCCTCGTCGCGCACGTTCGCGAACGCGTTCTTCGGCTGCACCGCGGCGCCGCGGCGCGGGGCGCCGTACACGCGGCCGTTGAGCAGCCTCGTCGTGCGGCGCGGGGACGAGGGCGCGGACTGGGCGGACTGCGCGCGCGCGAGCGGGGCGCCCTTGGTGGTGCTCGATGCGCTTCCGCGGCGCGCGTGCGGGGCGGAGCCCTCGGCTGCGCCTGCGGGGCCTGCGGTGGCGGACTCGCTGGCCCAGCGGCCGAGGGGCGAGCCCCAGTCGTCGCGGGTGCGGCTGCTGTCGCGGGAGGAGGAGCGGAAGAGGCCGAGGCCGGTGCCGAGGAGGTCGTCCTGGTGGTGGGTGGAGCGGAGGAAGGGCTTGAAGAGCTTTTTGGCGAGGGCGGCGGCGGTGGGGTGGCCGGAGGAGGAGGAGGGGCGGCGGGCGGAGGCGTGGGGGAGGCGTTGCGGGCGGTGGAGGTTGGGGAGGGAGGCAGGGAGGTGCTGATGCCCGGGGACGGCGGCGCGTGGGCGTGGGCGTGGGCGTGGGCGTGGGCGGTGCTGCCGGCGCTGGCTGTGGTGATGGTTGGGCGGGAGCGGCATGGGCAGTCGGCGGGGGAGCGGCCGAGGAGGAGGAGCGGGGGCGGGCACTGGCAGCGGGTGGGGGCGAGGGCGGGAGAGGGGCTGTGAGAGGGGTCGGAGGGGGAAGAGTGGCTGGGAGGGCGGCGGGGTCCTCGGGGTCGTCGTCGAAGACGGCGGGGAGGAGGGGGAGCTCGTCGCCGTGCTCTGTCACCAGGACGAGGCGGCGGGGGTCTGGGAGCGGGGCGAAGCGTATGCGGCGACCTGTGGAGGAGGAGAGGTCGGAGGCGGTGCGGGGGGCATGGGAAGACGAGGGTCGGGATGCGCAGAGGGCGGGGAGGAGCGGTGGGTGCTTGGGGGCGGGGTCGTTTTTGTGGAGGAGGTTGCGAGGGTGTCGTCTGAGTCGGAAGGGGAGGAGACGGTGGAGAGGGAGTGGGTGGAGGAGTGCTGGGAGGGGAGCTGGGGGAGCGAAGAGGGGTAAGGGGCGGGGGCGGGGGAGAGGACTAGGGCAGGGAGCGGTGCGTAGGACGAGGACGGGCTGGGGTTGAGGAGGATGCCGTGTGCAGGCGAGTCGTGGTTGTGTTCGTGGAGATGCTGGGGGTGGAGGACGGCAGCCATGGTGTTTGTTGTGGGAGAGAGGACAGGGAGCGACGCAGCGAGGGCTACTCATCATTTATGGTCGCTGCATTTCGTCTCCCCCTTCGCGCACACGTGCCGTCTTCTCCTGTCCGACACCGACTCGTCCCCCCGTTCTTGGCGCCCTCCCGCATTCCACCTCTCCCTGTCCCCTCTCTAGGCACCCTCCCTGCCCCCACCCACCTCCCTCTCTGCCCTCCCTCCCCCAGTGGCCGTAGCCAGCGAGGCCGTCGCTCGCCCACGAAATACTTCCGGCGACCCCGCATTATCACGCGCCGGGGTCCGCCCGCTCCGGCGTCCCCACCGCAAGACCCCCCCCACCCCTGCCTCCTTTCGAACCCGCGGACTCCTGTAGACTCCTATAGACTCCTATATTCCTTCCCGGCTGTGCCAGCCTCGACAGGTCCCAGCTTCGTCGAGTCTCCAGAAGCGCTCGCCGCCACGGGCTCGCACCCCAGCCTCAGCTGCACGCACGCACGCACCCCCCCGATCGGAGACCCTACATACGTCAAGTCCGCACGCCAGCCAGCTCTCCCGTCCTGCTCCGCCTGCCTGCCTGCCTTCCTCGGCCACGCTTCCATCTCCCCGCGCTCCAGTCCGCGATCGAACGTTCACGAACGTACGGCCGTTCGCCCCACGGCCTTGTGCAGCCCGCGGCCCCTCCGACTCCGACCCCCGATGAGGTTGAACACACATCATCGCGCGTTTGCAAGCCTGCCGTGATCCTAGCGGCGCAGCGGCGTTTTCGACAATCCAATGCACGCACGCATACACGTACGCACTTACGCCGTCGCCAGGCCGATGGGATGGCGACTGGGACGCGACGCGCGTCGCGTCGCGTGCTCCCCGCTCACGTCGTCCTTTTTCATTTCCCGTCACTCTAGGTCACTCTCCCGTCTCCAGGGACATCGACTGTCGAGCGCGAAATCTTCCTTTCTTTTGACAATTGGCGAGATCGCGCGCATCGAGATCGTCTTCTTCCGTGATCTCTTTCTTTCTTTCTTTCTTTCGTTGTTTGTTTGTCACCGTGCTCATTGACATCGCCGATCAACAACGCGAGGCTCTCAGCGTCTGCCCATCGTGCCCGTCCGTCCACTGTGCCCGCACTATCTACTACTAAACATCCTCTCCCGCTTCCTCTGCCTCTGTGTCTACGTCCAAATCTGCATAACGATAACGCACGTATTTCCCGCTAGCCCCGATCCCGCCCATGCCACCTAAACGACAACGCAGCGAGTCACTCGTCCTGAGACCCCCGGATGCCAGTCGAAGGCCAGTCGGACGCCCCGATCGCGCTCCATTCCATTCTCTTCCACCTACCTTAGCGGCGCGCGTTTCGAGTGCGTTTCGCCGCTCGCGCAAGCACCGTTATCACTCGGGACGTGTCGCTGTCAGCCCTCGCAGATCGCGGCTGTCATGTGTGCGTCCCTGCGCGGCGCGCGGTCGCGCTGCAGTGCTGCTTTCGCGTTGGCACGTGCTATTGTGGAGCCATCGCACAGCACGGCGCAGCAGCACCCGCCCTTGGCGCGCGGGCGGGAGCGCACAGGGGCGCGGCGCCCCCGATCGACCGACGGGTCTCCCCCGTCGGAATGCGACGAGGACGCCTTGCACAAGACTTTCAGATCAGCTGAGCCGCCCCCGCCCCCGCGATCGCGCCGAAGACTGCGGGCCCACGTTCATTGCCGCGAGACCGCGACGCCTGAGGCGCTGGGCGCGCGATGTCACCGGTCACCGGTCACCCCGCGCGTCATCGATGCCCTCTACGTAGATTTCCTCACTTGCTGGCTTGCATCTAGCCCCTCGTCTACCTGGCCTCCCCGCGATCTGTTCCTGCTGGCTGCTGCTGACTGTCGGTGGCTTTTGCTTTTGCTTTGGATCTACTGGACAGGACTAACCCATCCCGCGCTTGCCTCTTTCGCGCGCGACAATGCCATCCAGCAGCCGATAGCAGCCAATATGTTGGGCTGATTCGGTCTATGGTATATGGGCCATCGGCTCTGGTTCCTGCGCGCTTCGCGAGATGGGCTTGGGTGGGCTTGGCGTGTGCAGGCACGCGCGCTGGGTGGGCTGTTCCTTTGCCTCGGGGCTGCGCCCCTCGGGATTGGGATTGGGGGGCAGGTGATGCGAGTGGCTGATTGCTACGGGCGATTGTGCGGGGCGAGGATGCGGTGTGATGTGGGTTGTTGGGGGCGTGGGATGCGAGAGGGGGTAGGAGGGGAGGGGGGAGGGCGTAAGAGCTTGTACTGATGTCTAGACATGTGTCGGGTCTCCGGCTCTCTTTCTTTGGGCATGAACATACGGATACGCGAGCGAGCGAGCACGATCTTTCTTTTTCTTTTTGGCTTTCAGGCTATCGAACATCGACTGATGCGGCATTTGCAGGTTGGGCGTGCTTGCATGCATGCAGCACGGGCCTTGACGCTCTCCCCTCGATAAAGTGCGCGACTGCCTTCGTCTTTGTTCCGAGGGCTGACTGTGTGAGACTCAGGCTAGCTCTCTTCGCCCGCCACTGATCGCACGATATCCCGAGCGGGTTCGCAAGCAAGGGAGGCAATCCTGATTCCTCGCCGTTCACGTCCGGATTGTGCTCTCCCGGGCTTACAGCTACTGTAGTGTGAGCCCCAATATTTCCAGGCCATGTTCGCACGCTCGCTCGGAGACTCGCGGACGCCGCAAATCAGTCTCGCGGCCGGCGGGTAAGTCACGGCAACTCCGTCGCACCGACCTCGCCCTCGACGTCCGGTTCGTACTTACCAGCTGGTCGGAGACCCGAGCAGCGATAATTCCAGGCCGTGCTCGAGCCTGGCTGGCTCGCGAACTCGACAACGCCAGATGTTCAATACCGGGAGATCCACATCAAGGGACGTCGAAGGCACGTTGAGTTCGTCGAAATCCAATTGCGACCGCCCGCATGCGCATGATGCCGTCACGGTGGTGCCGAAATCAGAGCGCATCGCGCGGCGTCGCGAATCGCGATGCGGAAATGCATCTTCGAAGTGCGCACGTACGTACAGCCGTTTGCCCCCGATGGGAGCGAGCGAGGAGATGCGCCCTGGAGCGGGCTGGAGCGGGCGGCGCTCGGTGGCGCGCGGGCAACGCCTCGCGGTTTGCCGCGTCTCGGTCCTTCGCGATCTTCCGAATCTTGCTCAACCGCCGATGGCATCTTGCTGGAAGCATCTTCTCTCTAGGCCGCTGCAGACCATTGCGTGCTGGGGGCTGATACTGCTGAGCGCCGGGGCTGCTTATCCGGCATCTGCGCGCGCACTTGGCATCTTGGCGATTTTGATTTTGATTTTGATCCTTCCTGATCTGCGATCCGCGCTCTGCAGACGGGAGCAGATGAGTAAACGGTGGCGCTGGCTTTGTTATGGCATCGACGACAGCCTGTCTGACGACGCCCGATGTGCGAATTTCGCGCAGGAGGTGTGCGCGTGATTGCGTGCTTATGCGCGTCCATAGCAGGCGTGTGGAGATCAGGCTGACAGTGGAATTGTACCCAGATCCCGGAGTCGCAGGCCCACGAATATCAGGTGCGGCGCACGAAATTGCACACATCTGGGGCATTGGCAATTTGACTGGCCGATACGGGGCGCACGCGTCTACACGAATACACAACTCTATACTCACACGATAACAAACGGCGGGCGATCCGCGGGAACGTCCAGCTTCGAAGCGCGGCTGGCTTGGCCTGCCCCTGCCCGCGACGCGCGAGGAGCCGATGGGACGCCTTCTTTTTTGGGTTTAAAGTTGGGGCGAGAGCGTGTTTTTCTCTCTGTTCGTCCGTGCGTGGATTTGCGTGCTTCTGCTCACTTATTCCCTCTGGGGCTTAGTGTTCGCGCGCGGGCTCGGCTAGCCAGGGTCGCGGCTGCGGTCGCGGCGCCCTGGTGCAGCTATCGCGACTTGCGCGTACGCGGCTTGCCGCAGAACTCACGGCGGATGCCCTTTGGGAGAACACGAACGTGCGTCGGCGAGCTCGCGAGAGGTTTGAGACCACTTTTCCTGGCAGAATTTCGCACTCAGATCGGCAACACAGATGCGGGGGGGTGAGACCCACGCCAACGGATGCTGAGCGCTGAGCGCCGAGAGTGATCTCTCATCATATGTGCAGGGTTCGGTGCAGGGTCCGAAGGGCATCCCCGACTCCGAGTTCCGAGGCGAGCCCGGCGATGGCAACTTTGATGCTGATGCGGTCCCGGACAAATACGCACGCCAATCTGTCAGAGGCGAAGGTAAAGACGAAGACGAAGACGAAGGCGGGAACATATGGACACAGTCTGCCCGGGGAGGACCCGAGTTGAACGTCGGGTCGCAGCACGGGCTCTTGGAATTTTGGCGTGCAAGGGGCGGAAGGCTTCGAAGGGCCGCGCGTGGGAGACGTGCTATCGTGCGAAGCGTTATCGATGTGCGCGCGCAGGCATTCAACATTCGATCCAACATCCGACATCCGTGTCTCGATCACTCGAGGCTTGTAAAGCGTGCGGGTGCGAAGAACAGCTGAACATGACACCAGTAAATTACTGGCGTACGTGCGCGTGCTTCATGTGCTGCGATACGCCCCAGACGCGCGTGGCCCCTTGTTTTCAGGTTCTTTCTTCCACGCTCGCTCTTCTCTCTCACCAGGTCCCGCTCCGAACAACGTCTAGCGCGCCTTCACGCGCTCCGATTCTGCCTTGGCCCGCTGCGTTATGCTTCGAACGCACCCTCGAGGTTCCGAGTTCGATCCAAATTGACGGCTTATGGCGTCCTCGCCGTTGTCCTCATCTGTGCTAGCTCGGCGGGATCGAACAGCTATGACGGTCATATATGGACATGTCTCCGTTGTAACACGGTGCGCCGAGGAAGCAGCGGCCTAGCCTGGATCCGCAAGCGCCACTTTCTCACTGCCACCATGGACGAGGTCGTGCCATATCGGCGCAGCTGCGCTATATCGAGAGCGGGCATCTGCACAGCAACGATCCCGAATTGCCCTTCTCGGAGTCTCGAGCTGCGTTCTGCTGCACTCTGGGTCTGTCGGAAATGAAACGGTTGCCCCTCCTAGGCATGGGGTCAGGCCCGCGCTCACCCTCCAATTGCGGATGCCGGCGGGACGGGAAGGGCTGCATCATGCACCCGAGCCGAGCCGCTCGTCATACCTCTGTGCTGCGCTTTTTCTCACTGGAGGAACGCTGCTGTACACGTTCTGTCGTTCGTTCTATTGCCGATGGGAACTCGCGCTGGCGGGTTTTTTCGGTGAGCGATGTGCCTCGGTTTTTCTTTCTAAGCCTATCTCCGCGCGCGCTCAGGACCGACTTGGTTTGCTTATCCATATTGTAGAGCTACGGCGAGCAACCATGACATCCTCACTGATGCGTGCTTGCGCGTCCTGTCGGCCACTCGATCCTCCGGTGCAGCAACAGATGTATGAGCGAGCGTGGGAGGGAACGGCGTGCTAGTGCGTAGCCGGGGTCGTTTCACCTGCTGAGCAAAGTTGATGCATACACGCGGACAGCTTCTTGTTCCTTTCCTCCAGCGCCAGTTTTTGCGATCGATCATTGTCGAGATGATTATCAGTCCACTGTGCGTGTGAGCACATACGGTGAGTGGACGGGTCTTCGCGATGGGCGTCGCCGAATTGGCCTCGCGCATCCCAAAAATACCGGCGGGCGTGGGGATTTTGTTCCTACTCCATCCGTGCTTTCTCGCAGAGGTCCCGAGGGAATCCGTGTGTTGCTAGAATATATGCCTCTGCGCGCGCCCATTTGAAAGGGGAATGGTGAGGCCAATTTTGAGGACCTTCAGGACCGGAAATGCTCCTTTCCTCTCAGCCCCCATTGCTTCCCTCACCCGAGTTCCGACAGTCCATGCAATGGACGTCATCTCACGTCGTGTGGTGCGTAACGTGTTTTTGACATCCGTGCTTAGTAGGTGACTTCTACCGAGACCTAGGGCCAAGAGCACCAATTACGACTGCGTCGGTTGTTCTCCAGAACGAATATGCCTTCGTTTGCGTTCACTTGGCCGCTCGGCTGCCAGTCGTCACGACCACGAAAGGAAGTGTTCTGTCTTTGTCCCTTTAAGGCTTACAGTCTTGTCCAGGTATGACCCAAGTCTTGCTCCGTCAGGGTCCTGGAGGGTCATGCACTGTGCACAATGACTGTGCTCTCATAAGTGGTCGGGTTCTCCGTGCTTGAGCATGAGAAAATGATAGGAGCAAGAAGGAAATTTGAGCAGATGATCGGGACCACCAAACGCTTCCCGTCTTCCCGGTAGAGATGTCTCTTTCAGTCAAAAAAAACCTACCAGCCGTCCCATTGAATCGAGGACCAGGAGCCCGCCAAAGTTTGCCTTTTTGCCCCAGTGGTCCCATATCCTGTATGACTCTCGAACTGCTTGTACGCGATAGCCTGGTGCCAAGTATCGTTCTACCCCGAGTGTCCCCGCCGTCGGCTCTCGCTTGCCCCGCTTGTTCTTCAGCCTTCCGCTCCTCTTTCTACCACCATTACATCATATCTAATCACCGGCGCAAGTACTTCTCTCTTGGCCTCGATACCGTGACCGCAGGACGGCGGTCGAATGTGAGGCTCCACCGGACGTGGACCCAGTCACTTGACATATTTTTTCTATTCAGTATCGCCGGGGTCCTTCTCGAGGACGCCCGGGTGCTCTCCGACCGTACCTCCGGTGATATTGTTTCTAGATGTGGAACCCAAACATAGGGCTTCCGAGATTAAACACATAGGACCTGAAGCGCACCGCGGAACCGCGATCTAGCCTCGTGTTCCTTTTTCATGGGTTTTTCGATTCATCGACCACTAATCTGTACAGAAGGGCGTTTTTGGTGTTCGGAGTTTGCTATGCTCGAGCTGTGGCTACCGGTGCTTGCGCTCGGAAGTACCGCATCGGGCGACTGCCCGTATAAGACGTCCTGTCGACTATTTACTGACTTGATGGACAAGCAGCTTTCGAGGACAAGTCGGCGGATATGCTCTTCCATCTGCCCAAAGACTGTCTT